>OY997268.1:618079863-619279863 GCA_963921465.1 Triticum timopheevii | reverse complement strand
GAAGAGCACCAACCAAAACAGTGGTGTCCGCTTTGATGCAGAAACCAAGACGGGAAAGGAAACATATTATGGTTATATACAGGACATATGGGAACTTGACTATCGACGTGGTTTAAAGGTCCCTTTGTTTCGGTGCAAATGGGTCAATATGACACGAGGTGGGGTAACGGAAGACCCGCAGTACGGAATGACAATAGTGGATCTCAACAATCTTGCGTATGCAGACGAACCATTCGTCCTAGCCAATGATGTGGCACAGGTTTTCTATGTGAAGGACATGTCTACCAAGCCAAGAAAAAGAAAATATAAGGAAGCGAATGCATCGTACGATGAGCCAAAGCGGCACATAGTTCTTTCTGGGAAGAGAAACATCGTGGGAGTGGATGACAAGACAGACAAGTCAGAAGATTATGAAAAGTTTGATGAAATTGCTCCATTCACAGTGAATATTGACCCGACCATCCCGTTAAATGATGAAGATTTTCCATGGTTACGGCGCAAAGGGACACACGCGAAGAAAAAGTTTCACACCCAAAGATCTGGGATGTGATCGGCTTCACTATCATCACTTTCTTCTGTGTTTCACACCTAGGAGGGAATGTCTGTAATAGTTAAGGTAGTTATGTGTTTTGGCATTTGAAACGCGAAGAAATTTTATGTGCAAACAAATTCTTTTCATGCATTTACTGATTTTTTTTCCAGCTAAATGACCCTGAAATTGAAAAGCAATTCAAATGAACTCAGAAAAGGTTGAAAGTTGGAATGGTATCATAATTTCATACAAATATCATAAAACACACTAATATTAAACATAAGAAAAAAGAATCACTGAAAAAACTTTTTTCAAAGTTAAGTTATTCACAAACTAGTGATTCACACAAATTTCAAATAATTCAAAATTTAAACTATTCAAATTTGAAATCTACCGGCACTAACAGAAAGTTTGTAATTTTTTGTACCTAAAGCAAAAATATTCACAAAGAAACTCTAAATAAAGCAAAAAACAACTCAAAAATAAATAAAACAAAAAAAATAAAGCAAAATAAAACGAAAAAAAGCCCGCCTACTGGGCCAAAGCGGCCTGCATACGACTAGCGACACAACCTTTCGTTGGGCCAGGATGCAGGCCCGTGAAGGCCCAGTAGGCCCACAAGGCGAGGAGGACATGTAGGCCCAGTAGGCCTGATTAGGAGAGGAGCTCGAGAGAGCTACCGCACTCTGGCTTATAAACCAGTGCGGTAGCCCCTCGACTAGCGAGGTGGGACTAAACTTCCGCACCGCACCTGCGCCAGCGCACCCCCTTTAGTACCGGGTCGTGGCACAAACCGGCACTAAAGGGGGGGCCTTTAGTACCGGTTTGTGCCACCACCCGGTACTAAAGGGGGTCGCTTCCTGCCGCTTGGCCTGGCCAAAACAGACCTTTAGTACCGGTTGGTGGCTCCAACCGGTACTAAAGGTCCATCCTATATATACAACACTTGAAAAAATTCAGTTTCCCTCTGTTCTTCCCTCTGTTTCCTCCCTCCGTCGCGCCGCCCTGCCCCGATCGTCGCCACCCCCGCCCCTCGTCGCCGACCAGGTCCGTCCCCGCCCCTCGTCGTCGCCCCAGCCATCCCCGTCCCCGTCGTCCCCGTCGTCCCCGTCGCCGCACCCCGCCCCACCCCGTCGTCGCCGCCCCGTCCCGTCGCCCCGGCCACCCCTCCCCGTCGTCGCCGCCCCATCCCGTCGCCCCATCGTCGCCGCCCTGTCGTCGCCGCCCCTTCGTCACCGCGCCGTCGTCGCCTCGCCGGTGAGCTCGCCCCGGCCGCCATGTCCACACACACACACACAGTACTACACACACACACATAGTACACACACAGTACACACATTAGTTTGTTTGTTATAAATGTTTTCTTCCTTTAGAAATGTTAGAAATTATTCTGTTTTTTAGTTATATAAATATTAGAAATGTTAGTTTTATAGAAATGTTATAAATGTTTTCTATTTTTTAGTTATAGAAATATTTATAGAAATGTTAGCAATATTTCTGTTTTTTAGTTATATAAATATTAGAATTGTTATGGAAATGTTAGTTATATAATCAGGAAATTTTAGAAATAGTTTTAGTTAGATGAATTAGATTAATGTCAAATTGTTAGAATTTGCATATATATAGAATTTTAGTCATCACAATCCAATCATTTAAAAAAATGTTACTTTTTGCGGGCATATAGTATTTGTTGTCGACGATATGCCCGGCCCGCATCCTCGCTGTCGACCCGTCCGCGACGACGTCCAGCCGACCCATGTCCGGGACTGGGCTCCGCCGGGCTGGCACTGGGAGGTGCTGCTTGGAGGGGCGCGCAGCTTGATGAGGAACCCGGCCGCGGGTCCCGTCGTCGACCCTGATCTCATTTGGTGGCGTTCGCGTGGGCCAGTTTCAGTGCGGAGGGACCCGGCCCCGCCGGAGGTGGTACGTCGCCGTGTCAGGGAGGAGGACGAGCACGTCCATCGCTACATGGTTGCATTAGAGGGCGGCAGGTTCTCCAATACGTGGCAGTATCTTCGGGGATCTCACTTCAGCTATGATCCTGTGAGAGTTCCTTCTCTTTGGGTGTCCACCGCCCGCGCCGGAGGAACCGCGAGTGTCCTAGATTCTTCTGTAGTATTCGATCTTTATTAGCTAATAGCCAGTGATGTACTATTCAATATTATATATTATTTGAGACGATGTATTCGAGATTATATCTATTATTCTAGACAATGTATTCGAGATTATATCTATTATTCGAGATGATGTAATTTGAATACTAAATTGTTTTATATTTCTTTTGGATTAGTTAAACAAAAGCTATGGCAGACAATACCGACAGAGAGGGAGAACAGACCATGTTCGATATGATACACGGGCCAGATGATAATCAGAATGAAGAAGATTATGACGGCTCCGAATTTCTAAACAACACCGGAGAGGGTGATATGATATTCGATCGCGACGATGAAATTGATGAAGTCATGAACTACGATTATGACGATGACGAAGAACATGTTGATCTTGAAACAACAAAGACCGGCGAGGTATATATATTTATATAAGCAGGCATCTGGTGATCATCCCATGTTTTAAATGACTTGAAGATATATTAACGAATCGATCTTTGTTCTTTCAGCCATCCGGATCGAGCAAATCTTCAGGAAAAATGACGAAACGAGGCCCGAACAAAAAGTTGAAGGCGGGTGTAAAGTACAATATCGAGGCATGCAGCCCTACTGGCAAACCATTAGCGCCTAAGAAGATTGCGGACAAGTTCGTTCGTCAGTGCGGAGTTCTTGTGAAGGACCAACTCCCGATCAAACTTCAAGAATGGAGAGAGCCAGCAAAGCCATGTCCAGATGTTACTTTTGTCGACAAGAATCAAAAAGATCTGCTTTGGGATACTCTCATGGAACATTTCACCCTACCAGATCATTTCACAGAAGCAGATGTGCAGAAAGTCAAGGAGGCTGCTCTTAGGATGATGGCGATTGCATTCAAGAACCACAAGAATCGTGAATGGAAGAAGTACGTCAAGGGAGGAAGGAAGACTCCAGTATTCAAGGGAACACTAGAGAACCAACGTGATCATTGGGACGATTTCATGAAATTCAAGGATTCGGAATTAGCTAAGGAACGGTCGAGAATAAACAAGAAGAATGCCGAAAAAAAGGATAAGTTCCATAAGCTGGGGCCAGGTGGGTATGCGGTGGCAATGCCTAAGTGGGATAAGTCTGAGAAAGAGATGGAGGATGCAGGTGTCACTCCGGCTACTAAGAGCTGGCCCCCCAGGGTCAGGACTTGGTTCTATGCGCATGGGGGGGAGTTGGACCTGGAGACAGGCAATGTTTCGATGAGGGCAAGTCTGAAGGGAGCCGACGATGCGATACTTGTTGCAATAGAAGAGGCACGAACGGGGGTGTTCCAGCCCAACAGAGAGAACGACGAGCTTACGCGTGCCCTGGGAAATCCTGAACACCCGGGAAGAACATGAGGCATGGGCGCTATTCCTGCTATGAGGGGTTTTCAGACTAGAACACCGACTACAGAACCCGTGCGAGGAAGAAGATTGCGGAGGAGAAGAAGAGGAAGATGGAGGAGGAGCAGAGGAAGCGGGACTATGAATGCCTTCAAGGCCTAGAAGCAAGTCAAGCGGAATTGGCAGTCAAATTCCAGCGGCAGCAGGAGCAGATCGACTCACTTACCCATCAAAGGGGGTCTCAGCAGCTGCAGCAGCTAGCGGATGATCCAGCATTGGGTAGCACCGGCCCATCCATGCCGAGAAGTAGCGTGGGTTCGGCCGCCCCGGACGACGCAATGCTGGCGGGTAGATACCCCGTGGATGACATCACGGAGAACACTAACTGCGAGCTACACGTTAAAATGAAGAACATATCCATGAAGGTGGCGGACGGCTGTGCTTTCACAAATCCCCCCGAGGCAACCTTCCATTGCAACCCGATTCCAGCGAGCTATGCTCGTGTCTTGGTTGATGAAGTGGTGGACCCACCATATTCGGGGCTACAGCTTGACATTGCTGGAGGTGACTGCGAGCGCTTTCTCGGAGAGGCCAAACATCGTATCATCCTATGGAAAAAGGAATGCATCATCTTTTGAAGGCCACCGACACCGCGTCAGCCGACTCCTCGTCGAAGTCCGCCACCGAGTCAGCAGTCTCCCGCTCCTGCAAGTCCACCAAGTCTAGCAAAGTGTCAGGCCACCCCTCCTCCTCCAAGTCCGGCAAAGTGTCAGGACAATCCTCCTCCTCCAAGTCCGCCACAGCGTCAGACGTCCACTCCTCCTCCAAGTCCGGCACAACCTCAGGCCACTCCTCCTCGTCCAACTCAGTCCCGTCAGCCGTCTCCGCCGCCTCAGCAATCGCAGAAGAGACACCCCGCAGCTATGGTGCGTAGCGGTACGAGTCGAGGTAGTACAGGAAGTACAGGCGGAGGCAAGCGATATAAATATGGTCCAAGCATCAAGCCTCTTCCGCAGAGGTCTTATGACAGGTCCGAGGAGGAAATCACAGCCATATCGAAGGCCGAGGTGGAAGCCCATTTTGCACCGAAACCGCCACCGCCGCCAAGGGAGAAAGTGCCTGAGGAAACGATTGACCACTTCATTCGTAAGGCTCAACCACCAGCTCCCAAGCCTGTTGACACAGACTATGAGCGCCACATCAGGAAGTTAAATCGAGCACGTCTACAAAGGGAGGCGAGCACGTCTACATCGGGATCGAGCAAACAAGAAGCAGCTGCCAAAAAATGCGGGAAAACCATTCCCCAGCTAGGAGAACAGGCAGCGCAATCGATCCCCTCGCTTGTTGTGCCAACAACAGGTCACAGTACGCGCACCCAATATTATTGTGGGCAAACAGTGCATGTTCCCGAGGTGGGCAATGTGGTAATAACAGAGGAGCATATAATGCAGGATGAAGTTCTCAACATCACTGTTGGACAACTCCTCGAGATCGAGCCCATGCCTTTGCTTAGAGAGGATGAAGTAAAACGGAAATATGTCCGGGGCCAACCGTTGGTCGCGTCAGACAAGGTCAAGAACCTCCCAACGAGAATATATGAATTGCATCAATGGTACATGAACATTACCAAGATTTCAGATCGATTGTCGCTCATGGTGAATGTCAAGGAGGACCATTACTACCATGAGAAAGCTTTGTCCGTTGAGTATTCAGAATTGTTTCAGTTATACAATCAAGACGCACTCGACAAATCAATCGTCAGTTGCTATTGTCTGTAAGTGATTTCTTTCTATAATTTAAGTCTCAAGCTAGCTGTAGTGATCCTTTTGATCAATCATTACCTGTAATTATCCTCACTATATTCTTTTCTGTGGTATTATGCAGGATGAAGATATATGAAATGAGAAAAGGTGGACGCTTTGGCATTGGGTTCATTGACCCAAACACCGTTAACGAATACTTATGGAAGATGAATCAACGTTATGCAAAGGAAGTAGAGGACAGCATGCTAGAGTTCTTGAAGCGCCTCAAATACAATGAAGATATACTACTTCCTTACAACTTCCAGTGAGTCACACTGTCTTGTACTACAAATTCTCTGTTTTTGCCTACTAGCTAGCTACATATTTTTGCTTACATATGCCCGCTTAATTAAGACATGCAAACGTGTGTGCATGCAGATTTCACTGGGTCTTGTGTATCATTAAAGTTGACGCCGGAACAATTGAAGTACTGGACTCACTAATCTCAGAAAAAACTGACTATAACATCTTGTATGGGATAGTCAACAGGTAATTTCAATCATTATTAACTATATATCTCGCCCTATTTCGTTCGTCATTTCATGATATGAACTATTTAATAACCCCTTTATTCATTTTCTTTGTCGGCGGGCAGGGCTTGGACAAGGTTCATCGCCGTCACGCCCGGCGAATGAAAAAAAAAGCTTAAATGGTTTCGACCCAAGGTAAGCAATTAAGTAGTACTATAGCTCTAGCTAGCTATCTGCCATCTCTTTAATTATCATGCTTGATTAATTTTTACCTAATCAAATTCCATTCTCGTAAAGGCCCTGAAGCAGTCGCAGGGGACTGATCTGTGTGCATTCTGCGTTTGCGAGAACATTCGCATGATGGCGTCCGAAAGGAGCAGATCTCAAAGACAGGAATGGGTACGCTTGTTAGAACACTACTCATAATTTTTACACCATTATTGATATCTAGTCACACAACTAATACACATGCATATTGATCTCCTTCTTAACAGTTCAAAGAGGTGCGGGAGAAGCTCATAGAAACGGAGCGCGTAGAAGCACTTCAAGAGGAAATAGCGGGATTTTTGCTAGACCAGGTCATAAATCCGAAGGGAGAATTCTATTACCCACTACCGCCCGAAGGCACCAAAGGCACCAATTAGGCTAATGCCACTGGCTCCGAAGGCAACATTCATATGTAGGAGAAATTGTATATAGCTATACATGTGTGTATGTGTGAATTAATTAATATGGTGGTTTGTGAGACATTGATGATATATATATGCATGATTGGTTCTACTAGAAATTCTATATATATATATATGTATATGCATAACGTGTACAATGTGTAGTATCGTAAAATACCAGCAAACGAAAAAGAATTAAAATGGAAACACAAAATTAAATGAAAAAGAAATCATAAAACTAAAAAAAACCCCAAGCCTTATAGTACCGGTTGGTATTACCAACCGGTACTAAAGTGCTCCAGGCCCCCGGAGCTGGCTCGTGCCACGTGGTTGCCCTTTAGCTACGGTTCGTGCTGAACCGGTACTAAAGGGGGGGCCTTTAGTGACCACAAATTAGTGCCGGTTACATAACCGACACTACAGGGCCTTACGAACCGGTGCTAATGCCCGGTTCTGCACTAGTGTCGTAGTACTAAGGGCCGCACCCCTGTCGAACTGCTAGAGACGGTGCCACCTGACGGCGAGCAGAACCTCCCCACAAACCACGGCAAGGCTCGTCGCCCCACCACACCGGCGCCACCACTTCTCGCACACCTCCCTATCTGCGCCGTCGGGACGACGGGTGGCAGGGAGGCAGTGGGATGCGGGATGGCCAGGCGACGATGAGGCGCGGGGTGGCTGGGCGATGGCGGGACACGGGGTGGTCGGGCGACGGCGGGACGAGGGGTAGCCGGGCGACGGCGGGACGCGGGGTAGTCGGGCGGCGGCGAGGCGCAGGTGGTGGGGGTGGCCGGGTTGGCCTTTGCGGGCTGGTCCAATTTAGTGTAGTTTGTTTTTTCGGATCGGTGAATTTGTAGATCGCTTCTATATAGGGCCTAAGGGTAACAAAATGTTATTCTGTTACTAGTAACAGAATAGCCCTGTCCTATATATATACAGCCGGTCTATTCTGCTAATATTAGCAGAATAACTATTCTGATAACACTTCCGCACTGCATGCTCAACGCAAGTGCATGTCATTGCTTGAACCAAGTATGCTGCAGTACTCAGGCGAGTGAACTTCGCGTCGGAAAAAACTGCACGCTTGTGTTTTTGGTACCTTTTTTGCTCTAATTTTTTAACCGTTTGTTGGAATGAGGTGTGTAATATACCGTTGAAAAGCAATGGATTAGGCGCAACTTTGCCATGTTGAACACTTTCCGAGATTTCTTACGGTTTAAGAGCAGTTTCGAAAATGGTGCGGCCCACGACGAGTGGCAGCGAGCGTTTTTTGGCGGTTTTTTCAAACCGCTCGTCGGAATGAACTAAATGATACACCGTTCGAAACATATCGTCGAGGCACAACTTTTTCATATCTATTATTTTCTCTAATTCGTTACGGTTTAAGAGCAGTTTCGAATTTACTCAATTGCGGAATTCTGTTTTTCAACAAAATTCAAACTTTTGGTATTGTTTTTACTCAAGTTTTTTAACCGTTCGTCGAAACGATCCGTGCGATATGCCGTTGAAAAGCAATAGACGAGGTGCAACTTTAATATGTGGTAATGTTTTTGAGAAATCGTGCGGTGGACGACGAGTGGCCGCGACGGTTTTTCTCTAAGTTTTTCCAAACCGCTTGTTTAAATGATTCAAATCATAGGCCGTTGGAAAGATATCGACGAGACGCAACTTTTTGATGTAGAGCACTCTCTCTAATTCCTTACGGTTTAAATGCGGTTTTGATTTTACCGAAAAGCGGACACTGTTTTTCGCGAGACCAAAATCGTCGTGTGTACTTCATCGGAGAGAAGAACGTACTGCTTCAAACGGAAAACCGCACTGCAGCAGACAGTCAAGTGAAGTTCATGATTTATTTTTTTCGGACATAAACTTTCTCGCACAAGTTTTTGTTGTCTTTTTTCAACTTTTTTTTCGAACGAGAGTGGACCACAACACTTCCGAAAGTGAACCGTAACACTACCAAAAGTGGACCCCATGAGTTCTTGTTGTGTTTTTTTCATACTTATTAATTTTTTACGTGCGTTGACCAAGCGAGTGGACCTTTCATCGGACATAAGAACACACTGCTTGAAACGGAAAACCGCACTGCAGCAAGCAGTCAAGTGAACTTCATGATTTCTTTTTGTCGGACGTAAACTTTCTCGCACGAGTTTTTGTTGTATTTTTTTAACTTTTTTTTGAACAGGGGTGGACCGCAACACTTCTAAAAGTGAACCACAACACTACCAAAAGTGAACCTCATGAGTTTTTGTTGTATTTTTTTGTACTTATTAAGTTTTTACGCGCGTTGACCAAGCGAGTGAACCGCAGGGACTAAGCGAGTGAACGACATCTAATAAAGAAGTAAGCTTCTTTTTTGAGATGTTTTTGTTTTGTGTTTACCAAGTGGACAACAGAGAAGTTTTATAGTGAACCGCATCAGAGAAAAAAGTGAGCTTCAAAAGAAGGACATCCATCTGATTGTTATACACAGCTATATACACATACAGAATCTGCACTGTCCACCAGCCGAACCGCGGTAATGAACTGCGATGTTTTACAATGAACTAATGAAGTGCAGTTTTCAACAACAACAAATTTGAGGAACGGGCCATCCAACCAAACTGCATCACTTCACCTTTTCCTGCAAAAATAAGTAAAATGAAACTCAATAGCAAACCACAGCGGACTTCATCTGCACATTTTTTTCTCTTCAGAAAAGCACAAAACCAAAGAAGTGCAGAAGAGCACTATGCGCCTCCTGGTGCTCTACTCGCCATGCTTGCAGGAGGCCGCGGGGAAGGGCAATGCAGTGGGGAGAGGAGCCCCATGGGAACCTCCAGATCAGTCCAGCGAGCTACACACGATGCGCCCGCGAGCTGAATATGCACGTGCACCCGAGCTGCATGCCGTGAGTCGCTGGTGCGACGGCTACCAGAGAGGAAGACAACCACACATAGGTAGGCTGCCGGAGAGAGTAATTTGGGGAAGGGGTTGAGCTCGTGAGGAGGGAGAAGGTCGCACGGGGGGTAGGCAGTGGCCATGCCACGCACCATTCAGGCGGATCCAGCCGCCATGGAGGCGGATCTGGGCTGGGGAAGGGAGGGAGTTGTGCCCAGTCGGCGGTCATGTAAGGCACGCACGAGGTGGCGTGAGGTCGGAGGCACGGGAGTTGAGGAGGTCGCTCCCCGTGTGGCGCACGGCCGGGTGTGCAGCGGCGCCGACGGTGGAAGAAGCCGGATTCGAGCGCGACGACACCAGCGGGGAAGAAATCGGATGCGGGTGGTGCGGCGCAGTTGCTGGCAGAGGCCGGATGCGGGTGGGGCAGTGTCGGCGGAGGAAGAAGCCGGATGCGGGTGGGGCGGCGCTGGCGCGGGAAGAAGTTGGGTGGGGTGGTGCGGCGTCGGTTGCGCTGGCTAGTACAGGAGGGAGGTGGCGGGGCTTGGTGGGGCGCCGGTGGGTGTTGGGGTACGGGCTGGGTGTGTGGTAGTTGGCGTGGGGTAGGTGTGTGTTGGGGGCGCCGCCACGGGTAATAGTACTCTCCTTTGGGATATATTACCTGGTCCAGCAAAAATCCCGCTATTTTCGCTTGAAGTGCTCATATGCGCTCCTTTGGTAGGAGTGTCTCTCGCACCTCATTGAACTGTTAAGAAGGAGATCAATATGCATGTGTATTAGTTCTGTGACTAGATATTGGTAATGATGTAAAAATTGTGAATAGTGTTCTGGCAAACGTATCCATAACTCTCTATCAGATTTGGTCCTTTCGGACGCCATCATGCGAATGTTCTCGCAAACGTAGTATCCACACACTCCAGTCCCAGGCGCCTGCTTCAGGGCCTTTACGATAATAGAATTTAATCATATAATAATTAATCAAGCATCATAATAAATGGTATTGAAACTATAATTAAAGAGATGGTAGCTAGCTAGTACTAAATTAATTATACCTTGGGTCGAAACCAATACAACTTTTCTTTCCATGGACCTGGAACCTCTCTCCTGAACTTTGCCCAAGCCCAGCCCGCCAGAAAGAAAATGAATAAACAAGTTATTAAATAGTTGATATCAGGAAATGAAGAACTAAAGAGGCGAACATATAGTTAATAATGATTGAAATTACCTGTCGACTATCCCCTTCAAGATTGAGTAGTCACTTTGTTTTTTAAGTAGTGAGTCTAGTACTTCAACTGTTCCTTCGTCAACTTTAATGACTAACAAGATCCAATGGTAACTACATGCGCATACGTTTGCATTTCTTAATTAAGCGGGCATGTTTTTTAACATCTAGCTAGCTAGTAAGCAAAAACAGAATTTGTAGTACAAGACAGTGTGACTCACCGGAAGTTGTAAGGAAGTAGTATATCTTCATTGGTTTTAAGGCACTTCAAGAACTCTAGCATGTTTTTTCTCTACATCGTCTTTATACCATGCATATGTCCATGTTTCTTCATTAATGGTATTTGGGTCAATGAACCCAATACCATAGCGTCCACCTTTTTTCATTTCATACATCTTCATCCTGCATAATACCATAGAAAAGAATATAGTGAGGATAATTACAGGTAATGATCGATCAATGAGCACTACAGCTAGCTTGAGACTTAAATTACAGAAAGAAATCACTTACAGACAATAGCAACTAATGGGAGCTTTGTCAAGTGCTTCTTGATTGAATAACTGCCATAGTTCTGAATACTCAACGGTCAGAGCTAGCTTATGTTATCTAAGTTCATTAGACCTTAGCCGTTTTTCGTGTGGGCATCCTTTCCTGCCTTTGGCCCTTTGCCAGTCGGACAGTCGATTCTTCCAGCTGCGACTTTCGACAAGAGAGGGCTTGGGTGCCGGCACACTAATTGTCTGACTACAGGTAGAACTTAAATATAACCCAAGGCGGTAAGTCCCCGGGCCGACTGATCGAACCCGGTGCCGCACGAGAAAACGAATGTAATAACATAACCATAGGCATGATATTCATCATTCATAGATAAAAGAGGGTAGTCCCCGAGTACTCCTCGGGGGGGCCGTTGTCTTGTACTTAATACAAAAGGTAGCATGGTACATACTGTATTTTAACTGCAAAATCTTCGGAGAAGATTGGCGTTCCATGGTCGCTCTGACTCCTTGCGGAATCATCTCTCTTGCGTGCCTTCATCTTCTGCACGTCGATCAGGTAGTAGAAGTCGTTGCCTAAAGCCCGGCTGACGACGAATGGGCCTTCCCAAGGGGACGAGAGCTTGTGCTGGCCGGCTGTTCGCTGGATCAGCCGGAGCACAAGATCACCCTCCTGGAAGGACCTTAGCTTGACCTTCGGGTTGTGATAACGGCATAGACCCTGCTGGTAGATGGCGGACCGGCTGAGGGCTAACAGCCGGCCCTCTTCCAGCAGGTCGACACCGTCTTCTCGCGCTTCCTTGGCCTCCGCCTCCGTGTACATGGTGACCCGAGGTGAGTCAAACTCAATGTCAATTGGGATGACAGCCTCGGCACCATATACAAGGAACAAAGGGGTGAAGCCGGTTAACTTGTTTGGGTTAGTGCGCAAGCTCCAGAGGACGGCCGGCAGCTCGTCGAGCCAACAGCCGGCGAAACGCTCTAGTGGAATGACCAAGCGGGGCTTGATGCCGGAGAGGATGAGGCCGTTTGCTTGCTCGACTTGGCCGTTTGACTGCGGGTGAGCAACGGATGCTAAGTCTAGTCGGATGCCCTTCGTCGCGCAGAAACGTGCTAGTGCCCCCTTGGCAAAATTCGTGTCGTTGTCGGTGATGATGCTGTGTGGTTCGCCATACCGGGTTGTAATATCTGCGATGAATGTCACGGTAGTCGGCCCATTTAGTTTCTTGATCGGCTTTGCTTCAATCCACTTGGCAAATTTGTCCACAGCGATGAGCAGATGTGTCATGCTGCCGCGCGCCATCTTGAACGGGCCCACCATGTCTAGTCCCTAGACGGAAAAAGGCCAGGTGAGGGGAATGGTCTTGATCGGAAAAGCCATCAGGTGTTGCTTGGAGCCGAAGACTTGGCACCCTTTGCAGTGTTTGACTAACTCCTTGGCGTTGTCCAAAGCAGTCGGCTAGAAGAAACCATGGCGGAAGGCTTTAGCGATGAGTGATCTTGAGGCCGCATGGTGGCCGCATTCGCCTTGGTGGATGTCTTTGAGGATTGTTATACCCTTCTCTGGCTCGACGCAGCGCTGGAAGACTCCAGTAACGCTGCGCCTAACAAGCTCTCGGTTCATTATTGTGTATGCTCCGGCTCGGTGTTGGACTTGTCTTGCCGAGGTTTTGTCAGTCGGCAGCTCTCCGTTTAGCAGGAAGTGGAGGATGGACTGGGCCCATGATGGAGCTGTGACTTCTTCTATTGCCAATACGGCTATTGCGACCAGGGCGGGTGGGCTGGGAGGTGAAGAGTTGGAGTGAGCCGCCGCCTGTTGTGTCGATGTAGTCCCCGGGCCGACTGCCTAGTCCCCAAGCCGGGTTCTGAAGTCCCCGGGCCGGGTGCGACTATGGCAGCCCCCGGGCCGCCTATCGAAGTCCCCGAGCCGCCTGCTTGGTTTCTCAAGTCGGATCCGACTGCGTCGGGGTCAGGCGGCACGACGATGGAATCAGATTCTGGAGATGGCTTGACAGAGTCTTGAGAAGGCGTTGGAGAGAGACGCCGGTTTGTATGGCTTGTCGGGTGGAGCCTATTCGTGCCAGGGCATCTGCTTGGTCGTTGTCTGCCTGTGGCACGTGAAGGAACTCGCATCCTTCAAAATATCCGCTGAGTTGCTGAACGAGGAAGCGGTAGATCGCCATGTTTGCGTCCTTGGCGTCCCAGTCGCCAGATGGTTGCTAGACTACCAAATCCGAGTTGCCATAGCACAGGATCTGGCGGATGCCGACTTCTTTGGCTAGCCGGAGCCCGTGTATGAGTGCCTCGTACTCGGCCACATTGTTGGAGGCGGCAAAATGAATTTGCAATGTGTATCTGAGCTTGTCGCCCTTGGGAGAGGTGAGGACGATGCCGGCTCCCAAGCCAATGCGCATCTTGGATCCGTCGAAGTGCATTCGCCAATGAGTGGAGTAGGGGGCCGGTGGCAGGTACTGGGTCTCGGCCCAATCGACAAGGAAGTCAGCCAATGCCTGGGACTTGATGGCGGTGCGAGGCTGGTAGAAGATTGTCTAAGGAGCCAGCGCAATGGCCCATTTTGGCACCCGGACGGATGCATCCCGGCTGCCTATGATCTCGGCGAGCGGGGTAGTGCATACGACCATGATGGGGTGCTCTTGAAAGTAGGGCTTGAGCTTCTTGGCGACAAAGTACATGCCATAGCACATCTTCTGATAGTGTGGGTAGTTCTGCTTCGAGGTGGACAGCACTTCACTCAGATAATATACCGGCCTCTGGACTAACTGAGCTCGACCTTCTTCTGGGCATTGAACCACGATAACAGTGCTGACCACCCGGCTAGTGGCGGCAATGTAGAGGAGCATGGGCTCTTTCTCAGTTGGTGCCGCCAAGACAGGCGGCGTGGATAGCATCTTCTTTAACTCGTGGAAAGCTTGGTCTGCCTGGTCATTCCACTCGAAGTGACTAGATTTCTTCATGAGTCAGTAGAGGGGGAGAGCCTTCTCTCCGAGCCGGCTGATGAAGCGGTTGAGGGAGGCCAGGCATCCGGTAAACTTTTGGACGTCTCGTAGCTTGGTAGGAGTCTTCATTCTCTCTATGGTCTTGATCTTGACCGGGTTGCATTCGATGTCGCGTTTGGAGACCAGGAAGCCTAGAAGCTGGTCGGCTGGTACTCCGAACACGCATTTCTCGGGATTGAGCTTGATCTGAAACCGGCGCAAGTTTTCAAATGTCTCTCTGACGTCTTCCAGCAAGGTGCCGTGCTTCTCCGTCTTCACCACAATACCGTCTACATAGACGTGGGCATTCCTGCCGAGTTGCTTGAGGAGGCATTTCTACATGCAACACTGAAAAGTGGCACCGGCATTTCTCAAGCCGAATGTCATAGTCAGCTAGCAGAAAGCTCCAAACGATTTGATGAAGGCGGTCTTCAGGCGGTCGGCTGGGTCCAATTTTGTCTGGTGGTAGCCTGAGTAAGCATCCAAGAAGCTCAACAGCTCGCATCCGGCTGTGGAGTCTATCACTTGATCAATCCTTGGGAGAGCAAAAGGATCTTTAGGGCATGCTTTGTTGAGGCTGGTGTAGTCAATGCACATGCGCCACTGCTTGTTCTTCTTCAACACCAGGACCGGGTTGGCAAGCCACTCTGGGAAGAACACCTCCATAATGAAGCCGGCTGCTAGAAGCCGGGCTATTTCTCCTCCGACTACTCTTCTCTTCTCTTCTAACAGGCGGTGCAAGGGCTGCTTGACCGGCTTGGTGTCAGATCGGACATGTAGCTTGTGCTCGGCAAAATCCGTTGGAACACCCGGCATGTCATTGGGAGACCATGCGAAGATGTCCCGATTCTCATGGAGGAAATAGACGAGATCGCTTTCCTATTTGCTGTCGAGGTCGGTGCCCATGACAGCGTACCTCTCCGGGTGCTCCGGGTCCAGAGGTATCTTCTTTGTCTCTTTGGCCGTCTGGAAAGAACCTTGAGCATCAAATTCCTTGGGGTCGGGGGACAGGACCGACTGCTTGCCGGCCATGGCTATGACTCGATCTAGCATCTTCTTCTCTTCAGCAATCACGAGGGACTCGGCCAGCCAGCTGCTGGCTGCCGCACACTCACAGGATTTCTTGTACTCTCCGGCTACGGTAATGATGCCCTTGGAACTCGGCATCTTCATCTTGAGGTAGGCATAGTGGGGCATAGCCATGAACTTGGCCAGAGCAGGCCGGCCAAGCAGTGCGTGGTAAGGGCTCTCCAGCTCCACCACTTCAAACCATATTGCTTCTCGGCGGAAATGATCTTTGTCCCCAAAGATAACATCTATCTTGATCTTGCCGATTGGTGAGCAGGACAGGCCGGGTATGATTCCGTGGAACACGGTCCAACTAGGCATGAGCTGCTTCATCTTGATGTTCAGCTTCTCCATGGTGTCACGGTACAGTATGTTGATGCTGCTCCCACCATCTATCAATACGCGGGAGAATCGGGCAGCTCGCCTTTCTGTCATGACGGTGGCGTCCAAAACCAATGCATAGGAGCTGGGAGATGGCATCACCTCAGGGTGATCGGCTCGGCTCCAACTGATAGGTTTCTCCGACCAGTGCATGAACTCGGGGTTGTTGGAGGCGACCGCGTTGACTTCTTGGTGCTGTCGGCGCCGGCTGCGCCGGTCTTCTGGCTGGCTTGTAAAGACGATGTAGGCGGCATGTTCGTCAGGGAACTCGTCTTGAATAGCCCCGACCGCTGGCCGAGCGGCCGGCTGCTGAGGGGCTGGAGGCGGCTGACCAGCTAGCGGAGGCGGCACCAGCCCTTCGCCCTTGGAGATTCGCGTGAGCCAATGGCATTTCCGAGTCGTGTGGTTGGAGGCCTTCGCGCCGCTGTGGAACTTGCAGGGAGCATCTAGGGCTTGCTCGTAGGAGAAAGCCGGCTGCCAAGCCGCCTTGTCGCCCTTCTGCTTCTTGGGCATGGGCCGCCCTTCGGGTTCTTCGTCTTCGACTGTAGCCACCTGCCGACTGGTGGAAGGCGGCATAGGAGCCTTGTGCTTGTTGTTGTTCTAGTATGGGCATCGGCTGGGGTCTCCAGCTGGTGTCTTGGGAGCTGGAGCGAGCACCTTCCCGAAGGCGTCTACTCGGAGCTCGGTCTTCATTGAAGAGTCGGCCGTGGTGTACTTCTCTGCTATGACCAGCAGCTCGTCGAGGGTAGTCGGCTCGTCGCAGAGGAGTCGGCGCTTGAGGAGGGTGCCTTCTCGGCACCCGGCGGTGAAGTACTCTATGGCTTGAACCTCGTGCACCCCCTCGCAGGAATTGCAGAGCATGGCCCAACGCGTGAGGTAGTCGCGAGT
Source organism: Triticum timopheevii (assembly GCA_963921465.1). Lineage (NCBI taxonomy): Eukaryota > Viridiplantae > Streptophyta > Magnoliopsida > Poales > Poaceae > Triticum > Triticum timopheevii. The sequence continues at coordinate 619,263,002 of OY997268.1, read as the reverse complement.
TGATTCATTGGGCCCTTGAACACACAAGGAGAGTTTTCTGGGCTTGGGAGCCTGTTTGTAGGTGCTGGTGAAGTTGCGGATGAAGGCTTCTGTGAAGTCTAGCCAGCTGTTGATGTTGTAGGGCTTGAGGCTGTTGAGCCAGGTGCGCACCGTGCCTTGGAGCATGAGGGGAACATATTTCATGGCAACACGCATGTTGCCGTTTGCTATACGAACTGCGGTGGAGTAATCGATCAACCGATCGTCCGGCTTCACGGAGCCGTTGTACTTGGGCGTGTCTCTTGGGAGCGAGAACCCTTTCGGGAAGGGCTCGTCGCGGATGCGGGGGCCAAAGCAAGCCGGGCTGACATCGTCTTCTTCTTCTAATGCCAAGGATCACGCTAGGCGGTCGATCCGATGGCGGGCGTCATTCTCGCCGACTCCTTCGCGGCAGCCTAGTAGGCCGCTGAGAGTCGGATGCGTGACAGGCGGCGGGGTGGGGTATCTCTCTCCACGAGGCGGAGGAAGAGGCGGATCGCCTCGCCGCTCCACAGCTCGAGGGCGGCCTTCGGCGTCACGCTCGATGGTGATTCGAGTCCGACTGTGACTAGCAACCGGCTCCTTTTCTTATCTTCTGCGGGCGCCGCCCTCAGTCGGCGTCCGTGACGTCACGTCGTGCTCTTGGTGTGGGGGGGGGGGGGGGGGGGCTTCCAGCGTGGACGCCAGCTTCTTGCCGTTCTGCGGCCACGTCGATCAGCTGCTGGATGCGTCTGGTCATGTATGGGAGCTCGTCGGCTCCCAGTCCATTCAGCTCGTCCACGATCGACTGGGCGGCACGTAGGTTCTCGAGAGGCGTGGCGTAGACTGGGCGATCTGCTCCCAGCATGTTGGCGACGGCCGCGCCGCGCTTTTTGACGACGCCGGCCCGGCTCGGCCCATCGGGAGGCAGCGTACCAAAGGCGGCGCGGTCGACTTCACGCTGGTGAGCCTCAGTGAGGCTTCTCATGGTGTCTATCTTCTGGCCCTCCGCAATGAGGGCAAGGCGGCGTGCCTCCAGCGCCTCGGCGTCGGCGTCGGCCGGGATGGGGGCGGGCAGGTCGTGCAGCGCCGCTTGCAGGGCGTCATGGGCGTTCTCACCAGAGGCAACACCGTGGCTGATGACCAGCACCTCGGTGACGGTGCTGCCACCGCTGTCGGCTCAAGGGAGAGGATCGTCGAAGACCACCACGTTGGTGGGGAAAGCGTCGAGTGATGCCGTGTCGGAGTCGATAAGCATCGGGTCGGTGGAGCCAACCGACTCCAAATCCACAGCAGGCTCGCTGGAGACATGGAGTTGGTCGAGGAGGCTGACGAGGTGGCTCTTGGGGCAGCCGGTGCCGCGTCGGATGCGGGCTCGTCGGAGATGCGAGCCTCGCCAAGGAGATCGGCGAGGCATCTCGCCGCGCAGGCTTCGTCGACACCGTGCAGCGTGTCAGGGCAAGCTCCATCGGGCGTGCCGGGCCTAGCCAGCAGGACCCACCAGTCGGCGGTCCCCAGCGGCCGGCGGAGAAGCCAGCGAGCATAGACACTAACAGCTAGGGCCCACCCCAGCCGGATTACCATTGTACCGTTGGGGGGTATGCCTATATAACCCCCAAGGCACCATGCAAAGTGTTGGACTCTAATAGTTTTAGACACAACTTTGAGAGGACAAGAGAGCTAGCCTTGCCCTTTCTCCCTCCTCTCGCCAAACAGCTCAAGGAGCCTCTTGTAGCCACTTGTTGATCTAGTGATCATGCGGAGACCCCGCAGAGCAGGACTAGGGGTGTTATCTCCACGGAGAGCCCCGAACCTGGGTAACATTCGCTGGGGTGCATGTCTTCGCCTTATCCCGTTTCCAGGCACCGTCGATGTCTTATTGGCTCCCACCCGTTGGCATATGTCGCACCTACCACCTGACATTTCGCACCCACCGTGGGGGCAGGTGCACCGTCGTCCGGAGACCTGCTCTGGATGGGAACCCTTTTCATAGATGATCACATATATGATGCATGCATGGATGTAGATGAAATATGATATTTTTTGTTCATAGAACATGATGTTTTTTTATTCATAGATTTTTTTTGTTCATGAGGGAGGCGGGACATCGAGGGATCATAGATGTAATTTTTTAAGAATTTTCTATCGTGCATAGACCGATTTTAGACCACGGGAGCACCCCCCTATCGTTGCAAAAGTTGCTAAGTGATATTAAGAAGGAAGAAGAAGAAAAAGAAGGATAGGAAAAAGGAAAATAAGAAGAGGAAGAAAGAAGAAGAGGAGAGGAAGAAGAGGAGAAATAAATAAGAAGAGGAAAAAAGAAGAAAAGGTAGAGGAGGAGAAGAAAGGAATAGAGGATAAGAAAAAAAATAGAAATAATATAATTTTTTTTCTCCTCTATTCCTTTCTTCTTCTCCTTTTTTCTTCTTCTTTTTTCTTCGATTGCTTCTCTTCTATTCCTTTCTTCTTCTCCTCTTTTTATTTCTTCTTTTGTCTTCTTATTTTTTATCGAGTATGTCGTTGTCGATATACTCCCTCCCGATAACTTCAACACGAGGGGGGGTCGATATACCCCCTCCCCAAAAACATTATTTTCCCATGTATGTATGTCGCGTCATTGTCGATATAAGCCCCTCCCGGATAACTTTGACATGAGGCGCAGTCGATATATATATACCCCCTCTCGACCGTGATAACTTATACCACGGGAGCACTGACGGTGTCCTGGACTAGGGGGTACTCAACGCGTCGTCTCTCGATCAGTTGAATTGGGCCGAGGACCCCCATGGTCGTATACTCATGGGCCAGTCCGGACAGCTGCCGCATACAAGGAAGAATCAACAAGACTTGGCGATCAAGACAAGGACTCCTCCCCCACTAGCGTGTTCGGCTAGGACTCTTGTTATCCTAGGCCTCTGGTGCATTATATAAACCGGGGCCAGGCTAGTCGATAGACATATACAACAACAATCATACCATAGGCTAGCTTCTATGGTTTAGCCTCTCTGATCTCATGGTAGATCAACTCTTGTAATACCCATATCATCAATATCAATCAAGCAGGAGTAGGGTTTTACCTCCACCGAGAGGGCCCGAACCTGGGTAAACATTGTGTCCCTTGCCTCCTGTTACCATTGATCCTAAGACGCACTGCTTGGGATTCCCTACCCGAGATCCGCCGGTTTTGACACCGACACTGGTGCTTTCATTGAGAGTTCCGATGTGTGATCGGCGAAAGGATCAATGGCTCGACTGCCGGTCAACTATGACGTTGGCTTCTTCGTCACCAGCTCGACTGGTCACCTTGGCTTGACCGAGGACTGCGCCCTACCTCCGATCGTCATGTTCGGATGAAGGCCTTCATCAACACCAACTCCGATCTCTATCAAGATCATGGAGGAGTCATCCATGGAGCTCGGGGGCTCAACGTCAACATTGCCCTCAGGCGACCGTGCTGTTTTTCTGAACAGCAAACTTGTATCCGCCGCCACCGCCTCCTCCAGTGTCGCTTAAACGATTACTTCGGTGAAATTATGCGGAATTAAGTCTACAACAACCCAGCAAAAATTTTGTCGAGTTCCGATGGAGGAATCTCCGGCAATCTTCGATATACCGGAGCCGTGTTGAATCTGGGCGAGAATCCGGACGAGTTTAGGGCGTGGTATCCAGCATCTAGCTCGGATGTCCTTTGGAGGATCCAACCGTTGATTTGCTGCGGAATTCCTATACCTACCACCTGCCAAAAATTCAGCTCGATCCGACCGTCCAAACTCCGGGAAACTTCCGATTAGTGCGTCACTTATTGGATCTGTTTTCTGCGCAAGAACGAATCCGACCCGAATTCATCTTCTTTATGAACGGGATCTCGGACATCCTTTTTGAAGGAAGTTTCCGTATGGGGTGTTGTGTTTTATTCTCAAACACATCCCAGTAGTATTAAAAGTATTCTTGCAATACGAACTTCACCGTCGCGCCGGTGTCAAACCAGCCCGACAACATCACTCCACGGCGGTCGACCTGCGTTAGACACGTCGTCGCTTTGTTGAGCCGAGCTCAATTTCTTCGGATCATCATCTCGGCCAGCCAAACAATAGTTCGGCATCGCGAGGGATAAATCGTCACCAACATCGCCGCCCCACGGATTACATGGAGCGGGCACACCTGCATCGCCACACAGTCACTTCATCAAGCCGGCATCGACCACGTCACGACCTGCATCGCCGGACCGGGGGCTTCATCATCTCTTCATCAACCTACTCCGGAGACTTCGGCGTCGCTGGCCGACTAGCTCTGTCACGTTAGCTGGACCGAGGGCTTTGCCTCGGCGAGCCAACCTTTGCCAGCATCGCCATGCCGTTGCTTTATCGCCCATCAGGCGATAGGTGTGTGGACCGAGTCCCAATTTTGGGAATCACCTTTCTTCAGATTGCTACCACAAATAAGCCAGGTGCTATTAATGCTAGTATTTTTTGCTTGTTAGGGTTCATTTTTCCCAATGAATTATTACTCTGGTTTGTCCGTCATATGTACGCAGGTTTATCAGATGGTGGCCGCATTAACGACGGTCGCATGGTGGTTCGGTCAGTTTCCGTACATAGTCCGGCGAACGCCGCATCCGGAACTCGAACCAACCTGTGAATTCAGGCCTAGCCATGCCTTTACCGCATCATGCCGCCCCCCTGCATCGACATTGACTTCAGCGCCAGGCCATATCTCTTTTATTACTCACTTTGCATAAATTATTTGTTATGCAATGATTTTTTTATTTTTATTATTATTACTATTATCTCCGGTTTGCACTATTTTTTGTGCACAGGAAAATGATTCAGCCGGACTCTATACATTGGCGACACCTCGGCTGGACGGGGGGATTCGTCAACACTTCATTACCCCATGCCGGGGACTTTGGCATCACCCTGCCGTCCTGCATTGGCCGTGCTATGTCACCACTTCGGAGTGCCGAGCTCTTTGATCCGCCACCTCGGGACCGGCTCGGGGATGGAACCTTCTCCCGCATCAAGCTCGAACCGCGTCATCAATACCGAACACATTAGCTAGCTAAGTTGTCTTCATGCTCAAAGTTTTAAATTTTTAACTTGTGTTCGGCTCGGCCAAGCATTATACTTTTTTGGAAAAAAAGTCACTTGTAAAAATTTTCTCGTCCAAACTTTGTTTGTGACGCGCAAATTCAAATACCCCGTTTACTTGGGGGCTTCCTTCATGAAGCTTTTTCCTCTTGCATATGGTTATACTTGTATGGCTTCGTTCCTTGTTCGTGTATTACGCCATAATATGCACCATATTGACTTAAGCGATTTGCAAGCTGGGTTGCCTGGCTCCTGTGCTTACCCCTACGTTCCCGATTGTTTGGCTAGGGAGTAAAGGGAGCACCTCTGCGATTGTCACGATCGGGTCACCCGAGCCGGACCTCATACTGGGTGAAGCCGAAAGCTAGCGCTCTTATTGTTTTCAATCATGGTCGACACACAACGGAACTCATGAGCACAAAAAATCTATTGCACAAGTCTCATAATAACAATGAGCACCGAAGAAAGGTATCTGTGGGGGTACTATTTTCTTCGAAGATGCTTCTTACTCTTCGCAGTAATATAGCATAAGTTCCCTGAGCGCACTTTGTCTGTTACAGCCTTATGGCCTGATTGCCTGGTTATTGGAAACACCGTCGATATTCTCGACAGATGGAGTACATAACACTTTTCGGTCCTTGACCGAAGAGGGATAAGCTGACGGTCGGTTAAGACGCGTTTAAAGTTCGGTTGAACATAGATATGATATAAGTACTTCGATACATGCAATCATTCTTTTACCCAAGTCACTTGGGGGCTCTTAAATTTACATGGGCCGTTTTATGATAAGTGTTTTTCTTCTTAGTCGTTGCAAAGTTTTTATTATTATTTATCACTCCTTTTTTCGACACAAGTGTGCGGTCACTAGCCGGGGAGCCTAATTTCTCTCTCAAAGCCGCTAGAGTTTAGTTTGCTAAACTAGCCTAGTAAGAAGTACTCCGCCTTCGGGATAGGAGGTTGAAGCCGTAGGCTGACCCGCTTGAAGTTTTGAGATAGGATGTGTCATGTTAAAGCACGGCAGAAGCACCTTTTTTTTTCTAAAGTCCATTTTTCGGATTGGCACCGAACACTTGATCTAGTTCGGACATTAACCTTTTGAATAACTTTTTTGGCTTTTCGAGCCCATGGCACTTTTAAACTATTTGTGTGTTTTCAGCACAAGTCTCGCAGTGCAACGCCGGACACCTTTAGAGATTCGGCAAAAACATTCTTGAATATTGCTATATATGCATCGGTTTCGAATTGTGTCTTCGGTCAATAGTTGGGTTGCCTGGCTCCTGCGCTTGCCTCCTATGTTCCGCTTTTTCGGCTAGGTGTGCAAAGGGGGAACCACTGCGATTGTGCTTCCAGCTCACATGGTTAAGCACCTCAGTGGAGAAAGCCGAAAACTGACAGTCACAATAAGCGTAAACTGGTCGGCGATCCGATGACGGCGTTAAACGACGGGCCATTCATAAGAATGGCCGAAGTGTTTACGGCTTGACCTCGACTGTCGCCGAACACTACCGGTGGCTATTAACTGGTCTCCCAAACTAAATCCTCGATATTTTGCTCTTACATTGGAGCTGAGGTTTCATGATCATGCTTAGCATGACAACCCAAATAAAGGAACCGATAGCGAGACTATTTTCTTTGGAAGACATTTCTTCTGTTAAACAGTAATATAACATGTCTCTCCGCGTACCTTTGTTTATAAAACCGTATTGCCAGATTGCCTTGTTTATTGTAAATCTTTGCACTCATAAAGGCTTTATAAAGTAGGACAAACAATCCTTGGCTATTGGCCGAGGAGGTGGAAGCCGATGGTCGGTCAACAAAGTTTTCTACAATGCGGATCCGAGCATTAATGACATCAAGTACTTAGATACATAGAATCATTACACATAATTTGTGATTTTAGTATGGATATCGATCCTTAATTCGGCCACCCGTGCCCGCATTACGGCTTGGGGGCTACTAGGCTTCGGGCTTATTATTTACAAATATTAAAGGGGCACATCGATCCCCTGATCTGGTGTTGCCACCCGACCAGTGTCTCGGGGGCTACTGCATTGCTTGTTCTATGCAGAAAATTTTAAGTGCAATACAGTTTCCGAGGAGATTTTGATCCTCGGGTTGGTCGGCCGCACCCAACCTGAGTCTCGATGACTGAGCACGCCGCTTTTTGTGTCCCGGAGTATTCTGCCGAGCTAGGACTTGATCCTCAGGCCGATTTTGCAAATCAACCTGAGTCTCAGTGGTTACTGGGATCAGCGGTCTTATGTCATCCTTCAGGTGCATCTCGGGTATTAGACCGATACACACCTTAAGGGCTGCTGGCTATATATCTCGTCAGAGAATAAATTGCATCAATAAAAAAACATTGACCAAAAATCAGCCCATGACCGAGGTGCTTAACCACCTCGGAAGCAGTTCGGCATATAGCTCGGATGAAAGTGGCTGGCTCCTTAGAGGGCATTTCCGGCGTTAAGCTCGGCTAAACTCCTTTAACTTTTTTGGACCAAGATGATCTATGACATCTTGGATATATTCCAGCGTTGTAGCTTGGACACAGACCAGCGTTGGAGTTTGGATACATTTCAGCGTTGGATCTCGAAAGCAGTCTGGCATTGGTACTCGGCTGCAAGAGATACCTTCAATGCAGTCCGGCGTTAGAGCTCGGACGCAAGTGGATACTGCCTCCCGGGAACAACTTCGAACGCGAGGTGTGGCATAAAAATAACAAGTCATTGATAAAGGCCGGAAACTTAAAGGGGCTCCTCGGATACCCGACGTGTAAAATCGTCGAATGCATTTCGGTGATCCTCAAGATAGAAGATGAGAAGATTTGTTGAACCAGATTTCAAGACTGGCAACCGAAGATGAAGAACAATTCGGAAGAATCGAGGAGCGTCCCTAACTTGAAGACCGCTTTAGGGGGCTACTGATGGTGTCCTGGACTAGGGGGTACTCAACGCGTCGTCTCCCGATCAGTTGAATTGGGCCGAGGACCCCAATGGCCGTATACTCATGGGCCAGTCCGGACAGCTGCCGCATACAAGGAAGAATCAACAAGACTTGGCGATCAAGACAAGGACTCCTCCTCCACCGGCGTGTTCGGCTAGGACTCTTGTTATCCTAGGCCTCTCGTGCATTATATAAACCGGGTCCAGGCTAGTCGATAGACATATACAACAACAATCATACCATAGGCTAGCTTCTAGGGTTTAGCCTCTCTGATCTCGTGGTAGATCAACTCTTGTAATACCCATATAATAAATATCAATCAAGCAGGACTAGGGTTTTACCTCCACCAAGAGGGCCCGAACCTGGGTAAACATTGTGTCCCTTGCCTCCTGTTACCATTGATCCTAAGACGCACTGCTTGGGACCCCCTACCCAAGATCCGCCGGTTTTGACACCAACAAGCAACCCCCCCCCCCCCCCCCCCCGCCCCCCCCCCCCCCCCGCCGCCCTCTCGCTCGACCAAAACTGTCGAGTACACCCAAACCCTAGAAAAAAAATGATGTTGGTCTCCTACCCCCTACCGCCGCGCCCCTACCCGACAAACTCTCTCGAGGCCACCCAAATTTACCAAGTTAAAAGAGCGTTGTCGTCGAGGCCACCCCAAACCCTTGAAGCATTGTCGAGGCCACCCCAAACCCTTGAAGCGTTGCCGAGGCCACCCCAAACCCTAGAGAAGCAGCGTCGAGGGCACTAATATGATTCCTTACTGTGATTATTCTAGCTAGCTAGTTCTACATTTGACACTAATATATCCATCTTTCATGTTTGAATAATAATTGCCATGTTGTAAATTTTTGCAGAAACTATGGAGCACCCCCGAGACGAAGAAATAGAAGAGATGCTGGGGGATATAATCGCAAAAGGAAGTGATGTCATTGCGTCGTTTCTCAACGACACCGATGGTCTGGAAGGACAGGGTAGTGAAGAATAAGGTTATGATTATGATGGCTCCGGTGACCCAATGCCGGTACAAGAACTAGACCATCATGACAGCTTCGATGACCGAACCGAGTCCGGCCAGGTATATATATTAGTTAAGCCTGTGCTGACTAGCTAATTGATGCATTCATTGTTTTCGTATGTACACATATTAATTAACTCTCGTCTTTCTTCTTTTCTCTAGCCCTCCAGATCGAGCACAACTTCGGTAAAGAAACGAGGCCCGAAAAAAAAGTTGCGCTCGGATGAAAGGTTTGAGATCACAGCAATCGCGCGCGATGGCAAGCTGATTGAAGCCATCCGGACAAGGGATGCATTTTGTGCTTAGTGCGGGGTTCTTGTTAGGGACAAGATCCCGATCAGTATCCAACAATGGTTAAAGCCTAAGAATGAAGAACCTGAGGTGTCTTATGTCTCCGATATGCAGAAAGAAGATCTTTGGACATCGCTTAAGGAAAATTTCACCCTACCGCCAGAGGAGGATCCGGAGAAGCCAGTTAAAGAGCAATTGATCAAGTCTCATGCTCTTAAGAAGATGGCAGAACTATTCAGGAGGTGGAAGAATGAGCTGAAAAGAGAGTTTGTTGATGAAGATTTGACACCATAATTCACCGGAAAGTATGAGAAGATTAGAGTTCACTAGCCCGCATTTGTGGCCCACAAGACATCAGAAAAGAGTAAGAAGATGTCAGCGATAAACAAGAAAAATGCTGCGAAGAAGAAGCATCACCATCGCACGGGGTCAGGTGGCTACCTCAAAGCCCGACCTTTGTGGGACAAGGTTGAGAATGACCTGATTGCTAAAGGGGTCGAACTAGGGACATTGAACTGGCCAGACCGTTGCCGGACTTGGTTCTTTGGGGTTGGCGGAACCTTGGACCTTGTAACAAGGAAGTGCGTTTGGACAGAAGAGCAATTGCGAATACCCGTCACAAGGCTTCAGGAGTATATCGAGAAAGCGCAGCAAGGGACGCTCGTCCCAGACATAGAGAAGGACGAGCTCACAATGGCCCTCGGGAATCCTGAGCACCCTGGACGGACACGAGGCACGCCAGGCTCAGTTCCATGGAAGGCTGGGTTTCCGGACGCAGGGGGTTACAAAACCCAGGAGAGGAGGAAGAAAGTGGAGCATAGCCAACTGCAGGCGCTGCACGAAATGGTACAAGGGCTAGAGGAACGAGAAGCAGATCGCAGCAAACGACCTGCCGAAGCTTCCCCTGAAGCTACCCCGCCATCTTAGCGGAGAAGCGGCATGGCTTCCACCAAACAGACTCAGCAGCTGGAGCATGTCTTCACGGCTCCTGCTAGCTACCCCGTGGATGCTATCATGGAGTCTCGACATTGCCACCTTATGACGCGATGGATGACATTGAAAGTCAAGGCGGCTATTGGCTATGTTTTACCTAATGAACCTGGCACAACCTACCACGGCCAGTTGATTCCAGAAGGATATGCTAAGGTGATGGTGGATCAAATAACGGACGGATTTGAGGACCTGCAGCTTGACCACCCTACGGGTGAAGGGGAGATTTGGCTGGGTTCTTCCCTGAAGACTCCATGCCTATGGCGGAAGGAGCTCATCAACCTTCCGAACTAGACTCCTCCGCCTCCTCCTCCTCCTCCTCCGGTGAGTCAGGGCAATCCGCCTCCTCCTCCGCTTCCTCCTTCGGCGAGTGACCAGGGCACTCAGCCTCCTTCTCCGGCGCGTGGCGGCACTCTGCCTCCTTCTCCGCCTGCGCCGGCGCGCCTGAGCAGCCAGCCTCCTCCTTCTCCGCCTCATCAACAAGGGTGGATCAAGAGACCCGCCGCCGCTCCGGCTGCTCTGGCGCTTCGTAGTCCTTCTCCTCTGCCTCGTAAGAAAGGAAAGACAGCCGCAGCCGCCCCATCTGCTCCGGCGTCTAGCAGCACAGCCAGAGCCGGAAGGCAATACAAATTTGGTCCTTCTCTCAAGACTGCGGAGAAGTTACCATATGAGAGGGCCGTGGAGGAAAACACGCAGATCGTGCAAGCCGAAGTGAATAACTTCTTTGAAGTGGTGAAAGCAAAGATACATCCACCTCCAGAGGAGGAGATAGATCCGGTAAAAGTGAAGCGTACCCTGGCTTCCCTGAAGAAACCACCAAAGTCTCCGGGGAAAGGCAACTATGAGTGCATTCTTACAAAGTCATTTATGGAAGCGTCGCGGTCGGGAAGTACTATCAGTGGTCAATGACGAGCTGGGAAAAAAGTTGCCCAGCTTGGCGAACAAGCGAACCAATCGTTCCCCCTGCTCTAGGTGTCTAGCGATATCGTCGCTAATGTTCCGGGCGGGATGGTGCCCGGTTATAACAATCTTGAAGATTAGCTGCCCGATGATGTATATTATGATTTCTTGGAGGTGGACGAACACAAATACGTGTACGGGAAGCCTCTCGTCAAAGATGAAAGATCTCTACCAACGATGAAGTTCAGATTCCATGATTGGTACATCAAAACCTGCAGAGAGTCTGAGGGGATGAATATTTTGACGTTGAGAGTCAGAGAGGAGCATGACCTCGTTGGAATTGAATTGTTGAATGTTCCATTTGAGGAGTTCTTCGCGTTTTTCAATCTAAAGGCCCTCGATAAATTAATGATCACTTGCTACTGCATGTAAGTACAGTACTACTTATATCATTAAGTCTCTATATATAGGCCAGCTCTTTCATTGCATGTATTTTTAATTACCCTGACTATATAATGCAGATTGAAGATCGCCGAATTGAAGAAACGACAAATCGGTGATATTGGGTTCATTAACACAAATCTCATAGATGCATATATGGTTAAATCTCAGGCCAAAGATACCGAGGCCAAGCTGCTACAATCGTTTGTATTAAATCAAAACAAAGTTATAATACTCTTCCCTTACGAATTCAAGTGAGTGTTACTGTCTTGTGCATATTCGGTTTCCCTTATTAGTCGAGGTTATAGTAATGTAATTGATGAGTTATGCATGCGTGCGCAGGTTCCACCATATTCTCCTAGAGATTAAGCTTGAGCAGGGACTAATAACCGTCTTAGACTCGAGACGAAAAGATCCCAAGGAGTATGCGGACATGACTGAAATTCTAGAGAAGTAAGTTAAATCGATCAATATCGCACCATATCGGCAACTTTGTTCATTTCCTGATATCAAGTAATTGTTTTCTTTGTCTGGCAGGGTTTGGAAAAAATTCACCTCAAAAACTCCGGGACTGCCGAAGAAACTGCAATTTAGACACCCAAAAGTAAGTACTATAGTAGCATGTTCCACACATCTCCTACTGATTCAAGCGCTAGTTTCATCAATACCATTTAGCATGCTTGCTAATTATCAGTTTGATTGACCTCTATTTCTTGTAAAGTGGTTGTGGTAGGAAAAAGGGAATGATTACTGTGGATACTATATTTGCGAGTCCATCCACCACACGACCTGTGAGCGGGGCTACTCTGACAAATAATATGAAGTGCGCAAATAATAATATTCACAATTTTATTTTATTACCATCATTTGTGTTCAGTTTCATTTATTCATATATATGTATTGACCCCCTTCTTCAAATTAGATATTTCGGATGCGGGATGAACTCCTACCACCAGATCGTATGCGAGGAATTCAAGAGGAATTGGCGGCACTCTTTCTTGATCACGTGATCGCTAAAGACGGAGAATACCATGTGGACCCTAATCATCTCATTTTTAATTAGGATATTATATTGTAAGAGATACTTATATTGTATATATGTAGCCAGTATGTAGCATCGGATAGATATACGAGAACTTGTTGTTCGACCAATCTCTCAGAGAAGGAGAGGTGGTCGATATCACTTCTCTCTATATGCATATGTTCATGACGATCTTCTGTTTCCTTCATTTGCTTACTAGATAGCGTGTCTAGTCCTTTTTATACGTATAGTACGTAGCGTCGACCAAGCACGGAGATAAGAGAGGACACTTCTCTCTATTAATTAGCTAGTTAACACAATATATGAAACACCTAAATTAACCCCCCAAAACCCCCTAACCCCCCCCCCCCCCCCCCCCATAAAAAAAACAAAAACCCGAGCACCTGAAATGCTGACGCGTGGATGTCTATTAATACCGGTTGGTGCCACCGACCGGGATTAAAGGGCCTCTTGCCTGGGCTCGCCGCACCGGCCACGTGGAGGCCCATCTGTCTCGGTTTATGCAAGAACCGAGACTAAAGGTCTAAGGCATTAGTAACGACACTTTAGTCCCGGTTCAAAAACCGGGACAAATGGTCCTGACGAACCGGGATAATAGGTCATTTTTCTACTAGTGCCGTGACTATATTCCTTTTAATTTCTGGATAAACTAACACAATAAATGGCTACGGACTGGTAGAATGCTTTTACAGTGCGTGGTAGACGCAGATTGCAGTGCACAGCTGTATTTCGGGCCCGGTTCAACACAATCCACACTGCACTGCGGGCAGTTGGGCACTAGCTAAGCAGAAGAAAAGCGGAACGCCGGCCGGCCAACCCATCCATGCATAATCTGAGACAAGCAACTGACCCTTGCTAAAGAAAAAAGATAGATACGGTCAGTAGCCACCCAGCGAGCATTCTTGCTTCACTTTGTCGTTTAGGTCGCAGGAAAAGCATCATGGCACGCCCGAAAGCAACAAATGCTGAAGACTGTCGGTGGCATCATGGCTGCAGCGTCATTTGCCCTCTGATGACTGTCCACACTGAAACAAAAGGTCCAGGACAACGATCAATAATCGGCAACCTCGTATGGACTACATGTACATGTACAACGATCAATTTGTCCTCTGTCGACATGCATATCAGTCAACATACCTTTTACATACTCCCAACATTCTATAATATAGTGCGTCCATACTTTTCAATATTTAACGTCAACCTTAAATTTAACCAACATGGACGACTGCGGCGGGAGCATAACGGATACCTTTGAATTCGTATTTGAAAGAAGTTTTCAAATGTATGATTTTTCAATAAAATGACTTATGCATTATTGCTCTAATTTATGATCAAAATTGAATCTCAAAAAATATAGGCGCACTACATTATGAAATGGAAGGAGTACTATCATCAGACTGCGACAACAACACATGCACATGTGGACCTGTCACCTGTGTTATACTACCACTTCGCTGAGCTCATAGGCCAACTTAATTTTGTGTTGTGCTCGTTTGTGAGAAGAGCAAATTAACATTTTTTTCTTCATACCTCCTGGAGTATCTGAGGAGAAATATTTCTTTAAAGGAGTGTCCGAGGATATGAATCCAAAATGAAGGTGCATTAATTAGTATTTTAATAAGTTAGCTTCTAAATTAACATATACTCCCTCCGTCCGGAAATACTTGTCATCAAAATGAATAAAAGGGGATATATCTAGATGTATTATAGTTCTAGATGCATCTTTTTTGTCTATTTTGATGACAAGTATTTTCGGATGGAGGGAGTATTTAATTTGAACCACAACTGTATATGATATATGGCGAAGCTAACAAAGCAAAAATAAAATAAAAATAAACATCACAATTCAATTCTTCTCAACGCAAGAGATATTCTAAACGAATTGTACACAATGTCAAGCACTTTGTGGTTGAGAAAACTAGTAGAATGGCTCGCTCAAATATGTGGTTAGCTAGGCTATTGCAATGTCACACTACATTTACTCTATACCCAAGAAGCGTGAGGTCTTGTCAGAGAAGGAATTTGCAGCTGATCATACTTGCAGCCTCTTTGTTGAATTTTTTTCCATTGCGCTGTTTCCAGATGTCCCTACACAAGGATGATAATGTCCATGACAATCTTTTTAGGAAGCAATCTGTTTGACCTACTGAGAATTGTGCTCGAGAATGGAAGTTTCCTCTATTTTCTAATTACTGAAGACAGCATTGAAATAGGCTTTCGTCCAACTTTATATATAAGGCACCATGGCCAAACGATATACTGTAGTGAAGAAGCCCTCATACAAGCAGATCAAATAAACAACCAGACAGCATAAACAACTAGACATCATAAATAGCGCTGAAAAAATAGCACAACAGAGCACTAAAAATGAGATGGTTAAAAGCCCAGCATGAGCACATGACAAGGTGAAGATGATGTCACACAGTGACTAAAGGCACCTGAGCTCCACGATAACGTGCCCAGGAGGGTAACGACGCAAAGCGTAGCTATCGCAGAGCCTAAAGAGATGGACAAGTGTTTTCACCTAGAGCCCTTGACACGAGAACGAGAGGAAAATGGCGTCCGCATGCATCACCATTGTGAGCGCCAAAGCGCATAGCTTTCACTCGCTAACTCCCACATACCACGACGATGCTCTCGGACCACCTTCCAAATCAGAGTGCCCCACTCCTAGACGTTGGCACCACCCACCATCACCTACCACACAACCGATGGACGCAACCACCACCACCGCCATGAGACTCGTCGGAGAGGCAAATGGACAGCCCGTCATGCGGAGCCACCACCCCGGCATCCTTAACCTAAATCCTCACCGACGCCATAGCACAAGGGCACCACCCATCAGAAGAGAAGCAATACCTCACCTTCCCAACCTGCATGTCTCCACCTTGACTTGGACGGAGGCGGTCGAGAGATTGGCGGTCCCGACTTTCTGGCGACTAACTGCCAGCGGCCACACAAGAATGGCAGGTGCCACCAACCACCTACCAAACAAAACATCCATCAGGGGAGGGGTAGTTGGAAGACAACACCTCACCACTATGATATTAGCGCTCTCCGGTCAAGGTGGTGCCGCCCATGGCAGCCAGCAGCTCCAAATGTCGGTGTGCCGTACCAGCACCAACCTCGTCCGTCTCCAGCCTTCCATATGTGATGCCAGCCATCACCACTGCCAATCTGAGATCTACCGCCAAGCCGGAGCCACCTGCATGCGCCATGCAACCGCCAAGAGGGTGTGGAGCCACCCTCGTAGAACCATACCCGCGACTGAACCATTCACACGCAACGCGCCAACCATTTATGTACGTTGTCACACTACACGAGGACACC
The DNA here is from genome assembly GCA_963921465.1 of Triticum timopheevii. NCBI lineage: Eukaryota > Viridiplantae > Streptophyta > Magnoliopsida > Poales > Poaceae > Triticum > Triticum timopheevii. The sequence goes on along the minus strand of OY997268.1, from coordinate 619,246,957 downwards.
ATGCTAGATATAGACCACATCGGCCACCACGAGCCCAAGTTGAACAACATAGCCACCATGGCGCCGCCTCGACTCCGCACCACAACCACATAGCCATCCCCCACAGATTGGCACACTAGCTCGAGGCCGCGCTGACCACCGCCGCACAAAGAGGAAAAGGGGCCCCGCCGATCCAGATTTTCCTGTCAGCACGCCTCAACTACAGCGATGCGAAGGGATGAATAGATGTTGTCTAGATGGCTGGCTATAATAGTAGAAAATAGGGCTTTGGCCCTTGGTCCTGGCCAGATCAGAGCATTAGTCCCGATGGTGTTACGAACCGGGACTAATGGCAGCATTAGTCCCAGTTCGAGCGGCTAGGATGTCGGTCGAGCATCACCAGGCATCAGTGCCGGTTCAACTTAGACCTTTAGTCCTAGTTCCAGACACCAACCGGGACTAAAGGGGTTGCTTCTCTTTAGTCCTGGTTGGTGTTTGGAACCAGAACTAAAGGGTAGGCCATTAGTCCCTATTTTAGACACAAACCGGGACTAATGTTTTGACAGAACTCTCCACGCCCCCTCCTCCATCTCCTCTGTTTTTTGTGTCGTGGAAGGGTCAGAGGTGTGTGCTACTCTGCTCTCACCTCCTATGCACATGAGGTCTTTGATGAAATGCCTGAGCCACACTTAAGATTTTCCTCTCCAAGCTCGACATCGAAGCTACATTTTCCCCAAGATTTGTCTAGGTTTGGCTGTGCACCAACTACACAAGTGTTCTAAAAGGTTAGCAACTTCATCTTTTCATCTCTCACTGCTAGTTTTGCTCATTTTAAATGCTCTAGAAGTAAAGTGGTTTGTGGGTTTTAGTGGAGGAGTCTATGTGGGAGTTTTGAGTTAGATGCACAATTTGAGCTCAAATTAACTTCTTAGAGTCTGCACATGTGTAGGGTGCCGTCCCGTCTCCCCGTCCTCACCGTCGTCGATCGCCCGCGTTGGCCAACCAGTAGTAACTTTTGATCACTACTGTACTTTGGATTTAATATGATGATGAACTTGTATTAATTTGGTCACTTCTCTATTCGTGATGTTCTATATGAAGGAAATATGCCCTAGAGGCAATAATAAAGTTATTATTTATTTCCTCATATCATGATAAATGTTTATTATTCATGCTAGAATTGTATTAACCGGAAACATAATACATGTGTGAATACATAGACAAACATAATGTCACTAGTATGCCTCTACTTGACTAGCTCGTTGATCAAAGATGGTTGTGTTTTCTAGCCATAGACATGAGTTGTCATTTGATTAACGGCATCACATCATTAGGATAATGATGTGATTGACTTGACCCATTCCATTAGCTTAGCACTTGATCGTTTAGTATGTTGCTATTGCTTTCTTCATGACTTATACATGTTCCTATGACTATGAGATTATGCAACTACCGTTTACCGGAGGAACACTTTGTGTGCTACCAAACGTCACGATGTAACTGGATGATTATAAAGGAGCTCTACAAGTGTCTCGGAAGGTACATGTTGAGTTGGCTTATTTCGAGATTAGGATTTGTCACTCCGATTGTCGGAGAGGTATCTCTGGGCCCTCTCGGTAATGCACATCACTATAAGCCTTGCAAGCAATGTGACTAATGAGTTAGTTGCAGGATGATGCATTACCTAACGAGTAAACAGACTTGCCGGTAACGAGATTGAACTAGGTATTGAGATACCGACGATCAAATCTCGGGCAAGTAGCATACTGATGACAAAGGGAACAACGTATGTAGTTATGCGGTTTAACTGATAAACATCTTCGTAGAATATGTGGGAACCAATATGAGCATCCAGGTTCCGCTATTGGTTATTGACCGGAAACGAGTCTCGGTCATGTCTACATAGTTATCGAACCCGTAGGGTCCGCACGCTTAAAGTTTGGTGACGATCGGTATTATGAGTTTTTGTGTTTTGATGTACCGAAGGTAGTTCGGAGTCCCGGATATAGTCACGGACATGATGAGGAGTCTCTAAATGGTAGAGACGTAAAGATCGATATATTGGATGACTATGTTCGGACACCGGAATGGTTTCGGAAGGTTTCGGACATATACCGGAGTATCGGGGGGTTTATTGGGCCTCATGGGCCCTAGTGGAGAAGAGGAGGGGCAGCCAGGGCAGGCTGCACGCCCCCTCCCCCTCTAGTCTGAATTGGACAAGGAGGGGGGCGCCCCCCCCCTTCCTTCCTCTCTCTCTCTCTCTCTCTCTCTCTTTCCCCCTTCTCCTACTACTACAAGGAAAGGAGGAGTCCTACTGCCGGTGGGAGTAGGACTTTCCCCTTGGCGCGCCCTCCTCCTAGGCCGGCCGCCTCCCCCCTTGCTCCTTTATATACGGGGGCAGGGGGCACCTCTAGACAGAACAATTGATTATTGATCTCTTAGCCGTGTGCGGTGCCCCCTCCACCATATTCCACCTCGGTAATATCGTAACGGTGCTTAGGCAAAGCCTTGCGTCGGTAGCCTCATCAACACCATCATCACGCGGTTGTGCTGACGGAACTCTCCCGCAAAGCTCTGTTGGATCGGAGTTCGTGGGACGTCATCGAGATGAACGTGTGATGAACTCGGAGGTGCCGTACATTCGGTACTTGCTCAGCCGGATCGTGAAGACGTATGACTACATCAACCGCGTTGTGCTAAACGCTTCTGCTTTCGGTCTACGAGGGTACGTGGACAATACTCTCCCCTCTCGTTGCTATGCGTCACCATGATCTTGCGTGTGCATAGGATTTTTTTTGAAATTACTACGTTCCCCAACAGTGGCATCCGAGCCAGGTTTATGCGTAGATGTTATATGCACGAGTAGAACACAAGTGAGCTGTGGGCGATACAAGTCATACTGCTTACCAGCATGTCATACTTTGGTTCGGCGGTATTGTTGGATGAAGCGGCCCGGACCGACATTACGCGTAGGCTTACGCGAGACTGGTTCTATCGACGTGCTTTGCACACAGGTGGCTGGCCGGTGTCAGTTTCTCCAACTTTAGTTGAATCGAGTGTGGCTACGCCCGGTCCTTGTTGAATGTTAAAACAAGACTAACTTGACAAAATATCATTGTGGTTTTTGTGCATAGGTAAGAATGGTTCTTGCTAAGCCAGTAGCAGCCACGTAAAACTTGCAACAACAAAGTAGAAGACGTCTAACTTGTTTTTGCAGGGCATGTTGTGATGTGATATGGTCAAGACATGATGCTAAATTTTATTGTATGATATGATCATATTTTGTAACAAAGTTATCGGCAAGTAGCAGGAGCCATATGGTTGTCACTTTATTGTATGCAATGCAATCGCCCTGTAATTGCTTTACTTTATCACTAAGCGGTAGCGATAGTCGTAGAAGCAATAGTTGGCGAGACGACAACGATGCTACGATGGAGATCAAGGTGTCGCGCCGGTGACGATGGTGGTCATGACGGTGCTTCGGAGATGGAGATCACAATCACAAGATGATGATGGCCATATCATATCACTTATATTGATTGCATGTGATGTTTATCCTTTATGCATCTTATTTTGCTTGATTGATGGTAGCATTATAAGATGATCTCTCACTAAATTTCAAGGTATAAGTGTTCTCCCTGAGTAAGCACCGTTGCGAAAGTTCTTCGTGCTGAGATACCACGTGATGATCGGGTGTGATAAGCTCTACGTTCAAATACAACGGGTGTAAGATAGTTTTACACACGCAGAATACTCAGGTTAAACTTGACGAGCCTAGCATATACAGATATGGCCTCGGAACACTGGACACCGAAAGGTCGAGCGTGAATCATATAGTAGATATGATCAACATAGTGATGTTCACCATTGAAAACTACTCCATCTCACATGATGATCGGACATGGTTTAGTTGATTTGGACCACGTGATCACTTAGATGATTAGAGGGATGTCTATCTAAGTGAGAGTTCTTTAGTAATATGATTAATTGAACTTTAATTTATCATAAACTTAGTACCTGATAGTATTTTTGCTTATCTATGTTATTGTAGATAGATGGCCCGTGCTATGGTTCCGTTAAATTTTAATGCGTTCCTTGCGAAAGCTAAGTTGAAAGATGATGGTAGCAATTACACGGACTGGGTCCGTAATTTGAGGATTATCCTCATTGCTGCACAGAAGAATTACGTCCTGGAAGCACCGCTGGGTGCCAGGCCTGCTGTAGATGCAACTGACGACGTTCAGAACGTCTGGCAGAGCAAAGTCGATGACTACTCGATAGTTCATTGTGCCATGCTTTACGGCTTAGAACCGGGACTTCAACGACGTTTTGAACGCCATGGAGTATATGAGTGTTCCAAGAGTTGAAGTTAATATTTCAAGCAAATGCCCGAATTGAGAGATATGAAGTCTCCAATAAGTTCTATAGCTGCAAGAAGGAGGAGAATAGTTCTGTCAGTGAACATATACTCAAAATGTCTGGGTATAATAATCACTTGATTCAACTGGGAGTTAATCTTCCTGATGATAGTGCCATTGACAGAATTCTTCAATCACTGCCACCAAGCTACAAGAGCTTCGTGATGAACTATAATATGCAAGGGATGAACAAGACTATTCCCGAGCTCTTCGCGATGCTAAAATTACGGAGGTAAAAATCAAGAAGGAGCATCAAGTGTTGATGGTCAACAAGACCACCAGTTTCAAGAAAAAGGGTAAAGGGAAGAAGAAGGGGAACGTCAAGAAGAACGGCAAGCAAGTTGCCGCTCAAGAGAAGAAACCTAAGTCTGGACCTAAGCCTGAGACTGAGTGCTTCTACAGCAAAGGGACTGGTCACCGGAAGGGGAACTTCCCCAAGTATTTGGCGGATAAGAAGGATGGCAAGGTGAACAAAGGTATATGTGATATACATGTTATTGATGTGTACCTTACTAATGCTCGTAGTAGCACCTGGGTATTTGATACTGGTTCTATTGCTAATATTTGCAACTCGAAACAGGGACTATGGATTAAGCGAAGATTGGCTAAGGACGAGGTGACGATGCGCGTGGGAAATGGTTCCAAAGTCGATGTGATCGCGGTCGACATGCTACCTCTACATCCACCTTCGGGATTAGTTTTAGACCCGAATAATTGTTATTTGGTGCCAGCGTTAAGAATGAACATTATATCTGGATCTTGTTTGATGCGAGGCGGTTATTCATTTAAATCAGAGAATAATGGTTGTTCTATTTATATGAGTAATATCTTTTATGGTCATGCACCCTTGAAGAGTGGTCTATTTTTATTGAATCTCGATAGTAGTGATACAAATATTCATAATATGGAAGCCAAAAGATTCAGAGTTGATAATGATAGTGCAACTTATTTGTGGCACTGCCGTATAGGTCATATTGGTGTAAAGCGCATGAAGAAACTCCATACTAATGGACTTTTTGAATCACTTGGTACTTGCAAACCATGCCTCATGGGCAAGATGACTAAAACGTTGTTCTCTGTAACTATGGAGCGAGCAAAAGATTTATTGGAAATCATACATACTGATGTATGTGGTCCAATGAACATTGAGGCTCGCGGCGGGTATTGTTATTTTCTCACCTTCACTAATGATTTGAGCATATATGGGTATATCTACTTAATGAAACATAAGTCTGAAACATTTGAAAAGTTCAAAGAATTTCAGAGTGAAGTGGAAAATCATCGTAACAAGAAAATAAAGTTTCTACGGTCTGATCATGGAGGAGAATATTTGAGTTACGAGTTTGGTCTACATTTGAAACAATGCAGAATAGTTTCGCAACTCACGCCACCCGGAACACCACAACGTAATGGTGTGTCCAAACGTCGTAATCGTACTTTACTAGATATGGTGCGATCAATGATGTCTCTTACTGATTTGCCGCTATCGTTTTGGGGTTATGCTTTAGAGACAGCTGCATTCACGTTACATAGGGCACCATCAAAATCTGTTGAAACGACGCCTTATGAACTATGGTTTGGCAAGAAACCAAAGTTGTCGTTTCTTAAAGTTTGGGGCTGCGATGCTTATGTGAAAAAACTTCAACCTGATAAGCTCGAACCCAAATCGGAGAAATGTGTCTTCATAGCATACCCAAAGGATACTATTGGGTACACCTTCTATCACAGATCCGAAGGCAAGACTTTTGTTGCTAAATTTGGATCCTTTCTAGAGAAGGAGTTTCTCTCGAAAGAAGTGAGTGGGAGGAAAGTAGAACTTGATGAGGTAACTGTACCTGCTCCCTTATTGGACCTGTGACGCCTACACCAATTAGTGAGGAAGTTAATGATATTGATCAAGAAACTTTAGATCAAGTTACTACCGAACCTCGTAGGTCAACCGGCGTAAGATCCGCACCAGAGTGGTACGGTAATCCTATTCTGGAGGTCATGTTACTTGACCATGGTGAACCTACGAACTATGAGGAAGCGATGATGAGCCCAGATTCCGCAAAATGGCTTGAGGCCATGAAATATGAGATGGGATCCATGTATGAGAATAAAGTATGGACTTTGGTTGACTTGCCCAATGATCGGCAAGCCATCAAAAATAAATGGATCTTCAAGAAGAAGACTGACGCTGATGGTAATGTTACTGTCTACAAAGATTGACTTGTTGCAAAAGGTTTCGACAAGTTCAAGGGGTTGATTACGATGAGACTTTCTCACCCATAGCGATGCTTAAGTCTCTCTGGATCATGTTAGCAATTGCTGCATTTTATGATTATGAAATTTGGCAAATGGATGTCAAAACTAAATTCCTGAATGGATTTCTGGAAGAAGAGTTGTATATGATGCAACCAAAAGGTTTTGTCGATCCAAAAGGTGCTAACAAAGTGTGCAAGCTCCAGCGATCCATTTATGGACTAGTGCAAGCCTCTTGGAGTTGGAATAAATGTTTTGATAGTGTGATCAAAGCATATGGTTTTATACAGACTTTTGGAGAAGCCTGTATTTACAAGAATGTGAGTGGGAGCTCTGTAGCATTTCTGATATTATATGTAGACGACATATTGTTGATTGGAAATGATATAGAATTTCTGGATAGCATAAAAGGATACTTGAATATGTAGAGATAGATCAAGATCTATGGATATAGATCAAGACGCTTAATTGGACTTTCACAAAGCACATACCTTGATAAAGTTTTGAAAAAGTTCAAAATGGATCAAGCAAAGAAAGGGTTCTTGCCCGTATTACAAGGTGTGAAGTTGAGTCAGACTCAATGCCCGACCACTTCAGAAGATAGAGAGAAAATGAAAGATGTTCCCTATGCTTCAGCCATAGGCTCTATCATGTATGCAATGCTATGTACCATACCTGATGTGTGCCTTGCTATTAGTTTAGCAGGGAGGTACCAAAGTAATCCAGGAGTGGATCACTGGACAACTGTCAAGAATATCCTGAAATACCTGAATAGGACTAAGGATATGTTTCTCATTTATGGAGGTGACAAATAGCTAGTCGTAAATGGTTACGTCGATGCAAGCTTTGACACTGATCCGGACGATTCTAAATCGCAAACCGGATACGTGTTTATATTGAACGGTGGAGCTATTAGTTGGTGTAGTTCTAAACAAAGCGTCGTGGCGGGATCTACGTGTGAAGCGGAGTACATAGCTTCTTCGGAAGCAGCAAATGAAGGAGTTCATATCCGATCTAGGTGTCATACCTAGTGCATCGGGTGCAATGAAAATCTTTTGTGATAATACTGGTGCAATTGCCCTGGCAAAGGAATCCAGATTTCACAAGAGAACCAAGCACATCAAGAGACGCTTCAATTCCATCCGGGACCAAGTCCAGGTGGGAGACATAGAGATTTGCAAGATACATACAGATCTGAATGTTGCAGACCCGTTGACTAAGCCTCTTCCACGAGCAAAACATGATCAGCAACAAGGCTCCATGGGTGTTAGAATCATTACTGTGTAATCTAGATTATTGACTCTAGTGCAAGTGGGAGACTGAAGGAAATATGCCCTAGAGGCAATAATAAAGTTATTATTTATTTCCTCATATCATGATAAATGTTTATTATTCATGCTAGAATTGTATTAACCGGAAACATAATACATGTGTGAATACATAGATAAACATAGTGTCACTAGTATGCCCCTACTTGACTAGCTCGTTGATCAAAGATGGTTGTGTTTCCTAGCCATAGACATGAGTTGTCATTTGATTAACGGGATAACATCATTACGAGAATGATGTGATTGACTTGACCCATTCCGTTAGCTTAGAACTTGATCGTTTAGTATGTTGCTTGTCGGAGTAATGGGCCACGGGTAGGCTAACCCGAGCCCCAGAGCCTTTCAAGACATCGGGGCAGGCTGCGCCCCTTAAGCCAAGTCCCACACGCGACTCCAAGATGAGCCGAGTCCCAGACGCGACTCCAAGATAAGCCGAGTCCAGGCGCAACTCCAAGATAAGCCGAGTCCCAGACGCGACTCCAAGAGAAACCGGCTTTAGAAGAGTCGGCCTGTGATTCCACCCGTCCCCTATCTTCGCCATGATAGGCGAGGCGGGGTACGGTCACAGCATGGCCGTCACCCCCTGCTTACAAGGGGCTGGCATGGCTACAGTATGCCGTATCGCTGGAGATCTCCAACATGGCGTGGCACTGTTGCCATGCCTGCCCTGACTTCAGCCACAGTGGCGGCGCACTGTGGCCACGACGGCCTACCTGTACGACCCAGAGACGGCGGGACCCGCCCGTCAGTGAGAGCACAGAAGACGGCTGGGTGCACCCCCAAGACGGACCTGTGGGAGTCGCCCCCCCTCCCCCTCCCCCCCCCCCACCCGGAGTCGGTCGGCCCCTCCCACAAGCCCCACACGCCATTAACCAGACAAGACAGGGAATGGCGACAGTGATCGTCCGATAGACGGCGGCACTGTTGCCATGGCCCCATGACCAAGCCTGCGTCATTAAAAGCACGGCTATAGTACCGGACCCATTGGCGGGGCCCGCTAGTGGGCGGGCCCCAGCAGTCGGCGGAGAAGATGGCGGCTTGTGAGACAGACGGCTGGGACCCACGCCCAGCCAGATTACCATTGTACCCCCGGGGGGTAGGCCTATATAAACCCCCCAGGGCACCCATGCAAAGTGTTGGAATCCATTAGCGCTAGACCAGATCATATAGGGAGGAGAGAGCTAGCCTTGCCTTCTCCTACCTCCAGAATACAGCTCTAGGAGCAACCTTGTACTCACTAGCTTTAGTGATCATGCGGAGACCCCGTAGAGCAGCAGTAGGGGTGTTATCTCCCTGGAGAGCCCCGAAGCTGGGTAAGATCCGCCGGCGTGCATGTCTTTCCCTCATCCCTTTTCCTGGCACCGGCGACGTTCTACTCGCTCCCACCATGATAAGCCATCCTTTGGCATATGTCGCACCCAACCCCCGACACTTGGCGCCCACCGTGGGGTGAGGTGCACCGTCGTCTAAAGATCTGCTCTGGACGGGAACCCTATTCCTCCCCAGCGAGCGTAGCCAGCCCGGCACGCCCGATGGCGCTTGCCCCGATGCGCTGCAAGGCATCCACGACGCCTGTGCAGCGAGCTGCCTCGCCGATCTTCTTGGCGAGGTTTGCATCTCCGACGAGCCTGCATCCGACGCAGGCATGGGCGGCCCCGAAAGCCTCCTCGCGGGCCTCCTCGACCAACTCCACGTCGCCAGCGAGCCCGCCGTGGACTTGGAGTCCATAGGCTCCATCGACCCGATGCTGGTCGACTCCGACAGCGTGTCGCTCGACACGTTCCCCACCAATGTGGTGGTCTACGATGAGCCGCTCACTCATGAGGAGAGCGGCGGAAGCACCGTCACGGAGGTGCTCGTTATCAGTCATGGCGAGCACTTCGGTGAGGGAGCTCACGATCCACTCGACGCGGCTCTGCGAGATCTGACTGCGCCCATTCTGGAGGACGCTGATGCCGAGACGCTGGAGGCACGCCGCCTTCAGATCATCAAAGGCGCGAAGAAGCTGGCAAGCATGAGACGCCTGTCAGAAGCCTACCAGCGTGAAATGGATCGCGCTGTGGGCATCTCGCCAGCCCCGACTGGGCCTAGCCGCCTAGGCGCGGTCCGGCAACGCGGCGTGGCCATCGCCAACCTGTTCGGGGCCGATCGCCCCGTGTATGCCACGCCTGCGGAGAACATCCGCGCCGCCCAGGCGGCGGCGGACGAGCTAGACAACTTTGAAGGCGAAGAGCGCCGCCTGATGACCGAGCGGGTCCAGCGACTCCTCAAAGCGGCTGCTGCGCAGAACGAAGCTGGCTGCCGTGCGGAGGCGCCGCTACGATGACTTGCCTCCCCGCCGAGATCAAGGCGCGACGTCTCGAACGCCGACTGGCGGTTCCCGCGGAAGAAAAGAGAGGGATCCGGCTGTCAGCCACAGTCGACTCGCATCACCATCGAGCGCGACCAAGACGGCCGCCCAAGAGCAGTGGAGGGGCAGGGCGACTATCTGCCTCCCCCACCACGAAGAGAAAGACGAGTCTCCCCACCACCTGTTGAGCATCCGACTCTCGGCGACCGCCTTGGCCGCTGAGAGGGAGTCGGAGAGAACGATGCCCGCCACCGGATCGACCGACTCCACCGATCCCTGGCGCTGGATGAAGAAGACGAGCTGGGTCCTCCCTGTTTCGGACCCCGCGTCCGAGACGAACCCTTTCCCAAAGGGTTCACGCTCCCCCGAGACACGCCCAAGTACACCGGCTCCGTGAAGCCGGAAGATTGGCTAGTTGACTACTCCACAACCGTCAATATAGCAAACGGCAACAAGCGTGTTGCCATGAAGTATGTTCCACTCATGCTCCAGGGCACGGCCCGGACATGGTTAAACAGTTTGAAGCCCCGCAGCATCAACAGTTGGGTCGACTTCACCGAGGCCTTCATCCGCAACTTCACAAGCACGTACAAGCGACCCCCCAAGCCGCGCCAGCTTTCCTTGTGCGTGCAAGGCCAAGACGAGTCGACTCGCGACTACCTCACACGATGGGGCGAGCTTTAGAACTCCTGCGAGGGCGTGCACGAGGTGCAGGCTATCGAGTACTTCACCGCCGGGTGCAGAGAAGGAACCCTCCTCAAGCACAGGCTCCTCTGCGACGAGCCGGAGACCCTCGACGAGTTGCTGGTCATAGAAGACAAGTATGCCACGGCCGACTCCTCCATGAAGACAGAGATTCAAGTTAGTGCGACTGGCAAAGTGGCCCCTCAAGCTCCCAGAACTCTGGCTGGAGATACCAGTCGGCGACGGCAGTAGAATGATCACAAGCGCAAAGCCCCACAGCTGACTTCCAGCAGTCGGCAGGTTGCGACAGTCAAAGACCAACAGCCTGAGGGGCAGCCTCTGACCAAGCGACAGAAAGGCGACAAGTCCAACTCGTTGCCGGCCTTCTCTTACGAGCAGACACTGGATGGTCCCTGCAAGTTCCACAGCGGCACGAAGCCGTCAAAGCATACCACCCGGAGATGCCACTGGCTCACCAGAATCGCCAAGGGAGACGGCCTCCTTCCCCCTCCGCCTGCTGGGCCGCCGCCTCCACCGCCGCCCCAGCAGCCGGCTGCCAGGCCAGTCGGCGCCGTACAAGATGAGTACCCGGAAGAGCACGGGGCCTATGTAGCGTTCCCCAGTGTGGCTGATGATCGACGCAGCAGACGGCTGCAGCAGCAAGAAGTAAATGCAGTAGCATCAGATACTCCGGAGTTTATGCATTGGTCCGAGAAGCCTATCAGTTGGAGCAGAGCTGATCACCCAGAGGTGATGCCTAATCCGGGCTCCTACGCCTTGGTTTTAAGCGCCACCCTGGCCACAGATAGGCGGGCCGCTCGCTTCTCGCGAGTGTTGATAGACGGAGGCAGTAGCATCAACATCCTGTATAAGGATACCATGGAGAAGTTAGGAATCAAGCAAAGACAGCTCCAGAGCAGCCGAACTGTGTTCCACGGCATCGTACCTGGCCTTTCCTGCTCACCAATCAGCAAGATCCTGATAGACGTCCTCTTCGGAGAGAAAGATCATTTTCGCCGAGAGCTAGTTTGGTTTGAAGTGGTAGACCTTGAGAGCCCATACCAAGCATTGCTTGGCCAACCTGCTTTGGCCAAGTTCATGGTGGTCCCCCACTACGCCTACCTCAAGATGAAGATGCCGAGTTCAAAGGGGATTCTGACCGTTGCCGGCGACTACAGGAAGTCGTCCGCCTGCGCGGCTGAGAGTAGTCGGTTGCCTGAGTCCCTGGTGATCGCAGCAGAGAGGCGGCTCCTTGATCGGGTTGTGGCGATGGCCGGCAAGCAGCCAGAAATGTCGCCCGACCCCAAGGAGTCGGAAGCTGAGGGTTCATTCAAGCCGGCTAAAGAAACAAAGAGGATACCTTTGGACCCAGAGCACCCGGAGAGGCACGCTATCATAGGTGCAAACCTAGACAGCAAATAGGAAGGCGAGCTCATCGATTTCCTCCGTGAGAATCGAGACATCTTCGCATGGTCCCCTAAAGACATGCCAGGTGTACCGACGGAATTGGCCGAGCACAAGTTACATGTCCGATCTGATGTGAAACCCGTCAGGCAGCCCTTGCGCCGCCTGTCAGAAGAAAAGAGAAGAGCTGTTGGGGAAGAGATAGCCCGACTCCTAGCGGCCGACTTCATTATGGAGGTATTCTTCCCAGAATGGTTGGCAAACCCGGTCCTAGTGTTGAAGAAGAACAAGCAGTGGCAGATGTGTATCGACTACACAAGCCTCAACAAAGCTTGCCCGAAAGACCCATTTGCTTTGCCGATAATTGATCAGGTGATAGACTCCACAGCCGGATGCGAGCTGTTGAGCTTCTTAGATGCATATTCAGGATATCACCAGATCAAGCTGAACCCGGCAGACAGACTGAAGACTGCCTTCATCACGCCGTTTGGAGCCTTCTGCTACCTGACTATGACCTTCGGCTTGAGGAATGCTGGCGCCACCTTTCAGCATTGCATGCAGAAGTGTCTCCTCAAGCAACTCGGCAGAAATGCCCACGTCTACGTAGACGATGTGGTGGTGAAGACGGAAAAGCGTGGGACACTGTTGGAAGATCTCCAAGAAACCTTTAAGAACCTGCGCCAATTCCAGATCAAGCTCAACCTCGAGAAGTGCATCTTCGGAGTACCAGCCGGCCAGCTCCTTGGCTTCCTGGTCTCTGAACGCGGCATAGAATGCAACCCTGTAAAGATCAAAGCCATCGAGAGGATGGAAGTCCCCCGCCGACTGCTAGATGTGCAGAAGTTCACCGGCTGCTTGGCATCCATCAGCCGATTCATCAGTCGGCTGGGTGAGAAGGCTCTCCCTTTGTACCAACTGATGAAGAAGACCACCTTTTTCGAGTGGAACCACAAAGCGGACGAAGCATTTCTCCAGTTGAAGAAGATGTTGACTACTCCCCCTGTGCTGGCGGCTCCGACTCCTAAAGAGCATATGCTCCTATACATTGCCGCCACCAGCCGAGTAGTCAGCACAGTCATCGTAGTTGAACGCAAGGAGGAAGGCAAGGCGCTCCCTGTCCAGAGACCCGTATATTACCTGAGCGAGGTGCTGTCGACCTCCAAGCAGAACTACCCCCACTACCAAAAGATGTGCTATGGCGTGCACATTGCCGCCAAGAAGTTGAAGCCTTACTTCGAAGAACATCCAATCACTATGGTCTGCACAGCTCCACTGGCCGAGATCATTGGAAGCCGAGATGCTTCGGGCCGAGTGGCCAAATGGGCCATAGATTTGGCTCCCTACACCATCTACTACCAGCCCCGCACCGCCATCAAGTCACAAGCACTGGCCGACTTCCTTGTTGACTGGGCCGAGACCCAGTACCTGCCACCAGCGCCCGACTCCACTCATTGGCGGATGCATTTCGATGGCTCCAAGATGCGCACTGGCTTGGGAGCCGGTGTCGTCCTCACCTCCCCAAAGGCGACAAGCTCAAGTATGCGCTGCAAATCCACTTTGCCGCCTCCAACAACGTTGCCGAATACGAGGCGCTCATTCACGGGCTCCGGCTTGCCAAAGAACTCAGCATCCACCGGATCCTGTGTTATGGCGACTCCGATTTGGTGGTCCAGCAGTCATCTGGCGACTGGGACGCCAAAGATGCAAACATGGTGAGCTACCGCTTCCTGGTGCAGCAACTCAGCGGATATTTCAAGGGGTGCGAATTCCTTCACGTGCCTAGAAATGACAACGACCAAGCAGACGCCCTGGCACGGGTCGGCTCCACACGCCAAGCAATACCATCCGGCGTCGCCCTTCAGTGCCTCCTCAAGCCGTCTATCAAGCCTTTACCAGAATCAGACTCCATCTTTGTGCCGGCTCCCCCCGAAGAAGTCGGATCCGACTCAAGAGCACCAGCAGACGGCACGAGAATTCTCATAGACGGCTCCAAGAATACCGCAGTCGAAGCCGGCCCGGGGACTTCAGAACCTGGCCCGGGGACTGCGACGGTCAGCCCGAAGACTCCAGAGCTCGGCCCGGGGACTGCGCCAGTCGGCTCAGGGACTGCGCCAGTCGGCCCGGGGACTTCGCCGATCCAGCAAGCAGCCGGCCCGGTCGGACACGGCTCATTGCTGGAGGCGCGGTCGAGCTGAGGCTGGTCGCCCGCTCCGTCTTCTGGCGCCTCTGTCTCGCCTTCATCCTCCGCCTCGCCTTCCTCCTTGGTGCTGGAGTCAATCACCTTCGCCGAGTCCTCGCGGTAGTCCAGGTTCATCCCGAACCACTCTGGTGGCACCTCCTCGCCGCCTGCAGCCCGCTCAGGGACGAAGACACTGGTATCTATGTAGTCGGCGATCGCCGCCGCATGCTCGACAAGGGCGCCCTCCAAAGCCACCAGCTCCGCCTGGGCCTCTGACAGGAACACGGCCAGCCGGTCCAGGTCCAGCCCCGGATACCAGCCTTGATGAATTCCAAGGCCCGGCGCGTTCCGGCCCGGGCCGAGGAACCCTTCCAAGCTTCAAGACGGCCAGCTGCGACCTCCAGCCAGTCGGCAGTCCGACTGGCGGTGCGCAGAGCCGGCATGTCTGGCCACAGAGCGGCGACCACCTGGGCGCCAGCACGCTGAAGCCGGCGCATCAACCGATGGGCCGGACGAAGACAAGCCTCGATGCTTAGAAACTACTCGTCGACGGTCAGGGGGGCGTTAGCGGCGATCTCCATGCCGCTTGCCCTCCACGCCTCGCGATCAGCCTCAATGGCCTGAGTGACTGCCTGCGAGTGGCCAGGGAAGAAGTCTGCCAAGACAAAAAAGAAGCAAGTCAAAAATCAGAAGTCAGCCCGACCTATAGTCGGAAGCTCGAAGAAAGAAAGAAAGAAAAGAAACTCACTGTCGACAATGTCCTCGATCTCATGGAAGCCGGAGGTCAGCATCGCCTCCTTGTCAGTCCAGGAGGAGCACTCGCTCTCAAACTCGGCCAGGAGAGCAGCCTCCTTCTTCTCGGCCTCGTCCTACGCCTTCTTGAGCAGCTCCTTCTGCTCGACCAGCTGCGCAGCCAGCAGGTCGCGCTCTGTGGCAAGCTTGCTGCACTCCTCCCCCTTGACGCGCAAGGCGGCGTTGACTTCGCCCAGCTGCTCCTGAAGAGTGGCGTTGGCCCCTGAAGAAAGAAAGGAAGAGACGTTAAGTCGTCAACAAAAGAAGGTCGCTGGGAAGATCCGGCCCGACTGCTCAGCAGTCGGCCCGAATCTCGGGGACTACAGCCCGCAGGTGCGCCAGTGCGCCCCCGCAAAGAAGAAGAAGAACAAAGAAAGAGACGTTAAAGTCGTCAAGAAAAGAAGGTCGCTGGGAAGATCTGGCCCGACTGCTCAGCAGTCGGCCCGAATCTCGGGGACTACAGCCCGCGGGTGCGCCAGCGCACCCCCACGAAGAAGAAGAAGAACTCACTCTGGCTCTCCGTCAAGTCGGCAGTCCGCTTGCTCAACTCCTCAACATTGCGGTTCAAGGCAGTGGCGCGGAGGTTGTGATACTCCTGTAATAAACATTTCAGACAAAGATAAATACTTGGAACTCGCCAGAGGGAGTTCCGAACCGCCTGCTCAGCAGCCGGCTCGAAACTCGGGGACTACACCCAGTGGGTGCGCTGGCACGCCCCCACAGAGAAGAGCAAGAAAGACAAGAATCAAAGAAAAAGCATACCCGAACGGCCGCTCGCGACGCCAGATGCGCCTTGGTGCAGTTCTGGAGGGCGTCGCCCTCGGCTCGCAGCTTCGCCTGGACGTCCAGAAGCGCCTTGTTCAGCGGACCTGTGCCGCCTCCGCGCACCCACCCAACGGGCGCGGCGCTCGTCGCCTCGGCGTCTGGGATGGCCGAGCTGGCGGCATCGACCTCCAGGGGCCGCGGCGCTGTAGTCGCCTTCTCAAGATGGCGGCGCGCTGGCGAGGCGACTTGAAGGAGCAACGTCGCCACGGCATCGTCTTCAGTCGGCGGCACCGGCGGGCCCGCTGGCTGTTTTCCATGCGCGCTCCTAGACGGCGACGGAGGTGGCGGTGGCAGCACAAGCATGTCCGACATGGAGGCCTCGCCGCTCTCCTTCTCCACGATGGGGTTCTCGGCGCCGGCTTCTCCCATCTGCCCCGTGAACTCCGGAGGCGGCGGTGTGGACGACAGCGGGAGGACGTGCAATGCTGATTGGCGGCGCGCGGCCTCCTCAGCTCGCCATCTGGCTGCAATGGCGGCTTCGGCCTCTTCCAGCTTCTTCTGGGCGGAGGCCGCCGCCTTCTCAGCCTCCGCCTTCTCCAAGTGGTCGGCCTCCTCTTCGTCGCGCTTCTCCCGCGCGTTTTGCTCCGTCGCCTCCCAGAGGTCGGCGGCGGGGTCGACCCGCCGGGTGTTGGCGGACGTCTCGGCCGACCCCATGACGGAGGGGATGGCGATCCTCTCAAGGGTAAGGGGAGCCCTGAAGCAAGAAGAAAGTGTAAAAGAAGAACTCGGACAAGACTCACCAAAGGAAAATAAAGACAAAGACGGAAACACTTACGTAGAGACTAGTGGCGGCCTCTTCACTTCCTTACGAAAGCAGTTGGCCTTCGCGGCCGCTTCCTCCCGCTTGGTCGCGGCGGCCGCCCCCTTGAACTTCTTCAGCTTGCCGCCGAGCGAGCTCGGCCCGGCGTGGCGCCTCTTCGCGCCGCCTTGGCTGGCCAAGCCGACGGAGGAACCCGCGCCCGATGGGCCGACCCTTGGCTGGTGGCGCGGGACGACTTCCCCTTCGGCGTCGTCTTCGGGCCAGTCGGCGACGGTGGCCGAGGGCCTGAGACCGCTTCCCGCTCCTCCTCCCCCGCCTTCGGTGTTGGCTTCCATCGCCGCCGCCCCCAAGTCGGGGTCGTCAACGTCGCTCTCCGCTCTGTCGGGGACGAACTCGCGGGGCGGTCTTGCGACACCGGCTGCGGGCTGAATGAGGGGGTTCTAATTCAGAGAAACCAATGAAAATCAGAAGTCGGATTCGGCTATAAAGAAGACAAAGCAATAAAGAGATGCGACTTACCACTGGAGGGGGGTTGGCGTGCGAGTACAGCTCCTTGCCAAACTGCCAGTCCTCCCCGAGCTCGCAGTTCGCGATGTGGTTCACCATGTTTGCCACCTCTGCGCGGGGCATTTCCCTGGTGCATATCCGACTCGGGTCCCGGTGGTCGCTCATCTGACTGATCAGATGAGGCCGGCCTTGGAGAGGGAGGACTCGGCGCGCCATGAAGGCAGCCAGCAAGTTGGCCCCAACGAGGCCCTCCGACTGCGTCAGAACTCGGAGTCGCGCTACGGCGGCGGCTCCGGCGGGAGTCAGTGTCTTGACTCGATGAGACCAGCTGGGGAGCCTCCCAGCCAGTGCGCCGGCTTCATAAGGCAGAAGATTGACCTAGTCGCCGACGGGGGCGACGTTCTTCACGTAGAAGTACGACCACTGCCACATCGTCACCGACTTGGTCAGCGGGATGGAGGGAAACGGATTGTCGGCCGTCGATCGCCGCATCGCGATGAAGGCGCCGCATTGAGCTGGCACGCCAGCGACGTGCGTGCCGAGCTTGGATGAGAAGAATTCTCCCCACAGCTCGATTGTGGGGAGAACACCGAGAAAGCCTTCGCACAGGGTGGCGAAGGCAGCCAGTAGCACCACCGTGTTCGGGGTGAGGTGGTGCGGCTGGAGCCCGTGAAACTCTAAGAAGGAGCGGAAGAAGCCGCTCGCCGGCAGCCCCAGGCCGCGCATGAGGTGCGAGCGGAAGATGACCCGCTCGCCTTCCTCCAGCGCCGGCGATATCTCCCTCGCCGGCGCGGCGCGGGCTTGCACGAGGTTCGCGCCGGGGAGGCGGCGCGTCTTGCGGAGAAACTCGATGAGGTCGTCATCTACCTCCGAGCCGTCCCACACACCGGAGCGCATGGCAGAAGCCGCAGCGGCGGAGGAGGAGCTCATCGCCATTGGCGCGGTGTGGTTTTGCACGACGGCGGGGAAGAAGAGGAGCAGAGGAGGCAAGAGGAGGCGGGGGAGCAGGGAAGATGGGCGCGCGTGCTCTGCCGCTCCACTCCTCCCGCCTACTTATAGCCTTGTAGGCTGAGAAGCCGATGGGGAGGGCGTGGGATTAACTGCGCACAGGACCCCACGCCTCCCCACGATTTACCCCACGAAGTTACTGCGCACAGTAACAACGTGGTACACCCAACCGTCCGCACGGCCGCAACGGATCCGTTCGCATGCCGAGGTGCGGTAGTGGCTGGCCCCGCCTTACGGCCTGTCCCGTCGCCCGCGTGGGTAGGAAGACTGTCCTTGCCGCGTGGCGCCGCGCGACACGACCGCGGTGGGCGGCTACAGGGAAGCGTATCAGGCACGCCGCCTGGTCTCCCGCCACGACTTTCGAACTCCTTACGGAGCAAGACGGCCCCCTGCGAATCTGACTCTGGATAGTCAGCCTGAAGGAAGACGGCAAGCGAAGCCCAGATTCCACTACCAGAAGAATGAAACTATTGAGGCCCCACAACGTATCACTCTTGGAGCCTCACCAGCTTCGGGGACTACTATCAGAGTAATGGGCCACGGGTAGGCTAACCCGAGCCCAGAGCCTTTCAAGACATCGGGGCAGGTTGCGCCCCTTAAGCCGAGTCCCAGACGCGACTCCAAGATGAGCCAAGTCCCAGACGCGACTCCAAGATAAGCCGAGTCCAAGCGCGACTCCAAGATAAGCCGAGTCCCAGACGCGACTGCAAGATAAGCCGAGTCCCAGACGCGACTCCAAGAGAAACCGACTTTAGAAGAGTCGGCCTGTGATTCCACCCGTCCCCTATCTTCGCCATGATAGGCGAGGCGGGGTACGGTTACAGCGTGGCCGTCATCCCCTACTTACGAGGGGCTGGCATGGCTACAGTATGCTGTATCGCTGGAGATCTCCAGCATGGCGCGGCACTGTTGCCATGCCTGCCCTGACTTCGGCCACAGTGGCGGCGCAATGTGGCCACGACGGCCTACCTGTACGACCCAGAGACAGCGGGAACCGCCCTTCAATGAGAGCATAGAAGATGGCTGGGTGCACCCCCAAGACGCACCTGCGGGAGTCCCCCCCCCCCCCCCCGAGTCGGCCGGCCCCTCCCATAGGCCCCACACGCCATTAACCAGACAAGACGGGGAATGGCGACAGTGATCGTCCGACAGACGGCGGCACTGTTGCCACGGCCCCATGATCAAGCCTGCATCATTAGAAGCACGGCTACAGTACCGGACCCATTGGCGAAGCCCGCCAGTCGGCGGGCCCCAGCAGTCGGCGGAGAAGATGGCGGCTTGTGAGACAGACGGCTGGGACCCGCGCCAGCCGGATTACCATTGTACCCCTGGGGGGTAGGCCTATATAAACCCCCCGGGGCACCCATGCAAAGGGTTGGAATCCATTAGCGCTAGACCATATCATATAGGGAGGAGAGAGCTAGCCTTTCCTTCTCCTACCTGCAGAATACAGCTCTAGGAGCAACCTTGTACTCACTTGCTTTAGTGATCATGCGGAGACCCTGCAGAGCAGCAGTAGGGGTGTTATCTCCCCGGAGAGCCCCGAAGCTAGGTAAGATCTGCCGGCGTGCATGTCTTCGCCTCATCCCGTTTCCTGGCACCGGCGACGTTCCAATCGCTCCCACCATGATAAGCCATCCTTTGGCATATGTCGCACCCAACTCCCGACATTGCTATTGCTTTCTTCATGACTTATACATGTTCCTATGACTATGAGATTATGCAACTCCCGTTTACCGGAGGAAAACTTTGTGTGCTACCAAATGTCACAACGTAACTGGGTGATTATAAAGGAGCACTACAGGTGTCTCCGAAGGTACATGTTGAGTTGGCGTACTTTGAGATTAGGATTTGTCACTCCGATTGTCAGAGAGGTATCTCTGGGCCCTCTCGGTAATGCACATCACTATAAGCCTTGCAAGCAATGTGACTAATGAGTTAGTTGCGGGACGATGCATTACATAACAAGTAAAGAGACTTGCTGGTAATGAGATTGAACTAGGTATTGAGATACCGACGATCGAATCTCGGGCAAGTAACATACCGATGACAAAGGGAATAACATATGTAGTTATGCAGTTTGACCGATAAAGATCTTCGTAGAATATGTGGGAACCAATATGAGCATCCCGGTTCCGCTATTGGTTATTGACCGGGAACGAGTCTCAGTCATGTCTACATAGTTCTCAAACCCGTAGGGTCTACACGCTTAAAGTTTGGTGACAATTGGTATTATGAGTTTTTATGTTTTGATGTACCGAAGGTAGTTCGGAGTCCCGGATATGATCACGGACATGACGAGGAGTCTCGAAATGGTCGAGACGTAAAGATCGACATATTGGATGACTATGTTCGGACACCGGAATGGTTTCGAAAGGTTTCAGACATATACCGGAGTACCGGGGGGTTTATTGGGCCTCATGGGCCCTAGTGGAGAATAGGAGGGTCAACCAGGGCAGGCCGCGGGTCCCCTTCCCCTCTAGTCCGAATTGGACAAGGAGCCCCCCTTTCCTTCCTCTCTCTCTCTCTCTGTCTCTCTCTCTCTCTTTCTCCCTTCTCCTACTACTACAAGGAAAGAAGGAGTCCTACTCCTGGTGGGAGTAGGACTTCCCCCTTGGCGCGCCCTCCTCCTAGGCCGGCCGCCTCCCCCCTTGCTCCTTTATATAGGGGGGTAGGGGGGCACCTCTAGACAGAACAATTGATCATTGATCTCTTAACCGTGTGCGGTGCCCCCCTCCACCATATTCCACCTCGGTAATATCGTAGCGGTGCTTAGGCGAAGCCCTTCATCGGTCGCATCATCAACACCATCATCACACCGTCGTGCTGACGGAACTCTCCCGCAAAGCTCTGTTGGATCGGAGTTAGTGGGACATCATCGAGATGAACGTGTTCTGAACTTGGAGGTGCCATACGTTCGGTACTTGATCAGTCGGATCGTGAAGACGTGCGACTACATCAACCTCATTGTGCTAAACACTTCCGCTTTCGGTCTACGAGGGTACGTGGACAATACTCTCCCCTCTCGTTGCTATGCATCACCATGATCTTGCGTGTGCGTAGGAATTTTTTTGAAATTACTACGTTCCCCAACACTATAATGGTTTTTGATATACTTAATTATATAATGCACGTAGATGAACCGACAATGGATGTACGGTGAACCACGCACCTCTGACTATATTGACAACCTGCATAATTTTTCTCGAAGTGGCTGAGGCAAACAAGCAGAATGGTTTCATGTGTTGTCCATGTACTGTCTGTGAGAATTCGAAGGATTACTCTTCCTATAAAACCCTTCACTTGCACCTACTTGAGAAGGGTTTCATGCCACACTATGATATTTAGACCAAGCATGGAGAGAGAGGGGTTATGATGGAAGACAATGAATAAGAAGAGGATAATGACAACTATCCTATGTTCCCTGAATACAGTGATACTACTGAAGAAGAGGGGGAAGTTGAAGATCAAGAGACACCAAATGACGTGCCTGATGATGATCTTTGCTGAGTCATTGTTTATGCACAGAGAGGATGATAAAATGAAAGGGAGAGGTTGAAGTTTGAGCGCATGTTAGAGGATCACAAAAAAAGGGTTGTACCCAAATTGCAATGATGGCAACACAAAGCTCGGTACCACGCTGGACTTGCTGCAATGGAAGGCAGATAATGGTGTAGCTGACAAGGGATTTGGTTCACTACTTAAAATAATGAAGAAGAAGCTTCCAAAGGATAACAAATTGCCTGACACTGCGTACGAAGCAAAGAAGGTTCTCTGCCCTCTAGGATTAGAGGTGCAGAAGATACATGCATGCCCTAATGACTGCATCCTCTACCACAGTGAGGAGTATGAGAACTTCACTGCATGCCCGGTATGCAGTGCATTGCGGTATAAGAATAGACGAGATGACCCTGGTGATGTTGAGGGCGAGCGCCCCAGGAAGAGGGTTCCTGCCAAGGTGATGTGGTATGCTCCTATAATACCACGGTTGAAACGTCTATTTAGTAACAAAGAGCATGCCAAGTTGTTGCGATGGCACAGAGAAGGCCGTAAAAAAGACGGGATGTTGAGAGTACCCGCTGACGGGTCCCAGTGGAGAAAATCGAGAGAAAGTGGCGGGACTTTGCAGATGATGCAAGGAACGTATGGTTTGGTTTAAGTGTAGATGGCATTAATCCTTTTGGGTAGCAGAGCAACAATCATAGCACTTGGCCTGTGACTCTATGTATGTATAACCTTCCTCCTTGGTTGTGCATGAAGCAGAAGTTCATTATGACGCCAGTGCTCATCCAAGGCCCTAAGCAACCTGGCAACGACATTGATGTGTACCTAAGGACAATAGTTGAAGAACTTTTACAGTTGTGGGATAAAAAAGGTGTACATGTGTGGGATGAGCACAAACAGCAGGAATTTGACCTACGAGCATTGTTGTTTTGTAACCATCAATGATTGGTCTGCTCTTCGTAACCTTTCAAGGCAGACAAACACGGGATACAATGCATGCACCCATTATTTAGATGAGACTGAAAGTATATATTTGGACAAATGCGAGAAGAATGTGTACCTGGGACATCATCAATTTCTTCCGACCAAGCATGCCTTAAGAAAGAAAGGCAAGCATTTCAAAGGTGAGGCAGATCATCGGAAGAAGCCCGTCCTCCATAATGGTGATGATATACTTGACATGGTCAAGGATTTCAAGTAATCTTTGGAAAGGGTCCTAGAGGGCAATCTGTTCCAAATGATGCTGAGGGACACGCGCTCATGTGGAAGAAGAAATCTATATTTTGGGACCTAGCATATTGGAAAGACCTAGAGGTCCGCTCTGCAATCAAGGTGATGAATGTGACGAAGAATGTTTGCATGAACCTGCTATGCGTCTTCGGTATGTATGGGAAGATAAAAGATACACCGGAGGCATGGGAGGACCAGCAACTTGTGAACAAAAAAGACGTCATGCATCCAAAGCAATGTGAAGGTCCTGCTAGTTATGCTCTTACCAAAGAAGAGAAGGAAATCTTTTTTGAATGCTTTCTCAGTATCAAGGTCCCGTTTGGCTTCTTGTCGAATATACAGGGAATAATAAATATGGAAGAGAAAAAATTCCAGAACCTAAAGTCTCATGACTTCCATTTGGTTATGACGCAATTGCTTCTAATTGCATTGAGGGGGCTTCTACCAGAAAATGTTCGATTAGCCATTGTGAAGCTATGTGCATTCCTCAATGCAATTTCTCAGAATGTAATCGATCCAGAAATCCTACCAAGGTTACACAATGATTTGGCCCAATGTCTTGTCATTTTCGAGTTGGCGTTCCCACCATCTTTCTTCAATATTATGACACACGTCCTAGTTCACCTAGTCGAGGAGATTGTCATTCTCGGTCCTGTATTTCTACACAATATGTTCCCCTATGAGAGGTTCATGTGATTCTTAAATAAATATGTTCATAACCGTGATAGGCCAGAAGGAAGCATCTCCAAGGGCCATGACATAGGGGAGGTCATTGGGTTTTGTGTTGACATTATTCCCGATCTTAAGCCATTGGTGTCCCTCAATCGCGGTTTCAGAGGAGACCGAGTGGAAAAAGCACGCTAGGAGAGGATTCAATAATATGTAGGAACGTGCATTCTTGGGCTCAAGCACACTACACAATTCTACAGAATTCTACCTTGGTGGCCCCGTGGGACTATATATCAATGAACACAGGAATATTCTATGGTTCAAACACCCGGAGCAGTCTGATGAATGGATTACATATGAACACATCATGACTTTTGGCAGTTGGTTGCAAACACATCTCATGGGTAACAACATTGTTGGAGATGAGATGTACTTGTTGGTCAGGACACCATCTTCGATTTTATTGACTTACCAAGGTTACGAGATAAATGGGAATAAATTTACACAATCGCCCAAGATAAAAAGAGCACCAACCAAAGCAATGATGTCCGCATTGATGCAACGACCAATAGGGCAAAGGACACATATTATGGTTACATAGTGGACATATGGGAAGTTGACTATGGACATGATTTTAAGGTCCCTTTGTTTCAGTGCACAGGGGTCAATCTATCAAGAGACAGGGTAGAGGTAGACCCATAGTACGGAATGATAACAATGGATCTCAACAATCTTGGGTACACAGACGAACCATTCGTCCTAGCCAATGATGTGGCGCAGGTTTTCTATGTGAAGGACATGTCTACCAAACCAAGAAAAAGTAAATATAAGGAAGCAAATACATCATACGATGAGCTAAATTGCCACATAGTTCTTTCAGAGAAAAGAAACATCGTGGGAGTGGAGGACAAGATAGACATGTCAGAAGATTATGAAAAGTACCATGAAATTCCTCCCTTCAAAGTGAAGGCTGACCCAAGCATGCTGTTAAACAATGAAGATTATCCATGGTTATGGTGCAATATGCAAGGGATACACGCAAAGAAAAAGTGAAGACATTCCCTCTAGTGAAGAAAACATATCAGATGGTACGATTGTTCAAGTAACTGTTCGACATATACAAGATAACCGAATATTTTGCACCTTCGATTCTGGGTTGAAAGCCATAGTTATGCTCCACAACTATTTTGATGATGGCTTTGATCTACAATATCACTGGATTTACATGTGAAAAAATGATATTCCTTTGTAATAGCTGAGCTTTCATCTGAAACCCTGATACTTCGAAAGAGATTGTCCAGTTTGTACACGAAGTACATCCAGTTTTTGCCGTAACCCTCTCAACTTTTTAGCACATGCTATGTGGGTGAAATGATGATATGATGCCAAGTTTTTAACATATTCATAGTTCATTTGTAGTGCTTATCAATTTCAGGGTCATTTAGCTCAAAAAATCATTAAATGCATGAAAAATAGCTAAACATGTCCAAATAAGCTCAAACTTGGTAGACCTGCTAAAATGGTCTAAATATTGATCTAGGCCAAGTGGTGCATCATGGAGAACAAGATAACATAATATAATTCCCTTAAAACCATATCTGTCCATTTTCTAGTTTGAGCAACTTTACATTGCTAAACATGTCCAAATGAGCACAAACTTGGTACACCCACTGAAATGGTCTAAATATTGATCTAGGCAAAGTGGTGCATCATGGAGAGCAAGATAACATCATATAGTTCCCTCAAAACCATATATGTCCATTTTCTAGTTTGAGTAACTTTACATTGCTCAACATGTGCAAATGAGCTCAACCTTGGTATGCCTGCTAAAATGGTCCAAATAATGATCTAGGTCGAGTGGTGATGATGGAGGAAAAGATAACATCACCTAATTCCCTTAAAACCATATCTGTCCATTTTCTAGTTTGAGTAACTTTACATTGCTAAACATGTCCAAATGTGCTCAAGCTTGATACACCTGCTAAGATGGTTTAAATATTCATCTAGGCCAAATGGTGCATCATGGAGAACAAGATAACATCATATAATTCCCTCAAAACCATATATGTCCATTTTCTAGTTTAAGCAACTTACATTGCTAAATATGTTCAAATGAGCTCCAACTTGGTGAACCTGCTAAAATGGTATAAATAATGATCTAGGCCAAGTGGTACATCATGGAGAACAAGATAACGTCATATAATTCCCTCAAAACCATATATGTCCATTTTCTAGTTTGAGCAACTTACACTGCTAAACATGTCTAAATGAGCTCAAACTTGGTACACCTACTAAAATGGTATAAATAATAATCTAGGCCAAGTGGTACATCATGGAGAACAAGATAATATCATATAATTCTATCAAAACCATATCTGTCCATTTTCTAGATTGAGTAACTTTACATTGCTCCACATGTCCAAATGAGCTCAAACTAGGTATATTTGCTAAAATGGTCCAAGTATTGATCTAGGCCAAGTGGTGCATCATGGAGAACAACATAACATCATCCAATTCCCTCAAAACCATATCTGTCCATTTTCTAGTTTGAGCAACTTTACATTGCTAAACATGTCCAAATGAGCTATAATGGTCTAAATATTGATCTATGCCAAGTGGTGCATCATGTAGAACAAGATAACAACATCTAATTCCCTCAAAACCATATAATCTATCCATTTTCCAGTTTGAGAAACTTTACATTGCTAAACATATCCAAATGAGCTCAAACTTGGTACACCTGCTAAAATGGGCTAAATATTGATCTAGGCCAAGTGGTGCATCATGGGGAACAAGATAACATCATATAATTCCCTCAAAACCATATTTGTCCATTTTCTAGTTTGAGCAACTTTACATGGCTAAACATGTCCAAATGAGCTCAAACTTGGTACAACTGCTAAAATGGTCTAAATATTGATCTAGGCCAAGTGGTGCATCATGGAGAATAATATGACATCATCAAATTCCCTCAAAACCATATGTGTCCATTTTCTAGTTTCAGCAACTTTACATTGCTAAACATGTCCAAATGAGCTCAAACTTGGTACACCTGCTAAAATGGTCTTAATATTGATCTAGGCCAAGTGGTGCATCATGGGCAACAAGATAAGATGATATAATTCCCTCAAAACCATATGTGTCCATTTTTTAGTTTGAGCAATTTTACATTATTAAACATGTCCAAATTGTCTCAAACTTGGTACACCTGCTAAAATGGTGTGAATATTGATCTTGGCCAAGTGGTGCCTCATGGAGAACAAGATAACATCATCTAATTCCCTCAAAACCATATATGTCCATTTTCTAGTTTGTACACGAAGTGCATCCAGTTTTTGCCATAACCCTCTCAACTTTTTAGCACATGCTATGTGGGTGAAATTATAATACCATGCCAAGTTTCAACCTTTTTAGAGTTCATTTGTAGTGCTTTTCAATTTCAGGGTCATCTAGCCTAAAAAAATCTTTCGATGCATGAAAAATAGCAAATGAAGTTAGAAAAGGGTTGAAAATTGATGATGTGGCTTTTAATGGTTCATATTGAATGCACAAAAATCTGGAATTAAAATAAATTAAAAAAAATGAAATCCCTTTGTAATACATGAGTTTTCGTCCGAAACTCTGATACTTCGAAAGAGATTGTCCAGTTTGTACACGAAGTCCATCCAGTTTTTGCCGTAGCCCTCTCAACTTGTTAGCACATGCTTTGTGCGTAAAATTATGATACCATGCCAAGTTTCATCCTTTTGAGAGTTCATTTGTAGTGCTTCTCAATTTCAGGGTCATTTAGCTCAAAACAAATCATTAAATGCATGAAAACATAACATTATTAGGTTAACAAAAGTATTTTATAATATTCTTCATTTGTAGTGCTTTTCAATTTCAGGATCATTTAGCTCAAAAAATATTAAAATAATCAACTAAAAAGCATTTATAAAACTATAATAGCAAAAAAGAATCAACTAAAAAGCTTTTATAAAACTATAATTATGACCAAAATAATATTAACTTAAAATGATACAAAATTTATGCAACTAAAATTTTCATAAAGTAATTCTGGTTAAAAACTTTAATAGCAAAAATAATTAAATCAAAACATAAGTGAATATGTATAAAAAATACGATGTGATTTGAAGAAGGTCACAAAATTGACATAACATATGCAAAAAATAACATAAGTGAGTATGTATAAAAAATAGGATTTGGTTTGGAGAAGGTCAGAAAATTGAGATAACATAAAAAATAAAAAATTTCCCACCTACAAGGCCACCACGGCCTGCATACGACTAGAAACCCAACTATATGGGATAGAATACAGGCCCGCAGGACAAGTAGGTCCCATAGGGCAGAGAGGTAGGCATGTACTGCCTGCATTATAGAGGAGTTCGATAGGGCAGCTGCAGTGGGGCTAATAAACTGGTGCAAGCGCATTTCGCTTGGTGAGGTGGGACTAAACTTCCACCGCCCCTACGCCGTCCTAGGAATAGCTCTTTAGTCCCGATTGGAGACACCAGCCGGGACTAAAGGTGAAATTCACCAGAACAAAAGGGCGGGAGCCCAACTCTTTAGTCCCGGTTGGTGGCTCGGACGGGACTAAAGGGGGACCTTTAGTCCTAGTTGGAGCCACCAACCGGGACTAAAGGGCTGTATATATAAGCAGCACTTAGGAAAAATTTCCAAACACTCCTGCAGTTCAATCTGTTCCTCTCCCTCGACGACGCCGATGACCACCTCGATGCTGCGAGGCTGCCAGACCTCGTCGTCGACGCCCTACCCCGATGCCACCGCTCCCCGCGCCCCTTCCCTGCTCCAAGGCCGCCGCGCCCCTACCCCGACATCACTGCTCCACAGCCGGCCAGGTACTCCCTCCTCCTTCCCACACCTACCCTCCCTTCTTCCATCCAAATAGTTTGGCCAGAAGAGCTAGTGTCACATATGGTTCAGAGAGTTGCAAGGTTTCAGCCATGTCCACAAGGTGTTTGATGAAATGCTAGAGCTAGCTAGGGAACTTTGTTGTATGTGAAACTTGGCAGGATGATGTCTCCTTGGATGTTAGTGATGATGGTCAAGTTGGTTTGATAAAAGGAAAAACTTGTTAGTGCAAGTTTTATTAGAATTTAGTTCTGGACGGAAACTACAGGGAATTATTTGGTGGACTTGCAAGATGACATTGGGGCTGCCCTTCTGGACATAAGGGTTTAGTTGGAAGGACTATAAGATGCAAAAAATTCAGAATTATTTGAGCAAGAAAAAAGAGGGTTGTAGTTCAATGCGAAGATTGGACCAAAATTGAAAAATGGAAGTTGTACTCATAATTTTCAAATGATCAAAGTGGGTTTTTGCATAAAAATGATCTATATGCACTAGAGGACTTCTCGGAAAATTTGTGGCATTTGAAAAGAATTATTTGAAATAGTTCTAGTGCAACAGGGTCATTTTACAGTTTGAAAATACTAATAAAAGAATTTTTTTTAGGCCAAATCATTATGAAAATAATTACTACTGATGTTTATAAGATAACTAAAAGGATTGGGAGAGAATTTGAAAACCCACATTATTTTACAAAAGTTTCTATATGGAGGGAATGATTTTTGAAAACAGAGAACAGAAAAGGTCCTGAAATTAATAGAAGACTTAATGTAATTCAAAATTTTATTTCTAGCCAAATTTTACTTAATAAAATTATGTTCATTAGTTTGTTCGATGGTGCTTCAAAACTTCTTTAGTGATGCCACAAACATATATTAAGAATGCTGGATTTTCGCTTAGTTATACTCTACTAGCATATACTCTACTCTGCGCAAGATTGATGAGATCATGGACAAGTTCCAATGCAAATTTTTGTCAAGTTTCTGTCAAGTTTTCGGATTAGGGCTGGTTTTCTATTCGTGAAAATTTACATACTAGTGCAAAAGAAAATCAAGTTTATTCTAAAAAATCTTCCAAACTTTTTTGGCTTTTTATTTAATTATTTAAAAAAAATCCCCATATGAGTTGTATATACACAGAGGAACCAATGGGTATTTTCAATGTACTAGTACACTACTTTTGCTTGATTTGCGAACGTTGCGAAACGTGTCCAGTTGCCACCATATGTGCGGACAAGCTAGGCGGTCTTTTTCTATTTCTGTAACGAGTCACACCACCCATGTGACTAGGGGGACACTCCGTACTGTCAATGCGACAAAAGCACTTGGTGCGGTGGGGGTCCGGTTGCGCTCAGAATGGGGCTGTGGTCTACTCGACCCGCCAATTAATTAGGCGACGCTGATGGCAGTGCAGTGTGACAGCGTCTATCATAATTGGTGCCAATGGTACTACGCCAAGTGACACCACAGTTGGCCTGGAGCAGCAGTATGTGTGGTGCGTCATGCATGCTGTCCTCGCTAGCATATGTGCCACACAACCTTTTTAGTACAGTACGGGACTATTTGGATTTTTACTACCTTTGCCATATATTGCCACATGATTTTTTTTCACACTTACCACACTTAACTTAGTTGAGTTGCTCAAATTGTTAGCCATACTTTCGCTTGACTAAGAGAATCTTGCCACACTTTTTGTGTCTATGACATGTGGGGCTCACTGCTCATAAAAAAATAATTGCCTTAGGTGTGGCTAGAACCAAACACCTACTTAACTTGGTCAAACTTGCCTAAGGTTAGATGTGGCTAAGAACCAAACAACTCTTACATATTATTATCATCATATGGCGACACCAATAGATGAAGCATGTCTACCTGTGTCCCTCTTCGCGCAGCTCAAAGGCCAACGTATGTGTTTCGCTTGGTTTTCCGCAAGAGCAAATTAACAGAGGGTTTGCCTTCAAAAAAAATTAACAGAGGTTTTCTCCAGACTACAAAGGACATGATCCAGCACGATGGTTGATTAATTATTTTTTAACTAGATCAAAAAATAGTTTTAGGATCCTGAACGTTAATGATTTGACCATGGCAAATCAAACGTATTCGATTGCAATTCTAGTGAATAGAGGGTGGCAAGCATGACAAATCCGCGTGTAGTGTATTATTTGCCTGAAAATTGCCTTTCATGTCAACTAAACTTGTCATTCTCGTATCACTAAAATTGTCATCGAAAACATTTGATTTGCCCTGGGCAAATCCTGGACGTTCGGCATTTACCATTTCCATAGTTTTGAGCTAGCGTCTTAATTAAAACATATTCCGTTTTATTCAGTTAGGGCCACAACTAACAACTCATATTATATGTGGTAAAGTCGACCAAAAAAAAAACATCACAATTCAGTTCTTCTTAATGAATGAGATACTCCATAAGAATCGTACATTATTTTAAGCGTTTTGTGGTTGAGAACTAAAACTAGTAGAATGGCTCGCTGAGTTATGGGGCTAGCTAGCTATTATACTTCCCCGCAAAAATCACTGCTCCCTTCATCCCATAATATAAGATCGTTTCTTACACTGGTGTAAAAAAGATCTTATATTATGGGATGAGGGAGTACCTATCATAGGAGTAGGGTGTTTTGGAGCTCGGCCTCAATAGAGGCTAAATTATTTGAAAATTTCAAACTTAGTTTGAAAAAAATCTGAAATCTTTTGTACAAGTATACAAGGATGTAATGTGTATGTGTGAAAATTTTCAGGATGAAATACCTTGGAATGCAAGTTGTGCAAGACAAGTGACGGACTTTGAGGATGGATAGTGCAAGTACTAAAAAGTAGAAGATTTGTTTTTTTGATGTAGCACACACTAATGTATGGTCCTGAAAAATTACACACTTGTACGTTATTTCTCTAAGTATATGTGTACAACAACAATAACAACAAAGCCTTTAGTCCCAAGCAAGTTGGGGTAGGCTAGAGGTGAAACCCATAAGATCTCGCAACCAACTCATGGCTCTGGCACATGGATAGCAAGCTTCCATGCACCCCTGTCCATAGCTAGCTCTTCGGTGATACCCCAATCCTTCAGGTCTCTCTTAACGGACTCCTCCCATGTCAAATTCGGTCTACCCCGCCCTCTCTTGACATTCTCCACACGCTTTAGCCATCCACTGTGCACTGGAGCTTCTGGAGGCCTGCGCTGGATATGCCCAAACCATCTCAGACAATGTTGGACAAGCTTCTCTTCAATTGGTGCTACCCCAACTCTATCTCGTATATCATCATTCCGGACTCGATCCTTCCTCGTGTGGCCACACATCCATCTCAACATACGCATCTCCGCCACACCTAACTGTTGAACATGTCGCCTTTTAGTCGGCCAACACTCAGCGCCATACAACATTGTGGGTCGAACCGTCGTCCTGTAGAACTTGCCTTTTAGCTTTTGTGGCACTCTCTTGTCACAGAGAATGCTAGAAGCTTGGCGCCACTTCATCCATCCGGCTTTGATCCGATGGTTCACATCTTCATCAATACCCCCATCCTCCTGCAGCATTGACCCCAAATACCGAAAGGTGTCCTTCCGAGGTACCACCTGACCATCAAGGCTAACCTCCTCCTCCTCACACCTAGTAGTACTGAAACCGCACATCATGTACTCGGTTTTAGTCCTACTAAGCCTAAACCCTTTCGATTCCAAGGTTTGTCTCCATAACTCTAACTTCCTATTTAAAAAATTGAAATGTGAAAATGTGAATTCTGATCATACAAATAAAATTAATTTTACTCTATTAAGATTTTAGCATGCAGGCAACGATAGATGTGTACTTTTATTTGCGGGGAACCATACACAGGTGTACTGATAGCGAATGCTACAATATATATCTTTCTTTGTATGAGAAATACTCTATGTCAACCGCACAGGATATGTCTATGCATTGGCCATTGATACAATAGAGAAGAGGAAAGATATATGGTCACTGCTCTTGCTCTCGAGGTTCAGTAAGCTATTTATTTTGAAAACACCCTAAACATATTTATGGATCTTAACAAAATCTCATGAAGGTGCCAAACCAAAAAATTGGTGTGAGAGTAAAGGATGTCATGGTGTGCATGGCAAAGGATAGAAACGCCCACATGACAACAGAGTCAGGGAGAGGAAAAGGTAGTACTCTAGAACTTGCCTTGTGGGAAGCTTGGACAAACAAAAGGTGTATAAAAGCTAGGCGCGTAGTCCTTTTCCTTCTCTATTAGCACTAGTCACACCAGAGACGATATTAGGCCCTTCCCAATGCTCCATCTCGTACCTCTGCTAAGGATGTCATGTAGGCAAAAAATCTGATATGACAAGGTAATTAAGGGGAGAGAGATGAGTTTGGTGCCCCCAAAAAGAAACAATACCAAACACGTGAACCTAGGCAAAACACTTAAATAAAAGAAGCTCACCAATGCATGCAAGAGTTTTGTTGCGAAATCACTAAATGAAGAGATTTTAGTAACAACAACTTAAGCACTTATGCATTGAAGGATTTGGTTGCTAAACTTTTTAATATGCCTAGCACCTCCTCTAAGCACCTGTGTATCGAAAGAGGCCTTAGATGACACGCTCGAAACACTAGGTGTGGTGGCGCACTATAGGTGGACTGGACCGGCCCAGTGGATGAACTAGGGTTGTCGATGATAATTGGTGCCAATACCAGTGCACCAAGTGATGTGCACCTGGAGGAGTATGTTTTCAGGTATGCCATCATTGCTGTGAAAATGCTAGTATGGACATAGCTTGGACAACCGTACATTTTTTGACAAGGGGTGGATTTTATTGACTCAAAATGAAGCATTAATTATAAGAATATACAAATATAATAACCACACACTCGACCTCTGCATAGCTAGAATGCATACAGTAAACACCAAACACACACGCAAATAAAAGAACACGTCGCCAAATAGCATAGTCATACAAGACCATAAGCTATCTTGCAAATAGCTTAGACATATATACATGGGATAATTCGAGTCTTTAAGAGACTGCTCATGTGTGGATAAAGCGGGACATTGAACCTGTTTAGCAGGTCTTTTTGTCACCATTGCCATGCACAAGCCATTTATCCTCGATACTGACTGCTTTTTCGTGAAGAATTACTTGTGTGTTGTTTCCCTAGACAGGTCAGCTTTTGTAGAGTTGAAGAGAGAGGCTTTAGGGTCTTGAGCCTATGCCCCAGTGCACCATCACAAAGGTGAGTCGTGCCGGCAATAAGTGGCACATGAGATTTCTAAATTTTGTTCAGTTTCTAGAGAGGATGGTCTGCTTGTTGGAAAAGTCCCGTCCTGTGTGTAACGAATGGTTGTCAATGATACATTTATATGGATACCAAAATTTGACTAGTCTTCATAGACTGCGAGGCTCTGACCATCGGGGGTCATGGAACTTTACAGGGGGCAACGTTCTTAACGTCCATGGGACGATCACTTTTCTCAGCATCTCTCTTATGTAGATCACGCTCACATGAGGCAGTAGAACCTATTTAAAAATACATCATCGTGTCACTTTCTCGGTGTATGGCGAACTTCGCTTTAAGCCTGTTGTACACACACGTACATACATTTCTCTAACCACGCTACTAATCAAGAGTACCTAGTAAGTTATTTTTATAAATACAACATACCGCGGCTTGAGCACACCGAAACAACAGGGGGTGTTACAAAATGATCCTTAGGGTTCCTTCCCCTTTGTGAGGAAAAAGGGATTTTGAGGACTCTAGTCATGTACTTTCATGCCTACTATATAGGCTACTAGAACATGAGGGTGCGCGTTGCCGCGCCCGACCATTTTGAGAGAAATATATTTACATGGAGTGTAATGCAGAAAATTAAAAACCCTTGATGTTTACGTATCAGCATATTTTCACGAAAGGAAAATAATATCAAAAGTTGGATTCAGCTTTAGTGTGAAATTATAGATTTATTGCAAACAATCAGTTCAAATGGTGACTATATTCCTGTTTAAAAAAAGGAGTCAACTTCATGGCGGCAACATCTGTGCATTTGCAAATGTCCACCTATACAAACACATGAAAAGAAGGATCTATCTTCGTGCCTAAACAAAAACTAAACGGCACATAGCACTTTGTTGCAATTATGAATTTTATCCGATCATTTTTTTAGGTGTAGACATCAGACAATAATTTTTTGTAGGCACGATGGAATTTGAAAACATCATACCATGAACAATCTAGATAAAAATGTTTATTAATTCAGCTAGCAAAACTAAATAAATGTCTCTGATATGTACATCGCCAAACTAAATATTGAAGGATTCTAGACTGACCTGGAAGCCAAATTCCTGATAAAATTATTTCAACGGATGAAACAAGAACTGCTTCTCTACAATAACCGACTAAGTTTCAAAGATCATCTCCATGACTGCGCACTAGGAGATGCAGCCAACGGAAGGGGCAGTCCTGCTGCCACTAATTGCCGTCTATGCCTCATCCATCGCAACGTACGACAAGGGGATTAGGGTGATGGGCTAGGGCAGCCCTAGGTTGGCCTATGTTGTCTCATCGTCGCGGAATCCCATTTTGTTGTCGTCCATCTAGTACGCCGTGGACGTCGTCGCCGCCACCGCCCCATCGCGCATGGATTTCTGCTTTTTTTAGGCGAGGGAGAGGCGGAAGCGGAACAGGAGAGGCCGAGGATGTGTTTTTTTTGGGTGTCCCAAGAAAAGAGAGAGGAGAACTAAAGATGGGCTAATGGGCCCGACGAAAGCCCGGATCAACCACAACGCACGCAGTTCAATCCGCGGAGCAACTGCCCAATTATGTTCCGCAAAACACCCTTGGAAGCGTCGCTATAATTATATCTGGACCGTTAACAGCAGAATCGGACGGCTAAAGAGGCCAAATCGCTGTGAGAAGTCATAGCTAGCTGCATTATACTGTTTAGTAATTGGATGAAGCCATCCAATGGTTGAGAGGTGGAAAATCCGAATAGTGTTAACCATTGGATATTCTGCCTGCTACGCTGGATTCTACGACGTGTACTAATCCAAAAGATTCCATACTTGAGCTTATGCACAAATCTCAAAACAAAGACACTTCTCCTTTGTTCTAAACTCCTCCATACTTTAAATCTTCACTGTTAAAGGAATTGACACTCAATTTTATTTTATCATTTACATTCCATAATATGCACATAACACGCACACTTCTCATTTGCTCCAGACTCTCGGAAATCCAATTCAGCTCCAGGGAACATATGCTCTTGTGCACTAAAAATGTTTTTTTGTAAATGACAAAAAAATTAAAAAATGCGTTCATTGCCACATCCAAATGGTACCTGCAAATTTTTAGGTGAAAAGGTTAAGCATTTTGACTTGCGCAAAAAAGAAAAAAAACAGTCTTACGCCAAACGTTACACTTATTTTTGTTTTTCACTGACGACACATTGTTATCCCGTTTCACATGAAAAATTAACAAGAACGCTTGTCACACTAAGAGGAACATCTACAAAAAAATAGAATTTTTTAAAAATATTTAATATTTATTTCGAATTTATTGTTCATCATGGAGCGCATGCCCCGCATAGCCAAAATGGCCATCCCACAAACTCTTACATACTTTACTTCTCCCAAGGTTGCCCCGCAGAGCCAAAACACACATCCCACAGACTCTTCCATACTTTACTTCTCCCAAGGTTTTTTCTTCCAAAAGAACTACTACCTCCGATCCATAAAATGTTTTGCAGTTTTGAACTAAACCCAGTTCAAATCTACGACACTTATTTTGGACCGGAGGGAGTAACATGTATTTTACTCTATGGCAACATCTTTCTAAAGTCCAGTCTTTTTTGCAGATGGAGTACTCAGCTATCCATATAAATTTCACATGAGTTTTGTGTAGTATATACCATGTAGTCATCAAATATTCTGTGCTAGGAATTTCAAAATCCAATGGGATAAGCGATGCGACTTAAAACCTACTTCTTAAATGCCATTGGTATGTTACTTAAATTTTATACGTTAGCCTATTATAATGTGGTACTCCCTCCATCCACTATTTGGGGTGGCTCGTGTGGAGTGCGGCCTCGGGGCTGACGTGTGTGAGTTGTTGAGGTTTGTAAGCCGGAGTGGCGGCTCCGGGTCGTGTGGTAGGGTGGAAGCTCTGGTCATTTGGGCTACAGGGAAGTCGGCTTATTGGGTACGCAGCCCCTGGGCTTGTGTGTGTTTTATTGTATCGATTTTCGGTCAGTTTTCCTTATAAACTGGCCAATTCTCTTCTTCTTAATGCAAAGACTTAGGCCTTATATATGTGGATGGAGGGAGTATGTCGATATCGGGCTGCACATACTCTCATGTGCAAGGCACATATTGCTTACTGGTAAACAGAGCTAGGTTACTCTTACTCATGTACTAACAGGTCTGTATAATCATAGGTAGGTTACACAATTGTACACCTCTAATCTTTCTTCTTCTTCTTTTTGCGGGTACACTTCTAATCTTTCTAAACATTTAAATAAGAAAGAGAAGAACCACAATCAATATGTATGTGTGTGAGTGTGTGTCTATTTCATGTCTGCTTTCTCATATGTTTCTAGAACCCAACATTGGCAACTCCTCTCTTGCCGAATTTAGCAGCAGAATGTATTATCGGTCTGCCGTGCGACAAAACAAAAATGAAACACAAACGGTTCAAACTTCAAAGGAGTGGTATTATACCGTGTTAATTATATACTCCATACATCGATATTTCCCAGTTGTAGTCCAAAACTCCATATTAACACTTTTTTTCTTCTTTTCTTAACTTTGGCAATTTTATTTAAATAATAATCACATGCTTTAAAATAGCGGAATCAGGAAATCAGGGGGTTTATCGTGCCACACCCTTGTTTCCTGACCCAAAAAACTAAAACGTGCAATAGTATAAGCACACTCGTTTACATCACGCACACAGTGATTTATCAACGCCTTGCCTAAAGAACTGATCAACCTTCGACAATCATCAGTAATTACCGGTACTGATGCCCGATAGTCGTCCGGATTCTGGATACTGTCATACGTGAAACAGTATTAACAGTTTCTTTCAGGAAGTTCTATTAACCACGCGAGCAACAAGGAAACACTCACTACAAAATAACGCTGAGGCATGGAGAGCTCTCCCTCCCAGTAAACGATGCGACGACGGACTGCAGGCTCGCCGCCAATATCGCTGATACGCGCAATTCGATTGAAACCTGCCGATTGAGCACGCAGTTTATTAATAATGGAGTGTAATTCGTTAATTAATTAATTAAGCTTGGCGCTTCAAGCAACAGCTAGCTGCAGAAATTGGCAAAGCAAGCGCTAATGGACGGCGTGCTACCTTAATTAATCACGGCAAAGAGGGAGATCTATGAGGGAGTAGAGAGTTAAAATTGATATTGTAGCAGGTACCTGTGCAAGTAGACGCATGGTGCTGGTGCCCCAGAAATCCTAGAGGCGGAGCTCGAGCTCGAGCTCCTCACCGGCACTGGCAACGGAGGCCCTCGTGCGGAGCATTTCCACCGCGCCGTCATGCCAGGCGACTGGATCCACAAGGAGCTGCGCGTGCTCTGCAAAGCGTGGAGCACCGCTGCCCCACCTCTCAGGCCTGGCATCACCACCCGCCGGAATGTATTATCGGTCTGCCGCCGTGCTATAGGAGGGAGGTGCTCATGGACCGGCCGCTGCCGGAATCAACGGCGGTGCGGCCGAAGGGGCGTTCGTCGTAGGGGTCGCTGAAGA
Source organism: Triticum timopheevii (assembly GCA_963921465.1). NCBI lineage: Eukaryota > Viridiplantae > Streptophyta > Magnoliopsida > Poales > Poaceae > Triticum > Triticum timopheevii. The sequence goes on along the minus strand of OY997268.1, from coordinate 619,208,454 downwards.
CGCGGTCCTTGCGGTGCGCGTTTTGGTGGCCACCGAGCGCCTGCGACTTGAGGAAGGTCTTGTTGCAGAAGAGGCACGGGAACAGCCGCACGTCCTTGCCGTTCACGCGCGCTGTCGGCGCTACCGCCTCCCTGTTCTCCTCCCAGCCTTGGTTGCCTCCTGCCGGCCCGAACGCCAGCGTCAGGTCCGCTGCCGCTGCCGCTGCCTGCGCGTGGAACCACGATGACTTGGTGTTCTCCATCCAAGTATATATATATTGCTTTTGCTGCAGTGTCACTCTAGGCTCTCTACTACACAAGACCTGGGAATATAGAGGACGGGAAGCAGAGGAGAACGAATGGGAGCCGAGTAGGCTGCCGGGGATATGATGGGTATAAATAGATACCTCTAGTACTAGAATGCTACTAGTAGTAGTAGTGTTTTCGTTCGAAAAAGCAATAAGATTCCTACATTTGCCAAAAAAGAGAAGGAGAAAATAGATCACATCACATTGGGAGGGAGAGCGGACCGCAGGGTGAGTGACGACATGATACTCAGTTTAGAGATACTGTTGATCGTGCGTGGACAACACTAAGGCTCCCCACATAGGAACACTATAAGGGCATCTCTAACCTTAACTCCTCAAATACAAGGTGTTAAAAAAGTGGCCGGCCCGACCTACTGAACCCTTTTTTTAGCATCAACAACTTTATTTCCTTGTATAATAGACATAACGTTTACAACTTGAGGAAGAATAAAGTCAGGGATAGTAGTCTCTCAGAATTCAGACGAGCTAGACAAAGGAGTGTTTGGCTAAACTATCACTGACTGAATTAACAGGATCCTGAGGTCCGTGGATACACTGGTGTGAAAGCTGACGCCCAGGTGGCAGAAGAGCACCACGAGCGGGAGTGTGCCCTCCAACCTCAGGCCAACCGACACCAGGGGGCATCACAGTCCTAGCAGGGTAGAACACAGAACGATGCGGCTGCCCAGATATGTCAAAGGGAAGCAACCACTACTGCAGGATGCTGCTAACGTGATACTACGATCAGAGACCCTTCGAGAAACCGTGTGCGATGCAATAATTGCAAACGATGGTGTAAGAAAACCGTCAAAAATGTGCAAAACGTTTGCGATGATGGATGCATCAAACACGGTTCAGATTTTAGTTGCATGTGCGATGCAGGGCATACGGTTCAGTTCAATTAACTATTTACGATGAGGAGGAACAAAAGAAACGGGTAGCCAGATGAAGGCGTGTGCGAGACACAGCATACGGTTCACTCGGATGAACTGTTTGTGATTAGCCAACACAAAAGAAATGTTCAGCCAGATCAAGGTGTGTGCGATATACAACATGCGTTCACTCGGATGAACTGTTTGTGTTGAGATAAGAGAACAGAAATAGTTCAATATAACAAGATGTGTGTGATACGCGGCAAATAGATCTGTAATAAGAAATGTGTGCGAAGACCATAATAACACAGACGGTTGCTTCTAATAAGACGTATGTGATATGCTCTGTCTACACAATATGTATTGGCCATTGGGGGACGGACGGTCATCCGGATACACCATAAGAATGCGAACAGGCAAGTACTAGTTGTTCTACCAATAGTTCATCTAAGAGAACTCTCAAGTTAAGTGTGCTCAGGCTGGAGCAGCCATCAGATGGGTGACTGGATGGGAAGTTGCGTTGATGTTAAATTAACTAATAGGATGGGTCATTTCGATCAAATGACTGAAATGACAAATTCCCTCAGCTAATTTAACCTCGAGGTCCTTGTTTTTTATTTTTATTTTATTTTTTTAACATTTGTTAAAGAAGGTCTACCGCATTACTTTTTGACAATATGTATACGTGGCATACAGTTGATCCATCTGACCTGTTTATGATGGAATAAGCCATGTGTGTTGTGGGCAAATGCTTACTAGTGTATAACCGTTTGTGATTGATGAATTCATCACTGACGGGTTCCCTAGTGTGGTCCGTGTTCACACTAGTAGAAAAATGGCCTAAAGGTCAAATTAGTGCCGGTTCCAACGGCTAGGTGGGCGGCTCTCATTAGTACCGGTTCATGGTGAACCTTTAGTACCGATTTGTGCCACGAACCGGTACTAAAGAGGTGGTGGCAGGCTGGTGTCAGGCTACGGCCCCACCATGACCTATAGTACCGGTTCATGCCACGAACTGGGACTAGAAGTTCACCTTTAGTCCCTGTTCGTGTAGCCAACCGAGAGTAAAGATATCACTATATATAGTGCTTCTTCCAGCCCGAGCCGAAGCGCTCTATTTTTTCCTTCCTCTCTGTTTTCTTCCCCTCTTGGTCGAGCTCCCACCTCCATTTTTGCCGTAATTTTCCAACATTTCAATGCACCCCATCTGTTGGGGATATAACTATTAGGTATGACCCGCCCAGGAGGGGCCGGGTTATACCTATGGCGATTCATGAAGCCCAAGACGTTACTTGAAGATGGCGGTTCAGTTAAGGGCCGAAGGCCCAAAGGCGACTTAAAACCCGTAGAGATAAACAACCGTATATGTATGCCTTGTATTGTAAGGTAGGAATAGATAGAGACCGAGCCGAACACTGTTTATGAGCCGGACGGGACTCTGTGAGCCGCTGGGCGTCGACCTCTATATATAAAGGGGCAACCCGGCGGCGGTTCAGGACAAGTAACATCAGATAAAGAACTAGGTCAAGCGGATTCGCTCCCTGGTAATAGAGACATAAGCAATCCCACCTCAAACTGGATTAAGCCATTACCTTCACCGCAAGGGGCCAAACCAGTATAAACTCATGTGTCCTTTATCCCGTTTCAACCCCTTTAAGCTTCCTAGTTGCGATGGCTCCACGACTAAGTCCTTTCACTAGGACATCTGTCATGACAATTCCACGACAGTTGGCGCCCACCGTGGGGCCAGCGCATGATGGATTTGAGTTCTTGAAGGGCAGCTTCGAAGGGCTCAAGGGATACACTGTGGGTCGGATGACCAAAAGTCGTCGCGGCAAGCTCTACATCGACGACGCAGGCCGGGGCCCCGACGCCGGCTCAATTGAGTATGGGTACCGGGTCCCCTTCGGTGGAATCCACGTCTTCATCAGCAAGATCGGCGAGACGGGCCCTGAGCCGGACATCTACACCGACATCGTTGAGACGGCTCAGCGTGCGAGACCCGCCCGAGCTCAGCCCGCCATGAAGCGTGCCTTCATGGGATGCATCCATGGAGGGGAATTTTCTGAAGGGTCTGTGTCTGGCGGTGAGACGGCCATGTACTCTAATGGTGAGTCGTGCACGGGTGAGACAGACTCGTTGTATCAATTGCAAGATGGCGGGCTTGGGGGCTGTTCCGATGGCAGCAGTATTCCGGACCCCTTTGAGCAGCCAAGCAGAGTTGGGATCTTCATGGTTGGCACGCAACCCAGGCAAAACTCTAGGGTTGCGGTAGCAATGACTTCCAGGTTAGTAGCGGTGACGGCAGTCGGGGCAGGAGGCCCTACGTGCCCGCCGGCTCAGGTTCTGATGGCTTTAATGGATAAGATGACAGCTCTGTTAACCGCCGTGGTCAACCCGACGGATCAAGCTCAACATGATGCGGAAGTGGCGTAGTTAAAGCAGGATATAGTGCAAGCTAATGAACACATGGCGGGGGAAGACGTCAGGATGACCGCAGAGTGGGCGACTGTGGACGCTGAAGCTCAGCCGGTTCAGTCGCAGGCTTTCCAGCTCAAGATGGATCAAAACGCATCAAAAGAGATCGTGAGGAGAAGGCAACGGAAGGCCCAATCCCGTCTGCCTCCGATTTATGATCCTAGAGACCTCTTCCGCACACCCTGTGCAGGCCCTAGTAACCCATCGGAGGTAAACCGGGTTGCAACGCCCGGGGCTGGTACGCCGATTCAGCCATGGGTGACAGAACATCCTTGTCTGAATACTGCTCCACCTACCTATGTATCAACACCACCGGGTCACTATTCTAATCCTTTGGAGAACATGATCGCTGCGGCGACACGATTGGCGGCTCTCCCGGTGGATGGAGAATCTCCGACGGTGGTTGAAACATGAAGGGTTAGAGAACTTCTTTAGACAGCCTTGGCGCAGCAGGAGGCATACTCTTATAGTCGCGACAGGATTCATTCGACCCCTCGCCCAAGCCGGAGCCCGAGCTATATCAGGCACATGGATTCAGCAGCCGTTTCAAGCAACGCCCGGCGCCGTGACCAGCCATGCGGCCATGACCCGACACGTGATGGAATTCCTAACTTGGTCGATTAGGACAGGATACATCAGTAGGCTGAGCGGGCGGCTCAGCAGGCAGCTCAGCGGGTGGCTTACCAGTCTTTTCCGGCTTATCAGACAACTTCAATTGAAGCAGGCGTGACCACCAGGACTGGGGGCGTACCTTGTTTGTTATCGGCTCTGCATAATGAGCGTTTGCCCAAGGATTTCAAGGGACCTCGAAAGGCACTACAAGAAATATGTCAACTAGTGACGTTCTGTCAGTGACCCTAGAAGAATTGGTCATAGATCTATGAACATTTGAGTACAATGGGTCAAAAGCTGTTCGGGGGGCTCCAAACCCTAGACCAACCATTTTGGTCAGAAAGTTCGCAATTTCCTTACACGAAATGGTCATAAAGCAGACAACGCTGGTCCGTTGCCTTATTTCTAGTTGTTAACGACCAATATAGATGGCCATAGCCTTGTAAATTATGGTGGGTTGAGATGACTAGGCGCCATCTCATTAGTTTTGCCTATGTGTCATGTCCATGTGTCAATTTTTTCCCTAGGTTGTGAAGCAACATATATTTCTGTTATTCCAAAAATTCCCAAACAATTCTCATAAATTGTTTGGATCGTATCTTCATCAAATATGTCAAAAACCTTCCTTGCCTAGTTCAAAAATAATTCAATAATATTCATTTTCCTATTCTGTTAAGAGCAGCACTTTGTGAAGGAAGTGTTATTTATATATTCTTGATTTCCCTAAAAATTTGTGAAGACATTCTTCTTAGTATATGATCATCCTCAGCCAAAACTCACGCCCATTGGCCATGTGCATTTCTCGTACCGCTAATCAAACACTTGGCCGCTAATTCATGTTTGAGCATAGTTCGGTTTCCTCATGAGAATCTTATGTTATAATTTTCTTCCTAGCACCTACCTGGGGAGTGCCCAACCCACTAGACATTCCTAGTCCGCCTAGAATGCATGGCAACACCACGGTCACGCAGTGACCACGCGCGGGCATGCGAGCTTATGCGCTCTCACTACAAAAAAATACACTTCCGTGATGATACGTGTTTGTCACAGTAGGTCGCCTTCTTTGTCATGCATGTACATCCATGACGATTTTATGACAGAATCAAGATAGTCATACCTGCGTTGTCGTAGAAGTGTTCCATGACATTACCAAAATTATCATCACGGAAGTGTCCACTTCCATGATGATAAATCACGCATCATAGAAGTGCTTTAGTCAAGGGTGACCGACACGTGGCATCCACCGTAACGGAACGTCGTTAAGCTATCGGGTCGGGTTTTGGATCCGATAACCCGTTAACAGCCCCGACCAATGGGGATTTTCCATGTGTAAAATCATCATTGGCTGGAGGAGACACGTGTCAGGTCCGCGTTGGCATAGGTGTCACTCATCCAATGGGCGAGACGCGCCTATGATATGTTGACACGTGGAGTGGCCCATCAATTTTTAAATGGGCCGGCCCAACTAAAGGCCCACAAGATTTTGCAGAACATAATGGGCAGGCCCAGCTAAAGGCCCACGAGATTTTGTGGACCCTAATGGGATGGCCCAGCTAAAGGCCCACAAGATTTTGCGGGCCATAATGGGCCGGCCTAGGTAAAGGCCCACAAGATTTTTGTGTGCCATAATGGGCCAGCCCAGGTAAAGGCCCACAAGATTCTTGCGGATCATAATGGGCTGGCCCAGCTAAAGGCCCACGAGATTTCGCCGACATTAATGGGCCGGACCAGCTGTAGGCCCACAAGATTTTGAGGACCCTAGTAGGCCGTCCCATTAACTGGCTGCCATGTTTTGGGCCAAATGCCAGCCCATATTTGATCCGGTCCATTAATGGCATGCCATGTTCCGGGCCTAATAATGGCCCATATGAGATCCGGCCCATTAAAAGCCTACCATGTTCTGGGCCAAATTACGACCCAGATCAGGTCCGGCCCTTCAAGAGGCATTGGGCTCAATTATGGCCCATATAAGATTCGGCCCGTCAACTGGACGCTATGCTTTTGGGCCCACTTGCTAAAGGCCCATTTAGTAATTCGGCCTGATATTAGTTGCACCCTGTTAAGGGCCCGTTTAACATTTTGGCTCTATATTAATCGGCATGTTAAAAGCCTGTCATATAGTTGGTCCTAACTACGGCCCGGTTTGCATCCGGCCTGCACGCAGCCGATATTTGATTGTGCCAAACAAGGACCGAGACAATTTTGGCCTGCTAAAAGCCCGTGATTTGATTCGCACAATCATGGGCCGGGGTCCATTTCGGGCTGCTGCTGGCCCGTGAGCTGTTCGGCACGTTTCAGGCCCAACCTACTTCTTAGCCTCCTAAAAGCCCATTGAGTTTTCTTGCGAAAAGAGGGCCGGGGGTTACTCGGCCTATTAAAGGCCCGAATCTACTAGTGGGCCAGTTTACTTTTGGCCTTTTAACGGACCAAGATGACGGGGTCCATGATGCGCATCATACATCATGATTGCATGACGGCCCGATTATGTACCGTAATTTTACGGTTTGGCCAGTTTACTGCGAAGACATGATATATATACAGTAAAATAACTGCAGCATCGTGAATAAGAAAAAACCTAGACTATACAATAAAGAAATTATGGCATATTACATCCACTGGGCATCAAAGTTCGCCACTATGATAATAAAGCACAAGCAGACAACAGATTACATACACTGGGCATCAAAGATCGCCACCAGTGCAAATAAACACGCCGAAAAAATAATATACAAAATTGACTGCACTTAATAGAGTTCAAGAAAGGTTAGCCCAGCTGGGGAGCTGCAGCACAAGCAACTGAGCAAGATGATGAGACTGCGCTTGTTCAACACTTATATCTTCCTCACTCTGAAAGATAAACAAGCAGACAGATGACAGGTTTTGCACATAAAAGTATGAGTGCTGACAATTCATCACATTTCTTACTGACGAATAAAGTGAGACAGTTTAAAATTGCATGAAACAATATGGTATTGTTTAGGTCAAGACATGGGAGGAAATGACATTGTGAAGGAGTTGGCAGCTTCTCGACACGACTGGATTATAGATCAAGAACTCATAAGTATCAATGGTTAGTGTGCTGTCAATTTATCCCATTTCAGATTGGCAACTAAAGAGAAGGTTTAAATAATAGTAGAATGACATGACATTGTTCAAAGTTAAGACATTGCAGAATATGACATTGTGTTGTAGTGGGTATGTTCACCACACCACTGGATTACGGATGAAGAACAAAAGCATACATGGTATGAAGAAGGAACTTGGTTGTACAACTGAAAACTTAAATTCAGAAGGACAAACTTTTGTTTATGAACTACATAAGAAACTTTAAACATGCAATTTGATGCAAACACCAAAAATAAAGAGTTGTTGCAGTCATGCCTAACGAAATACACACAACAAAGTTTGAAGCCTTGAGAAGGACAAACTTACATTATTCATGAAGACAGGCTCTATAAAGGCCTTGTCCATGCTGATGGGAGGGAAATTCAAGAAGTTTACTAATACGTCCATTTTGCATCATGCTTTTATATCAACATTTATTGCAATATGGGCTGTTATTACACATTATATCTCAATACTTATGGCTATTCTCTCTTATTTTACAAGGCTTACCACGAAGAGGGGGAATGCCGGCAGCTGGAATTCTGGCTGGAAAAGGAGCAAACGTTGAAAACCTATTATGCACAGCTCCAAAAGTCCTGAAACTCCACGAAACAACTTTTTGGAATTTATAAGAATTTTTGAGCGAAAGAAATAGGCCAGGGGGCCCACACCCTGTCCAGGAGGCAGGGGGGCACGCCCCCCTATAGGGCGCACCCCCTATCTCCTGGGCCCCCTGGTGGGCCTCCGGCATCCATCTTCTGCTATATCATCACTTTTACCCTGGAAAAAATCGTGGGAAAGCTTACGGGGTGGAACTCCACCGCCACGAGGCGGAACCTTGGCGGAATCAATCTAGGTCTCTGGCGGAGTTGTTCTGCCGGGGACACTTCCCTCCGGGAGGGGGAAATCATCACGAACATCATCACCAACGATCCTCTCATTAGGAGGGGGTCAATCTCCATCTACATCTTCCCAGCACCATCTCTTATTAAAACCCTAGTTCATCTCTTGTATCCAATCTTGTACCAAAACCACAAATTGGTACTTGTGGGTTGCTAGTAGTGTTGATTACTCCTTGTAGTTGATGCTAATTGGTTTACTTGGTGGAAGATCATATGTTCAGATCCTTTATGCATATTATTACTCCTCTGGTTATGAACATGAATATGCTTTGTGAGTAGTCACGTTTGTTCCTGAGGACATGGGTGAAGTCTTGCTATTAGTAGTCATGTGAATTTGGTATTCGTTCGATATTTTGATGAGATGTATGTTGTCTTTTCCTCTAGTGGTGTTATGTGAATGTTGACTACATGACACTTCGCCAATATTTGGGCCTAGAGGAAGGCATGGGGAAGTAATAAGTAGATGATGGGCTGCTAGAGTGACAGAAGCTTAAACCCTACTTTATGCGTTGCTTCGTTAGGGGCTGATATGGATCCATATGTCTAATGTTGTGGTTAGGTTTACCTTAATACTTCTTTTGTAGTTGCGGATGCTTGCAATAGGGGTTAACCATAAGTGGGATGCTTGTCCAATTTAGGGCATTACCCAAGTTCCGGTCCACCCACATATCAAATTATCAAAGTACCGAACGCGAATCATATGAGCGTGATGAAAACTAGCTTGATGATAATTGCCAATGTGTCCTCAGGAGCTCCTTTATCATTATTAGAAATTGTCCAGGCTTATCCTTTGCTACATAAAGGATTGGGCCACCTTGCTGCACTTTATTTACTTTATTTACTTGTTGCTCGTTACTATTTATCTTATCACAAAACTATCTATCACCTACAATTTCAGTGCTTGCAGAGAAAACCTTACTGAAAACCGCTTATCATTTCCTTCTTCTCCTCGTTGGGTTTGACACTCTTACTTATCAAAAGGACTACGATAGATCCCCTACACTTGTGGGTCATCAAGACTCTTTTCTGGCGCCGTTTCCGGGGAGTGTAACACTTTTGGTGAGTGGAACTTGGTAAGGAAACATTTATATAGTGTGCTGAAATTTTCTGTTACTTGTCATTATGGAAACTAATCCTTTGAGGGGCTTGTTTGGGGTATCTTCACGCCAACCAGTAGAGAAAAGAGTTGCTCCTCAACCTACTAAACTTTATGAAAATATTTATTTTGAGATTCCTTCAGGTATGATAGAGAAACTGCTAGCTAATCCAGGAGATGGAACATTGCATCCCGATTTACACCTTATCTTTGTGGACCAAGTTTGTGGATTATTTAAGCTTGCAGGTATTCCCGATGATGTTTTAAAAAGGAAGGTCTTCCCTTTATCTTTGAAGGGACATGCAATGACATGGTATAGGCTATGTGATGATACGAGATCTTGGAATTATAAGCGATTGAAGTTGGAATTTCACTAGAAGTTCTATCCTATGCTTCTCGTTCATCGTGATCGTAATTACATATATAATTTCTGGCCTCGTGAAGGAGAAAGCATCGCTCAATCTTGGGGCAGGCTTAAGTCAATGTTATATTCATGCCCCAATCATGAGCTCTCTCGGGAAATGATTATTCAGAATTTTTATGCTCGGCTTTCTCTTGATAACCGCAACCTGCTCGATACTTCATGTGCTGGTTCTTATATGCTGAAGACTATTGATTTCAAATGGGACTTATTGGAAAGAATTAAAAGCAACTCTGAAGATTGGGGTTCCGATGATGGTAGGGAGTCAGGTATGATACCTAAGTTTGATTGTGTTAAATCTTTTATAGATACCAATGTTTTTCGTGGATTTAGCGCTAAGTATGGACTTGACTCTGAGAAAGTTGCTACTTTTTGTGAATCTTTTGCTACTCACATTGATCTCCTAAGGAGAAGTGGTTTAAATATAATCCTCCTATTGAAGTGAAAGTAGTTGCACCTATTACGGTCGAAGAAAAGACTATTACCTATAGTGATCCTATTGTTCCTACTACTTATGTTGAAAAACCTCCTTTTCCTAATAGGATAAAGGATCATGCTAATGCTTCGACTGTTGTTCGTAAGAGTAATACTAGGACTTATACACCTCCTGAGCAAATTAATGTTGAACCTAGTATTGCTATGGTTAAAGATCTCTTGGATGAGGAGTTAGATGGGCATGTTATTTCTTTCTTGGGTTAGACTGCTAATATTGCTAGACCTGATACAAAGACACATAGACCTGTCGTAGGCATGCCTGTTATTTCTATTAATATAGGAGATCATTGTTATCATGGCTTATGTGATATGGGTGCTAGTGCTAGTGCGATACCTTATGATATTTGTAAAGAAATTATGCATGACATTGTTAGAAGACATTGATGTTACTATTAATCTTGCTAATAGGGATACCATTCAACCTATTGGGATTGTTAGAGATGTTGAAGTTTTGTGTGGGAAGGTTAAATACCCTGCTGATTTTCTTGTTCTTGCTTCCCCATAAGATGCCATTTGTCCCATTATTTTTGGTAGGCCCTTCTTGAATACTGCTAGTGCTAAGATTAATTGTGAAAAGAATATTGCCACTGTTGGCATAGATGGTATGTCTCAAGAGTTTAATTTCGCTAAGTTTAGTAGACAACCTCGTGAAAGGGAACTGATAATCCCCAAGTGCAAGGAATCATCTTAGCACTTTCCAAAGGTGGAAGTGATAAGTATGGAGTGCCGAACCCACAAGGAGCTAAAGGTAAGATCAATATTCTCTCAAGCCTTATCTGCCACTGATACGACTCTACGTGCACCGGACGTTTGCTTCCATCTAGCAACGAGAAATAAAACTACGTTGTGGGTATGAAGAGGATAAGTTTGCATAGTATCAGAGAGCTAAAACATAAAAGTAGGTGTTGCTATCATAAAGTTAGAATATATTACTTAGTATTATAAATAGAGAGTGTGGAATAATGGTGGATCGGTGTGCGGAATTGTCCTAGGCAATTGTTAACTAGACCGATAATCACTATTGCAGTTTCATATGAGGGAGAGGCATAAGCTAACATACTTTCTCTACTTGGATCATATGCACTTATGATTGGAACTATAGCAAGCATCCGCAACTAATAAAGAACATTAAGGTAAAACCCAACTATAACATTAAAGCATCAAGTCCTCTTTATTCCCATACGCAACAATCCCTCTCACTCGGGTTTGTGCTTCTGTTCACTCACCAACCCACTATAAGCTAATCATGAACGTATTGCAACACCCTACAGCGGGAACCCCTCACGCTTGCGCGACACGGAGGGCACCATAGGACAGCACCAAAGTAAAACATACAACTCATACCAATCTAGATCATCAATCAACCCAAAGACAAAAGATATCTACTCAAAACATCATAGGATGGCAACACATCTTTGGATCATAATATGTGGCATAAAGCACCATGTTCAAGTAGGGGGTTACAGCGGGGTGCGCGAGACTGGACCGCGTAAAAGAGATGAGGATGGTGATGATGATGATGATGAAGACGATCACCGCGGCGATGATTCCCCTCCCGATGGCACTCCGGCACCACCAGAAGAGAGGAGGAGAGGTTCTCCCCCTTGTGCTTCTTCCTCTATGGCCTCCACCTTCTCGTCCTTGGCCTTCATGGTGATGAAGACCCCTCCGGGATACTCCTCCACGGCCTCCGGTGATGATGGCCCCCTCCGGCCTGGTGCCAGAGAGGGCCTAGATTGACTTTCTCTTGGCTACAGAGGCTTGCGGCGGCGGAACTTCTGATCCAATCTCCGTTCTGGAAGATTTAGGGTACAAGAGTATATATGGGTGCAGGGGGTACGTCGGAGGAGCTACGGGGGCCCCACGAGGCAGGGGGGTGCCCCCACCCTCGTGAGCACCTCCCATATCCCCTGAAGTAGAGTCCAAGTCTATCCGGTGGCTTTCCTACCAAAAATAACTTCTCCAGTTGATTTCGCTCCATTTCGACTCCGTTTGATATTCTTTTTCTTCAAAACACTGAAATAGGCAAAAAAACAGAAAATCTGGGCTGGGCCTCTGGTTAATAGGTTAGTCCCAAAAATAATATAAAAGTGGATAATAAAGCCCAATATTGCCCGAAACAGTAGATAATATAGCATGGAGGAATCAAAACTTATAGATACATTGGAGACGTATCAGGCATCCCCAAGCTTAATTCCTGCTCGTCCTCGAGTAGGTAAATGATAAAAAAGATAATTTTTGATGTGGAATGCTAGTAAGTGCTTAAGTTTGATCAATGATAATTCCAATCACTTTTTCTAGCATCAAAATGTGTCATAATAGTAGCTTATCTCATAAAACTTTTCATGATCAAGTAACAATCTAGTCACAATGTCAAGCATGGTTCAGAAACTTCATTTAGAACTAACAAACTATAATCTCAGTCATTGAAGCAATTGCAATTTATCATAACATCAGAAATAGTCAAGATTAGAGCTTTTCAGCAAGTTCACATACTCAACTATCATATATTCTTCTACAATTGCTAACACTTACGCAATACTTGTGGTTATGGAGTTTTAGCTGGACATTGAGAAAGATAGGGGCTTATTGTGTTGCCTGCCAACGTATTCACCTTTAGGTGATGTCAACAATAATAGCCCATGCTAACTTACATCCAATTGGATATATATATCATGATCTTTCAAACACGAGGAGCTTGCCAATGGATAAAATGAAAAAGGGAAAGGTGAGGATCACCTCGACTCAAGCATAAAGTAAAAACATAAAGTAAAAGATAGGCCCTTCACAGAGGGAAGCAGAGGTTGTGATGCGCGTTTAGGGTTGATGCACAAAATCTTAATGCAAAAGAATGTCACTTTATATTGCCCCTTGCATGTGGACCTTTATTATGCAGTCTGTCGCTTTTATTACTTCCACAACAAGTTCATACAAAGCTTATTTTCTCTGCACTAATAAGTCATACATATTTAGAGAGCAATTTTTATTTCTTGCGCCGATGACAACTTACTTGAAGGATCTTACTCAATCCATAGGTAGGTATGGTGGACTCTTATGGAAAAACTGGGTTTTAAGGGTATTTGGAAGAACAAGTAGTATCTCTACTTGGTGCGAGGAATTTGGCTAGCATGAGGGGGAAAGGCAAGCTCAACATGGTTGGAAGGTCAATGACAATATACTTTAACTGAGATGTCGGAAAACATAAACCATTACATTGTCTTCCTTGTCCGACGTCAACTCTTTTAGCATGTCATACCTAATGAGTGCTTCACAATCATAAAAGATGTCCAAGATAATATATTTGTATGTGAACCTCTCTTTCCTTATTACTTCCTATTAATTGCAACGATGACCAAAACTACGTTTGCCTACTCTGAACAACTTTTATGCCTCATACTTTCTATGTGTGAAGTCATCACTAACCATGTTATAAGCATATGAAACATATAAAAATTCAGATTTATGACATTCAATTCATTCCCACATTTACTCCTAGGATATACATGAAGCACAAGAGTAAATGACAAACTACTCCAAAAGATATGAGTGAAGGACACCGAGTAGGAAAATTATTAACTAGCCATGGGAGGGTTCCTTTTCTATTCAAAATTTTAGATACAATGATTTTAATCAAACAACAAGTAAAACAGAATAAAATGACATTGCAAGGATACCACAACTCATGTGAAGAAGCAAAAACTTAGGCTCAACCGATACTAACCGATAGTTGTTGAAGAAGAAAGGTGGGATGACTAACGGGGCATCCCCAAGCTTAGAAGCTTGAGACTTCTTGAAATATTTATCTTGGGGTGCCATGGGCATCCCCAAGCTTGAACTTCTGTGTCTCCTTAATTCATCTCATATCACGGTTTCTCTTTTTATCAAAAGCTTCATCCACAACAAACTCAACAAGAACTCGTGAGATAGGTTAGTATAAACCAATGCAAAACCTTATCATTTTCTACTGTAAAAAAACACTAGAATTATTACTCAACATTTCATACTAAATGCCTCTGCATATTTAATACTCCTATCCTCAAATAGAATCATTAAACAAGCAAACATATGCAAACAATGCAAACATAACAGCAATCTGTCAAAACAGTACAGCCTATAAAGAATGCAAGAGTATCAATACTTCCCTATCTCCAAAAATCATGAGAGAATATTCCCACTGTAGTATATTTATCAGAGCTCATTATGCAAAAAGTTTCAACATTGTATCATGCTCTGACTTTTCTAGGGAATTTTTGCAACAGCGGTAAACTTTCTGTTTTCAAACAGCAACATGTATACTAGCAGAGTAAGCATGGCAAAGGCTATCCTTGACATTTTTATTGAAACTAAAGATGCAAAACACTATTCTAAATAACAGCAAGCTAAAACTAACAAAAGAAAATGACGCTCCAAGTAAAACACATATCATGTGACAAATAAAAATATAGCTCCGAGTAAGGTGTACCGATAGTTTTGAAGACGAAAGAGGGGATGCCTTCCGGGGCATCCCCAAGCTTAGGCGCTTGAGTCTTCCTTGAATATTACCTTGGGGTGCCATGGGCATCCACAAGTTTAGGGTCCTTCCACTCCTTATTCTCCTCATATCGATGTCTCACCCAAAACTTTGAAACTTCAATCACACAAAACTTAATGGAACTTCGTGAGATAGGTTAGTATGATAAAGAGTAAACCATGCACTTTGGTACTGTAAAAGACAAGGTTCATAATTGTTTTCACATAATTCCTACTGTACTATATCATTTCTACTATTTATATAGAAAAATATAAGCCATAGAAACTAGAAAACAAGCAAACTATGCGATGAAAACAGAATATATCAGAAACTGAACAGTCTGTAATGATCTGAACTATTAATATTCTGCAAAAAGAATCAACTCAAAAGCACTCTTCTGTAAAAAATGACAGCTAATCTCGTGAGCACAAAGTTTCTGTTTTTTACAGCAAGATCTCATTAACTTTCACCCAAGTCTTCCCAAAGGTCTTACTTGGCACTTTATTGAAACAAAATCTATAAAACAAGATTAATGCAGTAGCTTAATCATGTAGACTCACAAAAACAGTAAGGATAAATATTGGGTTGTCTCCCAACAAGAGCTTTTGTCTAATGCCTTTTAGCTAGGCATGATGATTTCAATGATGCTCACACAAAAGATAAGAGTTGAAACACAAAGAGAGCATCATGAAGAATATGACTAGCATATTTAAATCTAACTTACTTCCTATGCCTAGGGATTTTGTGAGCACACAATTTATAGGAACAAAAGACAACTAGCATAGGAAGGCAAAACACGTATAACTTTTAAAACTTTTAAGCACATGGGGAGGAAACGTGATATTATTGCAACTCCTACAAGCACATATTCCTCCCTCATAATAATTTTTAGTAGCATTATGGATAGCGAATTTTTTCTCATACTCAATTGGAACCTCTTCCAAAATAGTGGAATCATTACTAGCTAAAGTTGACACTCTTCCAAATCCACTTTCATAAATATCACATTAAGATTCAACATCCTCCAAAATAGTGGGATCACCAATTCCTAAAGTTGACACTCTTCCAAACCCACTTTAAATGATAGTAATATTCATACTCCAAAAGATATAAGTGAAGTTCATGGGGCATTCTACAATTATCATAGACTAACCAATATCCAGGCTCAAAATATATAAGTGAACCTCATGAAGCATTCTATAAAACCATACTCAAAAGATTTAAGTGAAGCACCAAGAGTAATTCTATAAGATCATACTTAAAAGATTTAAGTGAAGCACATGAAGTATTTTATAAATTGATGAGGGGGCATCTCATGCTAGCATGGATCTTAAAGGAAAAACAAAATCACAAAGGACACAAATCATGTGAACAAAGCAAAAACCGAGGTATACCAATAATCGTTGAAGAAGAAAGATGGGATGCCAACCGGGGCATCCCCTAGCTTAGATGCTTGAGTATCCTTGGAATATTTACATGGGTTTCCTTGGGCATCCCCAATCTTGAACTCTTGCTTCTCTTTATTCTTCTCACATCAGTGACTCCTCGTCCTTCGAACACGTCATCCACACAAAACTTTAACAAAAACTTGTGAGATCCGTTAGTGTATTAAAACAATTCACTACCTTTAGGTACTGTAATGAACTCATTCTTTGTTTGTATTGGTGTTAAACCTACTGTATTCCAAGTTCTCGATGGTTCATACCCTCCAATACTAGCCATAGATTCATCAAAATAAGCAAACAACACATGCAAAACAGAATCTGTTAAAAACAGAACAGTCTGTAGTAATCTGGAAGTTTGGAAAACTTCTGTAACTCCTAAAATTATAAACTAAATTTTACAATTTGAAAAATTTGTACAGAAGTAATGTGAAAAGAGAATCATAACCATTTGACTTTCCAGTTAAAAATGTAAATTCATGCACTACAGCCAAAGTTTCTGTTTTTGTTCTGCACATAGCAAACAAGCAATCTAATCATCCTAAAACCAACCTTGGCACATTATTTTTATAATACAATGAATATATACAAGGGGATAATTATTTACAGAGAAACTTCCATGAAAAATTCTACATTTTTTCCGTGATCATGAACACAAGTGTTCAAGGTCGACCTCACTTCTTCAATGCAAAACCTTCCAATCACTTCTCTTTTTGAAAAACGTTTTAGGCATGAGAGGCAAGTAATAATTTTTGTATTTTCATTTTTAATTTTTTTGTATGTTTCACCCACAACTAAACATAAACAAAAAGTAAAAACAAAATCTACTTAGTGAAGAAAGCAAACAAGCACACACGAGAATATCAACCCCACGCTATTGCTCCCCGGCAACGGCGCCAGAAAAGAGCTTGATAATCCCCAAGTGCAAGGAATCATCGTAGCACTTTCCAAAGGTGGAAGTGATAAGTATGGAGTGTCGAACCCACAAGGAGCTAAAGGTAAGATCAATATTCTCTCAAGCCATATCTGCCACTGATACGACTCTACGTGCACCAGACGTTTGCTTCCATCTAGCAACGAGAAATAAAACTACGTTGTGGGTATGAAGAGGATAACTTTGCATAGTATCGGAGAGCTAAAACATAAAAGTATGTGCTGTTATCATAAAGTTAGAATATATTACTTAGTATTATAAATAGCGAGTGTGGAATAATGGTGGATCGGTGTGCGGAATTGTCCTAGGCAATTGTTAACAAGACCGATAATCACTTTTGCAGTTTCATATGAGGGAGAGGCATAAGCTAACATACTTTCTCTAGTTGGATCATATGCACTTATGATTGGAACTATAGCAAGCATCCGCAACTACTAAAGATCATTAAGGTAAAACCCAACCATAGCATTAAAGCATCAAGTCCTCTTTATTCCCATATGCAACAATCCCTCTTACTCGGGTTTGTGCTTCTGTTCACTCACCAACCCACTATAAGCGAATCATGAACATATTGCAACATCCTACAGCGGGAACCCCTCATGCTTGCGCGACACGGAGGGCACCATAGGATAGCACCAAAGTAAAACATACAACTCATACCAATCGAGATCATCAATCAACCCAAAGACAAAAGATATCTACTCAAAACATGATAGGATGGCAACACATCATTGGATCATAATAAGTGGCATAAAGCACCATGTTCAAGTAGGGGATTACAGCTGGGTGCGGGAGAGTGGACCGCGTAAAAGAGATGAGGATAGTGATGATGATGATGATGATGTTGATGAAGACGATCACCGCGGCAATGATTCCCCTCCTGATGGCACTCCAGCACCATCGGAAGAGAGGAGGAGAGGTTCTCCCCCTTGTGCTTCTTCGTCCATGGCCTCCACCTTCTCGTCCTTGGCCTTCATGGTGATAAAGACCCCTCCGGGATATTCCTCCATGGCCTTCGGGGATGATGGCCCCCTCCGGTAGGTTGCCGGAGAGGGCCTAGATTGACTTTCTCATGGCTACAGAGGCTTGCGGCGGCGAAACTTCTGATCCAATCTCCGTTCTGGAAGTTTTAGGGTACGAGAGTATATATGGGTGAGGGGGTACGTGAGAGGAGCTACGGGGGCCCCACGAGGCAGGGGGCGTGCCCTAAGGGGGGGGCGCCCCCCACCCTCGTGAGCACCTCCCGTATCCCCTGACCTAGAGTCTAAGTCTATCCGGTGGCTTTCCTTCCAAAAATAACTTCTCCAGTTCATTTCGTTCCGTTTCGACTCCGTTTGATATTCCTTTTTTTCAAAACACTGAAATTGGCAAAAAACAGCAAATCTGGGTTGGGCCTCCGGTTAATAGGTTAGTCCCAAAAATAATATAAAAGTGGATAAAAAAGCCCAATATTGCCCAAACCAGTAGATAATATAGCATGGAGCAATCAAAAATTTGAGATACGTTGTAGACATATCAGGAACCACCTAGTAAGGATGAGATTATTGGTCTTGCTTCCATTGTTGTTCCTCCAACTGATCTGTTAGAACAATAGTTGCTAGACCATGAAAACGACATCTTTATGAAGGAAAGGGAAGAAGTAGATGAAGTGTTCCTTAAATAGGAGCCTATGCTGAAACATAACCTTCCCGTTGAAATTCTTGGGGACCCCCCTCCGCCCAAGGGTGATCCCGTGTTTGAACTCAAGTATGCTTATCTTGATGAAAAAGAAATATATCCTATTATTATTAGTGCTAAACTTTCAGAGAAAGAAGAAGAAAGACTTTTGAAAACTCTGAAGAAGCACCGATCAGCTATTGGATATACTCTGGATGATCTTAAGGGCATTAGTCCCACATTATGTCAACACAAGATTTCAGTGGAGAAAGATGCCAAACCAGTTAGAGGAGATCCTCAAAGACGATTAAATCCCAAGATGAAGGAAGTGGTAAGAAAGGAGATACTAAAGCTCCTCGAGGTAGGTATTATTTATCCCGTTGCTGATAGTGAATGGGTAAGCCCTGTCCATTGTGTCCCTAAAAAGGGAGGTATTACCATCGTTCCTAATGATAAAGATGAATTGATCCTACAAAGAATTATTACAGGTTATAGGATGGTAATTGATTTTCGTAAGTTAAATAAAGGTACTAAGAAAGATCATTACCCTTTACCTTTTATTGATCAAATGCTAGAAAGGCTATCCAAACACACACATTTTTGCTTTCTAGATGGTTATTCTGGCTTCTCTCAGATACATGTGTCAGCGAGGGATCAATCTAAAACTACTTTTACTTGCCCTTTTGGTACTTTAGCTTATAGACGTATGCCTTTTGGTTTATGTAATGCACCTGCTACCTTTCAAAGATGCATGATGGCTATATTCTCTGATTTTTGTGAAAATATTTGTGAGGTATTCATGGATGACTTCTTCGTCTATGGATCCTCTTTTGATGATTGTTTGAGAAACCTTGATCGAGTTTTGCAGAGATGCGAAGACACTAGTCTCGTCCTGAATTGAGAAAAGTGTCACTTTATGGTTAATGAAGGCATTGTATTGGGGCACAAGATCTCCGAGAGAGGTATTGAAGTTGATAAAGCCAAAGTTGATGCTATTGAAAAGATGCCATGTCCCAAGGACATAAAAGGTATAAGAAGTTTCCTCAGTCATGCCGGTTTTTATAGGAGGTTCATTAAGGACTTTTCTAAAATCTCTAGGCCTCTGACTAATTTATTGCGAAAAGATATTCCTTTTGTCTTTGATGATGATTGTGTAGAAGCTTTTGAAACACTTAAGAAAGCCTTGATCACTGCACCTATTGTTCAGCCACCTGATTGGAATTTACCTTCTGAAATTTTGTGCGATGCTAGTGATTATGTTGTAGGTGTTGTTCTTGGGCAAAGAGTTGATAAGAAATTGAATGTTATCCAGTATGCTAGTAAGACTCTTGATACTCCCTAGACAAATTATGCTACTACCAAAAAAGAGTTCTTAGCAGTTGTGTTTGCATGTGATAAGTTTAGACCTTATATTGTTGATTCCAAAGTTACTATTCACACTGATCATGCTGCTATTAAATATCTTATGGAGAAGAAAGATGCTAAGCCTAGACTCATTAGATGGGTTCTCTTGCTCCAAGAATTTGACTTGCATATTATTGATAGAAAAGGAGCTGAGAACCCGGTTGCAGATAACTTGTCTAGGTTAGAGAGTTCTTGATGATCCACTGCCTATTAATGAAAGCTTTCCCGATGAACAATTAGCGGCTGTCAAGGCTTCTCGTACCGCTCCTTGGTATGCTGATTATGCTAATTACATTGGTGCTAAATTTATACCGCCTAGTTTCACATACCAGCAAAAGAGAAAGTTCTTTTATGATTTAAGACATTACTTCTGGGATGATCCACACCTTTATAAAGAAGGAGTAGATGGTGTTATTAGACGTTGTGTGCCTGAGCATGAACAGGAACAGATTCTATGTAAATGTCACTCTAAATCTTATGAAGCACTCTTCTATAAAAAATGACAGCTAATCTCGTGAGCACAAAGTTTCTATTTTTTACAGCAAGATCTCATTAACTTTCACCCAAGTCTTCCCAAAGGTCTTACTTGGCACTTTATTGAAACAAAATATATAAAACAAGATTAATACAGTAGCTTAATCATGTAGACTCACAAAAACAGTAAGGATAAATATTGGGTTGTCTCCCAACAAGAGCTTTTGTCTAATGCCTTTTAGCTAGGCATGATGATTTCAATGATGCTCACACAAAAGATAAGAGTTGAAACACAAAGAGAGCATCATGAAGAATATGACTAGCATATTTAAATCTAACTTACTTCCTATGCCTAGGGATTTTGTGAGCACACAATTTATAGGAACAAAAGACAACTAGCATAGGAAGGCAAAACACGTATAACTTTTAAAACTTTTAAGCACATGGGGAGGAAACGTGATATTATTGCAACTCCTACAAGCACATATTCCTCCCTCATAATAATTTTTAGTAGCATTATGGATAGCGAATTTTTTCTCATACTCAATTGGAACCTCTTCCAAAATAGTGGAATCATTACTAGCTAAAGTTGACACTCTTCCAAATCCACTTTCATAAATATCACATTAAGATTCAACATCCTCCAAAATAGTGGGATCACCAATTCCTAAAGTTGACACTCTTCCAAACCCACTTTAAATGATAGTAATATTCATACTCCAAAAGATATAAGTGAAGTTCATGGGGCATTCTACAATTATCATAGACTAACCAATATCCAGGCTCAAAATATATAAGTGAACCTCATGAAGCATTCTATAAAACCATACTCAAAAGATTTAAGTGAAGCA
This sequence comes from Triticum timopheevii, assembly GCA_963921465.1. Lineage (NCBI taxonomy): Eukaryota > Viridiplantae > Streptophyta > Magnoliopsida > Poales > Poaceae > Triticum > Triticum timopheevii. The sequence goes on along the minus strand of OY997268.1, from coordinate 619,186,916 downwards.
CCAAGAGTAATTCTATAAGATCATACTTAAAAGATTTAAGTGAAGCACATGAAGTATTTTATAAATTGATGAGGGGGCATCTCATGCTAGCATGTATCTTAAAGGAAAAACAAAATCACAAAGGACACAAATCATGTGAACAAAGCAAAAACTGAGGTATACCAATAATCGTTGAAGAAGAAAGATGGGATGCCAACCGGGGCATCCCCTAGCTTAGATGCTTGAGTATCCTTGGAATATTTACATGGGTTTCCTTGGGAATCCCCAATCTTGAACTCTTGCTTCTCTTTATTCTTCTCACATCAGTGACTCCTCGTCCTTCGAACACGTCATCCACACAAAACTTTAACAAAAACTTGTGAGATCCGTTAGTGTATTAAAACAATTCACTACCTTTAGGTACTGTAATGAACTCATTCTTTGTTTTTATTGGTGTTAAACCTACTGTATTCCAAGTTCTCGATGGTTCATACCCTCCAATACTAGCCATAGATTCATCAAAATAAGCAAACAACACATGCAAAACAGAATCTGTTAAAAACAGAACAGTCTGTAGTAATCTGGAAGTTTGGAAAACTTCTGTAACTCCTAAAATTATAAACTAAATTTTAAAATTTGAAAAATTTGTACAGAAGTAATGTGAAAAGAGAATAAGAACCATTTGACTTTCCAGTTAAAAATGTAAATTCATGCACTACAGCCAAAGTTTCTGTTTTTGTTCTGCACATAGCAAACAAGCAATCTAATCATCCTAAAACCAACCTTGGCACATTATTTTTATAATACAATGAATATATACAAGGGGATAATTATTTACAGAGAAACTTCCATGAAAAATTCTACATTTTTTCCGTGATCATGAACACAAGTGTTCAAGGTCGACCTCACTTCTTCAATGCAAAACCTTCCAATCACTTCTCTTTTTGAAAAACGTTTTAGGCATGAGAGGCAAGTAATAATTTTTGTATTTTCATTTTTAATTTTTTTGTATGTTTCACCCACAACTAAACATAAACAAAAAGTAAAAACAAAATCTACTTAGTGAAGAAAGCAAACAAGCACACACGAGAATATCAACCCCACGCTATTGCTCCCCGGCAACGGCGCCAGAAAAGAGCTTGATAATCCCCAAGTGCAAGGAATCATCGTAGCACTTTCCAAAGGTGGAAGTGATAAGTATGGAGTGTCGAACCCACAAGGAGCTAAAGGTAAGATCAATATTCTCTCAAGCCATATCTGCCACTGATACGACTCTACGTGCACCAGACGTTTGCTTCCATCTAGCAACGAGAAATAAAACTACGTTGTGGGTATGAAGAGGATAACTTTGCATAGTATCGGAGAGCTAAAACATAAAAGTATGTGCTGTTATCATAAAGTTAGAATATATTACTTAGTATTATAAATAGCGAGTGTGGAATAATGGTGGATCGGTGTGCGGAATTGTCCTAGGCAATTGTTAACAAGACCGATAATCACTTTTGCAGTTTCATATGAGGGAGAGGCATAAGCTAACATACTTTCTCTAGTTGGATCATATGCACTTATGATTGGAACTATAGCAAGCATCCGCAACTACTAAAGATCATTAAGGTAAAACCCAACCATAGCATTAAAGCATCAAGTCCTCTTTATTCCCATATGCAACAATCCCTCTTACTCGGGTTTGTGCTTCTGTTCACTCACCAACCCACTATAAGCGAATCATGAACATATTGCAACATCCTACAGCGGGAACCCCTCATGCTTGCGCGACACGGAGGGCACCATAGGATAGCACCAAAGTAAAACATACAACTCATACCAATCGAGATCATCAATCAACCCAAAGACAAAAGATATCTACTCAAAACATGATAGGATGGCAACACATCATTGGATCATAATAAGTGGCATAAAGCACCATGTTCAAGTAGGGGATTACAGCTGGGTGCGGGAGAGTGGACCGCGTAAAAGAGATGAGGATAGTGATGATGATGATGATGATGTTGATGAAGACGATCACCGCGGCAATGATTCCCCTCCTGATGGCACTCCGGCACCATCGGAAGAGAGGAGGAGAGGTTCTCCCCCTTGTGCTTCTTCGTCCATGGCCTCCACCTTCTCGTCCTTGGCCTTCATGGTGATAAAGACCCCTCCGGGATATTCCTCCATGGCCTTCGGGGATGATGGCCCCCTCCGGTAGGTTGCCGGAGAGGGCCTAGATTGACTTTCTCATGGCTACAGAGGCTTGCGGCGGCGAAACTTCTGATCCAATCTCCGTTCTGGAAGTTTTAGGGTACGAGAGTATATATGGGTGAGGGGGTACGTGAGAGGAGCTACGGGGGCCCCACGAGGCAGGGGGCGTGCCCTAAGGGGGGGGGCGCCCCCCGCCCTCGTGAGCACCTCCCGTATCCCCTGACCTAGAGTCTAAGTCTATCCGGCGGCTTTCCTTCCAAAAATAACTTCTCCAGTTCATTTCGTTCCGTTTCGACTCCGTTTGATATTCCTTTTTTTCAAAACACTGAAATTGGCAAAAAACAGCAAATCTGGGTTGGGCCTCCGGTTAATAGGTTAGTCCCAAAAATAATATAGAAGTGGATAAAAAAGCCCAATATTGCCCAAACCAGTAGATAATATAGCATGGAGCAATCAAAAATTTGAGATACGTTGTAGACATATCAGGAACCACCTAGTAAGGATGAGATTATTGGTCTTGCTTCCATTGTTGTTCCTCCAACTGATCCGTTAGAACAATAGTTGCTAGACCATGAAAACGACATCTTTATGAAGGAAAGGGAAGAAGTAGATGAAGTGTTCCTTAAATAGGAGCCTATGCTGAAACATAACCTTCCCGTTGAAATTCTTGGGGACCCCCCTCCGCCCAAGGGTGATCCCGTGTTTGAACTCAAGTATGCTTATCTTGATGAAAAAGAAATATATCCTATTATTATTAGTGCTAAACTTTCAGAGAAAGAAGAAGAAAGACTTTTGAAAACTCTGAAGAAGCACCGATCAGCTATTGGATATACTCTGGATGATCTTAAGGGCATTAGTCCCACATTATGTCAACACAAGATTTCAGTGGAGAAAGATGCCAAACCAGTTAGAGGAGATCCTCAAAGACGATTAAATCCCAAGATGAAGGAAGTGGTAAGAAAGGAGATACTAAAGCTCCTCGAGGTAGGTATTATTTATCCCGTTGCTGATAGGGAATGGGTAAGCCCTGTCCATTGTGTCCCTAAAAAGGGAGGTATTACCATCGTTCCTAATGATAAAGATGAATTGATCCTACAAAGAATTATTACAGGTTATAGGATGGTAATTGATTTTCGTAAGTTAAATAAAGGTACTAAGAAAGATCATTACCCTTTACCTTTTATTGATCAAATGCTAGAAAGGCTATCCAAACACACACATTTTTGCTTTCTAGATGGTTATTCTGGCTTCTCTCAGATACATGTGTCAGCGAGGGATCAATCTAAAACTACTTTTACTTGCCCTTTTGGTACTTTAGCTTATAGACGTATGCCTTTTGGTTTATGTAATGCACCTGCTACCTTTCAAAGATGCATGATGGCTATATTCTCTGATTTTTGTGAAAATATTTGTGAGGTATTCATGGATGACTTCTCCGTCTATTGATCCTCTTTTGATGATTGTTTGAGAAACCTTGATCGAGTTTTGCAGAGATGCGAAGACACTAGTCTCGTCCTGAATTGAGAAAAGTGTCACTTTATGGTTAATGAAGGCATTGTCTTGGGGCACAAGATCTCCGAGAGAGGTATTGAAGTTGATAAAGCCAAAGTTGATGCTATTGAAAAGATGCCATGTCCCAAGGACATAAAAGGTATAAGAAGTTTCCTCAGTCATGCCGGTTTTTATAGGAGGTTCATTAAGGACTTTTCTAAAATCTCTAGGCCTCTGACTAATTTATTGCGAAAAGATATTCCTTTTGTCTTTGATGATGATTGTGTAGAAGCTTTTGAAACACTTAAGAAAGCCTTGATCACTGCACCTATTGTTCAGCCACCTGATTGGAATTTACCTTCTGAAATTTTGTGCGATGCTAGTGATTATGTTGTAGGTGTTGTTCTTGGGCAAAGAGTTGATAAGAAATTTAATGTTATCCAGTATGCTAGTAAGACTCTTGATACTCCCTAGAGAAATTATGCTACTACCAAAAAAGAGTTCTTAGCAGTTGTGTTTGCATGTGATAAGTTTAGACCTTATATTGTTGATTCCAAAGTTACTATTCACACTGATCATGCTGCTATTAAATATCTTATGGAGAAGAAAGATGCTAAGCCTAGACTCATTAGATGGGTTCTCTTGCTCCAAGAATTTGACTTGCATATTATTGATAGAAAAGGAGCTGAGAACCCGGTTGCAGATAACTTGTCTAGGTTAGAGAGTTCTTGATGATCCACTGCCTATTAATGAAAGCTTTCCCGATGAACAATTAGCGGCTGTCAAGGCTTCTCGTACCGCTCCTTGGTATGCTGATTATGCTAATTACATTGGTGCTAAATTTATACCGCCTAGTTTCACATACCAGCAAAAGAGAAAGTTCTTTTATGATTTAAGACATTACTTCTGGGATGATCCACACCTTTATAAAGAAGGAGTAGATGGTGTTATTAGACGTTGTGTGCCTGAGCATGAACAGGAACAGATTCTATGTAAATGTCACTCTAAATCTTATGAAGCACTCTTCTATAAAAAATGACAGCTAATCTCGTGAGCACAAAGTTTCTATTTTTTACAGCAAGATCTCATTAACTTTCACCCAAGTCTTCCCAAAGGTCTTACTTGGCACTTTATTGAAACAAAATATATAAAACAAGATTAATACAGTAGCTTAATCATGTAGACTCACAAAAACAGTAAGGATAAATATTGGGTTGTCTCCCAACAAGAGCTTTTGTCTAATGCCTTTTAGCTAGGCATGATGATTTCAATGATGCTCACACAAAAGATAAGAGTTGAAACACAAAGAGAGCATCATGAAGAATATGACTAGCATATTTAAATTTAACTTACTTCCTATGCCTAGGGATTTTGTGAGAACAGAATTTATAGGAACAAAAGACAACTAGCATAGGAAGGCAAAACACGTATAACTTTTAAAACTTTTATGCACATAGGGAGGAAACGTGATATTATTGCAACTCCTACAAGCACATATTCCTCCCTCATAATAATTTTCTGTAGCATTATGGATAGCAAATTTGTTCTCATACTCAATTGGAACCTCTTCCGAAATAGTGGAATCATTACTAGCTAAAGTTGACACTCTTCCAAATCCACTTTCATAAATATCACATTAAGATTCAACATCCTCCAAAATAGTGGGATCACCAATTCCTAAATTTGACACTCTTCCAAACCCACTTTAAATGATAGTAATATTCATACTCCAAAAGATATAAGTGAAGTCATGGGGCATTCTACAATTATCATAGACTAACCAATATCCAGGCTCAAAATATATAAGTGAACCTCATGAAGCATTCTATAAAACCATACTCAAAAGATTTAAGTGAAGCACCAAGAGTAATCCTATAAGATCATACTTAAAAGATTTTAGTGAAGCACATGAAGTATTTTATAAATTGATGAGGGGCATCTCATGCTAGCATGGATCTTAAAGGAAAAACAAAATCACAAAGGACACAAATCATGTGAACAAAGCAAAAACCGAGGTATACCAATAATCGTTGAAGAAGAAAGATGGGATGCCAACCGGGGCATCCCCTAGCTTAGATGCTTGAGTATCCTTGGAATATTTACTTGGTTTTACTTGGGCATCCCCAATCTTGAACTCTTGCTTCTCTTTATTCTTCTCACATCGGTGACTCCTCGTCCTTCGAACACTTCATCCACACAAAACTTTAACAAAAACTTGTGAGATCCGTTAGTGTATTAAAACAATTCACTACCTTTAGTTACTGTAATGAACTCATTCTTTGTTTGTATTGGTGTTAAACCTACTGTATTCCAAGTTCTCTATGGTTCATACCCTCCAATACTAGCCATAGATTCATCGAAATAAGCAAACAACACATGCAAAACAGAATCTGTTAAAAACAGAACAGTCTGTAGTAATCTGGAAGTTTGGAAAACTTCTGTAACTCCTAAAATTATAAACTAAATTTTAAAATTTGAACAATTTGTACAGAAGTAATGTGAAAAGAGAATCAGAACCATTTTACTTTCCAGTTAAAAATGTAAATTCATGCACTACAGCCAAAGTTTCTGTTTTTGTTCTGCACATAGCAAACAAGCAATCTAATCATCCTAAAACCAAGCTTGGCACATTATTTTTATAATACAATGAATATATACAAGGGGATAATTATTTACGGAGAAACTTCCATGAAAAATTCTACATTTTTTCCGTGACCATGAATACAAGTGTTCAAGGTCGACCTCACTTCTTCAATGCAAAACCTTCCAATCACTTCTCTTTTTGAAAAACGTTTTAGGCATGAGAGGCAAGTAATAATTTTTGTATTTTCATTTTTAATTTTTTTTGTATGTTTCACCCACAACTAAACATAAACAAAAAGGAAAAACAAAATCTACTTAGTGACGAAAGCAAACAAGCACACACGAGAATATCAACCCCACGCTATTGCTCCCCGGCAACGGCACCAGAAAAGAGCTTGATAATCCCCAAGTGCAAGGAATCATCGTAGCACTTTTCAAAGGTGGAAGTGATAAATATGGAGTGTCGAACCCACAAGGAGCTAAAGGTAAGATCAATATTCTCTCAAGCCATATCTGCCACTGATACGACTCTACGTGCACCGGATGTTTGCTTCCATCTAGCAACGAGAAATAAAACTATGTTGTGGGTATGAAGAGGATAACTTTGCATAGTATCGGAGAGCTAAAACATAAAAGTATGTGCTGTTATCATAAAGTTAGAATATATTACTTAGTATTATAAATAGCGAGTGTGGAATAATGGTGGATCGGTGTGCGGAATTGTCCTAGGCAATTGTTAACAAGACCGATAATCACTATTGCAGTTTCATATGAGGGAGAGGCATAAGCTAACATACTTTCTCTAGTTGGATCATATGCACTTATGATTGGAACTCTAGCAAGCATCCGCAACTACTAAAGATCATTAAGGTAAAACCCAACCATAGCATTAAAGCATCAAGTCCTCTTTATTCCCATATGCAACAATCCCTCTTACTCGGGTTCGTGCTTCTGTTCACTCACCAACCCACTATAAGCGAATCATGAACTTATTGCAACATCCTACAGCGGGAACCCCTCACGCTTGCGCGACACGGAGGGCACCATAGGATAGCACCAAAGTAAAACATACAACTCATACCAATCTAGATCATCAATCAACCCAAAGACAAAAGATATCTACTCAAAACATGATAGGATGGCAACACATCATTGGATCATAATAAGTGGCATAAAGCACCATGTTCAAGTAGGGGATTACAGCTGGGTGCGGGAGAGTGGACCGCGTAAAAGAGATGAGGATAGTGATGATGATGATGATGTTGATGAAGACGATCACCGCGGCAAAGATTCCCCTCCCGATGGCACTCCGGCACCACCGGAAGAAAGGAGGAGAGGTTCTCCCCCTTGTGCTTCGTCGTCCATGACCTCCACCTTCTCGTCCTTGGCCTTCATAGTGATAAAGACCCCTCCGGGATACTCCTCCATGGCCTCCGGTGATGATGGCCCCCTCCGGTAGGTTGCCGGAGAGGGCCTATATTGACTTTCTCATGGCTACAGAGGCTTGCGGCGGCGAAACTTCTGATCCAATCTCCGTTCTGGAAGTTTTAGGGTACGAGAGTATATATGGGTGCAGGGGGTACGTCAGAGGAGCTATGGGGGCCCCACGAGGCAGGGGGCGCGCCCTAAAGGGGGGGGGGCGCCCCCACCCTCGTGAGCACCTCCCGTATCCCCTGACCTAGAGTCCAAGTCTATCCGGTGGCTTTCCTTCCAAAAATAACTTCTCCAGTTCATTTCGTTCCGTTTCGACTCCGTTTGATATTCCTTTTCTTCAAAACACTGAAATAGGCAAAAAACAGAAATCTGGGTTGGGCTTCCGGTTAATAGGTTAGTACCAAAAATAATATAAACGTGGATAAAAAAGCCCAATATTGCCCAAAACAGTAGATAATATAGCATGGAGCAATCAAAAATTTCAGATACGTTGTAGACATATCAGGAACCACCTTGTAAGGATGAGATTATTGGTCTTGCTTCCATTGTTGTTCCTCCAACTGATCCGTTAGAACAATATTTGCTAGACCATGAAAACGACATGTTTATGAAGGAAAGGGAAGAAATAGGTGAAGTGTTCCTTAAACAGGAGCCTATGCTGAAACATAACCTTCCCGTTGAAATTCTTGGGGATCCCCCTCCACCCAAGGGTGATCCCATGTTTGAACTCAAGTATGCTTATCTTGATGAAAAAGAAATATATACTGTTATTATTAGTGCTAACCTTTCATAGAAAGAAGAAGAAAGACTTTTGAAAACTCTGAAGAAGCACCGATCAACTATTGGATATACTCTGGATGATCTTAAGGGCATTAGTCCCACATTATGTCAACACAAGGTTTCAGTGGAGAAAGATGCCAAACCAGTTAGAGGAGGTCGTCAAAGACGATTAAATCCCAAGATGAAGGAAGTGGTAAGAAAGGAGATACTAAAGCTCCTCGAGGCAGGTATTATTTATCCCGTTGCTGATAGTGAATGGGTAAGCCCTGTCCATTGTGTCCCTAAAAAGGGAGGTATTACCGTCGTTCCTAATGATAAAGATGAATTGATCCTGCAAAGAATTATTACAGGTTACAGGATGGTAATTGATTTTCGTAAGTTAAATAAAGGTACTAAGAAAGATCATTACCCTTTACCTTTTATTAATCAAATGCTAGAAAGGCTATCCAAACACACACATTTTTGCTTTCTAGATGGTTATTCTGGCTTCTCTCAGATACATGTGTCAGCGAGGGAGCAATCTAAAACTACTTTTACTTGCCCTTTTGGTACTTTAGCTTATAGACGTATGCCTTTTGGTTTATGTAATGCACCTGCTACCTTTCAAAGATGCATGATGGCTATATTCTCTGATTTTTGTGAAAATATTTGTGAGGTATTCATGGATGACTTCTCCGTCTATGGATCCTCTTTTGATGATTGTTTGAGAAACCTTGATCGAGTTTTGAAGAGATGCGAAGACACTAGTCTCGTCCTGAATTGGGAAAAGTGTCACTTTATGGTTAATGAAGGCATTGTCTTGGGGCACAAGATCTCCGAGAGAGGTATTGAAGTTGATAAAGCCAAAGTTGATGCTATTGAAAAGATGCCATGTCCCAAGGACATAAAAGGTATAAGAAGTTTCCTCGATCATGCCGGTTTTTATAGGAGGTTCATTAAGGACTTTTCTAAAATCTCTAGGCCTCTGACTAATTTATTGCAAAAAGATATTCCTTGATGATGATTGTGTAGAAGCTTTTGAAACACTTAAGAAAGCCTTGATCACTGCACCTATTGTTCAGCCACCTGATTGGAATTTACCTTCTGAAATTATGTGCGATGCTAGTGATTATGTTGTAGGTGCTGTTCTTGGGCAAAGAGTTGATAAGAAATTGAATGTTATCCAGTATGCTAGTAAGACTCTTGATACTGCCCAGAGAAATTATGCTACTACCAAAAAAGAGTTCTTAGCAGTTGTGTTTGCATGTGATAAGTTTAGACCTTATATTGTTGATTCCAAAGTTACTATTCACACTGATCATGCTGCTTATTAAATATCTTATGGAGAAGATAGATGCTAAGCCTAGACTCATTAGATTGGTTTTCTTGCTCCAAGAATTTGACTTGCATATTATTGATAGAAAAGGAGCTGAGAACCCGGTTGCAGATAACTTGTCTAGGTTAGAGAATGTTCTTGATGACCCACTGCCTATTAATGATAGCTTTCCCGATGAACAATTAGCGGCTGTCAAGGCTTCACGTACCGCTCCTTGGTATGCTGATTATGCTAATTACATTGGTGCTAAATTTATACCGCCTAGTTTCACATACCAGCAAAAGAAAAAGTTCTTTTATGATTTAAGACATTACTTCTGGGATGATCCACACCTTTATAAAGAAGGAGTAGATGGTGTTATTAGACGTTGTGTGCCTGAGCATGAACAGGAACAGATTCTATGTAAGTGTCACTCTGAATCTTATGGAGGACACCACGCTGGAGATAGAACTGCACACAAGGTACTACAATCTGGTTTTTATTTGCCTATTCTCTTCAAAGATGCTCGTAAGTTTGTCTTATCTAGTGATGAATGTCAAAGAATAGGTAACATTAGTATACGTCAAGAAATGCCTATGAATTATTATCTTGTTATTGAACCGTTTCATGTTTGGGGCGTTGATTATATGGGACCTTTTCCAGCCTCTAATGGTTATACACATATTTTAGTTGCCGTTGATTACGTTACTAAGTGGGTAGAAGCTATTCCAACTAGTAGTGCTGATCATAACACTTCTATTAAAATGCTTAAAGAAGTTATTTTTCCGAGGTTTGGAGTCCCTAGATATCTTATGACTGATGGTGGTTCACATCTTATTCATGGTGCTTTCCATAAGAATAGCATCTCCTTATCATCCGCAGTCTAGTGGTCAAGTAGAGTTGAGAAATAGAGAGCTCAAATTAATTTTGTAAAAGACTGTGAATAGATCTAGAAAGAATTGGTCCAAAAAACTTGATGATGCATTATGGGCCTATAGAACTCCATACAAAAATCCTATGGGTATGTCTCCTTATAAGATGGTTTATGGAAAAGCGTGTCATTTACCTCTTGAACTTGAACATAAAGCATATTGGGCTATTAAAGAGCTTAATTATGACTTCAAACTTGCCGGTGAGAAGAGGTTATTTGATATTAGCTCACTTGATGAATGGAGAACCCAAGCCTATGAGAATGCCAAGCTTTTCAAAGAAAAAGTCAAACGCTGGCATGATAAGAGGATACAAAAGCGTGAGTTGAACGTAGGAGATTTTGTGTTGTTATTAAACTGTCGTTTAAGATTTTTTGCAAGAAAACTTCTCTCAAAATGGGAAGGTCCCTACGTTATCGAGGACGTCTATCGTTCTGGTGCCATAAAAATCAACAACTTCGAAGGCACAAATCCGAGGGTGGTAAACGGTCAAAGAATTAAACACTATATTTCAGGTAATCCTATCAGTGTTGAAACTAATATCATTGAAAGCATAACCCCTGAGGAATACATAAGGGACACTTTCCAGAACGTTCCAGGTCCCGAAAAGGTATAGGTATGTGGTATGGTAAGTAAACCGACTCCAAAACAACTTTAATGGCAATTTTTATCAGTTTTGGATTATTTAAGAATTTCAGGAAGAAAGAAGTAGTTCGAAAGGGACACGAGGCTCCCACGAGAGTGGAGGGCACGCCCGCCCTGTAGGGTGCGCCCCCTGTCTCGTGAGCACCTCGTGTGTCTCCTGGACTCCGTTTTCTTGCATGTTACGTATTTTGGTCGGTAAAAATTCATTATATATACTCCCGAAGGTTTTGACCGCCGTATCATGCAAATATCCTCTGTTTTCGTTTCGAGCTGTTCTTGTTGCAGATTTGGAACAAGATGTCATCTCAAGATTCAGAGGGGGAGAGCTACATGGCTGAGTATATCACAAACCCAAAAGTATATGGGGATGTGGAACATTATGGCTGGACCACGGAGGAAGAAGAAAACTATGATCCAAAGGGGAAGGAGGAGACAAGCTCCGATGAAGAGGATGATCCACTACCTCAACCTGGTGATATGCATGTGGAGTTCAAGAAGTCAAGCCTCCGTAAGGTCCAATCTATCCCACCATGTTTTTTGCAGGACAACAAGGCAACACTATGCAAAAAGATAATGAAACTTGAGCTCGAGAATGAATATCTGAGGAAGGAAAATTTTAGCCTCAGACGCAAGCTAGAGAAGAAAAATGCAAGAACTCCACCGTCATCAACAACTCCTACTTCACCACCTCCGAGGAAATAATCACATGGGTATGGGGACTCCCCTTGGCAACTGCCAAGCTTGGGGGAGGTGCCCCAGTATCGTATCACCATCACACTCCTATCTTCACCGCTTTATTTAGTTCGATCCTTTTAGTAGTGTCTTGAACTAGTAGTTTGAGTTTTGCTTTGTGATCTCTTTTTGTATTTGAGTCCGTGAGCTATCTATAATAAAGATTAGTGTTGAGTCAAGGGCTTTGCTATGTGCTATGATCTTGAGAAAGTAGAAAGAATAAAAGAGTTCATATTGATCTTACGGATAGTGATAACTTCACACATAGAAAGTATGAGGCATAGAATTTGTTGAGAGTTGATGAAAGTAGCCTTGGTCATCGTTGCAATTAATAGGAAGTGATAAGGAAAGAGGGGTTCACATATATATATATATATATATATTATATTGGACATCTTTTATGATTGTGAAGCACCCATTAAGTATGACATGCTAAAAGAGTTGATGTTGGACAAGGAAGACAATGTAATGGTTTATGTTTTCCGACATCTCAGTTAAAGTATATTGTCATTGACCTTCCAAACATGTTGAGCTTGCCTTTCCCCCTCATGCTAGCCAAATTCCTTGCACCAAGTAGAAATACTACTTGTGCTTCCAAATATCCTTAAACCCAGTTTTGCCATGAGAGTCCACCATACCTACCTATGGATTGAGTAAGATCCTTCAAGTAAGTTGTCATCGGTGCAAGTAATAAAAATTGCTCTCTAAATATGTATGACTTATTAGTGCGGAGTAATAACCCACAAGTATAGGGGATCACAACAGTTTTCAAGGGTAGAGTATTCAACCCAAATTTGTTGATTCAACACAAGGGGAGCCAAAGAATATTCTCAAGTATTAGCAGCTGTGTTGTCAATTCAACCACACCTAGAAACTTAATATCTGCAGCAAAGTGTTTAGTAGCAAAGTAATATGACAGTGGTGGTAATGGTAACAAAGTAAAGACAGCAAAAGTAATGTTTTTGGTATTTTTGTAGTGATTATAAGAGTAGCAACGGAAAAGTAAATAAGCGTAAACCAGTATATGGAAAACTCGTAGGCACCAGATCAGTGATGGATAATTATGCCGGATGTGGCTTGTCATGTAACAGTTACAACATAGGGTGGCACAGAACTAGCTCCAGTTCATCAATGTAATGTAGGCATGTATTCCGTATATAGTCATACGTGCTTATGGAAAAGAACTTGCATGACATCTTTTGTCCTACCCTCCCGTGGCAGCGGGCTCCTATTGGAAACTAAGGGATATTAAGGCCTCCTTTTAATAGAGAACCGGAACAAAGCATTAGCACATAGTGAATACATGAACTCCTCAAACTATGGTCATCACCGGGAGTGGTCCCGATTATTGTCACTTCGGGGTTGACGGATCATAACACATAGTAGGTGACTATAGACTTGCAAGATAGGAGCAAGAACACACATATATTCATGAAAACATAATAGGTCCAGATCTGAAATCATGGCACTCGGGCCCTAGCGACAAGCATTAAGCATAGCAAAGTCATAGCAACATCAATCTCAGAACATAGTGGATACTAGGGATCAAACCCTAACAAAACTAACTCGATTACATGATAAATCTCATCCAACCCATCACCGTCTAGCAAGCCTACGATGCAATTACTCACGCACAGTGGTGAGCATCATGAAATTGGTGATGGAGGATGGTTGATGATGACGACGGCGACGAATCCCCCTCTCCGGAGCCCCGAACGGACTCCAGATCAGCCCTCCCGAGAGAGATTAGGGCTTGGCGGCGGCTCCGTATCGTAAAACGTGATGAAACTTTCTCTCTGATTTTTTTCTCCCTGAAAGCCAATATATGGAGTTGGAGTTGGCGTCGGAGGGCCACCAGGGGGCCCACGAGGTAGGGCGGCGCGCCCAGGGGGGAGGGGCGCGCCCCCCACCCTCGTGGATAGGGTGTGGGCCCCCTTGTCTTCATCTTTGGCGAGGATTTTTTATTATTTATTCTAAGATATTCCGTGGACTTTCAGGTCATTCCGACAACTTTTGTTTTCTGCACATAAAACAACACCATGGCAATTCTGCTGAAAACAGCGTCAGTCCGGGTTAGTTCCATTCAAATCATACAAGTTAGAGTCCAAAACAAGGGCAAAAGTGTTTGGAAAAGTAGATACGACAGAGACATATCATAGAGAAAATAAGCTTTCTACGAACTTGTTGTGGAAGTAATAAAAGTGACGGACTGCATAATAAAGGTCCACATACAAGGGGCAATATAAAGTGATGTTCTTTTGCATTAAGATTTTATGCATCAACCCTAAACGCGCATGACAACCTCTGCTTCCCTCTGCGAAGGGCCTATCTTTTACTTTATGTTTTTACTTTATGCTTGAGTCAAGGTGATCCTTACCTTTCCCTTTTTATTTTATCCTTGGGAAAGATCCTCGTGTTTGAAAGATCATGATATATATATCCAATTGGATGTAAGTTAGCATGGTCTATTATTGTTGACATCACCTAAAGGTGAATACGTGGGAAGGCATCACAATAAGCCCCTATCTTTCTCAGTGTCCGACTGAAACTTTATAACCACAAGTACTGCGTGAGTGTCAGCAATTGTAGGAGACTACGAGGTAGTTGAGTATGTGAGCTTGCTGAAAAGCTCTATTATTGACTCTTTCTGATGTTACGATAAATTGCAATTGCTTCAATGGCTGAGATTATAGTTTGTTAGTTCCCAATGAAGTTTTTGAACCATAATTGACATTGTGAATTGATTGTTACTTAAGGATAGGAAATCATATGACAAAATCTATATATGTTGCTGTTATTAGAATGATCATGATGCCCTCATGTCCGTATTTTATTTTTATCGACACCTCTATCTCTAAACATGTGGACATATTTTTCGATTTTGGCTTCCGCTTGAGGACAAGCGAGGTCTATGCTTGGGGGAGTTCATACGTCCATTTTACATTTATTTCATTATGGGCTGTTATTACACATTATATCTCAATACTTATGGCTATTCTCTCTTATTTTACAAGGTTTACCATGAAGAGGGGGAATGCCGGCTGCTGGAATTCTAGCTGGAAAAGCAGCAAATGTTGGAAACCTATTCTGCACAGCTCCAAAAGTCCTGAAACTCCACGAAACAACTTTTTGGAATTTATAAGAATTTCTGAGCGAATGAAATAGGCCAGGGGGCCCACACCCTGTCCAGGAGATAGGGGCGCGCCCCCCCTATAGGGCGCGCCCCCTATCTCCTGGGCCCCCTAGTGGGCCTCCGGCATCCATCTTCTTCTATATCATCACTTTTACCCAGGAAAAAATCGTGGGAAAGCTTACGGGATGAAACTCCGCCGCCACGAGGCGGAACCTTGGCGGAATCAATCTAGGGCTCTGGCGGAGCTGTTCTGCCGGGGACACTTCCCTCCGGGAGCGGGGAAATCATCACCAACGTAATCACCAATGATCCTATCATTGGGACGGGGTCAATCTCCATCAATATCTTCCCAGCACCATCTCTTCTTAAAACCCTAGTTCATCTCTTGTATCCAATCTTGTACCAAAACCACAAATTGGTACCTGTCGGTTGCTAGTAGTGTTGATTACTCCTTGTAGTTGATGCTAATTGGTTTACTTGGTAGAAGATCATATGTTTAGATCCTTTATGCATATTATTACTCCTTTGATTATGAACATGAATATGCTTTGTGAGTAGTCACGTTTGTTCCTGAGGACATGGGTGAGGTCTTGCTATTAGTAGTCATGTGAATTTGGTATTCGTTCGATATTTTGATGAGATGTATGTTGTCTTTTCCTCTAGTGGTGTTATGTGAACGTCGACTACATGACACTTCACCATTATTTAGGCCTAGAGGAAGGCATGGGAAGTAATAAGTAGATGATGGGTTGCTAGAGTGACAGAAGCTTAAACCCTAGTTTATGCGTTGCTTCGTTAGGGGCTGATATGGATCCATATGTCTAATGCGGTGGTTAGGTTTACCTTAATACTTATTTTCTAGTTGCGGATGCTTGCAATAGGGGTTAATAATAAGTGGGATGCTTGTCCACGTTAGGGCAGTACCCAAGTTCTGGTCCACCCACATATCAAATTATCAAAGTACCGAACGCGAATCATATGAGTGTGATGAAAACTAGCTTGACGATAATTCCCAATGTGCCTCGGGAGCTCCTTTATCATTATTAGAAGTTGTCCAGGCTTATCCTTTGCTACATAAAGGATTGGGCCACCTTGCTGCACTTTATTTACTTTATTTACTTGTTGCCCGTTCCTATTTATCTTATCACAAAATTATCTATCACCTACAATTTCAGTGCTTGCAGAGAAAACCTTACTGAAAACAGCTTATCATTTCCTTCTGCTCCTTGTTGGGTTTGACACTCTTACTTATCGAAAGAACTACGATAGATCCCCTGCACTTGTGGGTCATCATTTACCACGGAATCTTCTTCATAAGCTTTGCCTTTATTCTAAATTTTGTTAAGAGTAAATATAGATGTGATAATATATGAAAAATGGAGAATATTTAAGATAAGATGAAGAGTGATGCTACATAACCAAGTAGCTATAAATGTAATTGCAGCGATACAGGCAAAAGGTACAGCCAAGAGCAATGCACAGCTAAACTTCTTCAGTACCAACCTTATGGTAAGAGTAAATATAGATCTGATGTGTAGAAAATGAAGGGCAAAGGAAAATAAGCTGCAGAGTGATGGTACGTGAACAACTACCTGTCATTATAAGTACACTGATAAAGGACATCATGTACTTACAAGAACAAAGCAGAGCTAAAAAAATTATTGGCATTGGATATATTCTTCACTAATGTAACCATTTATACAGATCAGATAATTTGGAGCGAACAATTGATAAGAAAGCTATCATGCATACTGCTGTCACATAATGAACCAGGTATGTATGCAAGTACAGTGATACAGGACAACAGGTACAGCAAAGCAGCGGGCAGCATATTTGCGATCCTGTCGTTCTTTTCAAACCGGAATTCTTCTTCGAGCAGATTTCCTGCAAAAAAGATCCATAAGGCACATGCGGAAAAGTAGAGGTTCAAATTGTCATGTGATTTCATAGACAATACCTCATCCTGGGAACGGGACCAGTGCATAACAAGGTTTTTCCAGTCAATGTCTTCTAAATTTAGCACAGGAGACTTCACCGGAAATTCGTTTATAGACTTGCCATCAAAGTGTGATTTACTCAGGTAGCACCGATACTGCTGCAATGCTTCCTTGAAAAGCACAAGCAAGCTTTGCTCGTCATGACTATCCAGATTGACCCTCGCCTAGTTACAACAATGTAATGTAAATCATTGATGTGTTCAATCAGCAGAAAACAGGAAAATAATAACCATGAATAGTAGCACTTACACGTAAGTTGGACAGGAAGATGTGAAAATGGTGTTTGTCTTCACTATAATCTTCCCATGATGGGAATATATGCACGTAGTCCCTAACAACATTGAAAGCATTGTATTTTATACTAGAAATAAATGGAATGGGGTTCCAATCTACAGGAATTGGCTGTCTCTGCAGTTGGGACAGGTCTTCGGCCGGTGGACTTGCTGTACTTTTTGCTGGAGTGGGATTTTTCCATGGTATGGCTGGTGCTATGGCAAATGGTGTGCGGGTATACATTTTGCTGGAGTGCAGGTCCTGTGTGGTTGGGCTAGTGGTGTGGCCAGTGAGGTATGGGTACAGTCTGCTGGAGTCGGTCGTACGTTTTGTGTAATTGGTTGTACAACCAATATAAGTGGGGTGCTGTCTGATTTCTCCGGCACCACCACGTTTTTCAAGGACTTTGCTGGTGCTCCTTCAGGTTCGGCAATCACACTCTTCCTTTTTGATGTCTGATGCACAAGAACAACATTTGAGTGGAAAAACATGGTATGATGATAGATGGAATATTTATTGATAATGGATGGGCATGGCATCTCGACATATATGATGAGTAAACTAAGCAGATGGCGGTGCAACAAAGTAGAAGAACTGCAAGACAACATATGCAAGATACACGCAATCAATAAAACCTTGCCAAATTAGAACAGGCACCTTCATGGGTGAACAGGACAGGCCATCTACCTTTGACTCCCTGAGGTTAGAATAGTCATTAGGATCATATTTTGAACAAGAATCAACAGGTGGGGAGTGTATGAGTTTCATTGCATCCAGAATGGCACTCAATGCCTTGGTGCCAATTTTGTAAGTCATTGCAGTGTTTAGCTTCATGAGTGGACTGCTGCTAGTGCGACACAAAGCAGCTACACAGATCATAGTGTAGATATAGCGGGGAAAACTGTAAGCATCAGAGTAAAATCAGCAAAGTGGAACTTGACGGAATATATGTGCTTGTACTGCCGGTACGTCTAGGAAGGCTTTGGATACCAGTTCTCTTCAACTGAAGGTGCACTACTGTTAATATTGGTGTAACTCTCAAAGGTGACACAATTCCCCGCATTTCCTTGCTATTCTTATAGGATTCAAGTGGGCAGGTCACTACAAATCCTATTCCTATGTTTACAAAATCCTACGAATCAAAGAGGCTCAAAGTGTCCGTCACAACCGACCGTATAGACCTCTACACTGCAAATGTCCCTGCTCATCTTCAGTACAAGGAACATACTGTACTACTATCATACTCCCTCCGTTCCAAAATATAAGTCTTGGTAGAGATTTCCACTATGGATCACATACAGATGTATCCAGATACATTTTAGAGTGTAGATTCACACATTTTGCTCCATATGTAGTCCGTGGTGGAATATATACAAAGACTTGTATTTAGGAATGGAGAGAGTACATATTAAAGAAGAACAGAAAAGGAATATGGTAAAGAAGAGCGAGCAGATTTTGGATAATAAAATGTTGGTTGCGCAGTGCCCACACATGATGAACCAGAGCGCATTAAGAATGCAACTCCCAACTGTCTCTCGACCATTTCAGGCGGTTGGATGAAGATCCTACGTCTCCTAACCCTTCTTCTTCCTCGTCTCTGATTCTTCCCATACAGAACACCGCACGGGCCGCCGGCCCGACCATCGGCCCCCACCGCATGTGTTCCTCCGCCACCCCCACCCCCACCCCTGCCCCAACCCCCACCCCGTCGAGTTTTCTTCGTTCGGCGAGGCCCCACAACCACCCGAGCCCCTTCGTTCGCACCGGCGAAGTCCGGCGAGCTCTGAAAAATCGACTGACCCAATTTTGAATTTAGTCTACTGTGATTTAACTAGTGTGGAATATAAAATGGGAAAACCATAAGCATTGGGAGTACAGTGTTGAGCGTGCCATGGAGGATCTGAAGGTGCAAACCATACAAAGTCAACTTCGCAACCAAGATAAGAAATCAGAGTAAACCAGCGGTGATCTATTTTCTTGCTGCGATAAATAAGTTGAGTAGATACGAAAGAGTACCACATCTGGTGCAGCGCCGTGTATGCATCTGCTGAGAATTTGATGGTCCTGCAGTAGCGATGGCTGTCAGCGGCGTGGAAGCAGATCTAGGAGGGTAGACGGTGGCAGCGGGGCGCGGTGGATGAGACAGTGGTAGGAGCGGCGCCGGCAAGGTGGACGACGGCGGGGATGAAGAGAGGACGGGATGCAAGGATCCCGGTCCAAAGCCGTGGATGAGAGAGGTCGATCTCTTATAATGGACGGCGGCGTCAGCGTATCAGCTCCGACATGGTGGAGGAGGACGACGGTGGATGGGTTGGCAGACGGCGGCGGACGGAGGAGGGTGGGGTGGAGAGGGTGTTTTGGCGCCCATGGAGTACGAATGGGGAAAAGGAGGTAGAGAGGAAGGGGGAACCATGTATTCTGGGCGCGCTTGTCTCAAATGCGAGGAAATTTACAATCTTAGCCCCCGTTTCAAATTTCCTACATCACAGCAATATTAGTCAGTTGGGGATAGGACGGTAATCTCGCATACACCGAATATTTGCCGACGAGAGTTTGTTTTTGGCGCCCACCGTGTATGAATATGAATCGGGGAGGGAGTCGATTTCGGCCAAGGACACACTGTGTTTTGGCGCCCACCGTGTATGAATCCGGGTGAGAGGTCTTTACGTCACGTTTGGGTGAAATTACAAACCTACCCCTATTGAAACCTATAAGATAGGCTTTGCGTGGCAGGGATAGGTAGTAGTAATTTCCATCTCCTAGATTTTGGTTTCGGGCAGTTACTGCGACTTTCCCCGCTTCGTTCAAATTTCGCAGAGTGCACGTTTACCGTTCCAACTCAATTCAAATCCCGTCTGTATTCTATTTTTTTCGGGCGGGATCCATTTTCAATTGGAATTACATTCTATATACATCATTTTTATATATACTTTCAAAAGCATAACAAAGAATTCTGCTCCTTTATATGTATAATATGATTTACAAATACAATGATCTCAACATCTTAATGTTGAATTCAATTTTTTTTAACCAAATTATGTTCTACTAAAATGTATGGATCAGTAATATCTACATATTAAATAACATAGATGTGCGTGAATTCATATGAGTATGCATGTTTGATAGATCAATTTTGGTTCGAGTATGGATTACATGTCTCACCATCTCGAATTCAAATATTTGAATCCCTTTTTTGTTCACTCCTTCACACCCATCTCTCTCGCATGCATGCTCCTTCAGGTAGCTATCACTTTCTTTTCTCCAGCTCACCCGCACATTCACTTGATGTTTCTCCTATCCTCGCAAACATGGTCTCTCGATGTCTCCCTTGAGAAGTGTCACACTCTCCCTATCATTATACATTACATGGTTTTCATTATCTCTCAGATCTCTACTATTCTCTTGTATCACTCGGTACCTAAGCTTTCCTTTTCACGACCACACACACAGTCTCCACTCGTCTTTCACTTTGTCTTTCTCTCTATGGGATTCTCTCACACACCCAATATGTCTCTACATATGACTCATAACACTAAAATTACTCTCTCTCTCTCTCTCCTATAGACACAACATTTGTTGCAGTCTCCTTTTCGTCTCCATCACAGACTGACATTATTCATTTGTTTACCGATCAGACAACCCCCCTCTCTCTCACAAACACACACACACAACTCCTGCTTCCACTCCCCTTCCCGACTACCGTCTTTTTCTAACACATACAAAACTCTTGCTTTCGCACCCCGACTTGTATTTCTCTCACAAACATTTATCGACTAGCTAGCCTCTAGATAGGTTTATACATCCACACACTCGTGCTTCCACTATCGCATACACGTCTCTCTGCCGCTCCTTATATCTATGTAGATTTTTCTTCCCTTCTGGAGACACGCCCTCTCGATCGTGCACACACACACTATTGCCTCATTTTAAGCTGATACCTATCGCACACACACTCCTTGTGTCTTTGTCACACATGCACTCCATCCTCCTCCACACTCCCCCTCTCTCTCACACACACATGGGCTTTTTGCAACAACTAGTAAGATGCCCATGCATTGCACGGAACATCAAGATGCATTTGTATGATTAGTTTATCTTGTGGGGGAAAAGGATGAACGAGGGAAGGCCTTATTTGCAAATGTGGAGAGGGGTGTGGGTATCTTTTTGCAAAATTGCCATAGTTCCCTTCCAATCTATTAGATATAGATCAGACGACCTATATTGCTTTTTATAAGAGTAGGGATAAAAAATAGAGTTGGTGATGATGGAGGGCCTGCCATCCTGCAATGTAGGTCGTCCGATTTATATCTGACGGATAGGAAGGAAAATATGGCAATTTACCCGCACTCTTCACCACATTTGCAGATAAGGCCATCCCTCGTTCATCCTTTTCTCCCACAAGATCTTGATGTTCCGTGCAACGCACGAGCATCTTTCTAGTAAGAGTAGAAATTAGACATATACCACTTCTCGAATCTTGAAAGCAACAACTTTCTTCCCTTATCTCATCAAAGCTGCCAAAGGAATATATTTTGAGTGAAACATAACATATTTTTAGTGATATACGTATTTCAAAACTAGACTTTTTTTTCTATCAAATCAGTGAATATGTATTAATCTACTTTGATCGTGTGGCAACGCATTGACACATTGCTAGTAGTTATTATAATGATTTGGATACCAGACAAACGGTGGAGTACAGATATGAAGAGAAGAGGCGCACGCACGCAGTCGGCCTCTCGCTGTCTCGCACACATGAGTGTTATGTAAAGTCAATGTTAACAAATAAACACTAAAACCCTAGGTGCACGATTGCTGCATTCGCGGGTACCAGGTACGTGGTGGAGCACCTTTGTAGGAATAGTCAGCTCGCGTGATAATTTGATCCGTAGGAGTTGATGTTCGGGACCACAGGTGAACGACTTGGAGCACGGTAGCTCGCTAGTTGCTACAGATCGAGTAGCCACGTTTAAAATATGTTTTTTTTGCGGGGTTAAGAGTTCCGATTTTCAATGGCGCGTTATAAGTAGTAAGTAGTTTTTAGAACGATTGGTATGAAGCAAAAATGGAATTCATAGTACTACGTACCTCCTTGGTGTATGGTTGTATGGGTTTATGTTGCGAGATGTTGAACCTGGTAGTTCTAGGGAAAATACTATGGTTTAGATTTAGATGCTGGTTTTCAGTGATGAAAATCGGAAGGGGAAACCCTTCTTTGATTAAAAAAACTACTACCTCCATTCTGGTTTACTAGTCCCCATCGTACTTTGGTTCAAAGTTTGTCAACAAATTTTACTTGTAAAATATGAATGGAAAACGAGATTTTGTTATACCCAAACAAAAAAGGACTGGAGGGAGTGATTGCTCTGACACGGACACGACCTCTCATAGCGCAGGCATTGAACCGGCGCGCCGGCCAAGAGGGTCGCACTCGCTGCAGGCCCGGCTGAGCACGCCTCCTCGCCACGTGAAACCAGCTTAAGACTGCCCCACCCACCTTCATTGAATCCATGCGTGTGCCGGCAACACGTCCTTCTGCGAGCCGACAGGCATTTTAGAACACAAAAAATGACTAAAATATAATTAATTTATGCATGGTCTTGACTTGTTGTGCTCGCACTGGTAGCCGGAATTAGTAGAGGTTTTTCTTTATTTATAACTCTCCTCACATTTTTTTGTCTTTGAAGTGAATCATGGTTTTGGACATTATGTATGAATGTGCAGATATCTGTGAACATGAGTTTGATGTGGAAGTTGAACTTGGAATGTCGGGCTTGCACGTGAACTATACCATGTCCAATGCTTCGTCTGTTATTGTTTGGAAAGTAATTGCTATTATTACATGACCCAAAAAAAATATTTTGTGCCACAGCAGTAGATGCACGGACATCACAACAGGCATGCTGACTGGATAAACATTTGAACCTAGCTATTATGAAGGAAATTTTGTATTGACAACAGTTTTAGATAGCAGGAGACACCTAGCCTGCTCTGCCTCTGCTAGCTTATTTCTGGCTTCTTCCATCTCTTCTTTGGCTTCGGTGAAGAGAGCATCTGATTGCTCTTTTCGCTTCTTCAGGAACTCAGCTACATTCTCAGGGACTGTTGCACGCTTTCTTTCAGCCTTTACTAATGCCACGAGGACACGAACAACTAATGACTCCACCTGGCTTGTGTGTAATGCAGCATCATCTGGGAATTTGCACCTTGTGTCTAATCCAGCATCATTAGGGAACTAGCACCTTGTGTGTAATCCAGCCTCATTTTGTAAACATGATCTCGAGGTTGACCATACTTCCCTCCTTGGAGGAACTGCATCTTGACATGAAGTTACTTCTTTTTTAGATCTATACTCAGAGCAACCTAGATCCATTTAGTAGAAGCCAGACAAACAGAACTCGGAGAAGTGAATTCAAAAGGAAAAAAATATAAAAATAGACTACAAGGTGAGAACACCCACTTCCTACATCAAGCTAAAAACGAAAGCATTATGACGATTAAGACTTTTCTTATTACACATCGAAGAACACCAGGCTTAAGAGAAACAGAAACTACAACATATACACATCGAAGAACACGAGGCTAAACGAAAGTAATTGAAAGGGTTTTACTTACCAAAGCTCATTTTACAGGTTTGGTGCAGCTCCTCTTTAACTTGGCACGCTCCTTGAAGATCTCCCCAATATCCCATGTTTGGTCTTCATTGCTCCTCTGCATGTTCACACTCATGGTTTTAGAATCTCAACATGGCAAGAAAAATATACTACTAGTAATACTCACCACTAGTAGAAAAGGGGGCAATGGTCCAGGTCGGGTCAGCCCATTAGTCCCGGTTCAATCCAGAACCGGGACCAAAGGGGCATTGGACCCGGTTCGTGAGCCCTGGGGGCCGGCTGGGCCACGTGGGCCATTGGTCCCGGTTCGTCTGGACCTATTTGTCCCGGTTGGTGGGACGAACCGGGACCAATGTGCCTTGCTCCTGGCCCACCACCATTGGTCCCGGTTGGTGGCTTGAACCGGGAACAAAGGCTGCCCTTTAGTCCCGGTTCATGCCACCAACCGGGACCAATTAATTGCCTATATATACCCCGTGAGCAGAGCACTCTCACTGCTCTGTTTTTCGTGGCCGGCGAGGAGAGAGCTTTGTGGTGCTCTAGCTCACCTCGTATGCACACGAGGTGTTCGATGGAATGCCCGAGCCACACTACTTAAGCTTTCTCCTCTCCAAGCTCCACCTCCAAGCTCCATTTTTCTCAATATTTGTGTAGGTTTAGCGGTCCGTCACGTCCCGTCCCCGTCGTCACCGCCGTCGATCGCCCGTGCCGATCTCGTCGCCGGCACCACCGTGGTGATCCTCTTGTTCTTATCTTCTTTCTGAAAGGAAAAAAACTCTTACTTGTATGTTTATATAGATACTTGTATAATTTTCTTACTTTTATTATTGCATCTTATATAGTGCGATGGTTTTGGTATCCGCCCCCGTCGGCCCTCGTCCTGTCTATGATTCAGATGTGGTATATATTATCTTTTCATAACTATTGGTTCATTTATTGTTTATGACAATTATGCGACCAACGTGACATAGATTTTATTTATCTAGGAGGTTATTGAACCGGAAATTCCAACCGACCCTATTGTCGAGAGGTTAAATTTAGTTGAAGAAGAAAACAATTTGTTGAAGGAAAAAATTAGAAAAATTGAGGTGGAGAAGATGATATTGGAGTTGCATGTTGCGGATGTCGTCGATGATCACAAGATCAAGATGGATGCAATGCGCTTGAAGATTAGAAAGATTAGAAAATATGCCATTCATACCGAGGCTTGGTATCATTATGCCGTTGGATCAGTTGTTACATTGGTTGCGATTATGATCGCATTTGTTTTCGCATTGAAATATTTTACATAGTTTCAGTGTATGGTTTAATTAATTTATATGCTCTGCAGAGATTTATGTTGTTAGATGAGAACTATGTATGTACTTTGTTTTAATGTGATGATGAACTTCTATTAATTTGGTCACTTAATTATCTATTCATGATGTTCTGTAATGATTTTTGACACACTTAATTATATATAATGCACGCAGATGAACCGGCAATGGATGTACGGTTCAAGACACACCTCCGAGTACATTAAGGGCGTGCATGATTTTCTCGAAGTGGCTGAGGCAAACAAGCAGAATGGTTTTATGTGTTGTCCATGCCCTATATGTGGGAATACGAAGTCTTACTCTGACTGGAAAATCCTCCACACCCACCTGCTTTACAAGGGTTTCATGCCACACTATAATGTTTCGACGAGGCACGGAGAAATAGGGGTTATGATGGAAGATGGCGAAGAAGAAGAGTACGATGACAACTATGTGCCCCCTGAATACGGTGATGCTACTGAAGATCAAGAGGAACCAGACAATGTGCACGATGATGCTGCAATGGGCGAAGCTGCTGAAGATCAAGAGGAACCAGACGATGTGCCCGATGATGATGATCTTCGCGGGGTCATTGTCGATGCAAGGACGCAATGCGAAAGTCAAAAGGAGAAGCTGAAGTTCGATCGCATGTTAGAGGACCACAAAAAAGGGTTGTACCCCAATTGCGAAGATGGCAACACAAAGCTCGGTACCATACTGGAATTGCTGCAGTGGAAGGCAGAGAATGCTGTGCCTGACAAAGGATTTGAGAAGCTACTGAAAATATTGAAGAAGAAGCTTCCAAATGATAACGAATTGCCCGACAGTACATACGCAGCAAAGAAGGTCGTATGCCCTCTAGGATTGGAGGTGTAGAAGATACATGCATGCCCTAAGGACTGCATCCTCTTCCGCGGTGCGTACAAGGATCTGAACGCATGCCCGGTATGCGGTGCATTACGGTATAAGATCAGACGAGATGACCCCGGTGATGTTGACGGCGAGCCCCCCAGGAAGAGGGTTCCTACGAAGGTGATGTGGTATGCTCCTATAATACCACGGTTGAAACGTCTGTTCAGAAACAGAGAGCATGCCAAGTTGATGCGATGGAACAGTGAGGACCGTAAGAAAGACGGAAGTTGAGAGCACCCGCTGACGGGTTGCAGTGGAGAAAAATCGAGAGAAAGTACTGGGATGAGTTTGCAAGTGAGCCAAGGAATGTATGGTTTGCTTTAAGCGCGGATGGCATTAATCCTTTCGGGGAGCAGAGCAGCAATCACAGCACCTGGCCCGTGACTCTATGTATGTATAACCTTCCTCCTTGGATGTGCATGAAGCGGAAGTTCATTATGATGCCAGTTCTCATCCAAGGCCCTAAGCAACCCGGCAACGACATTGATGTGTACCAAAGGCCATTAGTTGAAGAACTTTTACAGCTGTGGAATGGAAACGGTGTACGTACATGGGATGAGCACAAACAAGAGGAATTTAACCTAAAGGCATTACTGTTCGTGACCATCAACGATTGGCTCGCTCTTAGTAACCTTTCAGGACAGACAAACAAGGGATACCACGCATGCACGCACTGTTTACTTGACACCGATAGTATATACCTGGCAAGCTGCAGGAAGAATGTGTACCTGGGGCCATCGTCGATTTCTTCCGACCAACCATCAATGTCGAAAGAAAGGCAAGCATTTCAAAGGCGAGGTAGATCACTTGAAGAAGCCCGCCATGCATACCGGTGATAATGTACTTGCTATGGTCAATGATTTACACGTAATTTTTGGAAAGGGTCCGGGCGCTCTAGCTGTTCCGAGTGACGCTGGGGGACACACACCCATGTGGAAGAAGAAATCTATATTTTGGGACCTACCCTACTAGAAAGACCTAGAGGTCCACTCTTCTATCGACGTGATGCACGTGACGAAGAACCTTTGCGTGAATCTGCTAGGCTTCTTGGGCGTGTATGGGAAGACAAAAGATACAGCTGAGGCACGGGAGGACCTACAACGTTTGCACGAAAAAGACGGCATGCCTCCAAAGCAGTATGAAGGTCCTGCCAGCTATGCTCTTACCAAAGAAGAGAAGGAAATCTTCTTTGAATGCCTGCTTAGTATGAAGGTCCCGACTGGCTTCTCGTCTAATATAAATGGAATAATAAATATGGCAGAGAAAAAGTTTCAGAACCTAAAGTATCATGACTGCCATGTGATTATGACGCAACTGCTTTCGGTTGCATTGAGGGGGCTTCTGCCGGAAAACGTCCGATTAGCCATTGTGAAGCTATGTGCATTCCTCAATGCAATCTCTCAGAAGGTGATCGATCCAGAAATCATACCAAGGCTAAGGAGTGATGTGGTGCAATGTCTTGTCAGTTTCGAGCTGCTGTTCCCACCATCCTTCTTCAATATCATGACGCACGTCCTAGTTCATCTAGATGACGAGATTGTCATTCTGGGCCTCGTATTTCTACACAATATGTACCCCTTTGAGAGGTTCATGGGAGTCCTAAAGAAATATGTCCGTAACCGCGCTAGGCCAGAAGGAAGCATCTCCATGGGCCATCAAACAGAGGATGTCATCGGGTTTTGTGTTGACTTCATTCCTGGCCTTAAGAAGATAGGTCTCCCTAAATCGCGGTATGAGGGGAGACTGACTGGAAAAGGTACGCTTGGAAGGGACTCAATAATATGCAGGGATGGATATTCTTGGTCTCAAGCACACTACACAGTTATATAGAACTCTACCTTGGTGACCCCGTATGTCGATGAACACAAGAACAATCTGCGCTCCAAACACCCGGAGCAGTGCGATGACTGGATTACATGTGAACACATCAGGACTTTCAGCAGTTGGTTGGAAGCACGTATCAGAGGTGACAACACTGTTTGTGATGAGCTGTACTTGTTGTCCAGGGGACCATCTTTGACTATATTGATTTGGAAAGGATACGAGATAAATGGGAATACATTTTACACGATTGACCAAGATCAAAAGAGCACCAACCAAAACAGCGGTGTCCGCTTTGATGCAACAACCGAGAGGGGAAAGGACACATATTATGGTTACATAGTGGACATATGGGAACTTGACTATGGATAGATTTTAAGGTCCCTTTGTTTAAGTGCAAATGGGTCAATCTGTCAGGAGGCGGGGTACAGGTAGACCCACAGTACGGAATGGCAACAGTGGATCTGAAAAATCTTGGGTACACTGATGAACCATTCGTCCTAGCCAATGATGTGGCACAGGTTATCTATGTGAAGGACATGTCTACCAGACCGAGAAAGAGAAAAGATAAGGAAGCAAATACATCATACGATGAGCCAAAGCGCCACATAGTTCTTTCAGGAAAAAGGGACATCGTGGGAGTGGAGGACAAGATAGACATGTCTGAAGATTATGAAAAGTTTCATGAAATTCCTCCCTTCAAAGTCAAGGCTGACCCCAGCATCCTGATAAACGATGAAGATTATCCATGGTTACGGCGCAATAAGCAAATGACACAAGCGAAGAAATAGTGAAGACTTTCTCCCGCAACTATTATGATGATACCATGCCAACTTTGTAACTGACGAGTATGATACCATTGTCCGTTTTGTACATGCACATGCTATGTGGGTCAATTTATGATACCATGCCAACTTTCAACTTTTTCAGAGTGCATTTGAAATGCTTTAATGTCTTATGGTTCAGCCCTCGTAATAATTAAAAATAGCAACAATAAGTATTTTGTTGTAAGTAGAAACAAAATAAAATAAATAAAGCAAGAAAGAAAACAAAAAAACAAAAAAAGTGTTTTCAAATTTGAAAACGAATGGCACTAACAGAAAGTTTATAATTTTCCTAAAATTAAAAGCAAAAACAATTAAAAAATAAAGCAAAAAACAAAAGAAAATAAATAAGGCAGAAAACAAAAGAAAAAAAACAACAATAAGTATTTTGTTGTAAGTAGAAACAAAATAAAATAAATAAAGCAAGAAAGAAAACAAAAAAACAAAAAAAGTGTTTTCAAATTTGAAAACTAATGGCACTAACAGAAAGTTTATAATTTTCCTAAAACTAAAAGCAAAAACAATTAAAAAATAAAGCGAAAAACAAAAGAAAATAAATAATGCAGAAAACAAAAGAAAAAAACTGGAAAAAAAATAAATATATCAACAATAAGTAAAGAAAACAAAAAAACAAAAAAATGCCTCCTATTGGGCCCCCACGGCCTGAATACGACTAGAAACCCTACTATGGGCCAGGATTCAGGCCCGCAGTAGGCCCAGAAGGCCCATCAGGCAAAGCAATAGCAAGTAGGCCCGAAAGCCTGCAGTGGAGAGGAGCTCGAGAGGGGTGCGGCAGTGGGGCTTATAAACCACTGCGTGCCCCTCTTGACTAGCGAGGTGGGACTAAACTTTGGCCCCGAGGTGGGCAGTACAGAGGCCTTTGGTCCCGGTTGGTGGCACTAACCGGGACTAAAGGGGGGGCATTGGTCCCGGTTGGTGCCACCAACCGGTACCAAAGGCCGCCGCTTCCCGCCCTTTGGGCTGCCGAAAAAGAGGCCTTTGGTCCCGGTTGGTGGCACCAACCGGGACTAAAGGGGGCATTAGTCCCGGTTTGTGCCACGAACCGGGACCAATGCTCTTGCTATATATACAACACTTAGCAGTTTTCGCCAAAATCCATCTGTTTCTTCTCGCCCCGACGCCTTCTGCTCCTCGTCGCCGTCGCCGCCGAGCCATGCCCCGACGCCATTAGGCCGGTCCACCTCGCCGTCGCCGTCGCCGAGCCACTGCCCCGACACCGTCCCCGCACCCGCCGCCCCTGCCGGCCCCGACCCCATCGCCGTCGCCGCGCGCGCCGCCCCTGCCTCGACCCCGTCCCCATCGCCGTCGTCGCCGCGCGCGCCGCCCCTGCCCCGACCCCGTCACCGTCGCTGTCTCCGCGCGCGCCGCCCTTGCCCCGACCCTGTCGCCGTCGCCGCACGCGCCACGCATTCCCCGACCCCGTCGCCGTCGCCGCGCGCGCTACCCCTTCCCCAACCCCGTCGCCGTCGCCCCGACCACACGCCGCCGCCTTCGGTCCGGCCGCCGGCGCCCTTTCCTCTTATTTTATTGTGCATTTTATGTATATGTTCTCTGTGTATATATGTTCATATATGCAAAAGTTAGATTTTAGAAAAACATTATGTATGCAAAAGTTTATATCTGCAAAAATTTATACATATATGTAAGTATATATGTATGTATAGATGTATGTATGTGGATACATGAGGGGGGGTCGATATACCCCCTCTCCGATAGCATTTTTGTGCATTTTAGGTTAGTGTATATATATGTTGATGTATATATGCAAAAGATAGATTTTTAGAAAAAAATACTATTTTTTCTGTTGATGATATGATGATTTTTTTTTGCATCTATGCATTTTTTCATTTATGTATTATTTTTTAAGTTGTTAGTAGATATCGATTTTAGGTTAGTGTATATTATAACTGATTTTAGGTTAGTTGATCAATTTAGTGCATTTTATGTTTGTTGCATTTTAGGATATGCATTTTATGTTAGTGGAGAGGAAAAAGTAAAATAAGGAAAAGGAAAATAAGTAGAGAAAGAAGGAGAAGAAGAAGGAGAAGACGAGGAGAGGAAGAATAGAAAGAAGGAATAGAGGAGCTTCTTCTCCTTTTTTTTCTCCTCTTTTTTTTCCTCTTCTTCTTAATTTTTATCGGGAACGAGGGTGTCGAGGATCGCCGAGGGGTCGAGGGATGGGAACTAGGGTAGAGGGTCGAGGGTCGTTAAGGGGTCAAGGGTCGAGGGTTTCAAGGTCGAGGGTTCGAGGTTTCTAGGGTCGAGGGATCGAGAGGGTCGAAGGAAGAAAAGAGGAAGAAGGAAGAAAGAAGAAGAAAAAGAATGAGAGGAAAAAGGAAAATAAGAAGATGAAAGAAGAGGAGAGGAAGAAGAGGAGAAATAAATAAGAAGAGGAAAAAAGAAGAAAAAGAAGAGGAGAATAAGAAAGGAATAGAGGAGAAGAAGAAAAAATAGAAAACACTTTCTATTTTTTCTTCTTCTCCTCTATTCCTTTCTTCTTCTCCTCTTTTTTTTCTTCTTCTTCCTTCTTCCTTCTTCCGCTTTTCTTCCTTTTCCTTAATTATTTTCCTTTCTCATCCTTGTCGCGTCGTTGTCGATATAACCCCCTAGAGATAACTTCGACATGAGGGGCGGTCGATATAAATACCCTCCCCCCTCGGCCCTCTCGCTCGACCAAAACTCTCGAGGACACCCAAACCCTAGAGAGAAAACGATGTTGGTCTCCTACCCCCTCCCACCATGCCCCTACCCGACAAATTAACTCTCTCGAAGTGTTGTTGTGTCGAGGCAACCCCAAACCCTAGAGAAGCAGCGTCGAGGCCACTAACATGATTCCGTATTGTGATTAGCTGGCTAGTTCTACGTTTGCCATCTGTACCATATATAAACATGTTGTAAATATTTGCAGAAACTATGGAGCACTGCCGAGACGAAGAAACAGAAGCGATATTGAGGGACATAATCGCAAATGGAAGGGATGAAGTTGCGTCATTTTTCCTCGACACCGTTGGTCAGCTGGAAGAACGAGGTGAAGAAGAGGGGTATGTTCATGATGGCTTCGGCCCATTAATGCTGGTACAAGAATAGGACTATGTTCATGATGGCTCCGATGACACAATGGAGGAACAAGAAGGAGACCGTGTTGACTGCTCCGGTGACCGAACCGAGCCCGGCCAGGTATATATATATATTAGTTAAGCCCGTGCTGACTAGTTAATTGATGCTTCCATTGTTTTGGTATATGTACACATATTAATTACTCTTGTCTTTCTTCCTTATAATTTCTAGCCCTCCGGATCGAGCACAACTTCGGTAAGGAGACGAGGCCCGAAGAAAAAGTTGAGCTCGGATGAAAAGTTTGAGATCATAGAAATCGCGCCCGACGGCAAACCGATTTAACCCATCCGGACAACGAAGGCATTTTATGCTCGGTGCGGGGTTCTTGTTAGGCACAAGATCCCGATCAGCATCCAGCAATGGTATAAGCCTAAGGAGGAATACCCTGAGGTGTCTTATGTCAATGATATGCAGAAAGAGATCTTTGGACTCAGCTGATGGCAAATTTCACCCTACCGCCAGAGGAGGATCCGGAGAAGCCAGTTAAAGAGGAATTAATCAAGTCTTGTGCTCTTAAGAAGATGGCAACCCTAATGAGGAGGTGGAGGAAAGAGCTGAACCAGTTTGTCAAAAATAAAAAGACACCAGAATTCATCGGCAAATATGAGAAGATCAAAGATCACTGGCCCGCATTTGTGGCCCACAAGACATCGGAAAAGAGTAAGAAGATGTCGGAGACAAACAAGAAAAATGCTGCGAAGAAGACACTTCACCATCGCATGGGGTCAGGTGGCTACTTGCAAGCCCGGCCTAAGTGGTCCAAGGCTGAGAATGATCTACTTGAAAAAGGGATCGAACTAGAGACAATGAGATGGCCAGACCATTGCCAGACATGGTTCTTTGGGTCTGGCGGAACCTTGGACCCTGTAACAGGGTTTTGCCAGTGGACGGACGAGCAACTGGATATACCAGTCAAGAACCTTCGACACTATATCGATGCAGCGCAGCGAGGGATGTTCCTTCCAAACAGGGAGAAGGACGAGCTGACAATGGCCCTTGGGAATCCTGAGCACCCTGGACGGACACGAGGCACGCCAGGCTCCATTCCGTGGAAGGTTGGTTTTCTGGACGCAGGGGGTTACAAAAACCATGAGAGGAGGAAGAAACTGGAGCAGGACCAACTGCAGGCGCTGCTTGGACGGGTAATGGGGCTAGAGGATCGAGAAGAGGAACGAGAAGCAGCAGATTGCAGCAAACGACCTGCCGAAGCTTCCCCCGAAGCTTCCCCACCATCTCAGCGGAGAAGCAGCGTGGCTTCCACCGAGCTGCTTCAGCTGGAGCATGTCTTGACGGCTCCTTCCAGCTATCCCGTGGATGGTATCACGGAGTCTCAAAATTGCCACATGATGGCGCGATGGATGACTTTGAAGGTCAAGGCGGCTGTTGGCCAAATTTATCCTAGTGGACCCGGCACAACTTATCATTGCCAGCCGATTCCAAAAGGATATGCTAAGGTGATGGTGGATGAAATAATGGAGGGATTTGAGGACCTCGTGCTTGACCACCCTACCAGTGAAGGGGAGACTAGGTTGGGTTCTGCTCTGAAGACTCCATGCCTATGGAAGAAGGAGCTCATCAACCTTCTGAACTGGACGCCTCTGCCTCCTCCTCCTGCTCCGACGAGTCAGGGCACTCCGCCTCCTCCACCGCCTCCTCCTTCGACGAGTGACGATCAGGGCATGTGTGGCGGCACTCCGCCTCCTTGTCCGGTGCATGGCGGCACTCCGCCTGCTTCTCCGCCTGCGCCGACGCTCCCGAGCAGCCAGCAGCATCCTCCTTCTCCGCCTCGCCAGCAAGGGCGGAAGAGACCCGCCGCCGCCCCCACTGCTCTGGCGCTTCGTACTCCTTCTCCTCCGCCTCGTAAGCAAGCACGAAAGAAGACAGACGCTGTAGCCGCTCCATCTGCTCCAGCGTCTAGCAGCACAACCAGAGGCGGGAGGCAATACAAATACGGTCCATCATCTCTCAAGCCTCTAGAGAAGTTACCGTACGAGAGGTCCGAGGAGGAAAATGATACGATTGTGCAGACCCACGTGAAGGAGTTCTTTGAAGGGGTGAAAGCAATGAGACATCCACCTCCGGAGGAGAAGGTAGATCCGGTGAAAGCAAAGCGCACTATCGATGCCCTGAGGTAACCACCAAAGTCTCCGCCGAGAACCAACTATGAGCGCATTACTGAACAGACATATCTCCAAGCCCAGCGGTCGGGAACTACTGTCAGTGCTAAAAGGTCAAAAGAACGAGCAAAGGGGAAAAAAATTGCCCAGCTCGGTGAACAAGCACAACAATCGTGCCCCCCGCTCAATGTGTCTAATGCTCTGGGGACGGTGGCCGGTTATGGCAATCTTGATGATTACCTGCCTGACGATGCACTTCCTGATTTCTTGGAGGTGGACGAACACAGATACGAGTACGGGAAGCCTCTCGTCAAAGATGAAAAATCTCTGACAACAATGATGCGAAGATTCCATAATTGGTACATGGAAACCTGCAGAGAGTCTGAGGGTAAGAATGCTTTGTATCTGCATATTAAAGAGGAGCACGATCTCGTTGCAAATGATCTGTTGACTGTTCCATTTGAGGAGTTCTTCGAGTTGTTCAATGAAAAGGCCCTCGATAAATTAATGGTCTTTTACTACTGCCTGTAAGTACTATTTCTGTCATTAAGTCTCTATATATAGCTCGGCTCTTTCATTGCATGTATTTATAATTAATTATCCTCAATATATTATGCAGATTGAAGATCGTTGAGTGCAAAAAACAAGAAATTTATGATATTGGGTTCATTAACACAAATATCATAGATGTACTTCTAGTTGAAAAGAACGTCAAAGAGGCCGAGGACAACTTGCTACGATCGTTGATAAAAAATCAAAACAAAGATACCATACTCTTTCCTTACAACGGCCCGTGAGTGTTACTGTCGTGTGCATATTCGGTTTCCCTTATTACTCAAGCGAGGTTATAGAAATGTAATTGATGAGTTATGCATGCGAGCGCAGGTACCACTATATTCTTCTGGAGATTAAGCTTGAGCGTGGACTAGTAACCGTCTTAGACTCGAGATGGAAAGATCCCAAAACCTATGCGAACATGACTGAAATGCTTAGCAAGTAAGTTCAATCGATCATTATCGCACCATATCGGCCACTTTTTGTTCATTTCCCAATATCTCAAGTAATAATAATTATTTTCTTTGTCTTGCAGGGTTTGGAAACAGTTCACCGCAGAAGCTTCGGGACTGCCGAAGGAGCTGCGATATACATACCCGAAAGTAAGTACTACTGGATAGGTAGTTGCGCGCATCTCCCATTGATTCTATAGCTATACTTTCATCAATGCCATTTATAATGCTTCATTATCAGTTTGATTGACCTCTATTTCTCGTAAAGTGCTTGTGGCAGGAGGAAGGGAATGATTTCTGTGGATACTATGTGTGCCAGTTTATCCACACCGCGGCTTTGAAAAACAAGCGGGGCTACTCTAAAAGACAATATGAAGTGCGTAAGCAATAATATTCACAATTTCATTTTATTACACCATCATTTTTGTTGAGTTTCATTCATATATATGTATTAATTAACCCCCTTCTTCAAATTAGACGTGGCAGATGCGGAATGAACTCCTAGAACCAGATCGCATGAAAGCAATTCAAGAGGAATTGGCGGGATTCTTTCTTGACCACGTCATCAGTAAAGCCGGAGAATACCATGTGGAAATTGATTTCAAATGCTAGGGGTTTGTAATTAATAGATCTTATACATATTGTACATGTATGTAGCCAGTAGCATCGGATACATGATACGAAAACTTGTTGTTCGACCAATCTCTCGGAGAAGGAGAGGTCGATCGATCACTTCTCTCAGTATGCATGACGAACTTCTGTACTGAATGGTTCTCTCAATCACTTATGTATATATAGTACGTAGCGTCCAAGCACGGACATAAGAGAGGACACTTCTCTCTATTAATTAGCTAGCTAACACAATATATGAAACACCTAAATTAACCCCCCAAAACCCCCAACCTCCCCTCCTTAAAGAAAACAAAAACCCCAGCAACTGGAATGCTGATGCGTGGATGCCTTTTGGTCCCAGTTGGAGCCACCAACCGGGACCAAAGGCCCCCTGACTGGGCTCGGCGCACAGGGCCATGTGGAGGCACATTGGTCCCGGTTCGTGTTTGAACCGGGACTAATGGGTGGATGTATTAGTAACGACCCATTAGTCCCGGTTCATGAACCGGGACTAAAGGCCCTTATGAACAGGGACTATTAGGTGTTTTTCTACTAGTGTGCACGCATCTTGTGGGCAACATTAAAGCACTCGTCTGCCATGTTAGAGCATCTCCAATAGCTTGTCTATATGGATGTCTATACTTGTTTTTCATGACGTGAGCCCAAAACAGGCGTCCAACAGCTTGTCTATATGGTCGTCCAAATATACACATCCTCTATATCGACCTCGACAATGTCCATGCCCGGACAATGTGAAGGCGTTGTCTAAACTCAGTTGCAGTCATGATTTCTTCCTCTCCCCAGCGACGACCCACCTGTCATGGTCCCTGTATATAGACATTCTAATGCAAAACTGAACGTGTATATGAGGGAATCTTTTTAGACCATTGTCTATATTAATATATAGACATCCAAATATACACATGCTATTAGAGATGCTCTTAGAGCATCTCCAACAGAATTGCAACGCGTGGCACTTTAAAAAAGCGTTTACAGTGCTGAGATCGAGAAGTAGAGACTAGCGAGTAGAGGATAGTTCTCAGCATAGATAGATAAAAAAAGCTAATTCAACTACTCCTCGTCGTCCGACTCCACGGTGATGTGCTCCTCCGACGTCTGACTATAGGCGTGAAGATACCAATCTTCGTCGGATTCTGAAGGCGACGCTGCTCCTAGCCTCATGTTGAACTGAGCGTCCGCTTTTCGCCTATGCTTGTCCTCACGATAGGCGGCTCGCTCCGCCCTCCTCTTATCCCTCTCCGCCCTCCTTTGCGCGTAGAAATCGCGCTCATTGATGATGTCCTGCAGGAAGTGTTGGCACCATAGCGCCATGGTTTCCTCGTCCATCTCGGGGATGCCGAGACGGTGCTCCCACCTCCGGTTGTCGCGACGATCCTCGTCGGTGCTAAGCGGCGGCAGAGGCGCGAGCTCCAACACCCGCTCCTGCATCAACATGTTGGGGAAGTTCAATGTTCTATGAGGCCACCGGAGGCGCCACGCCTCCGCGTTGTACGCGCGGGCTGCCTCGTTGGCGGTGTCGAAATTGCCGAGGCCGAGGCGCATCCCGCGGAACCGGATCTCGGTGGAGAAGCCGCCGGAGGGGCGCGCGCGGACGCCGTGGTATCCCCAAGTTTCCTGGCGACGCGGCGACATGGTGGCACGGCGGCGGCGAGGCGAGAAAGAGCCGGGAGAGAGCGTTGGCAAGGCACAAAGTGGCGGGAGAGCACTGGATTTTATAAAGCGCGCCAGACGCCGCGCGCCAAAACTATAGCATGCCCGGCCGTTTTTTCCCGTGCGCCCACGATCCTTTCCCGACGTCTCTGCTATCTCTACTGTCTTCTATGCTGTTATATTTATTTTATATTTAATATTTCATATTTATCTCTACTTCTCTTTTGTCTACTTTTTTTTCTCTATACTTTTTTTTCTTATAAAAAAACAAAGTTGGTGATGATGGTGTTCCTGCCATCCTGCAATATAGGTCGTCTGATTTATATCTAACAGATAGGAAGGAAACAAATGGGAATTTTGCAAAAAGATACCCATACCCCTCTCCAGATTTGCAAATAAGGCCTTCCCTTGTTCATCCTTTTCTCTCATAGGATAAACTACTCATACAAATGCTGGGCATCTTGCAAGTTCTTAAAAACTTTCCATCATTTGCCACACTACTGGTTGCAGATGAAAAACCTACCCAAGCACATCGCGATACAGGAGAGACGCACAATTACAAGCTGATATTCTGTTGGACAATGGAGGCTATAACCAATTACTTTTACGGCAACAATAGTACCCAGGAAATTTGAAGGGTAGGTATGAACAAAACTGGAACTGCACATGTACTGCTAAGGGATTCAATACACACATTACCAATCGAGGAGGAGAACGATGGTCGCGGCAGCCTCTGTGAGTCATGGTCGGCAACGAGAGTCTGTTCATTGTCCATGATGGTGGTACTTCTGCTCTTGGCATCGGCTTCCGGGAAGCAGATCCAAGACCATGGAAGACGATGTCGGGGAAGAGGCTCCGTGTACGAGACGACGGTTGACCGGCTCCAGTGCGGCGTATGAGGTCGTCGATGAGGCAGGTGCGCTGAGTGGACGAGTGCGCCGATGTAAAGGGGAGGAGCAGGAAGGCTGCGGTGCCATGGAGAAGTCTATTTTGCGGTGGGGATAGAAAATGGGGAGTATTCAGGTGTACTACTCTGGGTGCCAGGGTGGGGTTGGCTGGGTAGGGTGAACCTGAAGTTACGAAAACAGCCCCCTACCAAGCACTACTAGGGAAAACCTTATACACAGAATCTTACCAGTAGGGCTTGTTAAAACGAGGCGCTAATGCTACTTAGCAATAGCGCGTCTGCTAAAACGGCGCTACTGTTACCCGCTTAGCAGTAGCGCGGCAGGAGCAGAACCACTGGGCATCAAGAAAGAAATTACGGCATATTACATCCACTGGGCATCAAAGTTTGCCACTATGATTATAAAGCACAAGGAGACAACAGATTACATACACTGGGCATCAAAGATCGCCACCAGTGCAAATAAACACGCCGAAAAAATAATATACAAAATCGACAACACTTAACAGAGTTCAAGAAAGGTTAGCCCAGCTGGGGAGCTGCAGCGCAAGCAGCTGAGCAAGATGATGAGACTGTGCTTGTTCAACACTTATATCTTCCTCACTCTGAAAGATAAACAAGCAGACAGATGACAAGTTTTGCACATAAAAGTATCAGTGCTGACAATTCATCACATTTCTTACTGACGAATAAAGTGAGACGGTTTAAAATTGCATTAAAACAATATGGTATTGTTCAGGTCAAGACATGGCAGGAAATGACATTGTGAAGGAGTTGGTAGCTTCTCGACACCACTGGATTATAGATCAAAAACTCATAGGTATCAATGGTTAGTGTGCTGTCAATTTATCCCATTTCAGATTGGCGAATAAAGAGAAGGTTTAAATAATAGTAGAATGACATGACATTGTTCAAAGTTAAGACATTGCAGAATATGACATTGTGCTGTAGTGGGTATGTTCACCACACCACTGGATTACGGATGAAGAACAAAAGCATACATGGTATGAAGAAGGAACTTGGTTGTACAACTGAAAACTTAAATTGAGAAGGACAAACTTTTGTTTATGAACTACATAATAAACTTTAAACATGCAATTTGATGCAAACACCAAAAATAAACAGTTGTTGCAGTCATGCCTAACGAAATATATACAACTAAGTTTGAAGCCTTGAGAAGGACAAACTTACATTATTGGTGAAGACAGGCTCTATAAAGGCCTTGTCCATGCTGATGGGATGGAAATTCAAGAAGTTTACTAATATGTCCATTTTGCATCATGCTTTTATATCAATATTTATTGCATTATGGGCTGTTATTACACATTATATCTCAATACTTATGGCTATTCTCTCTTATTTTACAAGGTTTACCACGAAGAGGGGGAATGCCGGCAGCTGGAATTCTGGCTGGAAAAGGAGCAAACGTTGGAAACCTATTATGCACAGCTCCAAAAGTCCTGAAACTCCATGAAACAACTTTTTGGAATTTATAAGAATTTTTGAGTGAAAGAAATAGGCCGGGGGCCCACACCCTGTACAGGAGGCAGGGGGGCGCGCCCCCCCTATAGGGCGCACCCCCCTATCTCCTGGGCCCCCTGGTGGGCCTCCGGCATCCATCTTCTGCTATATCATCACTTTTACCCTGGAAAAAATCGTGGGAAAGCTTACGGGACGGAACTCCGCCGCCACGAGGCGGAACCTTGGCAGAATCAATCTAGGGCTCTGGCGGAGCTGTTCTGCCGGGGACACTTCCCTCCGGGAGGGGGAAATCATCACCAACATCATCACCAACAATCCTCTCATTGGGAGGGGGTCAATCTCCATCTACATCTTCCCAGCACCTTCTCTTCTTAAAACCCTAGTTCATCTCTTGTATCCAATCTTGTATCAGAACCACAAATTGGTACCTGTGGGTTGCTAGTAGTGTTGATTAATCCTTGTAGTTGATGCTAATTGGTTTACTTGGTGGAAGATCATATGTTCAGATCCTTTATGCATATTATTACTCCTCTGGTTATGAACATGAATATTCTTTGTGAGTAGTCACGTTTGTTCCTGAGGACATGGGTGAAGTCTTGCTATGAGTAGTCATGTGAATTTGGTATTCGTTCGATATTTTGATGAGATGTATGTTGTCTTTTCCTCTAGTGGTGTTATGTGAACGTCAACTACATGACACTTCGCCATTATTTGGGCCTAGAGGAAGGCATGGAGAAGTAATAAGTAGATGATGGGCTGCTAGAGTGGCAGAAGCTTAAACCCTAGTTTATGCGTTGCTTCGTTAGGGGCTGATATGGCTCCATATGTCGAATGATGTGGTTAGGTTTACCTTAATACTTCTTTTGTAGTTGTGGATGCTTGCAATAGGGGTTAACCATAAGTGGGATGCTTGTCCAATTTAGGGCATTACCCAAGTTCCGGTCCACCCACATATCAAATTATCAAAGTACCGAACGCGAATCATATGAGCGTGATGAAAACTAGCTTGACGATAATTCCCAATATGTCCTCAGGAGCTCCTTTATCATTATTAGAAATTGTCTAGGCTTATCATTTTCTACATAAAGGATTGGGCCACCTTGCTGCACTTTATTTACTTTATTTACTTGTTGCTCGTTACTATTTATCTTATCACAAAACTATCTATCACCTACAATTTCAGTGCTTGCAGAGAAAACCTTAGTGAAAACCGCTTATCATTTCCTTCTGCTCCTCCTTGGGTTTGACACTCTTACTTATCGAAAGGACTAGGATAGATCCCCTACACTTGTGGGTCATCAAGACTCTTTTCTGGCGCCGTTGCCAGGGAGTGTAGCGCTTTTGGTGAGTGGAACTTGGTAGGGAAACATTTATATAGTG
Source organism: Triticum timopheevii (assembly GCA_963921465.1). Taxonomy (NCBI): domain Eukaryota; kingdom Viridiplantae; phylum Streptophyta; class Magnoliopsida; order Poales; family Poaceae; genus Triticum; species Triticum timopheevii. Next base: position 619,145,667 of record OY997268.1, on the reverse strand, counting down.
TGCTGAAATTTTCTGTTACTTGTCATTATGGAAACTAATCCTTTGAGGGGCTTGTTTGGGGTATCTTCACGCCAACCTGTAGAGCAAAGAGTTTCTCCTCAACCTACTGAACTTTATGAAAATATTTATTTTGAGATTCCTTCAGGTATGATAGAGAAACTGCTAGCTAATCCATTTGCAGGAGATGGAACATTGCATCCCGATTTACACCTTATCTTTGTGGATGAAGTTTGTGTATTATTTAAGCTTGCAGGTATTCCCGATGATGTTTTCAAAAGGAAGGTCTTCCCTTTATCTTTGAAGGGAGATGCAATGACATGGTATAGGCTATGTGATGATACGAGATCTTGGAATTATAAGCGATTGAAGTTGGAATTTCACTAGAAGTTCTATCCTATGATTCTCGTTCATCGTGATCGTAATACATATATAATTTCTGGCCTCGTGAAGGAGAAAGCATCGCTCAATCTTGGGGCAGGCTTAAGTCAATGTTATATTCATGCCCCAATCATGAGCTCTCTCGGGAAATGATTATTCAGAATTTTTATGCTCGGCTTTCTCTTCATAATCGCAACCTGCTTGATACTTCATGTGCTGGTTCTTATATGCTGAAGACTATTGATTTCAAATGGGACTTATTGGAAGGAATTAAATGCAACTCTGAAGATTGGGGTTCCGACGATGGTAAGGAGTCAGGTATGACACCTAAGTTCGATTGTGTTAAATCTTTTATACATACCGATGTTTTTCGTGGATTTAGCGCTATGTATGGACTTGACTCTGACATAGTATCTAATTTTTGTGAATCTTTTGCTACTCACATTGATCTCCTAAGGAGAAGTGGTTTAAATATAATCCTCCTATTGAAGTGAAAGTAGTTGCACCTATTACGGTCGAAGAAAAGACTATTACCTATAGTGATCCTATTGTTCCTACTTCTTATGTTGAAAAACCTCCTTTTCCTGTTAGGATAAAGGATCATGCTAATGCTTCGACTGTTGTTCATAAGAGTAATACTAGGACTTATACACCTCCTAAGCAAATTAATGTTGAACCTAGTATTGCTATGGTTAAAGATCTCTTGGATGATGACTTAGATGGGCATGTTATTTCTTTCTTGGGTGAGACTGCTAATATTGCTAGACCTGATACAAAGACACATAGACCTGTCGTAGGCATGCCTGTTATTTCTGTTAAAATAGGAGATCATTGTTATCATGGCTTATGTGATATGGGTGCTAGTGCTAGTGCGATACCTTATGATCTTTATAAAGAAATTATGCCCGACTTTGTTAGAAGACATTGATGTTACTATTAATCTTGCTAATAGGGATACCATTAAACCTATTGGGATTGTTAGAGATGTTGAAGTTTTGTGTGGGAAGGTTAAATACCCTGCTGATTTTCTTGTTCTTGCTTCCCCACAAGATGCCTTATGTCCCATTATTTTTGGTAGGCCCTTCTTGAATACTGCTAGTGCTAAGATTAATTGTGAAAAGAATATTGCCACTGTTGGCATAGATGGTATGTCTCATGAGTTTAATTTCGCTAAGTTTAGTAGACAACCTCGTGAAAGGGAACTGATAATCCCCAAGTGCAAGGAATCATCTTAGCACTTTCCAAAGGTGGAAGTGATAAGTATGGAGTGCCGAACCCAGAAGGACCTAAGGTAAGATCAATATTCTCTCAAGCCTTATCTGCCACTGATACGACTCTACGTGCACCGGACATTTGCTTCCATCTAGCAACGAGAAATGAAACTACGTTGTGGTTATGAAGAGGATAACTTTGCATAGTATCGGAGAGCTAAAACATAAAAGTAGGTGCTTCTATCATAAAGTTAGAATATATTACTTAGTATTATAAATAGCGAGTGTGGAATAATGGTGGATCGGTGTGCGGAATTGTCCTAGGCAATTGTTAACAAGACCGATAATCACTATTGCAGTTTCATATGAGGGAGAGGCATAAGCTAACATACTTTCTCTACTTGGATCGTATGCACTTATGATTGGAACTCTAGCAAGCATCCGCAACTACTAAAGAACATTAAGGTAAAAGCCAACCATAACATTAAAGCATCAAGTCCTCTTTATTCCCATACACAACAATCCCTCTTACACGGGTTTGTGCTTCTGTTCACTCACCAACCCACTATAAGCTAATCATGAACGTATTGCAACACCCTACAGCGTGAACCCCTCATGCTTGCGCGACACGGAGGGCACCATAGTGCAGCACCAAAGTAAAACATACAACTCATACCAATCTAGATCATCAATCAACCCAAAGACAAAAGATATCTACTCAAAACATCATAGGATGGCAACACATCATTGGATCATAATATGTGTCATAAAGCACCATGTTCAAGTAGGGGATTACAGCGGGGTGCGGGAGAATAGACCGCGTAAAAGAGATGAGGATGGTGATGATGATGATGATGATGATGATGAAGACGATCACTGCGGCGATGATTCCCCTCCCGATGGCACTCCGGCACCACCAGAAGAGAGGAGGAGAGGTTCTCCCCCTTGTGCTTCTTCCTCCATGGCCTCCACCTTCTCGTCCTTTCCCTTCATGGTGATGAAGACCCCTCCGGGATACTCCTCCACGGCCTCCGGTGATGATGGCCCCCTGCGGCCTGGTGCCGGAGAGGGCCTAGATTGACTTTATCGTGGCTACAGAGGCTTGCGGCGGCGGAACTTCTAATCCAATCTCTGTTCTGGAAGTTTTAGGGTACAAGAGTATATATGGGTGCAGGGGGTACGTCGGAGGAGCTACAGGGGCCCCACGAGGCAGGTGGGCGCCCCCAACCCTCGTGAGCACCTCCCATATCCCCTGACGTAGAGTCCAAGTCTATTCGGTGGCTTTCCTTCCAAAAATAACTTCTCCAGTTGATTTCGTTCCGTTTCGACTCCGTTTGATATTCTTTTTATTCAAAACACTGAAATAGGCAAAAAACTGAAAATCTGGGCGGGGCCTCTGGTTAATAGGTTAGTCCCAAAAATAATATAGAAGTGGATAATAAAGTCCAATATTGCCCAAAACAGTAGATAATATAGCATGGAGCAATCAAAAATGATAGATACATTGGAGACGTATCAGGCATCCCCAGCTTAATTCCTGCTCGTCCTCGAGTAGGTAAATGATAAAAAAGATAATTTTTTATGTGGAATGCTAGTAAGTGCTTAAGTTTGATCAATGATAATTCCAATCACTTTTTCTAGCATCAAAATGTGTCATAATAGTAGCTTATCTCATAAAACTTTTCATGATCAAGTAACAATCTAGTCACAATGTCAAGCATGGTTTAGAAACTTCATTGAGAACTAACAAACTATAATCTCAGTCATTGAAGCAAATGCAAATTATCATAACATCAGAAATAGTCAAGAATAGAGCTTTTCAGCAAGTTCACATACTCAACTATCATATAGTCTTCTACAATTGCTAACACTCACGTAATACTTGTGGTTATGGAGGTTTAGCCGGACACTGAGAAAGATAGGGGCTTTTGGTGTTGCCTCCCAACATATTCATCTTTAGGTGATGTCAACAATAATAGCCCATGCTAACTTACATCCAATTGGATATATATATATATATATATATATATATATATATATATATATATATATATATATATATATATATATATATATATATATATATATCATGATCTTTCAAACACAAGGAGCTTGCCAATGGATAAAATGAAAAAGGGAAAGGTGAGGATCACCTCGACTCAAGCATAAAGTAAAAACATAAAGTAAAAGATAGGCCCTTCGCAGAGGGAAGCAGAGGTTGTCATGCGTGTTTAGGGTTGATGCACATAATCTTAATGCAAAAAAACGTCACTTTATATTGCCCCTTGCATGTAGACCTTTATTATGCAGTCCGTCGCTTTTATTACTTCCACAACAAGTTTGTACAAAGCTTATTTTCTCTGCACTAATAAGTCATACATATTTAGAGAGCAATTTTTATTGCTTGTGCTGATGACAACTTACTTGAAGGATCTTACTCAATCCATAGGTAGGTATGGTGGACTCTTATGGAAAAAAATGGGTTTTAAGGGTATTTGGAAGCACAAGTAGTATCTCTACTTGGTGCGAGGAATTTGGCTAGGATGAGGGGGAAAGGCAAGCTCAACATGGTTGGAAGGTCAATGACAATATACTTTAACTAAGATGTCGGAAAACATAAACCATTACGTTGTCTTCCTTGTCCAACGTCAACTCTTTTAGCATGTCATACTTAATGAGTGCTTCACAATCATAAAAGATGTCCAAGATAATATATTTGTATGTCAACCTCTCTTTCCTTATTACTTCCTATTAATTGCAACGCTGACCAAAACTACGTTTGCCAACTCTCAACAACTTTTATGACTCATACTTTCTATGTGTGAAGTCATCACTAACCATGTTATAAGCATATGAAACGTATAAAAATTCAGATTTATGACATTCAATTCATTCCCACATTTACTCATAGGATATACATGAAGCACAAGAGTAAATGACAAACTACTCCAAAAGATATGAGTGAAGGACACCGAGTAGGAAAATAATTAACTAGCCATGGGAGGGTTCCTTTTCTATTCAAAATTTCATATCCAATGATTTTAATCAAACAACAAGTAAAACAGAATAAAATGACATTGCAAGGATAGCACAACTCATGTGAAGAAGCATAAACTTAGGCTCAACCGATACTAACCGAGAGTTGTTGAAGAAGAAAGGTGGGATGCCTAACGGGGCATCCCCAAGCTTAGAAGCTTGAGACTTCTTGAAATATTTATCTTGAGGTGCCATGGGCATCCCCAAGCTTGAACTTTTGTGTCTCCTTAAATCATCTCATATCACGGTTTCTCTTTTTGTCAAAAGCTTCATCCACAACAAACTCAACAAGAACTCGTGAGATAGGTTAGTATAAACCAATGCAAAACCTTATCATTTTCTACTGTAAAAAACACTAGAATTATTATTCAACATTTCATACTAAATGCCTCTGCATATTTAATACTCCTATCCTCAAATAGAATCATTAAACAAGCAAACATATGCAAACATAACAGCAATCTGTCAAAACAGTACAGCCTGTAAAGAATGCAAGAGTATCAATACTTCCCTAACTCCAAAAATCATGAGAGAATACTCCCACTGTAGTATATTTATCAGAGCTCATTATGAAAAAAGTTTGAACATTGTATCATGCTCTGACTTTTCTAGGGAATTTTTGCAACAGCGGTAGACTTTCTGTTTTCAAACAGCAACATGTATACTAGCAGAATAAGCATGGCAAAGGCCATCCTTGACATTTTTATTGAAACTAAAGATGCAAAACACTATTATAAATAACAGCAAGCTAAAACTAACAAAATAAAATGATGCTCCAAGTAAAACACATATCATGTGACGAATCAAAATATAGCTCCGAGTAAGGTGTACCGATAGTTTTGAAGACGAAAGAGGGGATGCCTTCCGGGGCATCCCCAAGCTTAGGCGCTTGAGTATTCCTTGAATATTACCTTGGGGTGCCATCGGCATCCACAAGCTTAGGGTCTTTCCACTCCTTATTCTCCTCATATCGATGTCTCACCCAAAACTTGAAAACTTCAATGACACAAAACTTAATGGAACTTCGTGAGATAGGTTAGTATGATAAAGAGTAAAGCATGCACTTTGGTACTGTAAAAGAAAAGGTTCATAATTGTTTTCACATAATTCCTACTGTACTATATCATTTCTACAATCTATATAGAAAAATATAAGCCATAGAAACTAGAAAACAAGCAAACTATGCGATGAAAACAGAATATATCAGAAACTGAACAGTCTGTAATGATCTGAACAATAACCATAATTCTGCTACTCCGTAACTTATGAAATAAACTAGTGGACGTGAGGAATTTGTCTATTAATCTTCTGAAAAAATAATCAACTCAAAAGCACTCTTCTGTAAAAAATGACAGCTAATCTCGTGAGCACAAAGTTTCTGCTTTTTACAGCAAAATCTCATTAACTTTCACCGAAGTCTTCCCAAAGGTCTTACTTGGCACTTTATTGAAACAAAAGCTATAAAACATGATTAATACAATATCTTAATCATGTAGACTCACAAAAACAGTAAGGATAAATATTGGGTTGTCTCCCAACAAGAGCTTTTCTTTAATGCCTTTTAGCTAGGCATGATGATTTCAATGATGCTCACACAAAAGATAAGAGTTGAAACACAAAGAGAGCATCATGAAGAATATGACTAGCATTTAAATCTAACTTACTTTGTATGCCTAGGGATTTTGTGAGCACACAATTTATAGGAACAAAAGACAACTAGCATAGGAAGGCAAAACACGTATAACTTTAAAACTTTTAAGCACATAGGGAGGAAACTTGATATTATTGCAACTCCTACAAGCACATATTCCTCCCTCATAATAATTTGTTCTCATACTCAATTGGAACCTTTTCCGAAATAGTGGAATCATTACTAGCTAAAGTTGACACTCTTCCAAATCCACTTTCATAAATATCACATTAAGATTCAACATCCTCCAAAATAGTGGGATCACCAATTCCTAAAGTTGACACTCTTCCAAACCCGCTTTAAATGATAGTAATATTCATACTCCAAAAGATATAAGTGAAGTTCATGGGGCATTCTACAATTATCATAGACTAACCAATATCCAGGCTCAAAATATATAAGTGAAGCTCATGAAGCATTCTATAAAACCATACTCAAAAGATTTAAGTGAAGCACCAAGAGTAATTCTATAAGATCATGTGAACAAAATCACAAAGGACATAAATCATGCTAGCATGGATCTTAAAGGAAAAACGAAATCACAAAGGACACAAATCATGTGAACAAAGCAAAAACTGAGGTATACCAATAATCGTTGAAGAAGAAAGATGGGATGCCAACCGGGGCGTCCCCAAGCTTAGATGCTTGAGTATACTTGGAATATTTACTTGGGGTGCCTTGGGCATCCCCAATCTTGAACTCTTGCTTCTCTTTATTCTTCTCACATCGGTGACTCCTCGTCCTTCGAACACTTCATCCACACAAAACTTTAACAAAAACTTGTGAGATCCGTTAGTGTATTAAAACAATTCACTACCTTTAGGTACTGTAATGAACTCATTCTTTGTTTGTATTGGTGTTAAACCTACTGTATTCCAAGTTCTCTATGGTTCATACCCTCCAATACTAGCCATAGATTCATCGAAATAAGCAAACAACACATGCAAAACAGAATCTGTTAAAAACAGAACAGTCTGTAGTAATCTGGAAGTTTGGAAAACTTCTGTAACTCCTAAAATTATAAACTAAATTTTACAATTTGAAAAATTTGTACAGAAGTAATGTGAAAAGAGAATCAGAACCATTTGACTTTCCAGTTAAAAATGTAAATTCATGCACTACAGCCAAAGTTTCTGTTTTTGTTCTGCACATAGCAAACAAGCAATCTAATCATCCTAAAACCAAGCTTGGCACACTATTTTTATAATACAATGAATATATACAAGGGGATAATTATTTACAGAGAAACTTCCATGAAAAATTCTAAATTTTTTCCATGATCATGAACACAAGTGTTCAAGGTCGACCCTCACTTCTTCAATGCAAAACCTTCCAATCACTTCTCTTTTTGAAAAACGTTTTAGGCATGAGAGGCAAGTAATAATTTTTGTATTTTCATTTTAATTTTTTTTGTATGTTTCACCCACAAGTAAACATAAACAAAAAGGAAAAAAATCTACTTAGTGAAGAAAGCAAACAAGCACACACGAGAATATCAACCCCACACTATTGCTCCCCGGCAACGGCACCAGAAAAGAGCTTGATAATCCCCAAGTGCAAGGAATCATCGTAGCACTTTCCAAAGGTGGAAGTGATAAGTATGGAGTGTCGAACCCACAAGGAGCTAAAGGTAAGATCAATATTCTCTCAAGCCATATCTGCCACTGATACTACTCTACGTGCACCGGATGTTTGCTTCCATCTAGCAACGAGAAATAAAACTACGTTGTGGGTATGAAGAGGATAACTTTGCATAATATCGGAGAGCTAAAACATAAAAGTATGTGTTGTTATCATAAAGTTAGAATATATTACTTAGTATTATAAATAGCGAGTGTAGAATAATGGTGGATTGGTGTGCGGAATTGTCCTAGGCAATTGTTAACAAGACCGATAATCACTATTGCAGTTTAATATGAGGGAGAGGCATAAGCTAACATACTTTCTCTACTTGGATCATATGCACTTATGATTGGAACTCTAGCAAGCATCCGCAACTACTAAGGATCATTAAGGTAAAACCCAACCATAGCATTAAAGCATCAAGTCCTCTTTATTCCTATACGCAACAATCCCTGTTACTCGGGTTTGTGCTTCTGTTCACTCACCAACCCACTATAAGCGAATCATGAATGTATTGCAACATCCTACAGCGGGAACCCCTCACGCTTGCGCGACACGGAGGGCACCATAGGATAGCACCAAAGTAAAACATACAACTCATACCAATCTAGATCATCAATCAACCCAAAGACAAAAGATATCTACTCAAAACATCATAGGATGGAAACACATCATTGGATCATAATATGTGGCGTAAAGCACCATGTTCAAGTAGGGGATTACAGCTGGGTGCGGGAGAGTGGACCGCGTAAAAGAGATGAGGATGGTGATGATGATGATGATGTTGATGAAGACGATCACCACAGCAATGATTCCCCTCCCGATGGCACTCCGGCACCACCGGAAGAGAGGAGGAGAGGTTCTCCGCCTTGTGCTTCTTCGTCCATGGCCTCCACCTTCCGGTCCTTGGCCTTCATGGTGATAAAGACCCCTCCGGGATACTCCTCCATGGCCTCCAGTGATGATGGCCCCCTCCGGTAGGTTGCCGGAGAGGGCCTAGATTGACTTTCTCGTGGCTACAGAGGCTTGCGGTGGTGAAACTTCTGATCCAATCTCCGTTCTAGAAGTTTTAGGGTACGAGAGTATATATGGGTGCAGGGGGTACGTCAGAGGAGCTACGGGGGCCACACGAGGCAGGGGGCGCGCCCTAAGGGGGGGGGCGCCCCCACCCTCGTGAGCACCTCCCATATCCCCTGACCTAGAGTCCAAATCTATCCGGTGGCTTTCCTTCCAAAAATAACTTCTCCAGTTGATTTCGTTCCGTTTCGACTCCGTTTGATATTCCTTTTCTTCAAAACACCGAAGTAGGCGAAAAACAACAAATCTGGGTTGGGCCTCCGGTTAATAGGTTAGTCCCAAAAATAATATAAAAGTGGATAAAAAAGCCCAATATTGCCCAAAACAGTAGATAATATAGCATGGAGCAATCAAAAATTTCAGATATGTTGTAGACATATCAGGAACCACCTAGTAAGGATGAGATTATTGGTCTTTCTTCCATTGTTGTTCCTCCAACTGATCCGTTAGAACAATATTTGCTAGACCATGAAAATGACATGTTTATGAAGGAAAGGTGTCGGTGTCAAAACCGGCGGATCTCGGGTAGGGGGTCCCGAACTGTGCGTCCAGGCGGATGGTAACAGGAGACAAGGGACACGATTTTTTACCCAGGTTCGGGCCCTCTTGATGGAGGTAAAACCCTACGTCCTGCTCGATTAATATTGATGATGTGTGTTACAAGAGTGGATCTACCACGAGATCAAGGAGGCTAAACCCTAGAAGCTAGCCTATGGTATGTTTGTTGTTCGTCCTATGGACTAAAGCCATCCGGTTTATATAGACACCGAAGAGGGCTAGGGTTACACAGAGTCAGTTACAATGGTAGGAGATCTACATATCCATATCGCCAAGCTTGCCTTCCACGCCAAGGAAAGTCCCATCCGGACACGGAACGAAGTCTTCAATCTTGTATCTTCATAGTCTTGGAGTCCGGCCGATCATGATAGTTCGGCTGTCCGGACAACCCCTAGTCCGGAACTCCCTCAGTAGCCCCTGAACCAGGCTTCAATGACGACGAGTCCGGCGCGCATGTTGTCTTCGGCATTGCAAGGCGGGTTCTTCCTCCAAATAATTTATAGAAGATTGTGAACACCAGGATAGTGTCCGGCTCTGCAAAAAATAAATTCCACGTACCACCATAGAGAGAATAATATTACACAAGTTCAATCTGCTGACGTATTCTTTGGGATGACGTCACACCACTACCAAGCCTTTGCTCGAATTGTTTTTACTATACCACCTCAGCGCGTTTAGCGAAGCGGTTTCCTTGGCACGTCTTGTCGAAGCAGAGATCATGTTCCCCTTATTCCAGGATTCCCATCAATACGGACGTGGGTAACCCAACTGCGCCATTGATCGTGGCGCTTGGGAGATAAGCGAGTTTTACCAGGCCGGTGGGGACACATGTTTTTGTCCGCCCATATAAGGGGATAAAGATCCAACCCTTCTACCTGCGCCTTCTTCCTCCTTGGCTTATCCATCTCCGCGAACTCAAGCTCCAGCGCCCAAGTCCGCACTTCTCAACTCAACCTTCTCCAACTATGTTCGGAGCGGGAGGCAAGTGGATGGCCTCCTCCGTCACGGAGGGGCAGATCCAGAAGCTGCGCAACACCGGATATTTGTCTAGCAACATCGCGCATCGGCTCCCCGATGAGGGGGAGATCATCCCCACCCCCAGGCCCCATGAGAGGGTAGTATTTCTTCCCCATTTCCTCCGCGGACAGGGCTTCCCACTTCATCCCTTTGTCCGTGGGCTCATGTTCTACTACAGCCTGGAATTCCATGATCTGGCCCCGAATTTTATCCTCAACATCTTGGCGTTTATCATCGTGTGCGAGGCCTTCGTCTGCATCCAGCCCCACTTCGGCTTGTGGCTCAAGACGTTCAGTCAAGCCGAAGGTTGTAAAGGGCAGCCAAGCGGAGTGCGGAGGCGCCATGGTGGGCAGGATGTCCCACATTACTTGGCTAGAGGGCACCTTCGTGGAAACCATTAAGGGGTGGCAATCGGGGTGGTTCTACATCACCGAGCCGCGTGACCCTGATTGGGCAGCGGCCCCCGAATTCAGATCTGGCATCCCTACACGCTCACCTCCTAGAAAGAGAGCGGCCGGATCTAGGGCGATTCAGAGGAGCTAACAGGACTCCAAGCCTGTATCCAAAAGCTGGTGGACAAGAAGCTCAAGCTTGTCAACGTAGTCCAGGTCATGCTCATCCGCCGGATTCTCCCGTGCCAACAACGGGGCTTCAACATGTGGGAGTTCGATCCGACGCAGGACCAGACTCTGAATAGGCTCTTCGACACTACGTACGAAGATGTCTGGAGGGTGCTGTTAAAGAGCGCCGAGGCTCCCGCATTCGCTACCGAAGATCGCGGATTCAGCTCGCAGCATCCAGCTGACGAGGTAAGTGATTTTGTCGCTTGTTTTCCATAGTTTGACTCTATGCGGGATCTAAACTCCCTTTGCCTTTGACAGGACTGGCTGGCGAAGGCCGAACAGACTATCTGTCCAGCCCCATTGCCAGAGGACCCAGTGGACGCCCGCCTAACGGGGCTGCTGGCTCTGGCACCCCATGTGGTGCCGGAGAAGAAGGCCAAGAAGAAGGCCACGGGTACTCGAAAGAGTTCCCGTTTTCAAGTGTTATCGAATGATGAATCCGAGGCCGACTCCTCCCACAAGGGCGAGGAGGAGAAGAAGAAAGCCTCTCCCCCAGCGGTGGGAGGGAAGAAAAGGAAGGCCTCCCCAACAATGGAGGTCGAAGGATCCAAGAAGGGAAAAACTATTTCCCCGGACTGCTCTGCCAACGCCCGTGACGACGACGAGGACTGGCCTCCAAGGGCCAAGCCTCTGGCGAGATCGTAAGTATCCGGACTCTTGAATAACTTCATGGTTTTTCTTTTCGCCGCGTCTTGTCTTTATAATGCCGCATACAACCCTGCAGTCCGCCCAAGGATGATCTTCCTGCTTCGTCGAGCGGGTCCTTGGGTGCGTCGGACATGGATTCCCTTCCGACCGCCTCCACCCCCCGTGATGCGGACGATGCCGAGGCGGGATCCCATGAAGGGACTCGCCAGGAGGAGGAGGCCCCTGAGGTGTCGCAGGACAACCTCCCGGACTTTGCACCGGACTCGGCCCCGGAGACTACAGTGGCTCCGGAGTCCGGCGGGCGACCCTTCGTAAGAAGGGCAAGACCGTGATGCCGGCAGCCTCCATCCAACCGGAGGCGCCAGATAACTTGCTGGAGGCGCTCAATAGCGCCTCCATTGAAGAGGAACACTGCATTGTTATGAATGCGGTGATTCAGAAGGTTCAGCTCGCCAAGAGCAGGCTGACCGAAGCCTGCAGCAGCCTTCTAACAGGCTTTGAGGTAAGAATTTGGATATATATAAAATGGTACCGCATAGATAGTATCCCCTGATGCTTGGTTCGGTGTTCGGAAAGAAAAGCCGGACTGAGGATCTAAAAAGATATACGCAGGAGTCATAAAAAATATGTCAATATGGGATTGCAGGCATTGCTGCTGACCTCCGCCGCACTGTCTGCGGAGGTCAATACTTTGAAGGAAAACCTCGAGCGATCCGAGGACGAGCTCGGCCGTGCCAAAAAAGCAGCTCGAAGACAAGGAAGGTGAGTAACACCATATTAAAATTGCACCTTATAGAAAAGGATTTTGGTTGCAAGAAAAATGACGAGGATAACATGGATGTAACAGGGGCCACGAACGAGGTGGCGACTCTGAAGGAGGCGGTGTTCGCGGCCGAACGTAGTGCGGCCGCGGAACGCACCGAGCGAGAGAAGCATGAGGCACGGGTGGCGGAGGTACAGCAAGAGCTCCAGGCTCTCGTGGAAAAACATGAGAGTTTGGAGCGTGACTCGAAGTCTCGAGAGTCCGAGCTTGCGACGGCTCTTGAGAGTGCCAAGTCCGCTAAGGCAGAAGCCTATAAGGCCCTCCAGGAAATTGAGCCGTTGAAGAAAATAGTGGCGGGTAAGGCATTTTTCATGCAAAGTAAGCATGTCAGTGTGAATTACCTATCACTTATCTGAATTCAGAGCTCTCCAGGAGCGTTCGCAGATCTTTCTCGCAGCGTATCCGATGCTGCCGCATTCTACCGGGCCGAGGAGGGGAGCTCGACGGAGAATGTCTTCTGGTCTCAGTATGCTGAGGCCGGACATCCGGTGCCCCTTAGCGACCAGCTGAAGCAGCTGGTCGAGCTCCACAAGGTTGCCGAACAGGCCATGAAGGGCCTCATAGTTCGGGTGTGGCCGAAGGAGGCCATACCTGGGAGCTACTTCGGCCTGGTGCGGCGGCTGGTGGATGCCTGCCCGTGGGTTGAAGTCATCAAGCACTCCGCTTGCATTGAGGGTGCTCGTCGGGCCCTTGCCCGCGCAAAGGTGCACTGGGGCAAGATGGATGCCCAGAAGCTTGTGACGGACCCGCCACGGCAGGGCAAGGAGTACCGCACGCCCGAGATGTATTGTAAGAGTGTCCTGAAGGGTGCCCGCACTATTGTGGGTGAGTGCTCCAAAGATGTAATATTTGAGTAGACTCGCATTTTGTTATCCTGTGCGCTAAAAACTTAGTTCATATGCGCTAAGCAATGCTTGTTAATTTAAAATATTACCTTCTGTGCGGCTGTTTATCAAATCTGAGAGATGGCAAGTCGTCGGCTTCAGCCCCCATGCCGCGAGTGCTGGGGTGTTCGAGATAAACTTGAGCACTCTTGTTCCCATTTTTGGGTCCATCTAGGGAGGCGCTCAACACGACGAACAAGGCAACCAGACTTATAATGCTTGAACACTCTCACTTAGCCATAGAATTCTATAATTTTAAATTTTGGCGAAGCCCCTAGTCTTCGGAAGGCCGAATTTGGGGCGCTATCCACGCCTGGGCCGGAAAAAACCGGCTCCTCCCACTAAGCGGCATAAGTCTTTAAGGACTCGCAAAAAATCTCTCGAACAGCGACCGGCTCTCGCCTTATCATGACGGTCAGTTTTAGCTTTCTCCACTGAGGCATTAACCCAAGTCAACTGGGGCGCAATCGTAGTGGTTCTCCCAGTGCTACCTTAGCCGATACAACGGAACGTAAGGTACCAAAACATGGGAGCCGGGCAAACCCAACTATTGACCCAAGACATGGTTCGGAGCCGATGCATATAATGCTATAAGTTCGGGGTGCCGCACTTGGGAAAGTGTTCGGAGTTATCACACCATGATGCGGGAAACATAAGCCCCTGGTGTATTTGAGCCGTACCAAAGTGCACGGATGCAACATGCCGTAAATGAACATATGTATAAAAAGGAAATGCAATTATAAGCAAAAAGGTGTTGCATTGTTTTATTCAGGAGGTGCTGCTATGAATGCAGAACGATACAAATAGTGCGGTAAGCAGGGGCAGGACTGTTTAAGCATGTCCCCCCTCCAGGGGTAGGCTGCGGAGTGGTGTATAAAACAGATTTAATGCTCGTAATGGAGACCACCTGGGTATTCATTGTAGCCTTTATCCTTCCCTGGCTGTTGCATCGTGAGTTCGGCAGGTCTGCTGCCGGACAGGGCCTCTGACGAACGGAGTCCTGTGGGTAAAAAATAAAAAAAGAGAAAAGGAAAAAAAGGAACGACACACTTGAGAGCCCCTAGTGTGGTTGAGCCGCAGTCTGGGCCTATCGTGGTCGTGCCCCTCTCCCCATGCCCATGGTATCTTCAGAGCGTAATGGTGTACGCGAAGGACTTGTCTTGATGTTTTGCGGGGGCTGGGGTTGTGGCCGCACTGCTACGCATGCTCGGAACGTGCCAGGTGGTCTTGTTGTAGGTTACTCCGGGCGCGCTTAGCTATGTCCGGCCGCTTAACGGCCGGACTCGAGAATTGCATTAAGAGGCTGCATTGTGCTTCTGCCGCGAGAGCTGCGGTATGTTCCTCCGTGCGAAGAGAATGTTCAGTGTTTCCGTTGACCGTGATGACTCCTCGAGGGCCTGGCATCTTGAGCTTGACATATGCGTAGTGTGGTACCGCGTTGAACTTTGCAAACGCGGTACGTCCGAGCAGGGCATGATAGCCGCTGCGGAACGGAACTATGTCGAAGATTAACTCCTCGCTTAGGAATTTATCCGGGGATCCGAAGACCACTTCCAATGTAACTGAGCCTGTACAATTGGCTTCTACACTTGGTATGACGCCTTTAAAGGTTGTCTTGGTAGGTTTAATCCTTGAGGGGTCTATGCCCATTTTGCGCACTGTATCCTGGTAAAGTAGGTTCAGGCTGCTGCCGCCGTCCATCAGGACTCTGGTAAGGTGAAATCCGTTGACGATTGGGTCTAAAACCAATGCGGCGAATCCGCCGTGGCGGATGCTGGTTGGGTGGTCCCTTCGGTCAAAAGTGATTGGGCATGAGGACCATGGATTGAACTTTGGGGCAACTGGCTCCATCGCGTATACATCCCTCAGTGCACGTTTCCGCTCCCTTTTGGGTATGTGCGTTGCGTATATCATGTTCACCGTCCGCACCTGTGGGGGGAAACCCTTCTGTCCTCTATTGTTCGGCAGTCGGGTCTCTTCCTCGTCATCGCTATTCAGCCCCTTGTCATCGTTTTCGGCAATTAACTTGCCTGCCTGCTTGAATACCCAACAGTCCTTGTTGGTGTGGTTGGCTCCAAATTGGACGGACCCGGAGTAGTTCTTTTGAATGGCTTTTTCCGCTGACCGGGTTTAGAGGCTCTGAATCCGGCATTGACTGCCGTATCCTCACTATTGTCGCCGTTAGTGCCGCATTTGTTTTTTGTTACGACGCAGCCTGCCATTTCGGTCCTTAAAATCCGGACTGCCAGAATTTTTGCTGAGGTTGTTGCTGCGTGCTAGCCAGCTGTCCTCACCCGCGCAGAAGCGGGTCATGAGTGATGTGAGGGCTGCCATGGATTTCGGCTTTTCCTGTCCCAGGTGCCGGGCGAGCCACTCGTCGCGGATGTTATGCTTGAAGGCCGTGAGGGCCTCCGCATCCGGATAGTCGACGAATTGGTTTTTCTTGGTTAAGAACCGTGTCCAGAATTGTCTAGCCGATTCGTCTGGCTGCTGAATTATGTGGCTTAGGTCATCCACGTCTGGTGGTCGCACATACGTGCCTTGGAAGTTATCGAGGAATGCGGATTCCAGGTCTTCCCAACTCCCAATTGACTCTGCTGGCAAGCTGTTAAGCCAATGCCGGGCTGGTCCCTTAAGCTTGAGGGGGAGATATTTGATGGCATGAAGATCATCACCGCGGGCCATGTGGATGTGAAGGAGATAGTCTTCGATCCAAACCGCGGGGTCTGTTGTGCCATCATAAGATTCGATATTGACGGGTTTAAACCCTTTGGGGATTTGATGATCCATTACTTAATCTGTGAAGCATAGCGGGTGTGCGGCGCCTCTGTACTGGGTGATGTCACGACGGAGCTCAAGAGAGCTTTGTCTATTTTGTTCGGCCCGGCCGGACTTACTGTGTCCAGCGCAACGGTTGTCGTCACATATCGTGGGGCGCCCACACAATCCATAGATCGATCTTGATTGTCTTGCCTTATCCTCCAATATATCTCGCAAGTCCGGAGCGTTCCCCTGTGGCCTTGTGCTTTTCGAGCGAAGCCGGGGTACGGTTCTAGTGAAGGGCCTAGAGGCCTCTCTATCGCGACCACAGGGTGGTCGGTCAGCCGTATTGTCTGCTGGTGATGCAAGTTCATATGCCTCCTCCTCTAATCGGGGGAGCAGCTTGCGTTTAGGGTAGCTTTTGGAGGGGCGTTCGAGCACATGCTCTTCGGCCGCGAGGACTTCGGTCCATCTGCCGGCTAGCAGATCTTGATCATCTCTAAGCTATTGCTGCTTTTTCTTGAGGCTGTTTGCCGTGGCCAAAAGCCTGCATTTAAAACGCTCTTGTTCGAAGGGATCCTCAGGCACGACGAATTCGTCGTCGTCGAGGCTCGCCTCATCTCCAGAGGGAGGCATATAATCCTCTACCTCTTCTTCTGCCGCTCTCTCATGAGGGCTGGCGTCTTCGTCCTCCTGCGCTGAATCTTACTGGAGGGTGTTGTCTTCGGCATTGTCCGGGGTATTATTATCTCCGGTGCCGGAATCGCCGTTCTTGTTGTGGCGGGATTTAGAACGGCGCCGCTGACGTCGGCGCTTGGGCTGTTTTTTGGAGGGGCCATCCTCCGTTGCTCCTTCGCCATTCCCGTCCTTCGGGGTATCCACCATGTATATGTCATATGATGAGGTGGCTATCCAGTGCCCGGTAGGCGCTGGTTCTTGGTCGTCTCCGGCATCATCGTCCATACCGTCGATGTCTTCGGAGTCGTAGTCTAGCATGTCGGTTAGATCGTCGACAGTGGCTACCAAGTGGGTAGTGGGTGGGCTTTGAATTTCTTCGTCGTCCGCATCCCAACCGTCCTGGCCGTAGTTCGGCCAGGGCTCTTATCACGCCCAATATGTGACCCTATCCAAAAGGAACTCGAAGGTCCCACCAAGGATAGTCCCGCATATTGAAACGCTTTTGCAAGGTGGTATCATTACATCAACATTACATAATAGATGGGGATACATACAAAAGACATACAATGCCACACGAATACAACATCATCTTACATAAGAGCAACATCCGGCTACGCATGAAAACACAAACAGAAACTCAAACGCCATCCACCCTGCTAGCCCAGGCTGCCGACCTGGAACCTATCCCCTAATCGAAGAAGAAGCAGAAGCAGAACTCCAAAACAAGCAAACATCGCTCTCGCGTCATGATCATCGGATAAACCTGTACCTGCAACTGTTGTTGTAGTAATCTATGAGCCACGAGGACTCAGCAATCCCATTACCATGGGTATCAAGACTAGCAAAGCTAAATGGGAAAGGAGAGGGGTAAAGTGGTGAGGTTGCAGCAGCGACTAAGCATATATGGTGGCTAACATACGCAAATGAGAGCGAGAAGAGAAACAATGGAATGGTCGTGAAGCTAGCTATGATCAAGAGGTGATCCTGAACAACTACTTACGTCAAACATAACCCAGAAACCGTGTTCACTTCCCGGACTCCGCCGAGAAGAGACCATCACGGCTACACACACGGTTGATGCGTTTTAATTCGGATCTAGTGTCAAGTTGTCTACAACCAGACATTAACAAATTCCCATCTGCCTATAACCGCAGGCACGACTTTCAAAAGATTATACCCTGCAGGGGTGTCCCAACTTAGCCCATGATAAGCTCTCGCGATCAACAAAGGATATTCCTTGTCCCAGGAAGACCCGATCAGAATCGGAATTCCGGTTTACAAGCGATTCAACAATGGTAAAACAAGACCAGCAAGACCGCCCGATGCGCCGACAATCCCGATAGGAGCTGCACATATCTCGTTCTCAGGGCAACACCGGATGAACACAACGTACAACTAAAACCAACCCTCAAGTTTCCCCGTGGTGGCGCTGCAAGTGGCTCTGGTTTGGACCAACACTTAGACAAGCAATGGCCTGGGGGGGCTATAATAAAGATGACCCTCGGGTTAATTACTCCCAAGGGAAATGTAGGTGGTGGTGAGGAAAATGGTAAAACCAAGGTTGGGCCTTGCTGGAGGAGTTTTATTCAAAGCGAACTGTCAAGGGGGTCCCATAAATCACCCAACCGCGTAAGGAACGCAAAATCCGGGAACATAACACCGGTATGGCGGAAACTAGGGTGGCAAGAGTGGAACAAAACACCAGGCATAAGGCCGAGTCTTCCACCCTTTAGCAAATATATATAGATGCATTAATTAAATAAGAGATATTGTGATATCCCAACATAATCCTGTTCACCATGGAGAAATCTTCAACTTCACCTGCAACTAGCAATGCTATAAGAGGGGCTGAGCAAAAGCGGTAACATAGCCAAGCAACGGTTTGCTAGGAAGGGTGTCAAAGGTTAGAGGTTCATGGCAATTTGGGAGGCTTGATGAGCAAAAGATAGGTAACGCAGCAAAGCGATAGAATGAAGCAACTAGCATAGCAATGATAGTAGTGTGATCCAGGGTAGCGGTCATCTTGCCTGAAATCCCGCAAGGAAGAAGAACGAGTCCATGAAGAAGACGAACGGATGAAGCCACGAAGACGAACCAAGCGTAGACGAACGAATCCTCACGATCGCAACGAAACGGGAACTATCGAGAAGAAGCACACAACATAGTAAACACACCACACATGAACAAGGCATGATGCACACACAAGCATGATGCATGACAAAGCTACATGAAGCTACTCATGGCAAGAGAAGATGCAAACAAGAACAACACATCAAGGCAAGTTTAAAAGAGGCCGAAAACAACATATAACAATTCTGGTAAGTCCTCATATGCAAATTTCGAAATTGTTCCAGATCTGAATAAACCTTATGTTCAAGTTGTTAAACAACAAGTTAAAATGCACCAAGATAATCTACACGAAATTCTAGTCAAGTTACATATAAAGGTCATTTAATTCGGAGCTACGGCCTAGAAGATATGAGCAAAACAAGTTAAACATGGCATTGATGCAAAATGCATACAAACATCAAGCAAACACCTCAAAACAAGGATGCAACATGATAATATGAAACTACATGCAAAATCAAGCAAGTTTCATATAGAGCACACTCAAAACGGAGCAACGGTTCAACACATACACTATACAAGTCATGGCAACAATCTGTCCATAATAGCAAGTAGGCATATTGCAAACATCAAAACAACATTCTACAGCATCTCAACATAAGAACAAAAGGCATGGGCATGATGTAAAGGTAAAGCATAACAAAACATGAACACTGAGCTATCTCTAGAAATCACTAGAACATGCTCCAAAACACATGGCAAGATTGCAAATAATAACAGTGTTAGTCATTAGCAGAAATAACTTCAGGTTGCAATGTTTAGAGCTATCAAACAACATGTTACAAGAACTTATCATGGCAAACAAAGGCATGGCATGAATCTAATAATTTCATAGAACAAAAGTCCCTTACTGACCATGAGCTAAAAGGGCACATAAAATATGATGGCAGCCATATAAACATGGCAAGTTATATGACAGATTCATACTTGGCAGGAACAACAATAAGTAGGCATGTTGGTGAGCTTGAACCACTCACCACAGAGAAATACATGGCATGTCAAGGCAACCAACAGTAAGAATACATGTTTATGAAGCTAAGCATGGCAAGAACAAGTTCATAGGGTGCATGGATCACTAGGAAATCACATGGCAAAACTGAACTTCATGTTAACAGGCTGACAGCAACATCATTTAGCAACTTTGGAGCAACATATGAATAATCTACAGCAAGCTATAAATGCAACCAGGGGCATGGATAGATAGCTCATAACCATATGTACAAAACATCCTTACTGAAGTATCTCAAAATAAGCATGGATCTCTTTGTAGCATCAAGTTTACATGGCATAAAAATAACAGCAAAACAGGGACTGAAATCAGCAACATCCCGAGGCCTAGTTTACATGCTTGTGATAGTCACCACATTGATCACAAAAATACATGGCATACACCCCTAGAAACATGGCATATCATAGATCAAAACACATGTAGACGTCAACCTCATAGGATGCACACATCAATCATGGCAAAAATGACAAAACCTCAAGTTATAACAGTTTCAGCAGATTAACAGCAACATGCACTCTTGCAACGATGATTCAGGCATCAAGACGATCTCAAATGAATATGATGCAACGGAATGAAGTGAAGTACTCGTTGAGGCGAACAATTTGACATATTACACGCACAAAACAGAGCTATGGATGCAGAGATATGATGCGCTGAACATGGCATGATTATGTTGAAAATCTGGGACTTGGTGGAAATTTGAACAGGGCGAGCCCCCGAGTCTAAAGTGTGCGCCGAGCGAGGAATAGGGCGGTGGCGCTCACCTAGCGGCCCGTGGGCCGACTGGAGGAACTGGCGGTTGAGCCCTGTGCGCGGGGTCGAGGCCCACGATGGGGCCGTCCTCGTGCCCGACGCAGGTCGGCAACGGCGGCCCTGGCGCACTCCGGCGAGGGGAGTGGGGGTCGGCGGCGGGGCGGTGACCGGCAGGGTCGGGAGCGACGGCCGGTGGCGGATCCGGCGAGGGTTCGCGGGGCGGAGCGGCGAGGTCAACGGGCGAGCTAGGCCCGACAGCGCAGATCGGAGCACGGGCGCTTGGGGCGCCGGCGACGAAGCAAGAGGGCGGCGGGGGCGGAGGAGTCGAGGCGCGCGGCGACGGGGCTCGGGCGCCGGACGGCGGCGCCGGCAGGCGGAGCTCGGGAGGCGCACTGGCGGGCGGGCAGGCGAGGCGGCGGCGCGGAGTCGACCCGGGCCCCGATTGGCTTCGGCGGGCCCCGCACGAGCTCGGGCGGGCCTGCGGCAGCGAGAGGAAAGAGGAGGCGCGGTGGAGGCGGCGGGGAGCTGACATGGGGGCACAGGATTCGCGGAGGGGCGGCAGCTGGACGTGTCCGGCTAGATTGGACATGTCCGGCGGGCGAGAGATAGGTTTGATCTAGGGTTTGCACCGAAATTTCGGGGAGGGGCACAAATATATCGGTAGAGGGAGCTAGGAGAGTCCAAATGAGGAGAGGTTTTTGGCCACGTGATCGTGATCGAACGCCCGAGAGCATGGAGGGGAGTTAGATGGGTTTTGGGCCACTTTGGAAGGGTGTTGGGCTGCAAAGAGAAAGGGGGGTTTCGTGCTACGCGGTTAACCGTTGGAGTACCAAACGACCTCCAAATGGCATGAAACTTGACAGGCGGTCTACCAGTGCTATACCAAGGCCACTTGGCAAACCTCGGGCCATTCCGAGAAAGTTTAACTCCCACTCATGAAGAGAGGCGAGAAGGGGACGCCGGATGACATAGGAGTGCTGGATTTCAAAATGGACAACGGGGAAAATGCTCGGATGCATGAGATGAACACATATGCAAAATGAAATGCACAAGATGACATGATATTAAATGCATATGATGACATGGCAAAGTGCAGCACGCAAGCAAATGACATGGCAACAACGACGAATAATTGGCGGACACCTGACGCATTGAATCCGGGGTGTTACAACACTCCTCCACTAACAAGAGATCTCGTCCCGAGATCTTAGGACCGAGACGGAAGGAAAAATGGATGAGGTGAAACAAGAACTCAAGAGAAGAAGCAAAGGATCGAGAGCACTCGAGAAGAAGAGAGGAACGACGAGAATGACGAGAATCGGAAGCTCACGGAATCAGATAGACTATGAAACCACTCTGGTTAGAACGAGATAAGAAACGAATAAGACTAAAAGGATTTAGACAGCACTCCGGCTGAACATGTAGAGGAAAAGAACATGAACTCTAAGATGGGATGGCACTTGGTGAGATGAACACCGCAAAGTCTCCGGTAGAATTGAAAGAGTTAGCACCTCGGGAAGCAAGAAGAATGATACTTGATGAACTCTTGAAGAATGAACTAAATCATGAAGAACCACCATGAATAACTCCGGTAAAATAAAGGAAGATGAGATAGAATTCAAGGATGGAAAGAATAAGATTAAGGCCTTGCGATGATTTAGATGGAGGTTCCGACGAAATGGCCGAGGAAATCTGAATTCCGGAAAAGAAAAAAATGAAAAACACTTGGAACTAGAATTTATTCATTAAGAACAAACTCCGAAGAAAAGGATTACTCACTTGGATGAAATAAGAATAAGATTTATTGTATTCTTAACCTTCATCGAATTAAATTGATGACAAGCAATGGATTTTACATACTACTTATTCTTCTTGAAAAGGATTGAAAAGTGACGAATGAATTAAAATGATAATCAAGGAAAAAGAATCTTGAAGGAACCATCGTTAGAATTCGGAAATGACTGACGAAAGAGAATGAATCACCGGGAAGAATGAGAGGAACAAAATATGCTCGAGGGGATTTAGATGCACAAGAACAAAGAGATCATGATCTGATTAACGAACACTTGAACGAAGCACCGGGATAATTGGATAACGGTAGCTGGAATGAGAGGACTAAGAATTCTTCTAAAAAGATGGCCTCCGGTGAAAAGAAATGGAAAAACAACTCCTGAATTACTCCAGATGGGTAAGAAAAGAATATCTGACGAATGGAATAATTCGAAAAGATAGCATGAAGCTAAAACCACGAATCTCGAGAGAATGGGCAAGATTTAGAGGAAAACTCTTCTTCGGTCTTCAAATGACGACGAGAAACACCACCAAAATTAAAGGGATACTCCGGAAGAATGAAAAGTAGAGAGGTTGATCCAACAATGAAATGATTTGAAATCGATCTTCGAAAAGGCACGTGACTGATGGGATCCATTCTTACGTCACACTTGAAAAGAATTTAGAGTAACTCCGGGGGAATTAGAAGAGTCAGGTAAGATCCTGGGAAAAGACCTGTGGGTTAGGGCCCACTAAAGAGAAAACAACGTTGGAAAGGGATGTTTAAGAGGTAGATGATGCACCGGAACAATTGAAATATTTGAATGAGGTGACCACCTCGAATTAATTCGAACACAGGCGAATCTCCTGAGATATCTTGAGCACTCCGGAAGGATAAACTGGCGAGAGGCGAATGAGCAGGTAAAACACTTGAGCCGAGGAAAAGAATATGATCAACACCGGAAAACTTGAATTGAATCCACCGGAGAAGAAAAAGAGCTGAAGAATGTTCACCAAGACGAGAAGTCACCGGTTGAAACAATTGAGGGGAGACTGAAAAGGCTTTGCACGAATGAGATTGATGCTCGAAAGAGACTCAGACTCCGGGAAGAAAAAGGGTGGGAGGGCGGGAAAATAAAGGAAACTAGGAAGGGGGAGCCGACGAATAACTTGAAGAGAAAACACCGGTTGAAATAATTGAGGAAAGAAAGCAAGGACTTCGCACGAGTAGGATGGATACTCGATTATGGACTCCGGTTCCGAGAGGAAGAAGGGTGGGTGGGTGGGAAAAGAAAACAACTGAGGATTGAACTTGGCAAAGATGAAGAGGCTCGAGTCAACTTGACGAGAAATGCATCGGATGAAAAGAGATGAGAGCCAACGATCGGAAAACCAACTGCGTGAACCTAAAGAAAAAATTTGAAGGGGAAGAGGAGTAATTCAAAACACCTGCGTCAAGATTCCTCACCAGAGCGACGAAGGGGCTGAGGAGTAAAAAGAATTCCTACTCCCCGATATAACTAGACGCTGAAAACAGTTTTTTTCTAGACTCAACAACGGCCAAACTACACGATCAATCAAGGGGGCTCCTAGGGTCGGTCGAGGCTCTGATACCAACTTTTCACGCCCAATATGCGACCCTATCCAAAAGGAACTCGAAGGTCCCACCAAGGATAGACCCGCATATTGAAACGCTTTTGCAAGGTGGATATCATTACATCAACATTACATAATAGATGGGGATACATACAAAAGACATACAATGCCACATGAATACAACATCATCTTACATAAGAGCAACATCCGGCTACAGATGAAAACACAAACAGAAACTCAAACGACATCCACCCTGCTAGCCCAGGCTGCCGACCTGGAACCTATCCCCTGATCGAAAAGAAGCAGAAGCAGAACTCCAAAACAAGCAAACATCGCTCTCGCGTCATGATCATCGGATAAACCTGTACCTACAACTGTTGTTGTAGTAATCTGTGAGCCACGAGGAGTCAGCAATCCCATTACCATGGGTATCAAGACTAGCAAAGCTAAATGGGAAAGGAAAGGGGTAAAGTGGTGAGGTTGCAGCAGCGACTAAGCATATATGGTGGCTAACATACGCAAATGAGAGCGAGAAGAGAAACAATGGAACGGTCGTGAAGCTAGCAATGATCAAGAGGTGATCCTGAACACCTACTTACGTCAAACATAACCCAGAAACCGTGTTCACTTCCTGGACTCTGCCGAGAAGAGACCATCACGACTAAACACACGGTTGATGCGTTTTAATTCGGATCTGGTGTCAAGTTGTCTACAATCGGACATTAACAAATTCCCATCTGCCTATAACCACAGGCACGGCTTTCGAAAGATTATACCCTACAGGGGTGTCCCAACTTAGCCCATGATAAGTTCTCGCGATCAATGAAGGATATTCCTTCTCCCAGGAAGACCCGATCAGACTCGGAATCCCGGTTTACAAGACATTTCGACAATGGTAAAACAAGACCAGCAAGACCGCCCGATGCGCCGACAATCCCGATAGGAGCTGCACATATCTTGTTCTTAGGGCAACACCGGATGAACAGTACGTACAACTAAAACCAACCCTCAAGTTTCCCCGAGGTGGCGCTGCAAGTGGCTCTGGTTCGGACCAACACTTAGACAAGCACTGGCCCGGGGGCGCTATAATAAAGATGACCCTCGGGTTAATTACTCCCAAGGGAAATGTAGGTGGTGGTGAGGCAAATGGTAAAACCAAGGTTGGGCTTTGTTGGAGGAGTTTTATTCAAAGTGAACTGTCAAGGGGGTCCCATAAATCACCCAACCGCGTAAGGAACGCAAAATCCGGGAACATAACACCGGTATGACGGAAACTAGGGCGGCAAGAGTGGAACAAAACACCAGGCATAAGGCCGAGTCTTCCACCGTTTACCAAATATATATAGATGTATTAATTAAATTAGAGATATTGTGATATCCCAACATAATCCTGTTCACCATGGAGAAATCTTCAACTTCACCTGCAACTAGCAACGCTATAAGAGGGGCTAAGAAAAAGCGGTAACATAGCCAAGCAACGGTTTGCTAGGAAGGGTGTCAAAGGTTAGAGGTTCATGGCAATTTGGGAGGCTTGATGAGCAAAAGATAGGTAACGCAGCAAAGCGATAGAACGAAGCAACTAGCATAGCAATGATAGTAATGAGATCCAGGGTAGCGGTCATCTTGCCTGAAATCCCGCAAGGAAGAAGAACGAGTCCATGAAGAAGACGAACGGATGAAGACACGAAGACGAACCAAGCGTAGACGAACGAATCCTCACGATCGCAACGAAACGGGAACTATCAAGAAGAAGCACACAACATAGTAAACACACCACACATGAACAAGGCATGATGCACACACAAGCATGATGCATGACAAAGCTACATGAAGCTACTCATGGAAAGAGAAGATGCAAACAAAAACAACACATCAAGGCAAGTTTAAATGAGGCCAGAAACAACATATAACAATTCCGGTAAGTCCTCATATGCAAATTTCGAAATTGGTCCACATCTGAATAAACCTTATGCTCAAGTTGTTAAACAACAAGTTAAAATGCACCAAGATGATCTACACGAAATTCTAGTCAAGTTACATATAAAGGTCATTTAATTCGGAACTACGGCCTAGAAGATATGAGCAAAACAAGTTAAACATGGCATTGATGCAAAGTGCATACAAACATCAAGCAAACACCTCAAAACAAGGATGCAACATGGTAATATGAAACTACATGCAAAATCAAGCAAGTTTCATATAGAGCACACTCAAAACGGAGCAACGGTTCAACACATACACTCTATACAAGTCATGGCAACAATCTGTCCATCATAGCAAGTAGGCATATTGCAAACATCAAAACAACATGCTACATCATTTCAACATAAGAACAAAAGGCATGGGCATGATGTACAGGTAAAGCATAACAAAACATGAACACTGAACTATCTCCAGAAATCACTAGAACATGCTCCAAAACACGTGGCAAGATTGCAAATAATAACAGTTTCAGTCATTAGCAGAAATAACATCAGGTTGCAATGTTTAGAGCTATCAAATAACATGTTACTGGAACTTATCATGGCAAACAAAGGCATGGCATGAATCTACTAATTGCGTAGAACAAAAGTCCCTTACTGACCATGAGCCAAAAGGGCACAAAAAATATGATGGCACCCATGTAAACATGGCAAGTTATATGACAGATTCATACATGGTAGGAACAACAATAAGTAGGCATGTTGGTGAGATTGAACCACTCACCACAGAGCAATACATGGCATGGCAAGGCAACCAACAGTAAGAATACATGTTTATGAAGCTAAGCATAGCAAGAACAAGTTCATAGGGTGCATGGATCACTAGGAAATCACATGGCAAAACTGAACTTCATGTTAACAGGCTGACATCAACATCATTTAGCAACTTTGGAGCAAGATATGAACAATCCACAGAAAGCTATAAATGCAACCACGGGCATGGATGGATAGCTCATTAGCATATGTACAAAACATCCTTACTGAAGTATCTCAAAATAAGCATGGATCTCTTTGTAGCATCAAGTTTACATGGCATAAAAATAACAGTAGAACAGGGACTGAAATCAGGAACATCACGAGGCCTAGTTTACATGCTTGTGCTAGTCACCACATTGATCACAAAAATACATGGCATAAACCCCTGGAAAGATGGCATATCATAGATCAAAACACATGTAGACATCAACCTCATAGGATGCACACATCAATCATGGCAAAAATGACAAAACCTCAAGTTATAACAGTTTCAGCAGATTAACAGCAACATGCACTCTTGCAATGATGATTCAGGCATCAAGACGAACTCAAATGAATATGATGCAATGGAATGAAATGAAGTACTCATTAAGCAAACAATTTGACATATTATATGCACAAAACGGAGCTACGGCTGCAGAGATATGATGCGTTGAACATGGCATGATAATGTTGAAAATCTGGGACTTAGTGGAAATTTGAACAGGGCGAGCCCCCGAGTCTAAAGTGTGCGCCAAGCGAGGAATAGGGCGGTGGCGCTCACCTAGCGGCCCGTGGGCCGGCTGGAGGAACTGGCGGTTGGGTCCTGTGCACGGGGTCAAGGCCCACGACGGGGTCGTCCTCGTGCCCGACGTAGGTCGGCGACGGCGGCCCTGGCGCACTCCGGCGAGGGGAGGGGGTCGGCGGCGGGGCGGTGACCGGCAGGGTCGGGAGCGATGGCCGGTGGCGGATCCGGCGAGGGTTCGTAGGGCGGAGCGGCCAGGTCAACGGGCGAGCTAGGCCCAACAGCGTAGATCGGAGCACGGGCGCGTGGGGCACTGGCGACGAAGCTGGAGGGCGGCGGGATCGGCTCCCGAGGCGGCGAGAGGGCGGCGGGGGCAGAGGAGTCGAGGCGCACGGCAACGGGGCTCGGGCACCTGAGGGCGGCGCCGGCAGGCGGAGCTCAGGGAGGCGCGCTGGCGGGCGGGCAAGCGAGGCGGTGGCGCGGGGTCGACCCGGGCCCCGATTGGCTTTGGCGGGCCCCACGCGAGCTCGAGCGGGCCTGCGGCGGCGAGAGGAGGCGGCGGCGCGGTGGAGGCGGCAGGGAGCTGACGTGGCGGTGCAGGATTCGTGGAGGGGCGGCGGCTGGACGTGTCCGGCTAGATTGGACATGTCCGGTGGGCGAGAGATACGTTTGATCTAGGGTTTGCACCGAAATTTCGGGAAGGGGCACAAATATATACGTAGAGGGAGCTAGGAGAGTCCAAATGAGGAGCGGTTTTCGGCCACGTGATCGTGATTGAACGCCCGAGAGCATGGAGGGGAGTTAGATTGGTTTTGGGCCACTTTGGAAGGGTGTTGGGCTGCAAAGAGAAAGGGGGGTTTCGGGCTACGCGGTTAACCGTTGGAGTACCAAACGAGCTCCAAATGGCACGAAACTTGACAGGCGGTCTGCCGGTGCTATACCAAGGCCGCTTGGCAAACCTCGGGCGATTCCGAGAAAGTTTAACACCCACTCACGAAGAGAGGCGAGAAGGGGGCGCCGGATGACATAGGAGTGCCGAATTGCAAAATGGACAACTGGGAAAATGCTCGGATGCATGAGATGAACACATACGCAAAATGAAATGCACAAGATGACATTATATGAAATTCATATGATGACATGGCAAAGTGCAACACGCAAGCAAATGACATGGCAACAACGACGAATAACTGGTGGACACCTGGCGCATCGAATCCAGGGTGTTACAGCTCTCCTGATAACGAGAGATACTTTAGCGAACTCAAGATGTCGCCAAAAGGTGAGTGTTGGAAGATGTCCGCCGCGGTGAACTCCATGATCGGCGCCCAATCGGATTCGATCGGAGGGGGCGCAGGAGGTTCGGAGTCCGGCGAGGAGTCCGACACCTCGGAGTCACGAGCTTTATGAGGGACAAGGTCAGTGTTCAGCCCTATCGCCGTAGAGGTTGCAGCCCCCGAGGCGGTGTCTAGCCATCCGTCCTCGATCTGCGCAGCCGGCTCCGAATTGAAGATCGGAGCGGGTTCGAGTGCGGCCTCCAGGGTACTGTCCGGCTACAGAGCTAAATCATGCTCACCGTGACAGTGCGGCACGCTCGGCTGTGGCTCGAATCCATCGAGGATCAAGTCCCCGCGGATGTCAGCCGTGAAGTTCAAACTTCCAAATCTGACCTGACGGCCAGGGGCATAGCTTTTGATCTGCTCCAGTTGGCCAAGCGAATTGGCCCGTAGTGCGAAGCCGCCGAATACGAATATCTGTCCGGGGAGGAAGGTCTCACCCTGGACTACGTCGTTGATGATGATCGAAGAAGCCATCGAGCCTGTCAGTGACGGCACAGAGGAACTCTCAATGAAAGCACCAATGTCGGTGTCAAAACCGGCGGATCTCGGGTAGGGGGTCCCGAACTGTGCGTCTAGGCGGATGGTAACAGGAGACAAGGGACACGATGTTTTACCCAGGTTCGGGCCCTCTTGATGGATGTAAAACCCTACGTCCTTGTCGATTAATATTGATGATTTCTGTTACAAGAGTGGATCTACCACGAGATCAAGGAGGCTAAACCCTAGAAGCTAGCCTATGGTATGATTGTTGTTCGTCCTATGGACTAAAGTCATCCGGTTTATATAGACACCAGAGAGGGCTAGGGTTACACAGAGTCGGTTACAATGGTAGGAGATCTACATATCCATATCGCCAAGCTTGCCTTCCACGCCAAGGAAAGTCCCATCCAGACACGGGACGAAGTCTTCAATCTTGTATCTTCATAGTCTTGGAGTCTGGCCGATCATGATAGTTCGGCTGTCCGGACACCTCCTAGTCCGGAACTCCCTCAAAAGGGAAGAAATAGATGAAGTGTTCCTTAAACAGGATCCTATGCTGAAACATAACCTTCGCGTTGAAATTCTTGGGGATCCCCCTCCACCCAAGGGTGATCCCGTGTTTGAACTCAAACCATTACCTGATAATCTTAAGTATGCTTATCTTGATGAAAAAGAAATATATCCTGTTATTATTAGTGATAAACTTTTAGAGAAAGAAGAAGAAAGACTTTTGAAAACTCTGAAGAAGCACCGATCAGCTATTGGATATACTCTGGATGATCTTAAGGGCATTAGTCCCACATTATGTCAACACAAGATTTCAGTGGAGAAAGATGCCTAACCAGTTAGAGGAGATCCTCAAAGACGATTAAATCCCAAGATGAAGGAAGTGGTAAGAAAGGAGATACTAAAGCTCCTCGAGGCAGGTATTATTTACCCCGTTGCTAATAGTGAATGGGTAAGCCCTGTCCATTGTGTCCCTAAAAAGGGAGGTATTACCGTCGTTCCTAATGATAAAGATGAATTGATCCTGCAAAGAATTATTACAGGTTATAGGATGGTAATTGATTTTTGTAAGTTAAATAAAGCTACTAAGAAAGATCATTACCCTTTACCTTTTATTGATAAAATGCTAGAAAGGCTATCCAAACACACACACTTTTGCTTTCTAGATGGTTATTCTGGCTTCTCTCTGATACATGTGTCAACGAGGGATCAATCTAAAACTACTTTTACTTGCCCTTTTGGTACTTTAGCTTATAGACGTATGCCTTTTGGTTTATGTAATGCACCTGCTACCTTTCAAAGATGCATGATGGCTATATTCTCTGATTTTTGTGAAAATATTTGTGAGGTATTCATGGATGACTTCTCCGTCTATGGATCCTCTTTTGATGATTGTTTGAGAAACCTTGATCGAGTTTTGCAGAGATGCGAAGACACTAGTCTCGTCCTGAATTGGGAAAAGTGTGACTTTATGGTTAATGAAGGCATTGTCTTGGGGCACAAGATCTCCGAGAGAGGTATTGAAGTTGATAAAGCCAAAGTTGATGCTATTGAAAAGATGCCATGTCCCAAGGACATAAAAGGTATAAGAAGTTTCCTCGGTCATGCCGGTTTTATAGGAGGTTCATTAAGTACTTTTCTAAAATCTCTAGGCTTCTAACTAATTTATTGCAAAAAGATATTCCTTTTGTCTTTGATGATGATTGTGTAGAAGCTTTTGAAACACTTAAGAAAGCTTTCATCACTGCACCTATTGTTCAGCCACCTGATTGGAATTTACCTTCTGAAATTATGTGCGATGCTAGTGATTATGTTGTAGGTGTTGTTCTTGGGCAAAGAGTTGATAAGAAATTGAATGTTATCAAGTATGCTAGTAAGACTCTTGATACTGCCCAGAGAAATTATGCTACTACCAAAAAAGAGTTCTTAGCAGTTGTGTTTGCACGTGATAAGTTTAGACCTTATATTGTTGATTCCAAAGTTACTATTCACACTGATCATGCTGCTATTATATATCGTATGGAGAAGAAAGATGCTAAGCCTAGACTCATTAGATGGGTTCTCTTGCTCCAAGAATTTTACTTGCATATTATTGATAGAAAAGGAGCTGAGAACCCCGTTGCAGATAACTTGTCTAGGTTAGAGAATGTTCTTGATGACCCACTGCCTATTAATGATAGCTTTCCCAATGAACAATTAGCGGCCGTCAAGGCTTCTCGTACCGCTCCTTGGTATGCTGATTATGCTAATTACATTGTTGCTAAATTTATACCATCTAGTTTCACATACCAGCAAAAGAAATAGTTCTTTTATGATTTAAGACATTACTTCTGGGATGATCCACACCTTTATAAAGAAGGAGTAGATGGTGTTATTAGACGCTGTGTTCCTGAGCATGAACAGGAACAGATTCTATGTAAGTGTCACTCTGAATCTTATGGAGGACACCACGCTGGAGATAGAACTGCACACAAGGTACTACAATCTGGTTTTTATTGGCCTACTCTCTTCAAAGATGCTTGTAAGTTTGTCTTATCATGTGATGAATGTCAAAGAATAGGTAACATTAGTAGACGTCAAGAAATGCCTATGAATTATTATCTTGTTATTGAACCGTTTGATGTTTGGGGCGTTGATTCTATGGGACCTTTTCTAGCCTCTAATGGTTATACACATATTTTAGTTGATGTTGATTACGTTACTAAGTGGGTAGAAGCTATTCCAACTAGTAGTGCTGATCATAACACTTCTATTAAAATGCTTAAAGAAGTTATTTTTCCAAGGTTTGGAGTCCATAGATATCTTATGACTGATGGTGGTTCACATCTTATTCATGGTGCTTTCCGTAAGATGCTTGCTAAGTATGATGTCAATCATAGAATAGCATCTCCTTACCATCCGCAGTTTAGTGGTCAAGTAGAGTTGAGCAATAGAGAGCTCGAATGAATTTTGTAAAAGACTGTGAATAGATCTAGAAAGAATTGGTCCAAAAAACTTGAGGATGCATTATGGGCCTATAGAACTCCATACAAAAATCCTATGGGTATGTCTCCTTATAAGATGGTTTATGGAAAAGTGTGTCATTTACCTCTTGAACTTGAACATAAAGCATATTGGGCTATTAAAGAAGAGGTTATTTGATATTAGCTCACTTGATGAATGGAGAACCCAAGCCTATGAGAATGCCAAGCTTTTCAAAGAAAAAGTCAAACGTTGGCATGATAAGAGGATACAAAAGTGTGAGTTGAACGTATGAGATTTTGTGGTATTATTAAACTATCGTTTAAGATTTTTTGCAGGAAAACTTCTCTCAAAATGGGAAGGTCCCTACGTTATCGAGGACGTCTATCATTCTGGTGCCATAAAAATCAACAACTTCGAAGGCACAAATCCGAGGGTGGTAAACGGTCAAAGAATTAAACACTATATTTCAGGTAATCCTATCAATGTTGAAACTAATATTATTGAAAGCGTAACCCCTGAGGAATACATAAGGGACACTTTCCAGAACGTTCCGGGTCCCGAAAAGGTATAGGTATGTGGTATGGTAAGTAAACCGACTCCAAAACAACTTTAATGGCAATTTTTATCAGTTTTGGATTATTTAAGAACTTTAGGAAGAAATAAGTAGTCCGAAAGGGACACGAGGCTCGCACGAGAGTGGAGGGTGCACCCGCCCTATAGGGTGCGCCCCCTCTCTCGTGAGCACCTCGTGTGTCTCCCGGACTCCGTTTTCTTGCACGTTACATATTTTGGTCGGTAAAAATTCATTATATATACTCTCGATGGTTTTGACCACCGTATCATGCAAATATCCTCTGTTTTCATTTCGAGCTGTTCTTGTTGCAGATTTGGAACAAGATGTCATCTCAAGATTCAGAGGGGGAGAGCTACATGGCTGATTATATCACAAACCCAAAAGTATATGGGGATGTGGAACATTATGACCACGGAGGAAGAAGAAAACTATCATCCAAAGGGGAAGGAGGAGACAAGCTCCGATGAAGAGGATGATCCACTACCTCAACCTGGTGATATGCATGTGGAGTTCAAGAAGTCAAGCCTCCCTAAGGTCTAATCTATCCCACCACGTTTTTTGCAGGACATCAAGGCAGCACTTTGCAAAAAGATAATGAAACTTGAGCTCGAGAATGAATATCTGAGGAAGGAAAATTTTAGCCTCACACGCAAGCTAGAGAAGAAAAATGCAACAACTCCACCGTCATCAACAACTCCTACTTCACCACCTCTGAGGAAATAATCACATGGGTATGGGCACTCCCCTTGGCAACTGCCAAGCTTGGGGGAGGTGCCCTAGTATCGTATCACCATCACACTCCTATATTTACCGCTTTATTTAGTTAGATCCTTTTAGTAGTGTCTTGATCTAGTAGTTTGAGTTTTGCTTTGTGATCTCTTTTTGTATTTGAGTCCATGAGCTATCTGTAATAAAGATTAGTGTTGAGTCAAGGGCTTTGCTATGTGCTATGATCTTGAGCAAGTAGAAAGAATAAAAGAGTTCATATTGATCTTACGGATAGTGATAACTCCACACATAGAAAGTATGAGGCATAGAATTTGTTGAGAGTTGATGAAAGTAGCCTTGGTCATCGTTGCAATTAATAGGAAGTGATAAGGAAAGAGGGGTTCAAATATAGATATATTATATTGGACATCTTTTAGGATTGTGAAGCACCCATTAAGTATGACATGCTAAAAGAGTTGATGTTGGACAAGGAAGACAATGTAATGGTTTATGTTTTCCGTCATCTCAGTTAAAGTATATTGTCATTGACCATCCAAACATGTTGAGCTTCCCTTTCCCCCTCATGCTAGCCAAATTCCTTGCACCAAGTAGAAATACTACTTGTGCTTCCAAATATCCTTAAACCCATTTTTGCCATGAGAGTCCACCATACCTACCTATGGATTGAGTAAGATCCTTCAAGTAAGTTGTCATCGGTGCAAGCAATAAAAATTGCTCTCTAAATATGTATGACTTATTAGTGCAGAGTAATAACCCACAAGTATAGGGGATCGCAACAGTTTTCAAGGGTGGAGTATTCAACCCAAATTTGTTGATACAACACAAGGGGAGCCAAAGAATATTCTCAAATATTAGCAGCTGATTGTCAATTCAACCACACCTGGAAACTTAATATCTGCAGCAAAGTGTTTAGTAGCAAAGTAATATGATAGTGGTGGTAACGGTAACAAAGTAAAGACAGCAAAAGTAATGTTTTTGGTATTTTTGTAGTGATTATAAGAGTAGCAACGGAAAAGTAAATAAGCGTAAACCAGTATATGGAAAACTCGTAGGCACCGGATCAGTGATGGATAATTATGCCGGATGTGGTTCGTCATGTAACAGTTACAACATAGGGTGACACAGAACTAGCTCCAGTTCATCAATGTAATGTAGGCATGTATTCCGTATATAGTCATACGTGCTTATGGAAAAGAACTTGCATGACATCTTTTGTCCTACCCTCCCGTGGCAGCGGGGTCCTATTGGAAATGGTATATTAAGGCCTCCTTTTAATAGAGAACCGGAACAAAGCATTAGCACATAGTGAATACATGAACACCTCAAACTATGGTCGTCACCGGCAGTGGTCCCAATTATTGTCACTTCGGGGTTGCTGGATCATAACACATAGTAGGTGACTATAGACTTGCAAGATAGGATCAAGAACACACATATATTCATGAAAACATAACAGGTTCAGATCTGAAGGCATGGCACTCGGGCCCTAGCACTACAAGAAATATGTCAACTTGTGACCACCAATATTGGTCACTGAAAGGTCACAAATTACCATTTACGACCTTTTTGTGACCAAGAACAAAAGGTCAAAAGCTGGCGGTCGTAAACTGACTATAGAGACCTTTAAAAGAAGGTCGTTGAACCCAAGACCTTTCGTTTTGGTCACTGGCTGTCTGCCCAGGCCACGTCGGATCCGACGTGGCAATCTGACGTGGCAAAATTGCGACCAATTGCAAAGGTCACTGACAAGATTCAGCCCGGTCCATTTCGGTGCTTTAGATGGGCCGAGCCCAATAATTCAGCCTATTTGTGTTTTTTTTTCTGTCAATTTTTGGTCAGGTTCATGGGCTAAGCCCTACAATTCGGCCTTTTTATTTTCTGGGCTTAGGCCATTTTGCATTCCATTTCATTCAGCCTTTTGTTTTTGTTTTTCATAAATGCACAATATTCCAGTCCACTATTGTTTGGGCCATAGCCTTTTTAGAGCTCAAATATTATTCGATCCAATAGACGAACATTCAGCCTTTTTCATTCACAGATTTCAATTTTACACATTTCAACAGCAAACAATAAATAATTCTCACAATTAAATGATCAAATCCAAAAATCACTCTATGAAACTCAGAACAGCACATCTGCATGATCCATCAAGATGTACATACAATCAGAAACACAAAACTATTGTGGACATCTCCAAGCTTCTTCGGATCTTCGGTCACAGCAACAGCCACCTCGGTCGCTTGCCTCGCGCTGGCGAAACTTGACATGAGGGATGAACTGGAGCTGCAGTAACCATGCAGGCAAGCATCACCCAATACTTGGGCGCGCCAAAAAGAACACCATGTCCTCAACAACAGTCACGTGCACCTGCATCAACAAGAGGCGCCAAAACTGAGAAATGAGAACAAAATGTACATATTCATATTTTCGGATTGGTAGTCTCTGCACTTTCATGTATCTTGGAAAGGGAAGGACTGCTAGCAAATAGCACATATTCATATTTTATTACTGTTCCAAGGCAGCAGTATATATGTATGTTGCATCACATAGCTACAGAAACAATATCATGAGTAAACTAAGCATTTGCAAAAGTAGAACCAGGTTCTCTCAAGGATTGTAGCCTTTCATAAATTTATGATACGTACTTCCTACATTATCATTTCACTCTAATCCTACCTGACTAAACTAACAAGTGCTCAGATTACTAGTAAGCTGGGTGCAAATTTATCCACTCCATATGATAGTAAATCTAAGAGGTGGCAATCAATGGTCCAACAATGCAATATAGAAGCTCAGTTGCAATAAATAACTACAGACCTACATCAGCTCAAAGTGGCAGTAGCTCAAAAACAAGCAAAACAACTGTTGATAAGCAAAGGCAAAAGGCTAAAACACATGTTTGGCCAGAAGAACTAAAAGCTAAATCATGTCATTTCAGCGAGAATGACCCATGCAGTTATAGGCAAAATACAAAACTAGCGGCCTAGAAAGCACGTCGGCAAGTTACAGATAATTGATCAATGATAGAGCCAGACGGCGGTCTGCACAAGCTGGAGACGCCTCTCGACTGGCGACGTACACGTCCAGGTAATCTATCCAGCAGCGTGTAGTAGAGCACCTGCACCCTACATCCACACATATACGAATCATTCAACAAGCCCATCAACAAGAAAGGAGATCGAGATTTCAAAGTGGGGAGGAAGCAACTAACCGTCCAAAGAAGACGGGCCAGTTATAGATGGAGAGTTAGGCACGCTTGAGTGTGGACGCCATCGCTGCTGCCGTCATCTGGATCAGGGTGTCAGGGAGGAAGCAATCCGAAGCAAGAAGAACTGAGAAAAATGAAAAGTATCAGCAGCCAGAAGCATGTAGGCAACAGTACTGGATAATCTGTTGCTGCATATAAATACTGAATTACAACAGCAGACATGCTTTGAAAACTACATTACATATTACAACAACATAATAAAAATGTACTCAAATATATTCACAAAAGCACACAGACTATATATTAGTCCTTTCATAATTGGAGTAAGAAATGCAAGGATAGTTATAACTTGGAAGTTTCGCATTAATAGCCTAATAACAAATTTCAAATAAAAACAATATTAGTTCTAATATTATATGCAAACAAATTTCAAATAAGGAAGTTCTCTCAGTTATCACAAAAGTAATATACCACTTTGATCCAAGCTTAAGTGGGCGGAAAAGAGACAGCATGGATCACATATGATATGTGCTAGCCACAGAGGCAAGCTCACAGAAACAAACAAAGGTCCTGGTAGAATATGATGATACGGTTGTTCTCAGGCGAGGAAATAAAAAATTCAATAACATAAGCTAATTTCAGGGACCATAATGGCGCTGCATCAAGTGCAGTTCAATTTCATGCATGTATCAAATGAAATGAAGCAATAGCAAAGCTACGATTCACCTGAAACTATTCCTACTTAATTACTTATGCCAAGTGACAGGACATCTAGAGGAATGAACAGACTTGTCACACAGCGAGCTCCACAATGGAAAGAAGCCAGCACAAAAAACTGAGTCTTCTTAGTGAATCAACTCATTACTGAATCTTCTCAGTGAATCAACTAGTACTACAACCAAATTCAGTGAATTAAGCTACTCCATACTGCTCGAGTGCTCAAACATGAAGATATACGAGTACTACAGGTTTCTCGAAGGCGTAGAATCGACCTAGCGTGTCACAAGAGACATATTAGTACATTTTGTTGGTAAGGCAAGGAAACATATAGCACTATGTACTGCAGCTAGAGAATTATGCCCAGTTCACTTCATTTGGAGTTAATAAACTCGATAACTGTCACTGGCAGTAAGACACCACTACTACAAGAACTATTGTAGTAGTTGAGGAAGAAGATTTTAGTACAGTACTACTACACATGTGTACTAACTAGTAAGTAATAGGATACACACAAGTAACTAGGTGTAGTAGTAGAAGGGACCTAGATAATACCCAAGACACGTTCTGCTAGTAAATTGCTGTTATGGGTGAGACAAGAGAGCAGGTGGTACTCTGTGGTGCTGCTAGGAAGGGAATTATGGCCACTCAAAATAAATTAACAGTGAGTAGTCGATGGAGTGTCACCAGCAGCAAGATAGCACTACTCTTCTAGTACTCCAGCAAGAAGAATAAAGTATATAATACACATGAAAGGCATTTAGCTGGAGAATACATAACCAGGATTAGAAAAATAGAGCATAAATGGGCAGTTTGGCATTTGCTATGCTGTACAGCATTGGGCTGCTGAATTTAGTTACTTATGCAGAATCTTCCCTGATTCGAGTAAACTTATTGTTATGGCTCTAAAGAGGTTAGCACAGCCAACTCCATCTGGTTGGGCTGATGGCTTAGCAGCGGCGCTGCTTGCATGTTCTTCTGGAAGCTCATGCCCTTGAGGTCCACTCGCGGATGGCGGGGTCGATCATGTCCTTGTACACCTTGTCCTGCCCTTGCACATACACCTCCTGCACCCACCCACACACACACATTCATTCATTCAGCAGCATCACCAAGTGTATGCATGCGTATGGAGTAGAGCAGAGGAGAGGATTCATGGAGACTTGCCATCCGAATGGGTAGGCGAAGGAGTAGCCGGCCTTCTTGTCGATGACCGGCATGAACTTGCCGTCCGCCGCTGCGACTGTGCAGTACCTTTGTTGGGGCTAGCCGGCGCCATGGCCCTGACGGTGGCGGAGAGCAGCCTCCGTGCCGGCGTCTTGGCGGTCGGGGAAGGGAGGCCGAGGCCATGGCCGTGGAGGGAACTCGTCACTGGCGAGCACGATGGAGTGCAGGGACTTGGCCCTGTCCTCCTCATCCAGCGGGTATGGCAGGGACGCGCCTGCGAGGGCGTACAGGTCGGCGAAGACGCAGGCGCCAGCGGTGCCGGCCTCGGCAGCGACCTTGAGGGCCTGCCGGTGCATGCGCATGGAGGGACGCACTGGTGCGCCCCACCCACCCGCCGCCTCGTCTACGTGCAGCGGTGGTTGGATCTGGATGGGGATGGCCGTGTGGCTGTGGTGTAACGAGCAGAGGTGGCGGAGGCGATGGGGAAAAGGGAGCGTGAGCAGCAGCGGTGAAGGGGATAAGGGTACAGCGCCATGGCGGGCCGGGGAGGAAGGGGCGGAGGCGGCGGCGAGGTTCTTGGCTGGAGAAGGGGAGGAGGGGAAAGGTGGGAGGAAATCTATGGGCTGGTTGCAGTAGGCGGGCGGTGGTTTTACACTAGAGGTAGATAGCACGAGAGGAGATGGGGATGAGGTGGGAGGGAAGCGGAGAGGAGGGGGAGAGGCCGCCGGCGGCAAGGTTTGGGAGGGAGGCGAGGGGGGGTGGGATCGGGGTGGGTGACGGCGGCGATGTGGGAGACGAGGGAAGCGAGATCTGGATCGAGCGAGGAGAGGAGGGCTGCTAGGGTTTGGGTTGGGTTGGGTTGAGAGGGGACCTGAGAGATGTTGGATCCATCGGATGTGGACGGTCCAGATCGGCTAAGGGGGGTGATCCGCGTGAAGAGCTCTGATTGGTTCAGAAAAATTATGATTTAGAATAGTTTCTATGTACTAAAACTAGGAGGGTTTTGTGAAGCAACCATCAAAAATATTTTGCAAAATGGCACAACTAAAATTTTCTATCAATTTAGAGCATATTTTATGGATGATAGCCAGTTTGCATGCAATTTTTTTTATCTTTGTAGCTATTTTTAATCCTTATTCGAGTGCCAAAAATGAGTTCTTTTGTGAAGGGCCTACCAAATAATTGTTTCAAAATTGGACCAAATAATTTTTCTAAAATAATAGGCCATATTTAAACCACAATTGACCAAATTGTTGGGTGTGAGAAGTTTTGGTCCACCTCTGGTGAAAAAGACAAATTTCCGCCGATTCAGCTGGAAGCGGGTCAAATTTGAACTGCAGCTGCCTCATAGTTTGCTCTTTATTTTTTCCAAAATTCATTTCTAGGTACATAAGTATCTATTTAATCAGAGAAACACCAAAAAAATTCCAAGATTCAACCACTAGCTAGGAACGGTCATTCCCGCCATTTTGACCGCATTTTGAAACGGGCATCAAAAATTCAAAAAAAATCAAAAAATTGGGAAACCTTCGCATTGTGTCATCATATGTGTCCAAGTTATCAGGAAAAATAACAAACTTGTAATACGGCAATTATTATAAAAAAGTGTTCTCAGAAATGAGCTATCATGTGTGGAGATCAATGGCTTTCAAGCCAAATGATCAATCTTATGGCCACATCCATGGCATAGTTTGTTCAAATAATCTCATATTGTGCAAAAGAGTGTATATTGGAATGGCAAACAATGTTGTCTAAGGAAGTTTTCATTTTCGTTGGATGAAAAAACCATTTGCCATTTTTTGAGTGCCCGAAAGGAGGTTTTTTTGTGAAGGAACTACCAAATAATTGTTGCAAAATTGGACCAAATCATTTTTCTAAAATACTAGGCCATATATAATGCACAATTGACAAAATGGTTGG
This sequence comes from Triticum timopheevii, assembly GCA_963921465.1. Lineage (NCBI taxonomy): Eukaryota > Viridiplantae > Streptophyta > Magnoliopsida > Poales > Poaceae > Triticum > Triticum timopheevii. The sequence goes on along the minus strand of OY997268.1, from coordinate 619,104,842 downwards.
GTGAAAAAAGTTTTGATCCACCTCTGATGAAAAGACAAATTGTCGTCGATTCAGTTGGAAACGGGTCAAATTTGAACTATAGCTGCCTCATAGTTTGCTCTTTATTTTTTCCAAAAATCATTTCTAGGTACATAAGTATCTATTTAATCATAGAAACACCAAAAAAATTCCAAGATTCATCCACTAGTTAGGAACGGTCAAGCCCGCCGTTTTGACCGCATTTTGAAACGGGCATAAAAAATTCAAAAAAAATCAAAAAATTGGAAAACCTTCGCATTGTGTCATTCTATGTGACCAAGTTTCCAGGAAAAATAATAAACTTGTAATACGGTAATTATTTTAAAAAAGTGTTCTCAGAAAGGAGGTATCAAGTGTGAAGATTCATGGCTTTCAAGCCAAATGATCAATCTTATGGCCACATTCATGGCATAGTTTGTTCAAATGATATCATATTGTGCACAAGGGTGCATATTGGAATAGCAAACAATGTTGCCTAAGGAAGTTTTCATTTTCGTTGGACGAAAAAACCATTTTCCATTTTTCGAGTGCCCGAAAGGAGGTTTTTTTGTGAAGGAACTACCAAATAACTGTTGCAAAATTGGACCAAATCATTTTTATAAAATACTAGGCCATATTTAATGCACAATTGAAACAATGGTCTGGTGTAAATTTTTTTGATCCACCTCTCGTGAAAAAGACAAATTTCTGCCGATTCAGCTGGAAGCGGGTCAAATTTGAACTGCAGCTGCCTCATAGTTTGCTATTTATTTTTTCCAAAAATCATTTCTGGTTACATAAGGACCTATTTAATCATAGAAACACCAAAAAAATTCCAAGATTCAACCACTAGCTAGGAACGGTCAAGCCCGCCGTTTTGGCCGCATTTTGAAACGGGCATAAAAAATTCAAAAAAATTCAAAAAATTGGAAAACCTTCGCATTGTGTCATTATATGTGGCCAAGTTCCTAGGAAAAATAAAAAACTTGTAATACGGCAATTATTTTAAAAAAGTGTTCTCAGAAATGAGCTATCAAGTGTGAAGATTCATGGCTTTCAAGTCAAACGATCAATCTTTTGGCCACATTCATGGCATAGTTTGTTCAAATGATCTCATATTGTGCACAAGGGTGCATATTGGAATGGCAAACAATGTTGCCTAAGGAAGTTTTCATTTTCTTTGGACGAAAAAACCATTTTCCATTTTCCGAGTGCTTGAAATGAGTTTTTTTTGTGAAGGACCTACCATATATTTGTTGCAAAATTGGACCAAATCAATTTTCTAAAATACTAGGACATATTTAATGCACAATTGACAAAATGGTTGGGTATCAAAATTTTTGAGCCACCTCTGGTGAAAAAGACAAATTCCCGTCGATTCAGTTGGAAGCGGGTCAAATTTGAACTGCAACTGCGTCATAGTTTGCTCTTTATTTTTTTCAAAAATCATTTCTAGGTAAATAAGTATCTATTTAATCAGAAATACATGGTTTGATGGAGAGACATCGAGGTTTGGATGGTGGCTGAGGGCCCCAACTCTAGAGCGCGTAAGCTCGCATGCCCGCCGCGTGGTCACCGCGTGACTATGGCGTTGCCATGTGTTCTGGGCGGCCTAGGCATGTCTAGTGGGTTGGGCACTCCCCAGGTAGGTGCTAGGAAGAAAATCACAACATAAGATTCTCACGAGGAGACCGATCGATGCTCAAACATGAATAAGCAGCCAAGTGTTTGATTAGCGGTACGGGAAATGTACATGGCTAATGGGCGTGAGTTTTGGCTGAGGATGATCAGTTACTAAGAAGACCGTCTTCACAAATTTTTAGCTCAAAAGGAGGAGCCTAGGTGGTACTTCCTTTGCAAACCACCACACTGGACATAAATACGAATGTTGAAGCTCAGCTCAAAATAATGAATGGATTGAGCTGGCATTTGGTGGAGGATGGTTGTTTGGGCATAGGAAAGCACTGTAAAAAATGGATACTATTTGGACATGCCAAAGTGGTACTTCCTTCACAAACTGTTACTCTGAACAGAATAGGAAAATGAATATTTTTGAATTATTTTTGAACTAGGCAAGGAAGGTTTTTACATATTTGACGAAGATATGACACAAAGAATTTATGAGATTTTTTTGGGAATTTTGGGAATGACAGAAATATAGGTTGCTTCACAACCTAGGGCAAAAAATGCCACATGGACATGCCACATAGGCAAAACTGATGAGGTGGCGCCTAGTCATAGCAACCCACCACAATTTACAAGGCTATGACCATCTATATTGGTCGTTAACAACTAGAAATAAGGCAGCGGACTAGCGCTGTTTGCTTTATGACCTTTTCGTGTGAGGAAATTACGACCTTTCTGACCAAAATGATCGCAATGGTTTAGGGTTTGGAGCCCCCCGAACAGCTTTTGACCAATTGGTCTGAAATGGTCATAAATTTATGACCAATTCTTCGAGGGTCAATAACAGAAGGTCATAAGTTGACATATTTTTTGTAGTGTAGTGACAAGCATTAAGCATAGCAAAGTCATAGCAACATCAATCTCAGAACATAGTGGATACTAGGGATCAAACCCTAACAAAACTAACTCGATTACATGATAAATCTCATCCAACCCATCACCGTCCAGCAAGCCCACGATGGAATTACTCACGCACGGCGGTGAGCATCATGAAATTGGTGATGGAGGATGGTTGATGATGACGACGGCGACGAATCCCCCTCTCCGGAGCCCCGAACGGACTCCAGATCAGCCCTCCCAAGAGAGATTAGGGCCTGGCGGTGGCTCCGTATCGTAAAACGCGATGAAACTTTCTCTCTGATTTTTTTCTCCCCGAAAGCCAATATATGGAGTTGGAGTTGGCGTCGGAGGGCCAGCAGGGGGCCCACGAGGTAGGGCGGCGCGCCCCCCACCCTTGTGGACAGGGTGTGTGCCCCCTGGTTTTCATCTTTGGCGAGGATTTTTTATTATTTATTCTAAGATATTCCGTGGAGTTTCAGGTCATTCCGAGAACTTTTGTTTTTTGCACATAAAACAACACCATGGCAATTATGCTGAAAACAGCGTCAGTCCGGGTTAGTTCCATTCAAATCATACAAGTTAGAGTCCAAAACAAGGGCAAAAGTGTTTGGAAAAGTAGATACGACAGAGACGTATCAACTCCCCCAAGCTTAAACCCTTGCTTGTCCTCAAGCAATTCAGTTGACAAACTGAAAGAGAAAAAAGAAAAACTTTTACAAACTCTGTTTGCTCTTGTTGTTGTAAACATGAAAAGCCAGCATTCCAGTTTCAACAATTATTATGAACTAACCATACTCACAATAACACGTAGGTCTCACAATTACTCATATAATTAGTATAACCAACTAGCGAGCCATAAAAATAAAACTTGGATGACAACTCCTTCTCAAAATAATCATAACATGATATAATGAAATGGTATCTCGGTAGCCCTTTCTGAGACCGCAAAACATAAATGCAGAGCACCTTTAAAGATCAAGGACTAACTAAACATTGTAATTCATGGTAAAAGAGATCCAGTCAAGTCATACCCAATATAGACCAATTATAATGAATGCAAACGACAGTGTGCTCTCCAGCGGGTGCTTTTTAATAAGAAGGGTGATGACTCAACATAAAAGTAAATTGATAGGCCCTTCATAGAGGGAAGCAGGGATTTGTAGAGGTGCCAGAGCTCGATTTTGAAATAGAGATAAATTATATTTTGAGTGGCATACTTTCACTGTCAATGCAACAACTATGAGATGGCTGTATCTTCCATACTACATGTATTATAGGCAGTTCCCAAACAGAACGGTAAAGGTTTATACTCCCCCTCCTCCACAAGCATCAATCCATGGCTTGCTCAAAACAACGAGTGCCTCCAACATTCAACGGGTCCTAGGGGGAGTTTTGTTTAATTATTTTCATTTGCTTTGATCTTTTTGGATCATGGGACTGGGCATCCCGGTTACCGGCAATTTCTCGTGAATGAGGAGCGGAGTCCAGTTCTCTTGAGAATAACCCACCTAGCATGGAAGATAAAGGCAGCCCTAGTTGCACATGAGCTGCTCGAGCATGCAAAACAGAATGTTTATTTGAAGGTTTAGAGTTTGGCACATACAAATTTACTTGGAACGGCAGGTAGATACCGCATATATGAAGGTATAGTGGACTCATATGGAACAACTTTGGGGTTTAAGGAGTTTGGATGCACAAGTAGTATTCCCGCTTAGTACAGGTGAAGGCTAGCAAAAGACTGGGAAGCGACCAACTGAGAGAGCGACAACAGTCGTAAACATGCATTAAAATTAATTTACACCGAATATAAGCATGAGTAGGATATAATCCACCATGAACATAAATATCATGAAGGCTATGTTGATTTTATTCAACTACATGCGTGAACATGTGCCAAGTCGAGTCACTCAATTCATTCAAAGGAGGATACCATCCCCTCATACCATATCATAATCATTATAATAGCATGTTGTCACGCAAGGTAAACCATTATAACTCATAGCTAATCAAGCATGGCACAAGCAACTATAATCTCTAAATGTCATTGCAAATATGTTTACTTCATAATAGCTGAATCAGGAACGATGAATCATCATATTTACAAAAACAAGAGAGGTCGAGTTCATACCAGCTTTTCTCATCCCAATTAGTCCATCATATGTCATCATTATGGCCTTTCACTTGCACGACCGAACGGTGTGTAAAATAATAAGTGTGCACGTGCATTGGACTAAGCTAGAATCTGCAAGCATCCAACTCAAGAGAGAAGACAAGTAAAATGGGCTCTAAGTTAAATAAACAATCATGCATATGAGAGCCACTAAGCATTTTCAATATAGTCTTCTCGAACCCCAAAGAAAGGAAAAGGAATAAAAACTATTTACACGGGAAAGCTCCCAACAAGCAAAAGAAGAACGGGAAATATTTTTGGGGTTTTCTTTTTAATTATTACTACTACAGCAGGAAAAATAAACTACTACTAGTTTTTTGGTTTTTCTAAGGTTTATTAAACACACAAGAAGCAGGCAGGAAAAAGAAATTTAAACTAGCATGGATATTACAGTGAAAGAGTAGGAGCACCAACATCTAGTAATGAGTGTGTGTGAGCATGAATGTAATGTCGGTGAGAAATACGTACTCCCCCAAGCTTAGGCTTTTGGACTAAGTTGGTCTATTGCCAGGAATATCCTGGCGGATACCCGTAGGTGTAGCTGGGGTCGTACCGCGATGCAGCGGCTACCGCCTCCTGAGCAGCAGCGTGGCGTCGAGCTGCCTCCGCTCTCCTCTTGTACTCATCTGCCTCCTCTCTGGTAATAATATATCTTCCTGTCGCCTGAAAATCAAAGAAGGTAGGAGCAGGAAGAGCAACACGGACGACATGCCGTTTGTTAAAGATTAGTTGATACTGGTAAGGTGGTCCAGTCCTCTCAATGAACTGGTGGGAAAACATAGAATCAAGATCTAAATAAGAAGAGGGTAACTCCATATCACCCTCACGAATGTCTACATCAAGAAAATTAGCTAAGCGGGTTGCATAAATTCCTCCAAAGAAATCTCCGTTATGCCTATTCTGATGCAACCTACGAGCTACAATGGCTCCCAACTGATAAGATTGGTCCCCTAACACAGCACTCCTGAGAATGCTGAGATCTGGGGCACACATGTGACATGCTTCATCCATAGTAGTTATGCATCTACTGATGAAGAGAGCAGAAAAGTGTATAGCAGGAAAGTGAATGCTCCCTATAGTGGCCTGCGTTATATCTCTAGATTCCCCCACAGTTATTCTAGCCAGAAAGTCTCTATATTCAGATTTAGGGGGATCCCTGATACTACCCCAAGATGGAAGTTTGCATGCAAGAGTGAAATCCTCTAAGTCCATGGTACAAGATTTGTCATAAAGGTCAAACATGACTCAAGGAGAATTACGTGAAGATGAAAAATCAAACCTCCCCACAAATGAACTTGTGAGGTCACGATACTGTGGGCATTTATTAGCTTCAAAGTCTCAAGACCGGCATTATGCAGATATGTGTAGAATTCTTCTTTAATTCCCACTTGATTCATAAAATTTTCCGAAGGCCATTCACAGGGCCTCACGAGAGCGTCTCTTGGTGGTTCCTCGTCACCATCACGCATTGCAAGCCTGGGACCTTGCTTCCTTGAAGCACCACCTTGGAACATCTTCCTAAGAATATTGTTTTCTCTGAAAAATAATTCTGAAATTTTTAGTAACTTCAAACAAAAGTGAACCAACTTCAATAAAACTGATAGCAACTACTCATACAAGTGCCTAGAGCATATATCAAGCATTAGAACTACTTTGAACCATATAAATTTCACATGCAAGCTCAAGAACATGGTCACCTATGCAGCACAAATTTGCAATGAATAAAGCACTAGAACTAATTGGACCAATGAGGAGTCACATACCAAGGAACAATCTCCCCAAGCAGTTTTGCGAGAGATGCTTTGAGCAAGGAGATCAAAAATCACAGCAAAAGTTGCTGGACCACGAGCTTGAGTTGGTTTTCCGGGTTTGTGCGAGGCAGAGGAAGAAGATGGGTGCAGGGATAAGTGGAGGAGGGCCACCATAGGCCCATGAAGCAGGGGGCGCGCCCAGGGGGGTAGGGCGCGCCCTCCACCCTCGTGACCAGGTGGCAGCTCCCCCCGCGGTAATTTTTGCACTAAAAATCCTTAAATATTCCCGAAAAAATCATATTAAATTGGCATGGCATTCTGAGGACTTTTATTCGCGGGATATTTTTATATTGCCCGGATAAGTCAGGAAACAGACAGAAAAATACTATTTTACTTTATTTCTACTAAGTAACAGAAAATATACAGAGGGTACAGAAGGTTGTGCTTCTAGTTTCATCCGTCTCATGCTCATCAAAAAGAATCCACTAACAAGGTTGGTCAAGTCTTGTTAACAAACTCATTCCGATTAACATGGAATCGGAGAAATTTCGAATAACACTATGTTACCTCAACGGGGATATGGACATCCCCAATAATAAGTATATCATAGTTCTTCTTGATAGTAGGGAGAGGGAATTCAAAACCTCCAAATATAATTGATGGAATTTTTCCAATAGAGTTGATACTATGAACTTGAGGTTGTCTCCTCGGGAAGTGTACCGTATGCACATTACCATTAACATGAAAAGTGACATTGCCTTTGTTGTAATCAATAACAGCCCCTGCAATATTAAGGAAAGGTCTTCCAAGAATAATAGACATATTATCGTCCTCGGGAATATCAAGAATAACAAAGTCTGTTAAAATAGTAACGTTTGCAACTACAACAGGCACATCCTCACAAATACCGACAGGTATAGCAGTTGATTTATCAGCCATTTGCAAAGATATTTCAGTAGGTGTGAACTTATTCAAGTCAAGTCTACGATATAAAGAGAGAGGCATAACACTAACACCAGCTCCAAGATCACATAAAGCAGTTTTAACATAATTTCTTTTAATGGAGCATGGTATAGTAGGTACTCCTGGATCTCCAAGTTTCTTTGGTATTCCACCCTTAAAAGTATATTTAGCAAGCATGGTGGAAATTTCAGCTTCCGGTATCTTTCTTTTATTTGTTATGATATCCTTCATATACTTAGCATAAGGAGTTGTTTTGAGCACATCAGTTAATCGCATACGCAAAAAGATAGGTCTAATCATTTCAGCAAAGCGCTCAAAATCCTCATCATCCTTTTTCTTGGATGGTTTGGGAGGAAAAGGCATGGGTTTCTAAACCCATGGTTCTCTTTCTTTACCATGTTTCCTACCAACGAAGTCTCTTTTATCATAACGTTGATTCTTTGTTTGTGGGTTATCAAGATCAACAATAGGTTCAACTTCTACTTCATTATCATTACTAGGTTGAGCATCAACATGAACATTATCATTAACATTTTCACTAGGTTCATGTTCATTACCAGATTGTGTTTCAGCATCAGACATAGAGATATCATTTGGATTCTCGGGTGACTCAGCGATAGGTTCACTAGAAGTTTCCAAAGTCCTATCATTTTTCTTTTTCTTCCTCTTAGAAGAACTAGGTACATCAATATTATTTCTCTGAGAATCTTTCTCGATTCTCTTAGGGTGGCCTTCAGGATACAAAGGTTCCTGAGTCATTCTACCAGTTCTAGTAGCCACTCTAACAGCATAATCATTTTTCTTACTATTCATTTCATCAAGCACTTCTTTCTGAGCTTTAAGTACTTGTTCTACTTGAGTGGTAACGATAGAAGCATGTTTGCTAACAAGTTTAAGTTCATCTCTAATATCAGCCATATAATCACCCAAGCGTTTAATCATAAAGGTATTATGTTTTAATTGTCTACCAAAATAAGCATTAAAGTCATCTTGCTTAAACATAAAGTTATCAAACTCATCCAAGCACTGACTAGCAATTTTAGTAGGAGGGACTTCAGCTTTATCATATCTATAGAGAGAATTTACCTTTACTACATGTGTCGGGATATCGGGAGGTTCTTCAGTAAATAAGTAATTGAGATCATACACTTCTTCAACAGGTGGTAAATTAAGACCATGTATTTCTTCAATAGGAGGTAAATTCTTAACATCTTCAACTTTAATACCTTTCTCTTTCATAGATTTCTTTGCCTCTTGCATATCTTCAGGACTGAGAAATAGAACACCTCTCTTCTTCGGAGTTGGTTTAGGAATAGGCTCAGTAATTGGCTCAGGAACTGGCTCAGGAGGTAGCTCGGGAGGTGCTCAATTATTTTCATTTGCCAACATATTATTCAATAGAATTTCAGCGTCATCTGGTGTTCTTTCCCTCAAAAGAGAACTAGCACAACTATCCAGATAATCTCTGGAAGCATCATTTAGTCCATTATAAAAGATATCAAATATTCCAGGTTTCTTAAGAGGATGATTAGGCAAAGCACTAAGTAACTTGAGAAGCCTCCCCCAAGCTTGTGGGAGGCTCTCTTCTTCAATTTGCACAAAGTTGTATATTTCCCTCAAAGCAGCTTGTTTCTTATGAGCAGGGAAATATTTAGCAGAGAAGTAATAAATCGTATCCTGGGAACTTTGCACACAACCAGGATCAAGAGAATTAAACCATTTCTTAGCATCACCCTTTAATGAGAACAAAAATATTTTGAGTAAATAAAGGTAGCACGATCTCTCATTATTAGTAAACAGGGCAGCTATATCATCTAACTTACAAAGATGTGCCACAACAGTTTCAGATTCATAGCCAAAGGATTAGATTCAACCAAAGTAATTATATCTGGATCAACAGAAAAATCATAATAATCCTGATCGGGAACACCGATAGGTGAAGTAGCAAAAGCAGGGTCGGGTCTCATCCTATCTCTAAAAGATTCTTTACTCCACTTAACTAGCAACCTCTTATGTTCAAGACTATCCTGGCAAGCAAGAACAGCTTCAATAGATTCAGCATTAAAAAGATAACCCTCAGGAATAGCATGCATATTTTCATCATCACTAACATCATTGTGTTCAGTTTCAATAATTTCTCTTTCTCTAGACCTAGAGAGTTGTTCATCTAGAAATTCACCAAGGGGCACAGTAGTATCAAGCATAGAAGTAGTTTCATCATAGGTATCATGCATAGCAGAAGTGGCATCATCTATAACATGCGACATATCAGAATTCATAGGAGTAGTAGGTTTAGGTGTCGCTAGCTTACTCATAACAGAAGGTGAATCAAGTACAGAGCTAGATGGCAGTTCCTTACCTCCCCTCGTAGTTGAGGGATAAATTTTTGTCTTAGCGTCTTTCAAGTTCTTCATAGTGTCCAGCAGATATAAATCCCAAGTGACTCAAAGAATAGAGCTATGCTCCCCGACAACGGCGCCAGAAAAAGGTCTTGATAACCCATAAGTACAGGGAATCGCAACAGTTTTCGAGGGTAGAGTATTCAACCCAAATTTGTTGATTCGACACAAGGGGAGCCAAAGAATATTCTCAAGTATTAGCAGCTGAGTAGTCAATTCAACCACACCTGGAAACTTAATATCTGCAGCAAAGTGTTTAGTAGCAAAGTAATATGATAGTGGTGGTAACGGTAACAAAGTGAACACAACAAAAGTAATGTTTTTGGTATTTTTGTAGTGATTATAACAGTAGCAACGGAAAAGTAAATAAGCGCAAACCAGTATATGGAAAACTCGTAGGCACCGGATCAGTGATGGATAATTATGCCGGATGTGGTTCGTCATGTAACAGTTACAACATAGGGTGGCACAAAACTAGCTCCAATTCATCAATGTAATGTAGGCATGTATTCCATATATAGTCATACGTGCTTATGGAAAAAAACTTTCATGACATCTTTTGTCCTACCCTCCCGTGGCAGCGGGGTCCTATTGGAAACTAAGGGATATTTAGGCCTCCTTTTAATAGAGAACCGGAACAAAGCATTAGCACATAGTGAATACATGAACTCCTCAAACTATTTTCATCACCGGGAGTGGTCCCAATTATTGTCACTTCGGTGTTGCCGGATCATAACACGTAGTAGGTGACTATAGACTTGCAAGATAGGATAAAGAACACACATATATTCATGAAAACATAATAGGTTCAGATCTGAAATCATGGCACTCGGGCCCTAGTGACAAGCATTAAGCATAGCAAAGTCATAGCAACATCAATCTTAGAACATAGTGGATGCTAGGGATCAAACCCTAACAAAACTAACTCGATTACATGATAAATCTCATCCAACCCATCACTGTCTAGCAAGCCTACGATGCAATTACTCACGCACAGTGGTGAGCATCATGAAATTGGTGATGGAGGATGGTTGATGATGACGACAGCGACGAATCCCCCTCTCCGGAGCCCCGAACGGACTCCAGATCAGCCCTCCCGAGAGAGATTAGGGCTTGACGGCGGCGCCATATCGTAAAATGCGATGAAACTTTCTCTCTGAATTTTTTCTTCCCAAAAGCCAATATATGGAGTTGGAGTTGGCATTGGAGGGCCACCAGGGGGCCCACAAGGTAGGGTGGCACACCCAGGGGGAGGGGCGCGCCCCCCGCCCTCGTGGACAGGGTGTGGGCCCCCTGGTCTTCATCTTTGGTGATGATTTTTTATTATTTATTCTAAGATATTCCATGGAGTTTCAGGTCATTCCGAGAACTTATGTTTTCTGCACATAGAACAACACCATGGCAATTCTGCAGAAAACAGCATTAGTCCGGGTTAGTTCCATTCAAATCATATAAGTTAGAGTCCAAAACAAGGGCAAAGTGTTTGGAAAAGTAGATACGACGGAGACGTATCATACAGAAAATAAGCTTTCTACGAACTTGTTGTGGAAGTAATAAAAGCGACGGACTACATAATAAAGGTCCACATACAAGGGGCAATATAAAGTGACGTTCTTTTGCATTAAGATTTTATGCATCAACCCTAAACGCGCATGACAACCTCTGCTTCCCTTTGCGAAGGGCCTATCTTTTACTTTATGTTTTTACTTTATGCTTGAGTCAAGGTGATCCTTACCTTTCCCTTTTTATTTTATCCTTTGGCAAGATCCTCGTGTTTGAAAGATCATGATATATATATATATATATATCCAATTGGATGTAAGTTAGCATAGTCTATTATTTTGACATCACCTAAAGGTGAATACGTGGGGAGGCATCACAATAAGCCCCTATCTTTCTCAGTGTCCGGCTGAAACTTTATAACCACAAGTACTGCGTGAGTGTCAGCAGTTGTAGGAGACTACGAGGTAGTTGAGTATGTGAGCTTGCTGAAAAGCTCTATTATTGACTCTTTCTCATGTCACGATAAATTGCAATTGCTTCAATGACTGAGATTATAGTTTGTTAGTTCCCAATGAAGTTTTTGAACCATAATTGACATTGTGGATTGCTTGTTGTTTGAGCATAGGAAATCATATGACAAAATCTATATATGTTGTTATTATTAGAATGATCATGATGCCCTCATGTCCGTATTTTATTTTTATCGACACCTCTATCTCTAAACATGTGGACATATTTTTCGATTTTGGCTTCCGCTTGAGGACAAGCGAGGTCTAAGCTTGGGGGAGTTGATACGTCCATTTTGCATCATGCTTTTATATCAATATTTATTGCATTATGGGCTGTTATTACACATTATATCTCAATACTTATGGCTATTCTCTCTTATTTTACAAGGTTTACCATGAAGAGGGGCAATGACGGCAGCTGGAATTCTGGCTGGAAAAGGACCAAACGTTGGAAACCTACTCTGCACAGCTCCAAAAGTCCTGAAACTCCACGAAACAAATTTTTGGAATTTATAAGAATTTCTGAGCGAAAGAAATAGGCCAGGGGGCCCACACCCTGTCCAGGAGACAGGGGGCGCGCCCCCCATATAGAGCGCGCCCCCTATCTCCTGGGCCCCATGGTGGGCCTCCGGCGTCCATCTTCTGCTATATCATCACTTTTACCCAAGAAAAAATCGTGGGAAAGCTTACGGGACGAAACTCCGGCACCACGAGGCGGAACCTTGGCGGAATCAATCTAGGGCTCTAGCGGAGCTATTCTGCCCGGGACACTTCCTTCCGGGAGGGGGAAATCATCACCAATGATTCTCTCATCAGGACGGGGTCAATCTCCATCAATATCTTCCCATCACCATCTCTTCTTAAAACCCTAGTTCATCTCTTGTATCCAATATTGTATCAAAACCACAAACTGGTACCTGTGGGTTGCTAATAGTGTTGATTACTCCTTGTAGTTGATGCTAATTGGTTTACTTGGTGGAAGATCATATGTTTAGATCCTTTATGCATATTATTACTCCTCTGATTATGAACATGAATATGCTTTGTGAGTAGTCACGTTTGTTCCTGAGGACATGGGTGAAGTCTTGCTATTAGTAGTCATGTGTATTTGGTATTCGTTCGATATTTTGATGAGATGTATGTTGTCTTTTCCTCTAGTGGTGTTATGTGAACGTCGACTACATGACACTTCACCATTATTTGGGCCTAGAGGAAGGCATGGGAGGTAATAAGTAGATGATGGGTTGCTAGAGTGATAGAAGCTTAAACCCTAGTTTATGCGTTGCTTCGTTAGGGGCTGATATGGATCTATATGTCTAATGCGGTGGTTAGGTTTACCTTAATACTTCTTTTGTAGTTGCGGATGCTTGCAATAGGGGTTAATCATAAGTGGGATGCTTGTCCAAGTTAGGGCAGTACCCAAGTTTCGGTCCACCCACATATCAAATTATCAAAGTACCGAACGCGAATCATATGAGCGTGATGAAATCCAGCTTGACGATAATTCCCAATGTGTCCTCTGGAGCTCCTTTATCATTATTAGAAATTGTCCAGGCTTATCCTTTGCTACATAAAGGATTGGGCCACCTTGCTGCACTTTATTTAGTTGTTGCTCGTTACTATTTATCTTATCACAAAACTATCTATCACCTACAATTTCAGTGCTTGCAGGGAAAACCTTACTGAAAACAGCTTATCATTTCTTTCTGCTCCTCGTTGGGTTCGACACTCTTACTTATCGAAAGAACTACGATAGATCCCCTACACTTGTTGGTCATCATTTACCATGGAATCTTCTTCATAAGCTTTGCCTTTATTCTACATTTTGCTAAGAGTAAATATAGATGTGATAATATATGAAAAAATGGAGAATATTTAAAATAAGATCAAGAGTGATGCTACATAACCAAGTAGCTATAAATGTAAGTGCAGCGATACAGGCAAAAGGTACAGCCAAGAGCAATGCACAGCTAAACTTCTTGAGTACCAACATTATGGTAAGAGTAAATATAGATCTGATGTGTAGAAAATGGAGGGCAAAGGAAAATAAGCTACAGAGTGATGGTACATGAACAACTACCTGTCATTATAAGTACACTGATAAAGGACATCATGTACTTACAAGAACAATGCAGAGCTAAAAAAATCATTGGCATTGGATATATTCTTCACTAATGTAACCATTTATACAGATCAGATAATTAGGAGCGAACAATTGATAAGAAAGCTATCATGCATACTGCTGTCACATAATGAACCAGGTATGTATGCAAGTATAGTGATACAGGACAAGAGGTACAGCAAAGCAGCGGGCAGCATATTTGCGATCCTGTCGTTCGTTTCAAACCGGAATTCTTCTTCGAGCAGATTTCCTGCAAAAAAGATCCATAAGGCACATGCGGAGAAGTAGAAGTTCAAATTGTCATGTGATTTCATAGACAATACCTCATCCTGGGAACGGGACCAGTGCATAGCAAGGTTTTTCCAGTCAATGTCTTCTAAATTTAGCACAGGAGACTTCACCAGAAATTCGTTTATAGACTTGCCATCAAAGTGTGATTTCCTCAGGTAGCACCGATACTGCTGCAATGCTTCCTTGAAAAGCACAAGCAAGCTTTGCTTGTCATGACTATCCAGATTGACCCTCGCCTAGTTACAACAATGTAATGTAAATCATTGATGTGTTCAATCAGCAGAAAACATGAAAATAATAACCATGAATAGTAGCACTTACACGTAAGTTGTACTGGAAGATGTGAAAATGGTGTTTGTCTTCACTATAATCTTCCCATGATGGGAATATATGCACGTAGTCCCTAACAACATTGAAAGCATTGTCTTTTAAACTGGAAATAAATGGAATGGGGTTCCAATCTACAGGAATTGGCCGTCTCTGCAGTTGGGATAGGTCTTCAGCCGTTGGACTTGCTGTACTTTTTGCTGGAGTGGGATTTTTCCATGGTGCGGCTGGTGCTATGGCCAATGAAATCGGTATACGTTTTGCTGGAGTGCAGGTCCTCTGTGGTTGGGCTAGTGGTGTGTCCAGTGAAGTATGGGTACAGTCTGCTGGAGTCGGTCCTACGTTTTGTGTCACTGGTTGTATAGCCAATATAAGTGGGGTGTTGTTTGATTTCTCTGGCACCACCACGTTTTTCAAGGACTTTGCTGGTGCTCCTTCAGGTTCGGCAATCACCCTCTTCCTTTTTGATGTCTGATGCACAAGAACAACATTTGAGTGGAAAAACATGGTATGATGACAGATGGAATATTTATTGATAATGGATGGGCATGGCATCTCGACATATATGATGAGTAAACTAAGCAGATGGCGGTGCAACAAAGTAGAATAACTGCAAGGCAACATATGCAAGATACACGCAATCAATAAAACCTTGCCAAATTAGAACAGGCACATTCATGGGTGAACAGGACAGGCCATCTACCTTTGACTCCCTGAGGTTAGAATAGTCATTAGGATCATATTCTGAGCAAGAATCAACATGTGGGGAGTGCATGAGTTTCATTGCATCCATAATGGCACTCAATGCCTTGGTGCCAATTTTGTAAGTCATTGCAGTGTTTAGCTTCAAGAGTGGACTGCTGCTAGTGCGACACAAAGCAGCTACATAGATCATAGTGTAGATATAACGGGGAAAACTGTAAGCATCAGAGTAAAATCAGCAAAGTGGAACTTGATGGAATATATGTGCTAGTACTGCCGGTACGTCTAGAAAGGCTTTGGATACTAGTTCTCTTCAACTGAAGGTGTGCTACTGTTAATATCAGTGTAACTCTCAAAGGTGACACAACTCCCCGCATTTCCTTGCTATTCTTATAGGACTGAAGTGGGCAGGTCACTACAAATCCTATTCCTATGTTTACAAAATCCTACGAATCAAATAGGCTCAAAGTGTCCGTCACAACCGACCGTATAGACCTCTACACTGCAAATTTCCCTGCTCATCTTCAGTACAAGGAACATACTGTACTACTATCATACTCCCTCCATTCCAAAATATAAGTCTTGGTAGAGATTTCCACAATGGATCACATACAGATGTATCCAGATACATTTTAGAGTGTAGATTCACACATTTTACTCCATATGTAGTCCGTGGTGGAATATATACAAAGACTTGTATTTAGGAATGGAGAGAGTATATATTAAAGAAGAACGAAAAAGGAACATGGTAAAGAAGAGCAAGCAGATTTTGGATAATAAAATGTTGGTTGCGCAGTGCCCACACATGATGAACCAAAGCGCATTAAGAATGCAACTCCCAGCTGTCTCTCGACCATTTCAGGTGGTTGGATGAAGATCCTCCGTCTCCTAACCCTTCTTCTTCCTCGTCTCTGATTCTTCCCATACAGAACACCGCACGGGCCGCCGGTCCGACCACCGGCCCCCACCGCATGTGTTCCTCCGCCACCCCGACCCCACCCCCGCCACAACCCCCACCCGTGTCGAGTTTTCTTCGTTCGGCGAGGCCCCATAACCACCCGAGCCCCTTCGTTCGCACCGGAGAACTCCGGTGAGCTCTGAAAAATCGACTGACCCAATTTTGAAATTTAGTCTACTGTGATTTAACTAGTGTGGAATATAAAAGGGGAAAACCATAAGCATTGGGAGTATAGTGTTGAGCGTGCCATGGCGGATCTGAAGGTGCAAACCATACAAAGGCAACTTCACAACCAAGACAAGAAATCAGAGTAAACCAGTGGTGATCTATTTTCTTGCTGCGATAAATAAGTTGAGCAGATACGAAAGAGTACCGTCTCTGAGGCGGCGCCGTGTATGCATCTACTGAGAATTTGATGGTCCTGCAGTAGCGATGGCTGTCGGCGGCGTGGAAGTAGATCTAGGAGGGTAGACGGTGGTAGCGGGGTGCGGTGGACGAGACGGTGGTAGGAGCGGCGCCGGCAAGGTGGACGACGGCGGGGATGAAGAGAGGACGGGATGCAAGGATCACGGTCCAAAGCCGTGGATGAGAGAGGTCGATCTCTTGTAATGGACGGCGGCGTCGGCGTATCAGCTCTGGCATGGTGGAGGAGGACAGCGGTGGATGGGGTGGCAGACGGCGGCGGACGGAGGAGGGTGGGGTGGAGAGGGTGTTTTGGCGCCCACGGAGTACGAATGGGGAAAAGGGAGGTAGAGAGGAAGGGGGAACCATGTATTCTGGCCGCGCTTGTCTCAAATGCGAGGACATTTACAATCTTAGCCCCCATTTCAAGTTCCTACATCACAGCAATATTAGTCGGTTGGGGATAGGATGGTAATCTCGCATACACCGAATATTTGCCGACGAGAGTTTGTTTTTGGCACCCACCGTGTATGAATATGAATCGGGGAGGGAGTCGATTTCGGCCAAGGACACACTGTGTTTTGGCGCCCACCGTGTATTAATCCGGGTGAGAGGTGGTTACGTCACGTTTGGGTGAAATTACAAACCTACCCCTATCAAAACCTATAGAAATCTAGCAGATAGGCTTTGCGTGGCAGGGATAGGTAGTAGTAATTTCCATCTCACAGATTTTGGTTTCGGGCGGTTACTGCGACTTTCCCCGATTTGTTCAAATTTCGCAGAGTGCACGTTTACCGTTCCAACTCAATTCAAATCCCGTTTGTATTCTATTTTGTTCGGGCGGGATCAATTTTCAATTGGAATTACATTCTATATACATCATTTTTTATATATACTTTAAAAAGCACAACAAAGAATTCGGCTCCTTTATATGTATAATATGATTTACAAATAAAATGATCTCAAAATCTTAAGGTTGAATTCAAAAAATTTTAACCAAATTATGTTCTACTAAAATGTATGGATCAGTAATATCTACATATTAAATAACATAGATTTGCGTGAATTCATATGAGTATGCATGTTTGATAGATCAATTTTGGTTCGAGTATGGATTACATGTATCATCATCTCGAATCCAAATATTTGAATCCCTTTTTTGTTCACTCCTTTCACACCCATCTCTCTCGCATGCATGCTCCTTCAGGTAGCTATCACTCTCTTTTCTCCAGCTCACCCGCACATTCACTTGATGTTTCTCCTATCCTTGCAAACATGGTCTCTCGACGTCTCCCCTGAGAAGTGTCACACTCTCCCTATCATTATACATTACATGGTTTTCATTATCTCTCACATCTCTACTGTTCTCTTGTATCACTCGGTACCTAAGCTTTCTTTTTCACCACCACACACACAATCTCCACTCGTCTTTCACTTTGTCTTTCTCTCTATGGGATTCTCTCACACCCTATATGTCTCTACATATGACTCATACCACTAAAATTACTCTCTCTCTCTCTCTCCTGTAGACACAACATTTGTTGCAGTCTCCTTTTCGTCTCCATCACAGACTGACATTATTCATTTGTTTACCAACCAGACACCCCCCCTCTCTCACAAACACACACACACACAACTCCTACTTCCACTACCCTTCCCGACTACCGTCTCTCTCTCACACATACAAAACTCTCGCTTTCGCACCCCAACTTGTATTTCTCTCACAAACATTTATCGACTAGCTAGCCTCTAGATAGGTTTATACATCCACACACTCGTGCTTCCACTATCGCATACATGTCTCTCTCCCGCTCCTTGTATCTACATAGATTTTTCTTCCCTTCTGTAGAGACGCCCTCTCGATCGTGCACACACACAATATTGCCTCATTTTAAGCTGATACCTATCGCACACACACTCCTTGTGTCTTTGTCACACATGCACTCCGTCCTCCTCCACACTCTCCCTCTCTCTCACACACACATGGGCATTTTGCAACAACTAGCAAGATGCCCATGCATTGCACGGAACATCAAGATGCATTTGTATGAGTAGTTTATCTTGTGGGGGGAAAGTATGAACGAGGGAAGGCCTTATTTGCAAATGTGGAGAGGGGTGTGGGTATCTTTTTTGCAAAATTACCATAGTTTCCTTCCTATATGTTAGATATAGATAGGACGGCCTATATTGCAGGATGGCAGGCACACGATCATCACCGACAATGCTTTTTATAAGAGTAGGGATAAAAAATAGAGTTGGTGATGATGGAGGGCCTACCATCCTGCAATGTAGGTCGTCCGATTTATATCTGACGGATAGGAAGGAAAATATGGCAATTTACCCGCACTCTTCACCACATTTGCAGATAAGGCCATCCCTCGTTCATCCTTTTCTCCCACAAGATCTTAATGTTCCGCGCAACGCACGAGCATCTTTCTAGTAAGAGTAGAAATTAGACATATACCACTTCTTGAATCTTGAAACCAACAACATTCCTCCCGTATCTCATCAAAGCTGCCAAAGGAATATATTTTGAGTGAAACATAACATATTTTTAGTGATATACGTATTTCAAAACTAGACTTTTTTTTCTATCAAATCGGTGAATATGTATTAATCTACTTTGATCGTGTGGCAACGCATTGACACATTGCTAGTAGTTATTATAATTTTTTGGACACCAGACAAACGGTGGAGTATATATACGAAGAGAAGAGGCACACGCACGCAGTCGGCCTCTCCCTGTCTCGCACATATGACTGTTATGTAAAGTCAATGTTAACAAATAAACCCTAAAACCCTAGGTGCACGATTGCTGCATTCGCGGGTACCAGGTACGTGGTGGAGCACCTTTGTAGGAATAGTTAGCTCGCGTGATAATTTGATCCGTAGGAGTTGATGGTCGGGACCGCAGGTGAACGACTTGGAGCGCGGTGGCTGGCTAGTTGCCACAGATCGAGTAGCCACGTTTGAAATATGGTTTTTTTGCGGGGTTAAGAGTTCCGGTTTTCAATGGCGCGTTATAAGTAGTAAGTAGTTTTTAGAACGATTGGTATGGAGCAAAAATGGAATTCATAGTACTACGTACCTCCTTGGTGTATGGTTGTATGGGTTTATGTTGCGAGATGTTGAACCTGGTAGTTCTAGGGAAAATACTATGGTTTCGATTTAGATGCTGGTTTTCAGTGATGAAAATCAGAAGGGGAAACCCTTCTTTCATTAAAAAAACTACTACCTCCATTCTGGTTTACTAGTCCCCATCGTACTTTGGGTCAAAGTTTGTCCACAAATTTTACTTGTAAAATATGAATGGAAAACGAGATTTTGTTATACCCAAACAAAAAAGGACTGGAGGGAGTGATTGCTCTGACACGGACGCGACCTCTCATAGCGCAGGCATTGAACCGGCGCGCCGGCCAAGAGGGCCGCACTCGCTGCAGGCCCCGCTGAGCACGCCTCCTCGCCGCATGAAACCAGCTTAAGACTGCCCCGCCTGCCTTCATTGAATCCATGCGTGTGCTAGCAACACGTGCTTCTGCGAGCCGACAGGCATTTTAGAACACAAAAAATGACTAAAATATAATTAATTTATGCATGGTCTTGACTTATTGTGCTCGCACTGGTAGCAGGAACTAGTAGAGGTTTTTCTTTATTTATAACTCTCCTCATATTTTTTTGTCTTGGAAGTGAATCATGGTTTTGGACATTATGTATGAATGTGCAGATATCTGTGAACATGAGTTTGATGTGGAAGTTGAACTTGGAATGTCAGGCTTGCGCCTGAACTATACCATGTCCAATGCTTCATCTGTTATTGTTTGGAAAGTAATTGCTATTATTACATGACCCAAAAAATATATTTTGTGCCACATCAGTAGATGCACGGACATTACAACAGGCATGCTGACTGGATAAACATTTGAACCTAGCTATTATGAAGGAAATTTTGTATTGACAACAGTTTTAGATAGCAGGAGACACCTAGCCTGCTCTGCCTCTGCTAGCTTATTTTTGGCTTCTTCCATCTCTTCTTTGGTTTTGGTGAAGAGAGCATCTGATTGCTCTTTTCGCTTCTTCAGGAACCCAGCTACATTCTCAAGGGCTGCTGCACGCTTTCTTTCAGCCTTTACTAATGCCACGAGGACACGAACAACTAATGACTCCACCTGGCTTGTGTGTAATGCAACATCATCTGGGAATTTGCACCTTGTGTCTAATCTAGCATCATTAGGGAACTAGCACCTTGTGTGTAATCCAGCCTCATTTCGGAAACATGATCTCGAGGTTGACCATACTTCCCTCCTCGCAGGAACTGCATCTTGACATGAAGTTACTTCTTTTTTAGATCTATACTCAGAGCAACCTAGATCCATTTAGTAGAAGCCAGATAAACAGAACTCGGAGAAGTGAATTCAAAAGGAAAAAAAATATAAAAACAGACTACAAGGTGAGAACACCCACTTCCTACATCAAGCTAAAAACGAAAGCATTAGGATGATTAAGACTCTTCTTATTACACATCGAAGAACACCAGGCTTAAGAGAAACAGAAACTACAAGCTATACACATCGAAGAACACAAGGCTAAATGAAAGTAATTGAAAGGGTTTTACTTACCAAAGCTAGTTTTACAGGTTTGGTGTAGCTCCTCTTTAACTTGGCACGCTCCTTGAAGATGTCCCCAATATCCCATGTTTGGTCTTCATTACTCCTCTGCATGTTCGCACTCGTGGTTTTAAAATCTCAACATGGCAAGAAAAATATACTACTAGTAATACTCACGCATCTTGTGGGCAACATTAAAGCACTCGTCTGCCATGTTAGAGCATCTCCAATAGCTTGTCTATATGGATGTCTATACTTGTTTTTCATGAGACATGAGACCAAAATAGGCATCCAACAGCTTGTCTATATGGTCTTCCAAATATACACATCCTCTATATCGACCTCGACAATGTCCATGCCTGGACAATGTGAAGGCATTGTCTAAACTCAGTTGCAGTCATGATTTCTTTCTCTCCCCAGCGACGACGCACCTGTCATGTTCCCTGTATATAGACATTCTAATGCAAAACTGAATGTGTATATGAGGGAATCTTTTTAGACCATTGTCTATATTAATATATAGACATCCAAATATACAAATGCTATTGGAGATGCTCTTAGAGCAGAGCATCTCCAACAAAATTGCAACGCGTGGCGCTTTAAAAAAGCTTTTACAATGCTGAGATCGAGAAGTAGAGACTAGAGAGTAGAGGATAGTTCTCAGCATAGATAGATAAAGAAAAGCTAATTCAACTACTCCTCGTTGTCCGACTCCTCCACGGTGATGTCCTCCTCCGACGTCTGACTGTAAGCGTGAAGATACCGATCTTCATCGGATTCCCAAGGCGACGCTGCTCGTAGCCTCATGTTGAACTGAGCGTCCGCTTTTCGCCTACGCTTGTCCTCACGATAGGCGGCTCGCTCCGCCCTCCTCTTATCCCTCTCTGCCCTCCTTTGCGCGTAGAACTCGCGCTCGTTGATGATGTCCTGCGGGAAGTGTTGGCGCCATAGTGCCATGGTTTCCTCGTCCATCTCGGCGATGCCGAGATGGTGCTCCTGCCTCCGGTTGTCGCGACGATCCTCGTCGGTGCTAAGCCGCGGCAGAGGCGCGAGCTCCAACGCCTGCTCCTGCATCAGCACGTTGGGGAAGTTCAATGTTCTATGAGGCCACCGGAGGCTCCACGCCGCCGCGTTGTACGCGTGGGCTGCCTCGTTGGCGGTGTCGAAATTGCCGAGGCCGAGGCGCATCCCGCGGAACCGGATCTCGTCGGAGAAGCCGCCGGAGGGGCGCGCGCGGACGCCGTGGTATCCCCAAGTTTCCCGGCGACGCGGCGGCATGGTGGCGCGGCGGCGGCGAGGCGAGAAAGAGCCAGGAGAGAGCATTGGCAAGGCACAGAGCGGCGGGAGAGCACTGGATTTTATAAAGCGCGCCGGACGCCGCGCGCCAAAACTATAGCATGCCCGGCCGCTTTTTCCCGTGCGCCCGTGATCCTTTCCCGACGTCTCTGCTATCTCTACCCTCTTCTATACTGTTATATTTATTTAATATTTAATATTTAATATTTATCTCTACTTCTCTTTTGTCTACTTTTTTTTCTCTGTACTTTTTTTTCTTATAAAAAAACAAAGTTGGTGATGATTGTGTTCCTGCCATCCTGCAATATAGGTCGTCTGATTTATATCTAATAGATAGGAAGGAAACAAATGGAAAGTTTGCAAAAAGATACCCATACCCCTCTCCAGATTTGCAAATAAGGCCTTCGCTTGTCCATCCTTTTCCCCCATAAGATAAACTACTCATACAAATGCTGGGCATCTTGCTAGTTCTAAAAAACTTTCCATCATTTGCCACACTACTGGTTGCAGATGAAAAACCTACCCAAGCACAACGTGATATAGGAGCGACGCACAATTACAGGAGCCACACTTCTGTTGGACAATGGAGGCTATAACCAATTAATTTTACGGGAACAATAGTACCCAGGAAATTTGAAGGGTAGGGATGAACAAAATTGGAACTGCACATGTACTGCTAAGGGATTCAATACACACATTACCAATCGAGGAGGAGAACTATGGTCGCGGCAGCCTCTGTGAGTCATGGTCGGCAACGGGAGTCAGTTCATTGTCCATGACGGTGGTACTTCTGCTCTTGGCATCGGCTTCCGGGAAGCAGATCCGAGACCGTGGAAGACGATGTCGGGGAAGAGGCTCCGTGTACAATGACGACGGTTGACCGTCTCCAGTGCGGCGTATGAGGTCGTCGATGAGGCAGATGCGCTGCAGTGGATGAGTGCACCGATGTAAAGGGGAGGAGCACGAAGGCTGCAGTGCCGTGGAGAAGTCTATTTTGCGGTGGGGATAGAAAATGGGGAGTATTCAGGTGTACTACTCTGGGTGCCGGGGTGGGGTTGGCTGGGTAGGGTGAACCTGAAGTTACGAAAACAGCCCCCTACCAAGCACTACTAGGGAAAACCTTAGACACAGAATATTACCAGTAGTGCTTGTTAAAACGAGGCGCTACTGCTACTTAGCAATAGCGCGTCTGCTAAAACGGCGCTACTGTTACCCGCTTAGCAGTAGCGCGGCAGGAGCAGACCGCGCTACTACTATAATTGCCACACCGTTTCCGACGTGCTAGGTATAGTAGTAGCGCCCTTCTAGGAACAACACTACTACTATGGATTTTAGCAGCAGCGCTTTTTGCCACCCCAAGCTACTGTTATAGCTATTTTCACCTACCCCCCTGCGCGGCCTGATTCCCTCTCCTGATCTGCCTCCTCCCCCAATTCCCCATTCTCTCTTCTCCCCCTCGTCGCCTCTGCCTCGCCGCCGTCTTGCCGCCGTCTCCCCAACCCCGCCTCACCGCCGTCTCCCCCGACCCCGCCTCGCCGCCGTCTCCCCCGACGCCGCCTCGCCACCGTCTCCCTCGACCCGCCTTGCCGCCGTCTCCCCCGACCCCGCCTCGCCGCGCCTCGGTGTCGCCGTCTCCCCGGACCCCATCTCTCTCCCCGCCCTCTGTAAGCACTCTCCCCTTCCGGTCCCTCTTGTTTGCATAGTATGAACCCTAGCTAGTTAGTGCTAGTTAGTATGAACCCTAGGCTATTTTTAGTGCTAGTTAGTTAATTACAATTAGTATTAACCCTATTTAATTAGGTAGTATGAACCCTAGTTAAAAATGGATACTTATATGGTAATTAGGGCAGTAGTTCCTAGGTACTAATTACTCCCTCCGTTCCGATTTACTCATCATGGTTTTAGTTCAAATTTGAACTAAAACCACGACGAGTAAATCAGAACGGAGAGAGTAGTTTGTAAGAACTAGGTACTAATTAGGTATTAGAATATTTTTATTTATAGTAAGTTTATTTTTAGTAAGAACTAGTTGAATTAAAGAACTATTTAGTAAGAACTTGTTGCTATTTTTTAGTTAAAGAAAATTTTCCTGCCTCGACGTGGACGATGCCTATCCCGCATCCTCGTCGTCGAGTCGGCGGAGGATGACACCTACTTGACCAGATGGGCCATGTCCAGGACTGGGCTTCGTCGGGGTGGTACTGGGAGGCGCTACCTACCGGCGGGCGCAGGTTGGTGAGGAGCCAGCCTGTCATTGACCCGAACCTTCTTTGGTGGCGGTCGCGTGGGCCAGTGACGGTACAGAGGCTCAAGGACTCCGCGGAGGTGGTGCGTCACCGTGTCAGTGAGGAGGACGCGCATGTCCGTTGCTACTTGTTTGCATTGGAGCACAGGTTCTCCAATACCTGGCAGGTTCTCCAGGGATCTCACTGGAGCTATGATCCTGTGATGGTTCCTTCTTTGTGGGTGTCCACCGCCCGCGCCGATCCCGTCGTGTGCTAGGGTTTTAGTTGTATTAGTGATGTTATATGTATGACACTATTCGTGATGTATTAGTGATAATATTCGACGTTGTACGGACGCATGAGATGATTTACTTTTGCTTATTGAATGCATGCTAATTTGAGTCCTATAAGATATTTTGAAATGTATATCTTGTGTTGCTCAATATCCAAGTGGCCGGTCATGTTTGCAGGTTACACCTCCGAGTGGCCTATGTTTTTTGCCGGAGTGTTGATTCATTTCCGTTCCGGCAAATTTCAGGCGCTCGATATGTCCTATTTTAGATAAGGTCATGCCAGATTTTTCCGTGAATTTTGGCATGACTTGTGCCAGAATATGTAGGAATTATCTAGTGCCCCGGATTTGTGTGTTGAGTATCCTGGTAGTTATCTTCAATCGATTTTGAATTAATGTTTTAACTATGAACATAGGAAATGTCTGACGATGAAAAGGATTTCGGTATTTGCAAATACTGCGAAGACGAGCGCGACCTGTGCGACAGAATCTTCCTAGATGATGATAGGTGTTTCAGCATCAAGCTAGACGAGAACTTCGAAGTGGATACCATAAGTCACAATGACAAGTCTTTTTCATAATTATGCATGACATTTGCTTCATTTGCTTCAACTTATATTTTTTTACTATTCTACTAGCGTATCCCCTGTCATGCAAGAGTTTTTGTATTGGATAAGATAGGTTTCAGTCATACTACGGAGGTAAAGAAAGTTTACTTGAAGACCGAGCATGGTTATATTTTCCATGCAAAATTACACAATTCATAAACTACACCTATTTTGGATGCAAAACATGGCGAGCACTATGCAAGACTTATGCATTTGAGCCTGATATGGTTATCACCTTTGATATTCGTCCGGAAGATGATATTGAAGGTAATACCGACATCTGGGTCAATGGGCAGACGCCTCCAGTTATACCATTATGTAAGTTTCTCAACCATATTTATGTCTTTGATATTGTTTATTCAAAAATAATTGACAACTATTTTGTATTGTCAGCTTATTTCGGTGCAAGCAAACATGTACAACGCTTGGTAGATAGGACCTACTACTGTCCCGGGGCTGAACTCAACTGCGAGGAGCTAAGTCATTAGGTTTCATGGCTTGCAGATCTTGATACTGTCAAGACAAATTTTCTTCCTGCATTTAGAAATGTTAGTACTGAAAATGTGCGACCAATAGTGTTCGTATTGAACTACGGTCACATCTATTTAGGAAGGATGGTAAGATTTTTACTATTTGTCCTCAGTGCATCTTTTCCATACATTATTTGAAGCTAAACTTCATTGCTAAGTATGTTACCATACGATGTTCTTCAACAGGGGCTCCTGATGAATGTTGCGCCTTATGGGATCGAGACTAAAGGTACCATGAGTATTATTAGCTTACGGCCAAGATATCCTACAGATTACTTAAGTGCATTCAAGATCAGCGACGGATGCTTAATAGTGCAAGACTGGACCAAATATGTGATGGGGGAGCGCAGAGAAGTACTAGGGGGCAGCAAACAGATGCGCTACCCATGATTAGGAGACAGGTTCATCTGCATGCTCCAACTTGATCAAGGAGGAGAGCTACACATGTTTTATGTTATTTTACCTAAGAGAGAGCAGCAGGAGTGATTAGCTAGCTAGAAATGAGTTTGAGGATGATGATGTGCTACACTATTACTATGATGATAAAATGGCTAGTGTTGGTGGTAATGACTATGATGATTATTACTCCCTCCATTCCTAAATATAAGGTGTATTAGTTTTTCAAAAAGTCAACTGTTGTCTATGTTTGACCAACATTACAGCAAAATATATAAAGATTTATAATACTAAATATATAAAATGTAAAAATATAGTCCATGATGAATCTAGTGATAATGATATGGTATTCTAGATATTGATATTTTTGTCTATAAACTTGGTAAAACTTAGAGAAGTTTGACTTTTTGGAAAAATAATGCACCTTATATTAAGGAACGGAGGTAGTATTAGCTAGTGTTAGTGGTGATTAAATAAATATTGTTGGTGGTAATGACTATGATGATGATTAAATAGCTTGTGCTGGCGGATTAGATTCAAGTGGAGGCAACATGGGGTGCACATCGAAAGTACTACTAGTCCAAACTAGATCAAGTTTGGATTAGTAGTATACTTTTGACATGCGCCACATATTGCCTCCACTTGAACCTAATCCACCTTCATTTGACACGCTATTATGGACATAATGATGTAAACCTCATAACTGGTATTGTACCAATATTTGTACGATGGCGCATAAATACACTAAAAATAATAATAAAAAAGAATACTAGTAGCGATGGAGAGAAAACACGCTTCCAGTAGTTACATTAGCAGTAGCGTGGGATTGGAAAACGCTGCAGCTATTTGTCCTAGCAGTAGCGTGTGCGGGCACGTGCTACTGCTAAGCAATAGCTGTAGCACCTTATTAGTAGCGCGCCTGCCCGCGCTACTAATACACCTAAAACCCACGCTGCTGCTAGCCTTTTCCCTAGTAGTGAAGTGTCATCTGTAGGCCTGTTCCGAAGGCTATGATGGTAACTTCCCACTGCTCGAATCAGGGTCGTGAGAGATTTCCCGCCGACCTCAAAATTTTGTAACACTGAACTCCCCTTGTGGCGTGTTGAGTGATTTGGCTAAGCAACTAGCGAGTAGTAGTAGTAAACTCTGCATATTAGGTTTGACCGAAGTCAAACTTCCTAAAGTTTGACCAAGTTTATAGAAAAATATAAACATTTACCATAACAAATATGTATGATGTGAAAGTACATTCAATAATGAATCTAATGGTATTTATTTGTTATTGTATATGTTAATATTTTTTGTTATAAGCTTTCTGAGAGTTTACAAAACTTGACTTTGACCAATGCTAATACATGGAGTTAAATAAAAATGGAGGGAGTACACATTTTTTTTAGTTTGTAGTGAACTAATCATTTGTTGAAATTGTGAAATAAATATATTAGTCTACTGACTTCGAATGTAATAGTCTATACAATTCAATAGTTACAATCATTGCCGAATCCCAAGATGTATACAAGGTCTATAGTACTTCAAAACATGCTCAAACTCACATAATCCCAGTCAAATGAGAATCTAAATGCATTTCATAGTTATTAATTTGTAGGATGCAACAAAACCAACCATAACTCTACATCAGCCATTATAGAAGCAACATTTTGACATATCCCAATGTGTGAATGAAACGTGTAGAGAGAGCTTTTGAAGATGGAGCAGATAGGGCGAGAAAGATTGTATGTATGTGGACAAGAGAGTAGGAGACAAACATAATGAGATAGAGAGAGAGAGAGAGAGAGAGAGAGAGAGGAAGACGTTAGGTATGTGAGAAAGATGGAGACATGTAATATACGTGAGATGCGTGTGCATCCGGATTCTGTATACGTGGAAGGATAAGAGACAACATGTTTGATGAGAGAGCTGGAAAAACATGGACAAGAGGGGAAGGATCTCATGGGTTGAGGAATTGATAATTTTGTGCGGGTAACTTTGTGCAAGAGAGAGAGGGTGGGGGGAGGAGTCAGTCAGCCGTTGTCACATCACCCTGCTTCCAAATGGCCCCGCATTCTCTAGCGCGGTGTGATCGCCGTCTTCGATCTGCTCGATGCCCTCTTTGAAGATTGAGGTGTTGTGCATGTTGGGGTGCAAAGAAGCACAAGCGAGACTGGTCGCCGTATATCCTTGGATGGGGATGAATTGTGTGCTCGGGGGATGGTGTGTGTGTTGTGCTGTGTGTGTGTCTATGTGTGTGTGTGTGTGTGCGTCAGATATTGAGAGAAAACAAACCTAAGGAGAGAAATGGGTATTCACGAAGAGATTGTGCGGGCCTTGAGGTGGGAAGGGGCTGGGTGAGAGTGTCAAAATGTGCGTGTTGATCCATGTGTTGCATGCGATCGTGTGAGGGACAGATGAATCGAGATAGATGGTTGTTGTGTTACGGATGCTCCTCTCTCTCTCACACACACACACAAGTAAACTAGAAGACCGTTCTCTCATGTATACACAACGTATCGGCATCTGTCTATGTCTCACTCATGCATGATCATTTGCACTTTCACACCTCTTTATGTCTGTATCACACGCACAGCGTCTCCACATTGCCCTTCCGCCACAACACACATATGGACACATACACACGTTCTCTCTCAGTCACACACACAAAATCAGTATTAAAAAAACTAGGGCGCACCTAAAACATCCAAATCCAAATAAACACGAACTGGAGCTAAATTCAAATATATGGAAATATTGCAGCGTCAAGAACTTTTCCAGGAAAAAAAAGTTGAGTAATATTCGGGGATTGTTGTCACACACACAAAAAAGTTCGGTGGATGTCCTTCGAGCGCGACACGGTGACGCACCGTTCGATCGACCACGCGGCCGCGGTTCATGCGCTTGCACAGGATTCCGTATTGTGGCTATGGTACTAACTAATAAAAGCGTTGCCTAAGTCTAATGTTTACGTGTACTAGTACGGTTTTCTTTTAAGTTTGACCAACCTTATATAAAACTAAAGTAAGCTCCCACACACGCACTCATCAATATGCTGCCGCCGCCGTTGCGCATGCCCGCGCCCGCCTGCTCCAGCCAACAATTTCTCGCCCATCACCGCTGTGTCGCCGCCATCCCTATGCCATGAAGCCGAAGGCTCGCCCGCTCACGTCGTCTGCAGTCCCTCCTCGCGATGTCGCAGCACTGCCAAGCACGCGAGCAGCTGGTGGAGCTGTGTCTATGCACGAAGCGTACGAAGAGGAGGACGAGCACGTGCTCCAGCACGCCGGCGAAGAGGAACTAGCGTGTCATTGTCGTCTCCGCCCGCGCGGAGGGGGCACGCATGGTGGCTATCGCGGCGGAAGCCGGTCGCGCATGTGTCGAGCCTGCAAACTGGGTGTGGACATGGAATCTACCTTCGATACCTTGAATGCCACATGGATCCTGCAATCTAAAGGAGCAATTTGGGTCAGTCGACTCTTGTGAGCCATTTTATGCAACATGGATGGCTAGAAGGGCTTCTTCCACCTCTTCTACCGTCTTCTTCCTTCGCTCCGTTGAACTTCTTTCACAAATCGACTCACCCAAGTTATACTACTAGTACGAATGTATTAAGTACAATAGGAAAACGAAGATACGAGCAGTAGTACCAACTGCAAGAAGAACAGTAGTAAGCCATAGTACTAGTACTACTGTACGTACTAAAGAGTTCATATAACGAGAAAGAACATAAACATAGTTCTGCTGGGGCCTCAGCACAACACACCCTTGAAAATAAACTAAGCAACTAGTCCGCTTGACACTGCAGTAGAACCAACATGAGTGACGGCACTGCCACCTACTCGGAGTCCGAGTCCACGTCCTTGACTTCGTCCTCGTCCCTCTTCCTCTTCCTCTTCGCCAACGCTTCTTTGCTTGAACCGAACACTGGGCTCTGCTTCTTCATCCAACCGTTGTAGATATTTAAACAAAGGTAGGCATCCATTGCTGCATACAGGATGTGATCTTCATCTAATGTCTTCGACTCCCATGCATGATGAAACTCGTGATGAGGTTTCTTTAGTTTAGCGTACGAAGGATCAATCATGGCTGCTGCCAGGGTCAGCATTGAAGGTTGAGAGGAGGACACCAGGCTTGCCTTCTATAGATCGAAGGGCTGGCCTACAACGAGACCTATCCGATGCAGGACATCCCTGTCGTTCTTAAAGTCTACAGTAACGAATTTCATTCGTTTGTCCTTGAGGAAGTTCTTAAAATCCTGGCACTCAACGTCGGCATGGCATATGTGATAGACCAAGCAAACATTATGTACGCAAACCTGGATCACGGCGGGCTTCTTCCTCTCTTCGTCCTTTAGATCCTTCTCTCATCCCAGGACTGTGGTGTACTCAACATCTAGCCTAGCGACCCACTCATCCGTTGAACTATTGAACATGCATAGGAAGCGAGCAAGCCATGCTTTCACCCTCACGGATCCATGTGTGTAGATGACGATGAACTCATCGCCGGTGATGGCTCTAACCTGCTACTCAGCGGCGACCATGGAGATTTGGGAGGCCATGTATTTTGGAGGAGGGTTAGGAGAAGTTGAACTGTAGTACCCCACAAAAAAAACTGGGAGCGAACTAATGTGAAAGTGTCGGATTCCGGGTTCCGGTAGACCCTCTAGATTCAAACACTGGGGTGCGCGTGGAGATTTCGCCCTCTGCCTACCTGCACCTCACTGCCTTGCTATGATCTAAGCAATCAAAGGAACAACACAAGAGACACAGAGTTTATACTGGTTCAGGCCACTATTGTGGTGTAATACCCTACTCCAGTGTGTGGTGTGGTGGATTGCCTCTTGGGCTGATGATGAACAATACAAGGAAGAACAGCCTCACGAGGGTCTGTTCTTGGCTGGTGCGATGAACTACTAGGGGGAGTTCAGTCGCTCTCTCGATCGATCGGTCCGTTGTGATCTCATCTCTCTCTACCTTGTGGTGGCTATTCCTATTTATAGGCAAAGGCCCTGGGCCTCCTCCCAAATATTGAGCGGGAAGGGCGCTCAATATTTAAGGGGAACATCTTGTACACTTATCCTGACTAAAGTTGGTCCTCGCCTGCCAAAGGCTCTGGTGGTGACGCCGGCTTGGGCTCCACGATGACCTCCATCCTGCCGTTCTGCTGGTCTTGGTCTTGTTGCACCAAAATGGATGCCTTTGCTTGATGCTCTCGCCTGCGCTTGCTCCCTTTGCACCAAAGAGGAAAGGGAGGACACTGCGCGGCCTGGCGCCCGCCTGGAGCCCGTGGTCGTCATGGCTTGCGTCATGGGCACATCGTGAGGTACCCCGCCTTGATCTTTCTGCCTCCTCGCGAGCCAGCCTGATGAGGCCGTGCCTGAGGAAGCCTCCTATCACCCGCCCCACGAGGCTTGGCCCCTCGCGAGGGTCTTGAGCTTGCGCTGATGGAGATGGGCCATGCTGGGCCGCCCCTTGAGCCACACCGGAGGCCGCAAGCAGGCAAGTCTGGGGACCCCCGTTCCCAGAACACCGACAGTAGCCCCCGGGCCCAAGGCGCACCCGGACTTGGCTGAGCAGAGAGGCGAAGGGGCAAGTGCGAAGCGCCGTGGGCCCTAACAGCCTGCGGCCTCGGGCGCCGCGTGGCGGTTGATTGGACGTGGGCGGCTCCGCTCCCCCACGACGCCTCGGCAACTGCGCGAGCTGACAAGTCCCTGCATGCAAAGCGGGTGATGATTACCTGTGATCGTGGAGGCCGGCGATTGGCCTCCTCTGGCTATAAGTATGGGAAGGCGCCTGCCCTTCTGGTCCGTCCCCTCTCGCTTCTCTTCCTTCTTCATGGCTCCGACAAAGAGGTTCTCGGCCGCGGAGAAAGGGAAGGCCTGCCAGGTAGAGCTTGACTCTCCTCCACCCAAGCGTGGTCGAGGCCGTCCCCGCAAACACCCTGCGACTCCCATGGTGGCTCCCCGTGGTCGTGAAGGCGATCTTCCGCGTGGTGAAGGGCGGCCGGCCGCCGCTGGGGGACGCGCTACGGCCGCACAACCCCCTAGGCTGCACTCCCACTCGGCAGAGGTACTGCCGGAGTTCGCCGTGTGGGAGGCGAAACCGGCCAGCACCCAGCTCCAACTTCCTCGCTACCTCCTAGGTGAGCTTCCGGCTGGGGCCCCGGGCGGCCTCTGGGTTTAGGCGGACAGTTGTTGCGGCCGAGCCTCCTGGGCTTCACTGGAGGTCTCTGCAGCCGGGAGCTTGGTCTAATCCGGCGGTGCACCCTGCACTTCAAGTTCGACGGCGATGCCACCCTCTATGTGAGGATGTTCGGGGAAGATGGTCGCCGCGCTAGGTGTTAACCTGAGAACAAAGACCACGGCCGTGGGTCCAGCCCCGGCGACGGTGAAGACGACAGCGCGCGCGCGGCGGTGGTGGTCGAGGTTCCTCGAGCTTCGACGGCTCTTCTTCGGGCAGCGGCTCCTCCAGTAGTGGCCGCGATCAGCCTCCGCGCCGCCGCGCCCGCCTGGAGGGAGGTAGCGGGTCCGCCCACTGTCGCGCCTCGGTGAAGCGCAAGACGGAGTCCTCCTGAGCTCCGGAGGAAGTTCAAGTCTCTCCCGTGAGCTGGTGTCGGGCGAGTCGCGCCTGTTTTGTTCTTTTTCTCTTTTCCTACGCAAAAAGACAGTAGTGTAGGGCCCCGCGAGGGTGTGCTTGGACTATTGCTATTTAATTATCGTACTGCTTCCGCTATCCTGGTATTGTGTCTTTGTGTCGCGCGCCTGCGCGCATAAATTACTTTATTCGGGGGGAGGGCTTGTCATGGCCCTTGCTTCCCGAGGCTGAGGCTCCGTCGAACATTCCATGTCCTGCGAGGGTTAGTCTGGAGAGGTAGGTTCCGGCCTCAGCCATGGAGGCGATCGACCCAGGCCCAGTTTTCGTGTCGCGGTGCCCATGGGGCTTGGACTGGAGGGGTGCTCCTGTAGTGGACCCGGGTTGGGAAGCCTCGAACGGCAAGGGCAGAAAACACTCGCGAGGGTGCCCGGCGGTGCTCCCTCATGAGACTTGCGTGAGAGAATTCAGGGCAGGACGGCGAGAAAGGCAAAGGGTCGCAAACCAAAGATGACAACAACTTCAGCAAAACCTCGAATGGGGACAAACAAGCCAACTGCAGAAAGCAAATGAACAAAGCCACGTCCGACACCTAATCTAGTCTTCGACATCTTCTCACCAGCGCGGAGCTAAGTGCTGCCACTAGGCGTCGGAGGGAGCCCCAGGTCCTGAGGCCGGCGCTCCTGAGACTCCGGGGCGTGTACAGCCCCAACTCATTATTATGTGAGAGTGTCACGGGCGGCGAGCTTCACAGGCATTGGCCTTCTTCACAGGCTCCGGGCCTTTCTCAGAAGGATAAACCTCACAGGCATTTGCCTTCTTCACAGGCTCTGGGCCTTCTCCAAAACGCAACATCTTCACGGGCGTTCGCCTTCTTCACAGGCTCTGGGCCTTTTTCAAACGCAACATCTTCACAGGCGTTCGCCTTCTTCACAGGCTCTGGGCCTTTTCCAAAACGCAACATCTTCACAGGCGTTCGCCTTCTTCATAGGCTCTGGGCCTTTTCCAAAACGCAACAGCTTCACAGGCGTTTGCCTTCTTCACAGGCTCTGGGCCTTTTCCAAAACGCAACACCTTCACAGGAGTTCGCCTTCTTCACAGGCTCTGGGCCTTTTAGGGGTAAAACCTCCAGAGGTGCTGAATGTTCCACGCATTCTGGACGAGTACCCCCTCCTGAGTCTCCAAGCATGCAGAGCCGGGCCTGGAAACATGAACAACCTTGAATGGGCCCTTCCACATGGGAGAGAGCTTATGCAGTCCCTCCCTGGAGAGAACCCGCCTGAGCACGAGGTCCCCTACCTCAAGAGTCCTGGAGCGGATGTTGCGGCAATGGTATCGCCACAACGCTTGCTGGTATCTTGCCGCTCGGAGCGCGGCTTCCCGTCGACGCTCCTTCCCCAGCACGAGGTCCGTCCCCTGCATGGCGTCCTGCCACGCCTCGTCGAATGCCAGGACCCGTGAGGAGCAATGCCTGACCTCGTGAGGGAGGACCGCTTCAGCTCCGTAGACCAGGAAGAATGGGGTCTCGCCAGTTGGCTTGGTCGCGGTTGTGCGGATTGACGACAGCACGGCCTGAAGCTCGTCGTACCACCCTCGGCCACAGGCCTCCAACTTCTTCTTGAATGTCCTGGTCTTGAGGCCTCTCAGGACCTCCGCGTTGGCCTGCTCGACCTGACCGTTGCTCCTGGGGTGCACCACCGAAGCATAGCATATCTGCGTTCCAAGGTTAGCACAGTATGTTTTGAAGAGGTTACTGGTGAACTGCGAATCATTGTCGGTGATGATGCGGTTCGGCACCATGAACCGGCTCACGATGCCCTTGATGAACTTGACCGCAGACCCTGAGGGGATGGTATGGGCGGCTTCCACTTTAGCCCACTTAGTGAACTTGTCCACGCCAATGTAGAGGTAGCGATAGCCCCCTGGCGCCCGAGGAAATGGGCCCAGGATGTCCAGCCCCCGGACTGCGAATGGCCATGAGAGGGGTATAGTTTGCAGACCTCCAGCTGACTGATGGATCTGCTTGGCGTGGAACTGGCAGGCCTCGCAAGCCTTCACCAGCTCGACGGCATCATTGAGCGCAGTGGGCCAATAGAATCCACTGCGGAAAGCCTTGCCAATGAGGGTCCACGACGATTAATGATGCCCACAGTCTCCACCGTGTATATCCGCCAGGAGTTCCTTCCCTTGCCCCCTGGAGATGCAGCGCAACGACACATCATTCGGTCGCCTTCGGTAGAGCTCTCCATCACTGATGCAGTATGCTGTGGCCTGCCGCACCACGTGCTTCGCTTCCTCCTCCTTCTCTGGCAAGATCCCTTGTGTCAGATAGCTCCGGAGCTCCATGATCCAGCACCCCTCCTGAGGCTCCATTGTCAAGAGCAGACGCGCCCCTGAGGCCGGCCCGCAGACCGAGGCTCCCGAGGCTGGCGGCTGGGGGAGCTCCTCCCGAGGCTGGACCGCGCTGGACAGTGTTGGCGTGGCCGAGGGCTTGAAGAGCCGCTCTTCGAAGACGCCTGGCTCCTAAGGTAGTCGCCTGCATGCTCGTTTGGCGATGTCGTCGGCCTCCTGATTGGTGCCACGGGGCACGTGCTGTAACTCCAGCCCCTAGAACTGCTTCTCCATCCCGCGGACCTCCGCAAGGTAGGCTTCCATGTGCTCATCCCTCGGCTCGTATACTTTGTTGGAGAAGTTGACGAGGAGTTGTGGGTCACCTTTGATGGTAAGAAGCTTTACTCCGAGGGCGGCCGCGGCCTTCAGGCCTGCTATCAAGCCTTCATGTTCTGCTATGTTGTTGGAGACCTTTTCTCCGTGCTAGAAACAGAGTTGCACGGCATAGTAGAGCTTGTCTTGGGTAGGAGATATAAGCACCGCACCAGCCCCCACGCCGTGCCTGGAGAACGCCCCGTTGAAGTACATGACCCAACCGTCCGGTGCCTCGCTGCTCGAGGAGAGGGATTGATCCTCATCAGCCTTGAGGCCCAGCGCCTCCGCCCAATCTGCTACGAAATCTGCCAAGGCGGCCCCCTTGATGACTCTGGTTGTGCTGAATTCGAGCTGAAACGCTTGCAGTTCAATGTTCCACTCAGCGACTCTTCCAGCTGAGTTAGGGCTTCTGAGCACCCTTTCCAAAGGGTATGCTGAGAGAACCTTGATGGGGTAGCCCTGAAAATAATGCCGCAGCTTGCGCGAGGCCACCAATAGCGTGAGGAGAAGTTTCTGATGCATGGGGCACCGCGCCCTTGCGTCCCGCAACACTGTGCTGACGAAGTACATAGGATGTTCAACGAGGTTGGGAACGCTGGTGTCGATGGTGCCCTCCGGAGACCGTGGCGCCTCCTGAGACAGGGGAGCCCCCAGCGGCCAGCCGCTAGGGGGAGGGGATTCCGCTGTCTCGAGTGTGCTCCCCAGCGGCGGCTGATCCTTCTTGGTTGTGGCAGCGGTCTTTGTGGGTCTTCCTTGTTCACGCTTCGTATCGACCCGGGCAGATGTCGTGGCTTTGCTCCGACGATCCTCCCTAACCGGTACCAGGGCTGCGCTGGCGGAGTAGGGAGTGGCTGCAAGGTAGAGCACCAGGGGTTCCTGAGGGCACGGGGCCACCATTACCGGAGGGCTGGTTAGGTACTTCTTGAGGTCTTGGAATGCCTTATCGGCCTCTTCAGTCCATTCAAAAGGTCCCTTTTTCTTCATCAGCTGGGAGAAAGGCAGCGCTCGCTCCCCCAACTTGGAGATGAAGCGTCCCAGTGCTGTCACGCGCCCAGTGAGCTTTTGCATTTCTCTGAGGGTCTTTGGCGGGCTCATGTCCTCGACCGCCTTGACCTTTTCTGGGTTAGCCTCGATGCCTCGGCGGGACACAAGGAAGCCTAAGAGCTTGCCTCAGGGGACCCCAAACACACACTTCTCTGGATCGAGCCGCAGTCTCACGGCATTGAGGCACGCGAAGGTTTCCTCCAGGTCTTGTATCAGGGTCTTGGCCTCGCGAGACTTCACCACAATATCTTCGACGTAAGCCTCAATGTTCCTCCCGAGCTGCGGACCCAAGGTGATGTGCATCAGCCGCTGAAAGGTCGCCCCTGCATTGCGCAATCCGAACGGCATGCATGTGTAGCAGTAGACCCCACACAGGGTTAGAAAGGCCGTTTTTCCACATCTTCTACCGCCATCTTGATCTGGTGATACCCAGAGAAGGCATCCAAGAAACACAACAGGTCGCACTCGGCGGTGGAGTCGACGATCTGATCAATGCGGGGGAGCGGAAACGGATCCTGCGGGCAAGCTTTGTTGAGGTTGGTGAAGTCGACACACATGCGTTCCTTTCCCCTTTCTTTGGCACAACGACTGGGTTGGCCAACCAATCCGGGTACCGGACCTTGCGAATGACCCCAGCAGCTTCCAACTTGCGGGTCCCTTGGATGATGAAAGCCTGCTTTTCCGTGGACTACTGCCTTGCTCTTTGCTTCACGGGTCGGACATTGGGGCACACATTGAGATGGTGCTTGATTACGCCTCTAGGGATCCCCGCCAGCTGATCAGGCTCCCATACGAATACCTTCTTGTTCGCGCGCAGGAACTTGACTAGGGCCTCCTCCTTCTCGGGCTCGAGGTTGCCGCATATGGTGAAGGTGGCGTCGGTGGATTCGTCTTCGTCAACCAGCATCTGCTTGGTTTCTGCCTTGTCTTGGGTGAACAACTACTTCTTCTTGGCCGGCGCAGCCCCCTTGGGCTTAGGGGCGTCCGAGTCGGCAGGTTGCGCCGCCGCCGCCGCCTTGAAGGCGAGCTTGAGCACTTGCAATCCATCCCCGGTGTCTCCGCACACGGTGAGGACGCCGCTGCTCCCGGGCATTTTCATGAGGTTGTACGCCAGGTGAGTCGCAGCCATGAACCGGGCCAGCGCCGGATAGCCAAGGATGGCATTGTATGGGAGGCCTATGGGAACGATGTCGAAGTCGATTAGCTCCGTGCAGAAGTTGTCATAGGTGCCGAAGGATACCGGGAGACGGATCTGCCCCAGGGAGCGGGAGGACCCGCCCCCGACGCCCACGAAGGGCCGGCTGGGCCGAAGCCGTTCCGGCGGTATGTGGAGGAGGCTGAAGGCTTCAATCGAGAGCACGCTGAGGCCCGACCCGCCATCGATGAGAGTCCTGGTGACGGCCACCTAGCAGATCGTTGGAGTGCACAGCATCGGGAGTGCGCCCGAGCAGACCGAGTTGGAGGGGTGGTCCATCGAGCTAAAGGCCAGATCGGCCTTGGGCGCCGACCGACCTGAGGGAGCCCCCTGCCCCGTGGAAGCGGCGCCGACCTGGCAGACGAACGGCTTGACATGGCGGCCCGAAGGTGGCGCCTACGAGCCACCCAAGATGGCCGCGACGACCGGGGGCGCCGGTGCATCGTGCCTGGCGAGGAAGAGGTTGCGCAGCTCTTCCCAAGGGGCGATGGAAGCCGCCGGTAACTTGTCCGGCCACCGCACTTGTCGCAAGGCTGGGGCCAAGGCTTGGAGCCCCCTAGCCCCTGCGCTAGTGCTAACAACCGGAGCGGACAGCGCGCCGCTCATCGCAGGGCGAGTCATGGTGTCGACGGAGAGCGGGTCGGCGGAAGGAGGAGCTCCGGCGCACCCCTACCTGGCGCGCCAAATGTCGGATTTCGGGTTCCGGCAGACCCTCTAGATTCGAACACTGGGGTGCGCGCGGAGATTTCGCCCTCTGCCTA
Organism: Triticum timopheevii; assembly: GCA_963921465.1. Taxonomy (NCBI): domain Eukaryota; kingdom Viridiplantae; phylum Streptophyta; class Magnoliopsida; order Poales; family Poaceae; genus Triticum; species Triticum timopheevii. The sequence goes on along the minus strand of OY997268.1, from coordinate 619,065,984 downwards.
CCTGCACCTCACCGCCTCGCTATGATCTAAGCAATCAAAGGAACAACACAAGAGACACAGAGTTTATACTGGTTCAGGCCACCATTGTGGTGTAATACCCTACTCCAGTGTGTGGTGTGGTGGATTGCCTCTTGGGCTGGTGATGAACAATACAAGGAAGAACAGCCTCGCGAGGGTCTATTTTTGGCTGGTGCGATGAACTACTAGGGGGAGTTCAGTCGCTCTCTCGGTCGATCGGTCCATTGTGATCTCATCTCTCTCAACCTTGTGGTGGCTAGTCCTATTTATAGGAAAAGGTCCTGGGCCTCCTCCCAAATATTGAGCGGGAAGGGCGCCAACAATTGGACATTTTGAAGGGAACATCTAGTACATTTATCCTGACTAAAGTTGGTCCTCGCCTGCAAAAGGCTCTGGTGGTGACGCCGGCTTGGGCTCCACGATGACCTCCATCCTGCCGTTCTGCAGGTCTTGGTCTTGTTGCACCGAAATGGATGCCTTTGCTTGATGCTCTTGCCTGCGCTTGCTCCCTTTGCACCAAAGAGGAAAGGGAGGACACTCCGCGGCCTGGCGCCTGCCTGGCGCCCTTGGTTGTCATGGCTTGCATCATGGGCAGCTTGTGAGGTACCCCGCCTTGATCTCTCCACCTCCTCGCGAGCCAGCCTGACGAGGCCGTGCCTGAGGAAGCCTCCTGTCGCCCGCCCCGCGAGGCTTGGCCCCTCGCAAGGGTCTTGAGCTTGCGCTGATGGAGATGGGCCATGCTGGGCCGCCCCTTGAGCCACGCCGCAGGCCACAGGCAGGCAAGTCTGGGGACCCCCGTTCCTAGAACACCGACAGAAAGGAAGGGACGAATGGGAGCGAACTGTTGTAAGGTAGAAGACGGGGACGATTAGGGCGTGCGAGCGACGTGGAGTTGCTGGCTTGCTCGGTAGATAAACGGCTGCAAGCCCCCAAAGAGTTCTCGAGAACTATGCGGAACCCACTATATGTCATGTCTACTAGACCCATATCGTAGGCCTAACATTATAGCTTCTGCCTGTTCGCACGCCATGCCGGCGCGTGGATGTAACTTCACTTAATTCCGTCAACCGTCACGCCTCCCACGACCTTCGCCTCCCTCGCGTGGTCATGCCCTTTGATACTTCGACCGGCTATAAATGAGCAATTTTTTTGCCTACTCCGCATGCATGATACTCCCTCTGGTCCTTTTTACTCCCGTCAACTGTTTGCAAAGTGTTTGACCAAATTTATACTAAAAATATCAATATCTACAATACTGATTATAATGAGTATAAGAACTATGTTTTATAACGAGTGTAAAAATATTGAATTGACATTGTGAATGTTCATACGTTTTTCTATAAGTCTGGTGAAAGTAGAGGTACATTGACTTCAGACAAAACTTAAATGCACAATGCAGACTAGTTCCTCTGTCCACGTGCGTGCCATGTCCTATCTTGTCATCACAACAAGGTTAGCTATTAGAGTACTACTACCTCCCTTCTACTTTAAAGGGCTCGATTAAAAAATGTCCCCTACTCTTAGCAAGATAGTAGAGGCAGTGGACTAGTTTTTGAAGTCTGCAAAAGTACTCAACTAATGCTGTCATTCTTCACAAAAAATGTGTTTACCAATGCATGCATGAACACTAGTTACTGTAACCCCCCTCTCTTCTTTAATTCTTTGCCACATCAGCATGTTTGCTATTCCCGTGTGCATGATACCAACTAAGATACCACCATCATGGCCAGCCTTAATCATCGCATGCAATAATTTAGTGCACCTTGAAATATAAACATGTGTGGGGCGTGTATGTTTTTAATGACTTGAGACTATACTTAGCCCGGCATGCAAGATGACTTATTATGCACAGTTCCCATACCTGCAGGAAGCCCGTTCGTCTCCAAATCTTTTCCTCTCCATGTGTGGAAACAATATGTGTGCCAAATTCTCCTTCTCCCTCCGGCGGTCACACCACTCCACCCCGTGTGAAAAAATCTGCATGCATGAGTCTCCTCCCCCCATGCTCGTCCAATCCGTTGTGACCAGCAATATTTCCACCCCTTCCTCCCCCGTAATTTACCAACAAATATGCCCACGTAGCTGTTACGTTAGTCACGCAACATATCTTCCGGGACGCTGCATCAGTTACTTAACTACAGGTGCATGGGGTCACAGACAAATGGGCCCAACAAGGGTCTCGCCCACATATCAGTGACGCAACTAGACCTGTAGTTAAGTCAGTGCAGCTCAGTCCATATATCTTACGTAGGTGTGCCATTGCTCGCTATAAATACTGCGCCTCCCACGGCATCCGGAAGAATGCTCACGTTCATCGCTATCTCCTCCCCCTCCCTCTCACGTCGACCACCATGGCATCGCCCGGCCCAAGCCCTAAGCGCCCCTCACTGCACCGTCCGGACGGTCACACGTCACCATTCCGTTCCTCGCTGCCACTAGTCGAGGAGGACGCGTTGGCGTTCCACTCCTCATTGCGACGCATCGAGGTGGACGCGTCAGCGTTCCTAATCTTGCCAGCACGCGCGTTGGCTCCCCGCTACGAGGAGAACGCCACGCCGCCCGCCGAGCCCCCTAGCCTTGAGGAGCTTTGGAAAGAAATGGATGTCGCCATGTGGGACGCTTTGCCGCAGGCAGAGCACACCAAAATAGAGGTCGAGAAGAAGGCTGAGGAAGAGAAGTGCGTCGCAGGGCAAGCTGCCTGGCAGCTCTATGTCGCGTTCGAGAGAGTTAGGCAATTGGATCTTTGGAAGAAGGCTCGTGCAAGGGCCGTGAGGGTGGTGGAGGATGCCTGTGCCAAAGCCCTGAGTGCAGTCGGGCCCAAGCACCTCATCTACGCTTGGTGGTACGTGGACCGGGTGCATGCTTCCAGCAAGGAGGAGTACCTGCTGGCGTCAGATCACCACACTGGTGAGATCGCGCTCGCCCGCCGGCAAGCCGCCAATCAGCACCTTGCAAGTTGCGAGGCTGAGGAAGAGGCGTTGTGTCGGCGCGCTGGGAAACGGCCGCGCACCAAGGCACTCTTGGCGTGCCGCAAGCGCTCCTGCGAGCGCCGTGGCTTTTAGTAGGGAGTATAATTTAGTTTCGCAAGGTGATCTCATTAGTTTTGGGAGAGAAATAATAAATCCCGAACGTTCGGGAATTATTAGCGTCCTTAATTAAGTATTTAAGAGGGAAAGTATGGAAACCTTGTGTATCCGTACGCATTTTGTAAGTAGGTGCATACAGCACAAACTTTAGTACTATATACTATCGCACTGCACATCTCTCTCTATATATGCTTGCAGACTGTGCTACTCCCTCTGTCTAGGTGAATAAGTCATCTTTGGTTGTGCACCGTGACCAAGTAGGAGCGAAGACTTTATACACCTAGATGGAGGGAGTACTACTATTACTTATGTACAGGAAAATGCACGTTTTAATATTACGACGCGGTTTTTGTAAAAGTAGAAAAACAACACTAGTCAAGCTTGTCAAACGATTCAATGCAAAACAAATGAAAAAAATGCTTGTTTGATTGTTTACTTTTAGCTTCCTTCTATATGGTTATTTCTTTGTCGTACTTTGTACGGAGTATCTCACTGGTAGGAAAGGCATGCAAATTCCCAAACCGCTTCCTACACCCTGTATCAAATTTTTTGCCTAACAAGTTGTGTCGTGCAATTGGAATTCCAACTTTGAGTACTAGTACTACTAGTAGGAGTACCAAGGGCCAGTTCGTTTAGGATTTTAGATTAGTAGTGTAATCCCTTCACTACTAGCTCCGTCCTGGTTTATCAGTCCCCATTGTAATCTGTGTCAAATTTGATCATAAATTTAACTAATGAAATGTTTTTGATGTCACATGCACTAACATTGCATCAGTTAAATCTTTGGTCAAATTTTACCACAAATTACAATGGTGACGAATAAACCAGGACGGAGGTACTCCCTCCATTTTTGTATACAAGGCCACTATAAAAAATACTTTTTGCATCTATACAAGGCCACCAACAGTAATCGAGACAAATATTAATGATGTTTCCTCGTACTAGTAAACCATGGCTTAATTACTAGCATGCATGTAGTGGATGATAATGACAAACTCATCTAGTACATCCTCTCTCACGGCCACTCAATTTCTTCTAATGTGCATGCACCCTATTAATTAACCCGGTAAACGAGAAAATAAATTGACTTGTAAAGCACACATTGATTTTTATCTTGGTACCTGTAATTTGAGTTTGTGACCTTGTATATAAAAATGCAGGGAGTACTAGTAGTACTAGTAGTTTAGAAGCCCAAATAAATGAGTGAAGTGCCTTAATGTTACTCTCCGCTGTGACTTGTCTTATGGGAAAAGCTGGGGAAGATACGGCTTATTTTTTAAGCCGCAAAAAGAACTGGCCCTAGGAGTAGTAGCCAGGGATCGAGTGTGCGAGATGAACCGGAGAAAGTAAATGCAGAGAGAAGAAATGCAAAAAAGACGGATGGATGTGATGGTTGCTTGTCTGTTTATTTTACCAGGCCACTTATTACTGGCAGTGGTTGGGTTTTGTGATATGACGGCTCTACTGCCCGTGCCACAAGCGGGGTGAGACTCCCGTGCAGCGCCGCCCTCTACACTTGTACTACATCGGTCATGGTTTACTAGTCCCCCATTGAATTTGACTGAAGATTTAACTGACAAAATGTTAGTGCATGTCAACAAAAACTATTTCGTTGGATTCATATTTGAACATAGTTTTGAATGATATAATTTAAGGTGACATGCATCAGCATTTATCGTACTATATATAATGTTAGTTCAATTTTTGGTCATGCTAATCTATAGTAGTAAGGTGCCCGTGCATTGCACCGAAGAGTGAAATGCATTGATCGGGGAGTTGTTTATTTTGACAAAGGATGTGGGGATCATCTCATGTGTAACGGGTATCGATAGGTTTCTTCAGATATTATTTCATCTCTAGAGCTCACAAACATCCGGGTGATCTAGATAAAAAGGTATCTTTTGCAAACAAAAGCGTTCAACTGTTCAACCTGCATCCAAAACTTGAGAAGAAATAACACTTATTGTGCTTTGAAAGAAATGATCTTTAAGAATTAGTTTTTGAGTATCGATTGTTATGCATGTTGGCTACAGATGACATGGCACTTTCTTATAGTCAATAGTTGGCTATACTATTAAGTAATATTAAACATGCCCTTATACACCTATACGGAGGGATTAAATCAGGATGACTTGCAAGGGGGCAGAGGAGATGTAAGAAATGGTTCATCGTAAGTATTTCACTAGTACTGTAGTAAAAATTCATACATGGAAGATTCTAGACTAAACCATAAATGGATACACTTTTATTCATGCGCGATACTCCAATGGAGCAAGATCATGCATGGAAGTCTCCACATGCTTAGACAGCGGATTTCATTGAGCGAAGACTAATGATCAACATTTAACTTGGTAATGTATATGTCCAAGTAAATCTCCTTGGATTCCCCGTGCACCGCATTGTGGGGTAAATCATACCATGTGTCTTCCATGTCCACATCAGCAGGAAGGTCCCAGCTCTGCATAGTCCTAGTCAGCATGATGGAGCCGGTGTCGCCGCCCACGTACTTTTGAGGGGTAGTAACAGTGAGCACGCACCAGTACATCGGTCTCATGTCAGTGTCAGCGTCAGCGGCGTCGCCCCTGACACACACTACAGAGACGAGGCGGCGGCCTGCACGGGCCTTGCCGGTGCCCACGATCAAGAGGAAGACCCTATCGTCCTCCTCCGAGACTAGCAGGCGGCGGTGATCCTCCAGTGACTCCGGCATGGTGAATGGGTAGCACGTCTCGTACTTGATGTTCTCCTCCAAGGGCCAGTAGTGACCGCTGCACGCATCCGTGAGGTGATGCACCATGTCCGCCGGCGAGCCCCAAAACGGCATCGTTCACTCATAGTAGTAGATGAAGGGCTCCTTGGAGGCATTGACCAGGCCATCCATGAAATGGGAGTGGCTGTAGGGGACGTTGCGCTAGTTGAATATATGAGAAAGTTACTACGAGATTTAATCCGAATAAGCACAAAATAAATCATGACGGTTATAACAGAGATGAAACTAATCATGTGGACTAGCATAGTAGTAGGATACAGAGTAGAAACATGAATTCTACCACGATTTCGAACAGGAAGGATAGAAACACATACTGTGCAATGGGAGCAGCACCGTTGGCGTTGAGGTTGTCGCCCATGTCGTTGAGGAAGAGGTTGCCGAGGTCGGGGAAGAAGTCATCATCGGTGAAGTCGTGGCTGCATGCCCAGCTAAACACGCTTCCTCGCCTCCACCATCACCAACTGAGTCTTTTATAGGAGTAGGAGTAGAGAAAAAACAGAGTTGGTGATGATGGTGTGTCGTGCAATGCACGGGCATCTTGCTATTTTTTGCATCTAATTCCAAACACCACGTAGACACGGTCTTTGAGCATGGTTCGTAGTCGTTCCATGCTCGGGCATTGAAGTTTGTAACTATTTTAGATTAGAATATACTACTCCTCTGGTGCTAGTACTAGAGCAGAGTCCTACACTACTACTCTACTCAAGCAAGTTAGGGCATAGTACTGTAGTAGGTACTATAGGGAGTACCAGTACTGTGATCACTCAAGCAAGTTGTCTGGCATCGATATGACCCTACACTGCTGGTATGTGTCTCGTAAGTCAAGCGGCGTGATGTAGTCATCATCACCTGTCCACTTCCCGCAGCACATATTCGCTTCTCCATCTTTGTCCGTGCATAATCTCGTCCAATCTTCCATCCCCGCCAAGGCGCCTCCCCCCCTCATCTGGAACCCAAGCACTAACAATGGCAGAACCGAGCAGCATCCGCCGAAAGAGTGGCTGGAATTCGCTCCCCATAGAGGTAATCAAGCTCATTGTTTCGTGTGTGGACAATCTCAGTACCATGCCGCTCGCCGCATGCCGGTAGGCGTTGTACCGTTTACTCAAATCCCTCTGGATGGAGCTTTCTAAGCCAGCTCCTTGCTTGCTGATGTCGCCTGATCTTTAGGAACGGCATGTCATGCAGCATAACGATCGTAGGGTGGCGACCATCAACCCCCTTCAATGTGATCCGATCCCCGTCACCCTCAACTACATTAACGGTATGTACTGGGTTCGCATGAACATGTCTTGGATGGTGCTCGTCGACGGTCGCGGCACCTGGATGCTGGTAGAGGTCTACACCCAGCGATTGATCCCCCTTCCTTCGATTAACACTGCACTGCTTTGGCATTGCGGCCCAGCATACTCAGAATCTTACAGTAGCCAACATGATACCAAGTTTCATTTGCTCAAGGTTGTAATCTGCCAAGTGCCCACAAGATCTGTGAATTATAAAGACTTCAGGCAAATTGCGTTCTTCAACCGTGGTCTCGCCTATCTGAGAGGTCACTGCGGTAAGTGGATAAATCTGCATGTCCATCGCACGATCATACATCCTCCATGGTTCTCTGATGCCATTGAACACAAGGGATTCATTTACGCAGTCGACTCCTTCTATGGCTGGACGTATTGCTGGCCTACTCCAGTCATCGCTACAATCGGCTGTTACAGCAGTATGTTACCTTCCTATGATATCATGATGGCTTGCTTATATTACTGTGAACATTTACTAAATTTTTTTCATGCTCATAACATGTTGTTCTTATGATTGACTAAATCAAGAGCCCTTTTTTATTTGACTCCAACTTGATATGACGTTGTAGGCCGCCTGGTGTCCCTGCCCTTCCTAATCCCATAACCTCAAAGAAAAGCGGCATGGCAGTTGCAGGTGGTTCCTAGCTCGATCAGACGACGGCGAACGATTGATGATTGTTCGCACGTACCGGGCGTGTTGTTTCGTGGAATACAATCACAGTCACTGCAAGGTATATGAGCAGGATCCCAACTTCTCTGGGCCTTGAGGAATTTTTGACTAGAGGCTGGTAAGTAGCCTTGGTACACGCTCTCTATTTGTTGGACTGAATTATCCGATTAACCAGGAGATAACCAATGGCAAGGATCATGATGGCGGCACGGTTTCGTTCATCAGGCAAAACTGTGTGTACACAGCGTACCATGCGTCTCTGCATGCACCATATCCTGATATGTGCCGCCACGCTCTTCATCCCAAAGTAGGAGAGAGGGTCGCAAGTATCAGACTTCGACCTACTAGCTGGAGTTTCCCCCGTCAGGCACCCATCTGGTTCAAGCCGTCAGCCAATATCCACAGCTTAATAAATAGTAACATCTAACTGAGCCAGTTAGTTAGATGTGTATACTTGGTGTAGTAGGATCTTTATTTAGTTTGATGCATACACTTGTTCTTTTTTGGTAGCACTTTTTGTAATAATGGCTGATGTTTGGTTTGGAAGAGAGAGCTGCGTCTTCACTCTTCTGGCCTCCTTCCTGCTTCTGTTGCACCCCAGCCCTGGTTGCTGCTGCTACTATTTTCAATGTACAATCAGCAGTATATTTCGTCTGTTGGTTGAATAATTGTGTTGTTAGAACGACAAACACAATGTTTTGGAAGTCGTTACACGGTTCAATCCTTAGTGCCCCGTACCGTAAGAAACGCATACTATTTTTCGTACGGAACACATTTTGCACTTGTTGATAACATGCAGCCCACTGATGAAGGCCAAATAGAGGAGCCCATAATTAACTGGAAAGGAGGCTCTCACATGAAAGGAGGATATTATTTACTATGATAGTGTCGTTACATTCAGTCGATATTTTTCTTAGGCAAACATAGCGACCAGTCTTCTTCCTCCCAGCATTTTCTTCCTGCAACCAGCGGACCCATGCAAATCATAGTCAACGTCGTAAATAGTTCCGGTCCATTTTTATTTTTCAATAAGATTATCCAACCCAGCCCAGCACATTGGCGACAACATTTTATCCTCTGCCTTGGTGCGCTCGCCGCGGCGTCACCGTCCAGCCCTATCAACATAGTTTTTTTCGAAATGGTCCCTGTCGACATAGTGAATCGGGAGAGAACTGTAGTTGTGAGTATGACAGTACGAACCCACTAGGTCCACTCCCGAACACAAGCAAGCGTCTCTTTTACTACTCAGATGCACCCCTCATTTTTTTACTCTAATCCACCCTGCTGATATCCGGGACCCACATCATTTTTAACATATAGTCAATTAACAATAGAAGCGCAACGTTTTTTTAGTAGAAATTCGGAGGAGCAGGCTATAAACTAGGTTGTGCGGTCTTTGTGGCCCGTCTAACAACATGACCAGCCCAACAGGTTTTTCTTTGGGAAAATAGGTAGCCCAGTATTTCTTTTTGAAGAATACCCAAGCTAGGCCTATTTGTTTTCTTCGACTTACTGGGCTGCAAATCTTTCAAGATGAGGAGGGATGCATTCCGACCTGGCCAAAGAGTATGGTCAGTGTCTATTAAAAGTAATATCAAAGGGGTTGAAAATTCGAAAAAATTATAGCAAATGGGATATTAGTGTCTTTTTTTGTTTTTGTTCTTCACTGATATTTTATAGTATTTCATTGGATTTAACATGACATAGTACTAATTTATTTTTAAAGTTGTTTTAGTATGGCTACTAATTTTTGGATTAAGAATATTTTGTTTCCCAGCCAAAATTTGCGAATTTTCAAAATTTCGCACATATTTAGTTAATTTTTTAGCCCTGGTACTGACCAGAAAATGGGCAGCAATTCTAAAAATGGAACACAGGTTGCATTAATTTCCATATGAATTAGAAAATGACTAAAACTTTAAAAATAATAGCGAATGGGCTATACACGACACAGATTTCGAGGATGACTTGTTTACGCAAGGCTTTGTCAGTTAACACACGATTCTAGCAGCAGCGACTGTTGGATGTCCATCCAACGGCCGACGTGCTTCTTCAATCTCTGATCTTCCTGCTCTAGTCGCCTAAACTAGTGCCGGCGGGACTACCTGCTCCCTCCTCTTGTGGCCCACTGTGATGTCGCGCAGGCTTCCCTGGCCCACCCTACTCCCTCCGCTAGCCTGGCCGCACGCAATCAACTGCCTCCTTATTACGCGAAAAAAATGATTCCTGCCATTGACATCTGGGGTGCACCGGTTGGGAGGCTGACCCGTGGGCCTACTAAGTTGACGCGTACGCAGGGCTTGTCAACTTAGTTAACAAGCGATTGTAGCAGCAGTAACCGTTGGATTTGAATCGAATGGTCCTGCTACTTCTTCAAGTGCTGCTCTTCTTGCACCAACATCCCAAACCAGCACCGGCAAGACCGCCTGCTTCTGCCTCCAGTGGCCGGCTGTGCTGCCGTTGAGGCCTCACCAATCCCTACTACTTCCACCGCTAGCCAGGCCCTGCAGCGATGGCAGCCTCACACCATAGCCGAACCAGTGAACCCTCCTACTCCTCTATGCGTGGGCATTCATTGCCGCATCTTCCCCGGCTCCACGTCGTCCCCTTCCTTCCTAGGCCTCACCGTCGTCCACCGCCCTGGTGCTCTCGGCGCGGCGTGGTCAACGTGGTCAAGGAATGACTTCCATCGGAAGAGTAATGTATGTGGAGAGGCTGACAGTTGGGTCCACGATAGCAGCAAGGAAGTGCCTCCTTATTACGTGCAAAATAATTATTCCTCCACCTGACAGTAGGGACCCATCGGACGGGCCACCAGTATTTTGTGAAAAAAATCCCCCCGACTGCTGGGACCCACCGGACGGGCCACCGTATTTCGCGAAAAAACGTTCCCCCCGCTGTTAGCTCGGACCCACCGGAAGTGCCTCCTTATTACGCACAAAAAAATGAATACTCCCTCGGCTAGCTGGGACCCACCTTGGTGGGAGGCTGACTTGTGGGCCTACTAAGTTGATGGGGATGGAGGGCTTTGTCAACTTAGTTAATATGAACTATTCTAGCTCCAGTGAACGTACGATGTCCATCCAATGGCCGTAGTGCTTCTTCAACCTCTGGTCTTCGTGCTCCAGCCGCCCAAAGCAGCGCCGATCGTGCCGCATGCTCCTGCCTCCCGTGGCCGGCTGTGATGCCGCGGAGTCCTCACTGCCCCCTACTACTCCCACCGATGGCCAGGCCATCCCTCTAGTCACCCACACCCCATGTTATTTGGCGGCGACGGCAACCTCACACCGCAGCCGAACCAGTGAACCCTCGTACTCCCTCCTTCCATCTATATAGGGCTTAATATGTTTTCAAGAACGCCTTTGACTATTGACAAGATTAATAGTACATGACATGTATAATGTGAAAATTATATCATTGAAAGCTCCTTTCACATATGAATTTGACGTTATGCTTTGTGTAAGTTGCATGTCATATATTATTACTCTAACATTTGGTCAAATTTAACCTCGAAAACGCATTAGGCCCTATATAGATGGAAGGAGGGAGTACTCCTCTTCGCGTGGGCATCCACTGCTGCGTCTTCCCCGGCTCCGCGTCATCCCCTTCCTAGGCCTCGCCGTTATCCACCGCTGTGGTGCTCTCGGCGCGGCGTGGTCAATGTGGTCAATGACCGACTTCCATCGGAAGAGTACTGTACATGGAGAGGCTGACAGCTGGGTCCACGGCAGCTGCAAGGAAGTGCCTCCTTATTATGCGCAAAATAATTATTTCTCCACCTAATAGCTGGGACCCACCGAATGGGCCACCGTATTTCGTAAAAAAAAATGATTCGCCCCCTGACTACTAGGACCCATCAGCTACATCTTCGCATGCAAGGAAGTGCGTCCGGGAAAAAAATGATTCACCCCCCTGACTTTTGGGACCCAACAGCTACATCTTCGCACGCAAGGAAGTGCGCCCGAAAAAAACGATTCGCCCCCCTGACTGCTGGGACCCACCAGCTACATCTTCGCACGCAAGGAAGTGCCTGACAGTCGGGACCCACCTGGTCGAAGTGTATGTAGCACTGTCATTCTGGTCGCGAACGTGTACGTACATACTGGTGGATGTCGAGGCGCGCACATGTCGTAGTAGAGGCGTGCACATGTCGTAGTAATGGCACGCATGTAGCATGTACACGTACGTACAGCGGCCAGTGTGCAAGAAAGAAAATACGGCCACATATGTGCACATACGGGCGGGGTCTCGAACGCCTGCTCGCGCATACGTCTGGCCAGGGCTCGTGTACATGGCTTGGTCGGAACGAAGAAACAGCGTCGTTGTCGTGTTCATGGGGAGCCAACCGGCTTTGTCGGAACGGAATGCATCGTCGTGTTCATCGGGAGGGCTTGGACAGAATAGGCGATGGAAATGAGGCCTAGCGTAATGCAGAACAGAGGAAACGGCCTTGTGCTCGACCGGACACGTTCGAAATGGGATCCTGTTCATCTGGAGGGGTCTGGCGTACCGCAAAACGGAGGAAACGGACCTCCTACGGTCGAATGGGGGTCCTGTTGATCGGGAGGGGTGTGGCGTACCCCAAAACGGACGAAATTGACTTGTGTTGGAGCGCTATGGTCGAAACAGTGGTCTTGTTCATCGGGAGGGGTGTGGCGTACCGCAAAACGGGACTCCACGAGATACTGTTCATCTGCACCGTCGACCTCCTCCAGCCTCCACGGGCTACTGTTCATCCACCGTCGACCTCCTCCAGGCTCCACGGGCTCCTGTTCATCCATCCTCCACCGCGCGCTACTCGACCGGCTACTGTTGAACCACCCCTCCATGGGCACTGAGGGAGTCCTGGATTAGGGGGTATCCCGACAGCCGGACTATATACTTTGGTTGGACTATTGGACTGTGAAGATACAAGACTCAAGACTTCGTCCCGTGTCCGGATGGGACTCTCCTTTGCGTGGACGACAAGCTTGGCGATCTGGATATTATATTTCCTTCTTTGTAACCGACTCCATGTAAACCCTAGCCCTCTCCGGTGTCTATATAAACCGGAGAGTTTAGTCCTTAGAGACCGAATCATAATCATCATAGGCTAGCTTCTAGGGTTTAGCCTCTATGATATCGTGGTAGATCAACTCTTATAACACTCATATCATCAGTATCAATCAAGCAGGAAGTAGGGTTTTACCTCCATCGAGAGGGCCCGAACCTAGATAAAACATCGTGTCCCTTGCCTCCTATTACCATTAGCATTAGACGCACAGATTGGGACCCCCTACCCGAGATCCGCCGGTTTTGACACCGACATTGGTGCTTTCATTAAGAGTTCCTCTGTGTCGTCGCTGTAAGGTCGATGGCTCCTTCAATCATCAACGACAACATGGTCCAGGGTGAGACTTTTCTCCCTGGACAGATATTCATGTTCGGTGGCTTCGCACTGCGGGCGAACTTGCTTGGCCATCTGGAGCAGATTGACAGCTATGTCCCTGGCCATCAGGTCAGGTTCGGAAACCTAAACTACACGGACAATATCCGCAGAGACTTGATCTTCAACGGATTCGGGCCTATGCCAGGAGCGCCGGACAGTCACGATGAGCACGGCTTAGACCTGCTGTCGGACAATGCTCGGGATATCGCCCCTGCAGGAGCCCCGGACCTAAATCCGAGGCAGATTGCGTCGCCCGAGGACGGGTGGATGGACCCCGCCCTGGAGGTCGCACACCCATTGGCGGTAGGGCCGAACACAAACTTCACCCCCCAAGGAAGCCTGTGACACCAGACCCCTGGACTCGTATCGGTTGTAGGTTCCTATCCGTGTACTCCCGAGCCCGCCGAATCCGGGTGGGCTCCGGTAATGGAGTTCACCGTTGCGGATATCTTCCAGCACTAGCCCTTTGGCGACGTGCTTAACTCGTTAAAGTCTCTCTCATTGTCAGGATACTCTTGGTCGAACTATGTCCGGCTCGAGCGGGAAGCAGGCGACGAAGGAATTCGTTGCCCACCCACCACCCACTTCATAGCCACTGTGGACGACGTAACAGACATGCTTGAATTCGACTCTGATGACACCGACGTTATGGACTTCGGCGCAGGAGACGATTCAGAACCACCACTCATGGGGCGCTAGGCTGCCACCTCATCATACGATATATACATGGTGGATACGCCTAAGGAGGACGATGGCGACAAAACGGAGGATAAAACCCCCGGACAAAAGCCAAAACGACGGCGCAGATGCCGACCAAAATCCAGTCACAGTAAAAATAGTGATAATAGTGCTAGAAAGATAGACACCCCAGTCAACTCCAAAGGAAACAACGACTATATGGACCCAGCGATGGACCGAGATGAGCCAGGTCACGCCGAACACAGCCCGGAGTAGACGCCCGATCACAGTGACCCCGAGGGACGAACTCATCTAACTATCCCGTGATAGGAGCACAGCCCGGACGACGACGCATTCATCATCCCGGAAACATGCTTGGAACGAGATAACCTCCACAGAAGGCTTATGGCCACTGCGAGAAGTCTAAAGAAGCAGAAGCAAAAGCTTAAAGTATTAGACACTGAAGAAAAGTACGGCGATGATCGCCAAACAAAGAGCTATCCAGAGCACAAGCTGCTACCAGAATTCGACGACGAGGTCGTTCCATCGAAGAACAATACGGCCAATAGGCCAAACAAACCACTTCGAAACCGCAATAGAGTAGCTACCGACGATGCACACGATTTACGTGAGCTCCTGGATAAAAAGGCTAGCGCGACCAAGTCCATCTATGGATCTAGAGGACACGCCCTGGCATAGGACTATGGTCACCAAAATGATCAGACTGATCGGATACTAGTTCGGAATCAGTACCGGACACATCAACAGTCGATGGCATGCCATAACACGTCCAGAAACAGAGGGGCTGCTCATCCTCTGTGCTTCACCGAAGAGGTACTGGACCATGAATTTCCACAAGGTTTTAAACCTGTGAACATAGAGGCATACGACGGAACGACAGACCCCGGGGTCTGGATTGAGGATTTTATCCTTCATATCCAAATGGATCGTGGGGACGACCTCCAAGCCATCAAATACCTTGCCCTCAAATTGAAGGGACCAACTCGACACTGGTTGAAAAGCCTCCCCGAAAATTCAATCGAAAGTTGAGAGGAACTCGAGGATGCTTTCAGGGCCAATTTTCAAGGGACCTATGTCCGACCTCCGGAAGCGGACGATTTAAGTCACATAATTCAACAGCCCGGAGAGTCCGCCCGCAAGCTTTGGAACAGATTCCTCACTAAGAAGAATCTAATAGTCGACTGTCCGGATGCCGAAGCCCTAGCGGCTTTCAAGCACAGTATCCGGGACGAGTGGCTCACCAGACACCTCGGCCAAGAAAAGCTGAGGACAATGGCAGCCTTAACAAGCCTTATGACCCGCTTTTGCGCAGGCGAAGATAGCTAGTTGGCCCGTAAAGGCCCCAGTGACCCAAGTACATCCAAAATCAGGGATGGCAACGGGAAGCCATGGCGCAATAAAAACAAACGTCAAAACAAGGAAGAAAGTCCGGACAATACAACGGTCAACGCCGAATTCAGGGGCTCTCAACCCGGTCAACAAAAGAAGCCATTTAAAGGCAGCAAAGAGGGACCGTCCGGCCTGAACAAAGTCCTGGACAGACTGTGCCAAATTCATGGCACCCCCGAAAAACCTGCGAACCACACTCACAGAGAATGCTGGGTCTTCAAGCAGGCCGGCAATTTAAATGTCGAACACAAGGGAAGAGAAACACCAAATGAAGACGAAGATGAGCCTCGCCAGCAGAACACTGCGGGACAAAAAAAATTCCCACCAGAGGTAAAAACGGTGAACTTGATCCATGCGACTCACACATCCATGAGAAGGCGCGAATGCGCGCTGAGAGACGCATACGCTATAGAGCCCATCGCACCCAAACTTAACCACTGATCGGCTTGCCCGATCACTTTCGATCACAAGGACTGCCCAACTAGTATTCGGCACGAAGGATCAGATGCCTTGGTGCTCGACCCAATAATCGACGGATACCATCTTACCCATGTCCTCATGGACGGCGGCAGTAGTCTTAATCTAATATACCAGGACACTGTCCGCAGGATGGGGATAGACCCATCCAGAATCAGCCAAAGTAACACCACCTTTGAAGGGGTGATACCAGGCGTTGGAGCCTACGGTAGGGGCTCCCTCGTACTGGAGGTAACATTCGTTTCCCCAGGCAACTCAATAAGCGAAGAGCTACTCTTCACCATCGCCCCCCTCCAAAGCGGCTATCATGCATTGCTTGGGAGAACGGCCTTCGCCCGCTTCAATGTAGTACCGAATTACGCCTACATTAAATGCGAAATGCCCGGTCCACGTGGCGTCATCACCGTTAACAGAAACACAGAGCGTCCCTTATGCACGGAGGAATACGCGACGGCTCCAGCAGCCGGACTCTAAGCGGCCTCTAATACCAGAAAGCATGATTGGTCGTTAAGACCACTGACACGGTTAGAGGAGTTCGGCAGCCCAGATCAACCTGATCTAGGCACCACACGTTTAATCCCATAGAGGACACCAGGGGCTATAGATAATTAATAAAGCCCAGTTCTCGGCCTAACCTTATTAACAGGACAATGTGTTACACTTTTACTATCCATTAGTGATAGCCAACTTTTCGCACGCTTACATCATACTCTTCTACATGAGTTTTTATTTTTACAGACACCATTCGCGCGACACCCTCCCAGGAAAAACACAACGGGGACAAAGGCGCAGACATGCAGCAGGGCCCCGCTCAAAGGTTTCTCTTTAGATTAAGCCCCTGTGTAAATCTTCTTTATTGTCTCTTGTTGCTTACACATCCTATGGGTACTACACCCATAGAGGATACTGCCGTTATTGGCAGTTCGCCACGACAGACTAATGCACGTACTTGAGAATACAGGGTTCATAATAAAGGGCGTTACTCAGCCCAGTATACGTTATAAAGTCTGAATACCTTCGGGAGTGTTCGGCATCATGAGTTTTGCCTTATATGCATCAGCTCCGAATCATGTCTTTGGTCAAATGTTGGGTTTGCTCGGCTCCTGGGTTCGCTGCCTTATGTTCCATTCTTATCGGCTAAGGCGGCTAAAGGAGAACTACTACGATTGTGTCCTGGTTATTCCGGATGAGTACCTTAGTAGAGAAAGCCGAAAACTGACTTTCATGATATAGCGAGAGACTGTTCAACCACTCGAAGACTTGTCGGAATCTTTAGGATCCCTCCGCATTAACGAAGGACCGTTTCCCGGTCATGTACACATGCGCCCATATTTGGATGCACGTAAAGGTACCAGGGGCTACATAGTAGCCCCACTATTAGACTCCTATGGCTACGTGAAAGTGTAACAGCTATATAGTCCGGTTGCCTAGTTCGACGTGCGATCACCTCCTTAATGGACTAAGATGTTGGATCAAGTGTGATTACGCATACTTTTCGCGAACACCCCCGCATTGTATGCGTGGGGGCTGAAGCCAACGACTCCTAACTTTCATATTACACATATACATAAAAACGGCCGCACGGGAGGCACAATAATACTTTCGGGCAAAAAGTATAAATATAGCCTCCATAATCAAAATAACATTGTTTTTAAAATGACACGATTTGTCACTCGAACATGACATTCTTCGAGCAATGAGCCTCTATTAAGCGAGCACCTTCTACTACCTGCTCCAAGATATGCTCGGCCGGACCCTGGCCGCCCACCGGATTCTGGGTCGCAACAATGGTGGCCTCCATATCTGTCCAGTATGCTTTAACACGGGGAAGAGCCATCCGTGAACCCTGTATGCACGCCGACCTCTTCATGGCATTGATCCGCGATACGACACCAAGGAATTGTTGCACTAAACCAAAATAATTGTCTGGCTTAGGCCCCATCGGCCATAAATGGTCTATTACAGACCACATTACAAGACCGGACAGCCTGTGGAGCTCGGCCACAACAGCCATCTTATCACTCAAAGGCAATGTGCACGTTGGAGCGCTGAACTGCGACCAGAATATCTTTTCTACTTCATCATCTTCTTGATCCTCAAAAAACTTGGCTGCATCAGCCGTACTCTTCACCAAATCCTCATAGGCGTCTCCAGGACTCCGACGTTGATCCAGAGGAGCATACTTCGGATCTAAAAACTTCTTCCGCAACAAATAGGGGTTTCCAGCCGCGATTTCTCCGGCCTGTCGAAGCTCCTCCTGCGCATCCCTCATGTCGGAACGTGTCTCCTTGGCCGCATCAAGGGCCTTCTTCAGGTCAGCATTATTTGCATGATTTTCTTTTTCAAGAAGCTCATACCAGTTGGCGGCGTTTTCTAGCTCCACAACCATTTCGGCTATTTTGTCTTTGCTCCGGCGACGAGCAGCCTGTTTGGCTCTCAACTCTTCGGCTGGCTTTAGGGCAGACGCATTGCTCGCCCGGGCCTGTTCCTTGGCCAGGGCAAGTTCCACCCTCAGGGCTTCCACGGCAGCAGCACCATCTGCAGACCAAACATATAACATTAGCATTATGCTCCTCTCAGTTTTTCCAACAAAAAATAATAAGGAAAGAAGAGCACATACCTTGTGACTTGTTAACCCGCTCGTTCACGAGTGTGATACCGGCATAAAGAGCTTCAATCTGCCTCCTTAGTTCGGCAACTTCAACGGACCATTCGGCTGCCGGATCCTTAGACACCTGCGCATAAATACAACACGATCATTACTTACACAATATGATCCTCCGTTTGCCGCCTAGGGCGAACAACCAGAGTCTCAGGGGCTACTATCCATATGGAGCACACCTAGCGTGTGCGTCACAACCAAAAATTATGTTTTTTTCATTACATACCTCATAGCCTCTGAGCAGGCTCGGAAAGACTTCATTCAACCCGCTTGTGGCGGATGAAATATTCTTGAGCACCGTGCTCATTAATGAATGGTGCTCCTCCGAAAGATCAGCTCGCTCCAGAAGGCCCGTCAGCGTGTCCGGCCGGAAGCCGAATTGTGCCGGACACTTCTTATCGCCACCCATGGGAGCTGAACACTCTATCATCTCCGGAAGGAGATCCCCCGAAGACGAACTCTGTCGAGAAGAGCTGCTAGCCGGACTGCAAAGAATAGATCTTGGTTATTGTTCTCGGAGAACGAAGTAGTACCTTCGTATTTATGATTAACTTATAGCTCGGCTGAGGGCTGGCCCATTGGCGGGCATGGTGCGGTGAGGACGCCCTTCGGGGCAGGGCCCCCTGGTGAAGCTTTCTTCCCTTTTCTGGGCACCTCCGTCTCCAAGTCTTCGGAGGCGGCCCTTTTCTTCCGCGAGGGGAGGAGACCTTAGATTCCCCTCCCTGAGTATCCTCCTTTGCGGAGGTAGCAATTCCCCCGGTTTGGATGCGCAACGTGTGAAGTTCTGCTTCTCTATTCTTCCCTTCATCTTTCCCTAAGGGCACTTTACTTAGCACACGGCCAAGCATCTTGGCTATAGCGGGACTTGGCGAGCCTTCGGGAAGTGGCGCCGGACACCTGATTCTCTCCACCTTACTGAGCCATTCGTGGCCACGGAGGATTTTCAGAATAATGACTATGACAAAAATAGACGAAGTGTTCGGTTTCTGGGTTACTTACTTGGGTATCTGGGCAATTGCAGCTCAAGCCCGCATCCTCGATGGTATCTGGACAATTTACTTTTGGTACGAAGAATAATTCACACATCCCTTCGAGCGTCAGGCCGAAGAGTGCAGAATAGTCTGCGGACCATCCGGATTGAACTCCCACATCTGGAGAGGCTGGCGTTTGCACGGCAACATCCGTCGGATTAGCATTACCTGGATTATGTTGACGACGCTAATGTCCCTCTCAAGAACCTCCCAGATACGGCTCTACTATGTCGGTACATCACTAGCAGATCCCCAATCCTGTCCTATATTTGTCCATGACACCAGTAGACAAGGAGGGCCCGAACGGAAGTCGGGGGCAGCCACCCACTTTGTGCCTCTAGGAGCCATGATGTAAAACCACCTCCGCTGCCATAGATCGGACACCTCTGGGAAGGAGCCCTCTGGCCATGGGGTGTCGGCATTCCTGCTTATCACAGCACCTCCACACTCCGCGTGTCGCCCCTCAGTCATCTTCGGCTTCACATTGAAGGTCTTGAGCCATAAGCCGAAGTGTGGAGTGACATGGAGAAAAGCTTCGCACACAATGATGAACGACGAGATATGGAGATAGCGTCCGGAGATAGATCTTGAAAATCTAACCCATAATAGACCATGAGCCCTCTCACAAAGGGATCAAGTGTGAAGCCCAAGCCGTGGAGGAAGTGAGAAACAAATACAACTCTCTCGTTGGGCTGTGGAGTAGGGATGACCTGCCCTGGAACAGGAAGCCTGTGCTTAATGTCGGCGGTCAGATATCCGACCTCCGTAAGCTTCGCAATGTCCTCCTCTGTGACCGAGGAGGCCACCCACCGGCCTTGAAGGTTAGATCCAGACATGGTGGAGTATCCGGGGTGATTGAGCTTGGGTTTTGGGTGTTAGAACTCGAGATGCAAAGAGGCGCAAGGGTGGTGGAAAAGAGGGATAGGCCTCGGCCCCTTTATAAAGGGGGTGAATATCAAGCGTCCTCAGCGTAACCGCTCAGGACTTGCTTAAAAACGCGGAGTCATACGAACAGGCGTCATGGGGTTGCACGCTCCCGTGTTGATGGAAAATCCCGCGATAAGGGGAAGCACGATCTCTGCTTTGGCAGGATGTGCCAATAAAACCGCATCGCAACTCGTATCGAGGTAGGCTAAGAAAAACCGGTTCGTGTTGGACCAGACCACGGCGTAAGAGCACACCGTACAAAAATTGCCAGAAGATCAGATTTATGAAGTGTTATGCTCTCTACAAAGCTGTGCGGAAATTATCTCGCAAAGCCAGACACAATCATCGATCTACTTTGGAGTACTCGGAGATGGAACCCGCCTTGCAATGCCGAAGACAAAACGGTGTGCCGTACTCATCGTCATTGAAGCCTGGTTTAGGGGCTACTGAGGGAGTCCTGGATTAGGGGGTATCCGGACAGCCGGACTATATACTTTGGCCGGACTGTTGGACCGTGAAGATACAAGACTCAAGACTTCATCCCGTGTCCGGATGGGACTCTCCTTTGCGTGGAAGAAAAGCTTGGCGATCCAGATATTATATTTCCTTCTTTGTAACCGACTTCATGTAAACCCTAGCCCTCTAGAGATAGAATCATAATCATCATAGGCTAGCTTCTAGGGTTTAGCCTCTACGATCTCATGGTAGATCAACTCTTGTAACACTCATATCATCAATATCAATCAAGCAGGAAGTAGGGTTTTACCTCCATCGAGAGGGCCCGAACCTGGGTAAAACATCGTGTCCCTTGCCTCCTATTACCATTAGCCTTAGACGCACAGATCGGGACCCCTTACCCAAGATCCGCCGGTTTTGACACCGACAGGCACCCCTACACCATCTATTGTTCATCCAGCCCTCCACGGGGTCGTCCTATTCATCCAGCCCTCCACACCACGGGGTCCTATTCATCCAGCCCCAACCGGCTCGATCGAGGCAACTCCACGGGGTCCTGTTCATCCACCCCCACCGCTCACTGTTCATCCAACCCCCCCCCCCCCCCCCCCCCCGGAATGCTCATTGTTCATCAAGAGAGGTAGCATCGATCGGCCTCAGTTACCAGCAGTAGCGAAGGAATCGCTCGATCGGGTTCATTTAACAGCCATCGATCGATCGCTCGGGTTCAGTAACGTGTAGCCTGCAGTGCAATCGCTCGGGCTCAGTTAGAGCCCAACGCCTCGCTTGGGTTCAGTTAGAGCCAATGCCTCACACACACGCGCGTATGTGTATGAGAGAAACACGCATCGCTCGGCCTCCGACCACCCACCGTAACCGGGAACTCCCCAAAATTTTCCTCGCCCTCGCTTCTACCATGGTTTTTTCCGTCATGGATGGCCCAAAGAATGTCATACAGCTGCGTCTCCTGCCCGCCCAGGACAAAAAGCCCATTTTCTATCATGATTTTTTGTCATAGAAGTAGGAGCCCACCACATCTATGATGATACCGGGTTTTGTCACAATTATCGTCATAGAAGTGTCATGTGTATGACAGAAAAAAATTCGTTCAACCCAAAATGTCACGGATGTATCTTTTTTTTTGTAGTGTCTACAGTTGGGGCCCTTGGCCATCGTCCAAACCTCGATGTATCGGCACCAAACCATGTATTTCTGATTAAATAGGTACTTATGTACCTACAAATGATTTCTGGAAAAAATAAAGAGCAAACTATGAGGCACCTGCAGTTCAAATTTGACCCGCTTCCTACTTAATCTGCGGAAATTTGTCTTTTTCACCAGAGGTGGATCAAAACTTTTGACACCCAACCATTTTGTCAATTGTGCATTATACATGGCCTAGTATTTTATAAAATTTATTTGGTCCAATTTTGCAACAAATATATGGTAGGTCCTTCACAAAAAAACTCATTTTGGGCACTCGAAAAAATGGAAAATGAATTTTTTGACCAAAGAAAATGAAAACTTCCTTAGGAAACATTGTTTGTCATTCCAAGATGCACCCTTGTGCATGATATGAGGTCATTTGAAGAAACTATGGCATGAATGTGGCCATGAGATTGATCATTTGGCTTGAAAGCCATGAATTATCACACATGATAGCTCATTTCTAAAAATACTTTTTTTAAATAATTACCATATTACAAGTTTATTATTTTTTCTGGAAACTTGGTCACATATAATGACACAATGCAGAGGTTTTCCAGTTTTTTGATCTTTTTTTGAATTTTTTATGCCCATTTCAAAATGCGGTCAAAACGGCAGGAATGACCGTTCCTAGCTAGTTGTTGAATCTTGGAATTTTTTTGGTGTTTCTCTGATTTAATAGATACTTATGTACCTAGAAATGATTTTTGGAAAAAATAAAGAGCAAACTACGAGGTTGCTACAGTTCAAATTTGACCCGCTTCCTACTGAATCGACGGGAATTTGTCTTTTTCACGAGAGGTGGATCAAAACTTTTTACACCCAACCATTTTGTCAATTGTGCATTAAATATGTCCTAGTATTTTAGAAAATTGATTTGGTAAAATTTTGCAACAGATATATGGTAGGTCCTTCACAAAAAGAACCTCATTTTGGGCACTCGAAAAATGGGAAATGAATTTTCCGTGCAAAGAAAATGAAAACTCCCTTAGGCAACATTGTTAGGAATTCCAAGATGCACCCTTGTTCACAATATGAGATCATTTGAACAAACTATGCCATGAATGTGGCGATAAGGTTGATCATTTGGCTTGAAAGCCATGAATCTTCACACATGATAGCTCATATCTGAGAATACTTTTTTATAATAATTGTCGTATTACAAGTTTATTATTTTTCCTGGAAACTTGGTCACATATGATGACACAATGCGAAGGTTTTCCAATTTCTTGAATTTTTTATGCCCGTGTCAAAATGCGGTCAAAACGGCGGGCTTGACCGTTCCTAGCTAGTTGTTGAATCTTGGAGACCTTTTGATGTTTCTCTGATTAAATAGATACTTATGTAGCTAGAAATGATTTTTGAAAAAAATAAAAAGCAAAATACGAGGTAGCTAAAGTTCAAATTTGACTCGCTTCCAACTGAATCGGCAAAAATTTGTCTTTTTCATGAGAGGTGGATCAAAACTTTTTACACCCAACCATTTGGTTAATTGTGCATTAAATATGTCCTAGTATTTTAGAAAATTTATTTGGTACAATTTTGCAACAAATATATTATAGGTCCTTCACAAAAACTCATTTTGGGCACTCGGAAAATGGAAAATGAATTTTTCGTCCAAAAAAAAATGAAAACTTCCTTAGGCAACATTGTCTGCCATTCAAAGATGCACCCTTGTGCACAATATGAGATCATTTGAACAAACTATGTCATGAATGTGGCCATAAGATTGATCATTTGGCTTGAAAGCCATGAATCTTCACACTTGATAGCTCGTTTCTAAGAACACTTTTTTAAAATAATTGCCGTATAACAAGTTTATTATTTTTGCTGGTAATTTGGCCACATATAATGAAACAATGCGAAGGTTTTCCAATTTTTTGTTTTTCTTTCAATTTTTTATGCCCGTTTTAAAATGTGGTCAAAATAGCGGGAATAACCGTTCCTAGCTAGTGCTTGAATCTTGGAATTTTTTGGTGTTTCTCTGATTTAATAGATACTTATGTACCTAGAAATGATT
This sequence comes from Triticum timopheevii, assembly GCA_963921465.1. Lineage (NCBI taxonomy): Eukaryota > Viridiplantae > Streptophyta > Magnoliopsida > Poales > Poaceae > Triticum > Triticum timopheevii. Next base: position 619,041,847 of record OY997268.1, on the reverse strand, counting down.
TTTGGAAAAAATAAAGAGCAAACTACGAGGTAGCTACAATTCAAATTTGACTCGCTTCTAACTGAATTGACGGAAATTTGTCTTTTTCACGAGAGGTGGATCAAAACTTTTTACACCCAACCATTTGGTCAATTGTGCATTAAATATGTCCTAGTATTTTAGAGAATTGATTTAGTACAATTTTGCAAGAAATATATGGTAGGTCCTTCACAAAAAAACCTCTTTCCGGGCACTCGAAAAATTAAAAATGAATTTTCCGTGCAAAGAAAATGAAAACTCCCTAAGGCAACATTGTTTGGAATTCCAAGAAGCAACATTGTGCACAATATGAGATCATTTGAACAAATATTTGATAGGACTTTCACAAAAAATCTCATTTTGAGCACTGTAAAATGAATGAATTTTTTTATCTTGAATCGACCACGACCAATTCATATGGTCATAAGGTCATCAAATGGTTTGCTGCGTTCTGATTGGACCATGGGCATATCACGCGGATCACGCATCAACCACCGTCTGATGCTTCCGGATCCAACGGCCCAAACTCACCCGAGCCGAAACCCTAGGCCTGTCCTCATGGACATTTTCCACCCACCCCCGCCTCCATTCTTTCTCTCATTCCTCCCCCCACCTCCATTCTTTCGCAGGAGATCCGCCACCCACCCCAATCCCTCTCCCCGATCCAGATCGACGACGACGGCCCCTCGTTGCCGCCCCCTCCTTCCCCATCCCACCACCGCCTCTCTCTGCCAACCACCCCGACCCATCCCCTCCCCCCAGCGGGATTCGCCACTCCACTCTCTTCCCCGCACACCACTCGTTGTTGCCTCCTCTTTCTCCTAGATCCATACGCCGCCGCCGCCATCCTCTCCACTTACCTCACCTCGCCTTCCCTCTCAACACCCCCCCCCCCACTATGCCAACTGCGACGGTTGTGCGTGTGCTACATGTGCAACTGACGGTCATGCATGCTGATGGCGAACATGCAGGAGTCCACGCAGCCCAAGCCCGCTGACCCCTCAGAACCGGAGCTCTCCTCGGACCTGACCAAGGGCGCGGGGACGAACGCGGATGACTGGTGCCGAGGCCATTGCCCGAAGATCCGACTGTTGGGGAACATAGTAATTTCAAAAAATTTCCTACGCACACGCAAGATCATGGTGATGGTATAGCAACGAGAGGGGAGAGTGTTCGTCCATGTACCCTCGTAGACCGTAGGCGGAAGCGTTATGACAATGCGGTTGATGTAGTCGTACGTCTTCATGAATCGACCGATCCAAGTACCGAACGTACGGCACCTCCGTGTTCAGCACACGTCCAGCTCGATGACGTCCCCCGGACTCCAATCCAGCGAAGCATCGGGGATGAGTTCCGTCAGCACGACGGCGTGGTGACGATGATGATGTTCTACCGGCGTAGGGCTTCGCCTAAACTCCGCGACGATATGACCGAGGTGGAATATGGTGGAGGGGGGCACCGCACACGGCTAAGGAACGATCCGTAGAACAACTTGTGTGTCTGTGGGGTGCCCCCCTCCCCCGTATATAAAGAGGGAGAGGAGGAGGGGGCCGGCATAAGGGGAGGCGCGCTTTAGGAGGGGGAAACCTACTCCAAGTAGGTTTGCCCACTCCCTTTCCTATTCCAAGAAGGAGGGGGAAGGAAGGAGTGGGAGAGGGGGAAGGCAAGGGGGGCGCCGCCCCCCCTTCCTTGTCCTATTCGGACTCAAGGGGAGGGGGCGCGCCTCTTGCCCTGGCCGGCCCCTCTCTCTGTCCACTAGGGCCCATCAAGGCCCATTACATCCCGGGGGGGTTCCGGTAACCCTCTGGTACTCTAGTTTTTCTCCGAAAACACCCGGAACACTTCCGGTGTCCGAATATAGTCATCCAATATATCAATCTTTATGTCTCGACCATTTCGAGACTCCTCGTCATGTCCGTGATCACATCCGGGACTCCGAACAACCTTCGGTACATCAAAACTTATAAACTCATAGTAAAACTATCATCGTAACGTTAAGCGTGCGGACCCTATGGGTTCGAGAACTATGTAGACATGACCTAGAATTATTCTCGGTCAATAACCAATAGCGGAACCTGGATGTTCATATCGGTTCCCACATATTCTACGGAGATCTTTATCGGTCAAACCGCATAACAACATACGTTGTTCCCTTTGTCATTGGTATGTTACTTCCCTGAGATTCGATCGTCGGTATCCAATACCTAGTTCAATCTCATTACCGGCAAGTCTCTTTACTTGTTCCGTAATACTTCATCCCGTAACTAACTCATTAGTTACAATGCTTGCAAGGCTTAAGTCATGTGTATTACCGAGAGGGCCCAGAGATACCTCTCCACCAATCAGAGTGACAAAACCTAATCTCGAATTACGCCAACCCAACATGTACCTTTGGAGACACCTGTAGAGTACCTTTATAATCACCCAGTTACGTTGTGACGTTTGGTAGCACACAAAGTGTTCCTCCGGTAAACGGGAGTTGCAAAATCTCATAGTCATAGGAACATGTATAAGTCATGAAGAAAGCAATAGCAACATACTAAACGATCAAGTGCTAAGCTAACGGAATGGGTCAAGTCAATCACATCATTCTCCTAATGATGTGATCCCGTTAATCAAATGACAACTCATGTCTATGGTTAGGAAATATAACCATCTTTAATTAACGAGCTAGTCAAGTAGAGGAATACTAGTGACACTTTGTTTTTCTATGTATTCACACATGTATTATGCTTCTGGTTAATACAATTCTAGCATGAATAATAAACATTTACTATGAAATAAGGAAATAAATAATAACTTTATTATTGCCTCTAGGGCATATTTCCTTCAGTCTCCCACTTGCACTAGAGTAAATAATCTAGTTCACATCACCATGTGATTTAACACCAATAGTTCACATCACCATGTGATTAACACCCATAGTTCACATAGTTATGTGATCAACACCCAAAGGGTACTAAGGTATGATCATGTTTTGCTTGTGAGAGAAGTTTAGTCAACGGGTCTGTCACATTCAGAGCCGTATGTATTTTGCAAATATTCTATGTCTACAATGCTCTGCACGGAGCTAGTCTAGCTAATTGCTCCCACTTTCAATATGTATCCAGATTAAGACTTAAAGTCATCTGGACCAGTGCCAAAATTTACATTGACGTAACCCTTTACGACGAACCTTTTTGTCACCTCCATAATCGAGAAATATATCCTTATTCCACTTAGGATAATTTTGACCAATGTCCAGTGATCTACTCCTAGATCACTATTGTACTCCCTTGCCAAACAAGGGCAGAGTATACAATAGGTCTGGTTCACAGCAAAGCATACTTTATAGAACCTATGACTGAGGTATAGGGAATTACTTTTCATTCTCTTTCTATTTTCTGCTATGGTCGTGTCTTGGGTCTTACTCAACTTCACACCTTGCAACGCAGGCAAGAACTCCTTCTTTGACTGTTCCATTTTGAACTACTTCAAAATCTTGTCAAGGTATGTACTCATTGAAAATCATATCAAGCGTCTTGATCTATCTCAATAGATCTTGATGCTCAATATGTAAGTAGCTTTACTGAGGTCTTTATTTTAAAGAACTCCTTTCAAACACTCCTTTATGCTTTGCAGAATAATTCTACATTATTTCCGATCAACAATATGTCATTCACATATACTTATCAGAAATGCTGCAGTGCTCCCACTCACTTTCTTGTAAATACAGGCTTCACCGTAAGTCTGTACAAAACTATATGCTTTGATCAACTCATCAAAGCGTATATTCCAACTCCGAGATGCTTGCACCAGCCCATAGATGGATCGCTGGAGCTTGCACATTTTGTTAACACCTTTAGGATTGACAAAACCTTCTGGTTGCATCATATACAACTCTTCTTCAATAAATCCATTAAGGAATGTAGTTTTGTCTATCCATTTGCCAGATTTCATAAAATGCGGCAATTGCTAACATGATTCAGACAGACTTAAGCATAGATACAAGTGAGAAACTCTCATCGTAGTCAACACTTTGACCTTGTCGAAAACCTTTTGCGACAATTCTAGGTTTGTAGATAGTAACACTACTATCAGCGTCCGTCTTCCTCTTGAAGATCCATTTATTCTTAATGACTCACCGATCATCGGGTAAGTCAATCAAAGTCTACACTTTGTTCTCATACATGGATCATATCTCAGATTTCATGGCCTCAAGCCATTTCGCGGAATCTGGGCTCATCATCGCTTCCTCATAGTTCGTAGGCTCTTCATGGTCTAGTAACATGACTTCCAGAACAGGATTACCATACCACTATGGTGCGGATCTCACTTTGGTTTACCTACGAGATTCGGTAGTAACATGATCTGAAGTTACATGATCATCATCATTAGCTTCCTCACTAATTGGTGTAGTAGTCACAGGAACAGATTTCTATGATGAACTACTTTCCAATAAGGGAGAAGGTACAATTACCTTATCAAGTTTCAACTTTCCTCCCACTCACTTCTTTCGAGAGAAACTCCTTCTCTAGAAAGGATCCATTCTTAGCAACGAATGTCTTGCCTTCGGATCTGTGATAGAAGGTGTACCCAGCAGTCTCCTTTGGGTATCCTATGAAGACATATTTCTCCGATTTGGTTTTTAGCTTATCAGGATGAAACTTTTTCATATAAGCATCACAACCCCAAACTTTAAGAAACGACAACTTTGGTTTCTTGCCAAACCACAGTTCAGATTGTGACGTCTCAACGGATTTAGATGGTGCCCTTTTTAACGTGAATGCAGCTGTCTCTAATGCGTGATCCCAAAACGATATTGGTAAATCGGTAAGAAACATCATAGATTGTACTATATCCAATAAAGTACGGTTATGACGTTCGGACACACCATTATGATGTGGTGTTCCAGGTGGCATGAATTTGTGAAACTATTCCACATTGTTTTCATTGAAGACCAAACTCGTAACTCAAATATTCGTCTCCGCGATCAGATCGCAGAAACTTTATTTTCTTGTTATGATGATTTTTCCACTTCACTCTGAAATTCTTTGAACCTTTCAACTATTTTAGACTTATGTTTCATCAAGTAGATATACCCATATCTGCTCAAATCATCTTCTGAAGGTCAGAAAATAATGATACTTGCCACGAGCATCAACACTCATTGGATCGCATACATCGGTATGTATTATATCCAACAAGTCAGTAGCTTGTTCCATTGTTCCGGAGAACGGAGTTTTAGTCATCTTTCACAAAAGGCACGGTTCGCAAGAATCAAATGATTCATAATCAAGTGATTCCAAAATCCCATCAGCATGGAGTTTCTTCATGCGCTTTACACAAATATGACCTAAACGGCAGTGCCACAAATAAGTTGCACTATCATTATTAACTTTGCATCTTTTGGTTTCAATATTTTGAATATGTGTATTACTACGATCGAGGTCCAATGAACCATTTTCATTGGGTGTGTTACCATATAAGGTTTTATTCATGTAAATAGAACATCAGTTTATTCTCTTACTTAAATGAATAACCGTATTGCAATAAACACGATCAAATCATATTCATGCTCAACGCAAACACCAAATAACATTTATTTAGGTTCAACACTAATCCCGAAAGTATAGGGAGTGTGCGATGATGATCATATCAATCTTGAAACTACTTTCAACACACATTGTCACTTCACCCTTAACAAGTTTCTGTTTATTCTGCAACTCCCGTTTCGAGTTACTACTCTTAGCAACTAAACCAGTACCAAATACCGAGGGGTTGCTATAAACAATAGTAAAGTACACATCAATAACATGTATATCAAATATACCTTTGTTCACTTTGCCATCCTTCTTATCCGCCAAATACTTGGGGTAGTTTTGCTTCCAGTGACCAGTCCCTTTGCAGTAGAAGCACTTAGTCTCAGGCTTAGGTCCAGACTTGGGCTTCTTCACTTGAGCAGCAACTTGCTTGCCGTTCTTCTTGAAGTTCCCTTCTATCCCTTTGCCCTTTTCTTGAAACTAGTGGTCTTGTTAACCATCAACACTTGATGTTCTTTCTTGATTTCTACCTTCATTGATTTCATCATCATGAAAAACTCGGGAATCATTTTCATCATCCCTTGCATACTATAGTTCATCACGAAGTTCTACTAACTTGGTGATGGTGACTAGAGAATTCTGTCAATCACTATCTTATCTGGAAGGTTAACTCCCACTTGATTCAAGCGATTGTAGTACCCAGACAATCTAAGCACATGCTCACTAGTTGAGTGATTCTCCTCCATCTTTTAGCTATAGAACTTGTTGGAGACTTCATATCTCTCAACTCGGTTATTTGCTTGAAATATTAAATTCAACTCCTGGAACATCTCATATGGTCCATGACGTTCAAAACGTCTTTGAAGTCCCGATTCTAAGCCGTTAAGCATGGTGCACTTAAACTATCAAGTAGTCATCATATTGAGCTAGCCAAACGTTCATAACGTCTGCATCTGCTCCTGCAATAGGTCTGTCACCTAGCGGTGCATCCAGGACATAATTCTTCTGTGCAGCAATGAGGATAAACCTCAGATCACAGATCCAATCCGCATCATTGCTACTAACATCTTACAATACAGTTTTCTCTAGGAACATATCAAAATAAACATAGGGAAGCAACAACACGAGCTATTGATCTACAACATAATTTGCAAAATACTACCAGGACTAAGTTCATGATAAATTTAAGTTCAATTAATCATATTACTTAAGAACTCCCACTTAGATAGACATCCCTCTAATCCTCTAAGTGATCACGTGATCCAAATAAACTAAACCATAACTGATCATCACGTGAGATGGAGTAGTTTTCAATGGTGAACATCACTATGTTGATCATATCTACTATACGATTCACGCTCGACCTTTCGGTCTCCGTGTTCCGAGGCCATATTTGCATATGCTAGGCTCGTCAAGTTTAACCTGAGTATTCTGCCTGTGCAAAAACTGGATTGCACCCGTTGTAGATGGACGTAGAGCTTATCGCACCCGATCATCACGTGGTGTCTGGGCACGACGAACTTTGGCAACAGTGCATACTCAGGGAGAACACTTCTTGATAATTTTTAGTGAGAGATCATCTTAAAATGCTACCGTCAATCAAAGCAAGATAAGATGCATAAAGGATAAACATCACATGCAATCAATATAAGTGATATGATATGGCTATCATCATCTTGTGCTTGTGATCTCCATCTTCGAAGCACCATCGTGATCACCATCGTCACCGTCACGACACCTTGATCTCCATCGTAGCATCGTTGTCTTTACGCCATCTATTGCTTCTATGACTATCGCTACTACTTAGAGATAAAGTAAAGCAATTACAGGGCATTTGCATTTCATACAATAAAGCGACAACCATATGGCTCCTGCCAGTTGCCGATAACTTCGGTTACAAAACATGATCATCTCATACAATAAAATATAGCATCACGTCTTGACCATATCACATCACAACATGCCCTGCAAAAACAAGTTAGACGTCCTCTACTTTGTTGTTGTAAATTTTACGTGGCTGCTACGGGCTTTAGCAAGAACCGTTCTTACCTACGCATAAAAACCACAACGATAGTTCGTCAAGTTGGTGCTGTTTTAACCTTCGCAAGGACCGGGCGTAGCCACACTCGATTCAGCTAAAGTGAGAGAGACAGACACCCGCCAGCCACCTTTAAGCACAAGTGCTCGTAACGGTGAAACCAGCCTCGCGTAAGCGTACGCGTAATGTCGGTCTAGGCCGCTTCATCTCACAATACCGCCGAACCAAAGTATGACATGCTGGTAAGCAGTATGACTTGTATCGCCCACAACTCACTTGTGTTCTACTCGTGCATATAACATCAATGCATAAAACCTAGGCTCTGATACCACTGTTGGGGAACGTAGTAATTTCAAAAAATTTCCTACGCACACGCAAGATCATGGTGATGGTATAGCAACGAGAGGGGAGAGTGTTCGTCCATGTACCATCGTAGACCGTAACTGGAAGCGTTATGACAATGTTGTTGATGTAGTCGTACGTCTTCACGAATCGACCGATCCAAGTACTGAACGTACGGAACCTCCGTGTTTAGCACACGTCCAGCTCGATGACGTCCCCCGGACTCCAATCCAGCGAAGCGTCGGGGATGAGTTCCGTCAGCACGACGGGATGGTGACGATGATGATGTTCTACCGGCGCAGGGCTTCGCCTAAACTCCGCGACGATATGACCGAGGTGGAATATGGTGAAGGGGGGCACCGCACATGGCTAAGGAACGATCCGTAGATCAACTTGTGTGTCTATGGGGTGCCCCCTCCCCCGTATATAAAGAGGGAGAGGAGGAGGCGGCCGGCCTAAGGGGATGCGCGCCCTAGGAGGGGGAAACCTACTCCAAGTAGGTTTGCCCCCTCCCTTTCCTATTCCAAGAAGGAGGGGGAAGGAAGGAGTGGGAGAGGTGGAAGGCAAGGGGGGCGCCCCCCCTCCCCCCTTCCTTGTCCTATTCGGGCTCAAGGGAAGGGGGCGCGCCTCTTGCCCTGGCCGGCCCCTCTCTATCTCCACTAGGGCCCATCAAGGCCCATTACTTCCCGGGGGGGGGGGGGTTCCAGTAACCCTCTGGTACTCCGGTTTTTCTCCGAAAACACCCGGAACACTACCAGTGTCCGAATATAGTCATCCAATATATCAATCTTTATGTCTCGACCATTTCGAGACTCCTCGTCATATCCGTGATCACAGCTAGGACTCCGAACAACCTTCGGTACATCAAAACTTATAAACTCATAATAAAACTATCATCGTAACGTTAAGCGTGCGGACCCTACGGGTTCGAGAACTATGTAGACATGACCTAGAACTATTCTCGGTCAATAACCAATAGTGGAACCTGGATGTTCATATTGGTTCCCACATATTCTACGAAGATCTATATCGGTCAAACCGCATAACAACATATGTTGTTCCCTTTGTCATCGGTATGTTACTTGCCCGAGATTCGATCGTCGGTATCCAATACCTAGTTCAATCTCGTTACCGGCAAGTCTCTTTACTCATTCCGTAATACTTCATCCCGTAACTAACTCATTAGTTACAATGCTTGCAAGGATTAAGTGATGTGTATTACCGAGAGGGCCCAGAGATACCTCTCCGACAATCGGAGTGACAAAACCTAATCTTGAATTACGCCAACTCAACATGTACCTTTGGAGACACCTGTAGAGTACCTTTATAATCACCCAGTTACGTTGTGACGTTTGGTAGCACACAAAGTGTTCCTCCGGTAAACGGGAGTTGCATAATCTCATAGTCATAGGAACATGTATAAGTCATGAAGAAAGCAATAGCAACATACTAAACGATCAAGTGCTAAGCTAACGTAATGGGTCAAGTCAATCAAATCATTCTCCTAATGATGTGATCCCGTTAATCAAATGACAACTCATGTCTATGGTTAGGAAACATAACCATCTTTAATTAACGAGCTAGTCAAGTAGAGGCATACTAGTGACACTCTGTTTGTCTATGTATTCACACATGTATTATGTTTCCGGTTAATACAATTCTAGCATCAATAATAAACATTTATTATGAAATAAGGAAATAAATAATAATTTTATTATTGCCTCTAGGGCATATTTCCTTTAGTCTCCCACTTGCACTAGAGTCAATAATCTAGTTCACATCGCCATGTGATTTAACACCAATAGTTCACATCACCATGTGATTAACACCCATAGTTCACATAGTTATGTGATCAACACCCAAAGGGTACTAAGGTATGATCATGTTTTGCTTGTGAGAGAAGTTTAGTCAACGGGTCTGTCACATTCAGAGCCGTATGTATTTTGCAAATATTCTATGTCTACAATGCTCTTCACAGAGCTACTCTACCTAATTGCTCCCACTTTCAATATGTATCTAGATTAAGACTTAAAGTCATCTGGACCAGTGCCAAAATTTACATCGACGTAACCCTTTACGACGAACCTTTTTGTCACCTCCATAATCGAGAAATATATCCTTATTCCACTAAGGATAATTTTGACCAATGTCCAGTGATCTACTCCTAGATCACTATTGTACTCCCTTGCCAAACAAGGGCAGAGTATACAATAGGTCTGGTTCACAGCATAGCATACTTTATAGAACCTATGACTAAGGCATAGGGAATGACTTTTCATTCTCTTTCTATTTTCTGCTATGGTCATGTCTTGAGTCTTACTCAACTTCACACCTTGCAACACAGGCAAGAACTCCTTCTTTGACTGTTCCATTTTGAACTACTTGAAAATCTTGTCAAGGTATGTACTAATTGAAAATCATATCAAGCGTCTTGATCTATCTCAATAGATCTTGATGCTCAATATGTAAGTAGCTTTACTGAGGACTTTATTTTAAAGAACTCCTTACAAACACTCCTTTATGCTTTGCAGAATAATTCTACATTATTTCCGATCAACAATATGTCATTCACATATACTTATCAGAAATGCTGCAGTGCTCCCACTCACTTTCTCGTAAATACAGGCTTCACCGTAAGTTTGTACAAAACTATATGCTTTGATCAACTCATCAAAGCGTATATTCCAACTCCGAGATGCTTGCACCAGCCCATAGATGGATCGCTGGAGCTTGCACATTTTGTTAACACCTTTAGGATTGACAAAACCTTCTGGTTGCATCATATACAACTCTTCTTCAATAAATCCATTAAGGAATGCAGTTTTGTCTATCCATTTGCCAGATTTCATAAAATGCGGCAATTGCTAACATGATTCAGACAGACTTAAGCATAGATACGAGTGAGAAACTCTCATCGTAGTCAACACTTTGACCTGGTCGAAAACCTTTTGCGACAATTCTAGGTTTGTAGATAGTAACACTACTATCAGCGTCCGTCTTCCTCTTGAAGATCCATTTATTCTTAATTGCTCACCGATCATCGGGTAAGTCAATCAAAGTCTACACTTTGTTCTCATACATGGATCATATCTCAGATTTCATGGCCTCAAGCCATTTCGCGGAATCTGGGCTCATCATCGCTTCCTCATAGTTCAGAGGCTCATCATGGTCTACTAACATGACTTCCAGAACAGGATTACCGTACCACTCTGGTGCGGATCTCACTTTGGTTTACCTACGAGATTCGGTAGTAACTTGATCTGAAGTTACATGATCATCATCATTAGCTTCCTCACTAATTGGTGTAGTAGTCACATGAACAAATTTCTGTGATGAACTACTTTCCAATAAGGGAGAAGGTACAATTACCTTATCAAGTTTCAACTTTCCTCCCACTCACTTCTTTTGAGAGAAACTCCTTCTCTTGAAAGGATCCATTCTTAGCAACGAATGTCTTGCCTTCGGATCTGTGATAGAAGGTGTACCCAACAGTCTCCTTTGGGTATCCTATGAAGAAATATTTCTCCGATTTGGGTTTTAGCTTATCAGGATGAAACTTTTTCATATAAGCATCACAACCCCAAACTTTAAGAAACGACAACTTTGGTTTCTTGCCAAACCACAGTTCAGATTGTGACCTCTCAACGGATTTAGATGGTTCCCTTTTTAACGTGAATGCAGCTGTCTCTAATGCATGATCCCAAAACGATATTGGTAAATCGGTAAGAAACATCATAGATTGTACTATATCCAATAAAGTACGGTTATGACGTTCGGACACACCATTATGATGTGGTGTTCTAGGCGGCATGAATTTGTGAAACTATTCCACATTGTTTTCATTGAAGACCAAACTCGTAACTCAAATATTCGCCTCCGCGATCAGATCGCAGAAATTTTATTTTCTTGTTACGATGATTTTTCCACTTCACTCCAAAATTCTTTGAACCTTTCAACTATTTCAGACTTAGGTTTCATCAAGTAGATATACCCATATCTGCTCAAATCATCTTCTGAAGGTCAGAAAATAATGATACTTGCCACGAGCATCAACACTCATTGGATCACATACATCGGTATGTATTATATCCAACAAGTCAGTAGCTTGTTCCATTGTTCCGGAGAACGGTGTTTTAGTCATCTTGCACAAAAGGCACGGTTCGCAAGCATCAAATGATTCATAATCAAGTGATTCCAAAATCCCATCAACATGGAGTTTCTTCATGCGATTTACACCAATATGATCTAAACGGCAGTGCCAAAAATAAGTTGCACTATCATTATTAACTTTGCATCTTTTGGTTTCAATATTATGAATATGTGTATTACTACGATCGAGATCCAATGAACCATTTTCATTGGGTGTGTAACCATATAAGGTTTTATTCATGTAAATAGAACATCAGTTTATTCTCTTACTTAAATGAATAACCGTATTGCAATAAACACGATCAAATCATATTCATGCTCAACGCAAACACCAAATAACATTTATTTAGGTTCAACACTAATCCCGAAAGTATAGGGAGTGTGCGATGATGATCATATCAATCTTGAAACTACTTTCAACACACATCGTCACTTCACCCTTAACTAGTTTCTGTTTATTCTGCAACTCCCGTTTCGAGTTACTACTCTTAGCAACTGAACCAGTACCAAATACCGAGGGGTTCCTATAAACACTAGTAAAGTACACATCAATAACATGTATATCAAATATACCTTTGTTCACTTTGCCATCCTTCTTATCCGCCAAATACTTGGGGTAGTTTTGCTTCCAGTGACCAGTCCCTTTGCAGTAGAAGCACTTAGTCTCAGGCTTAGGTCCAGACTTGGGCTTCTTCACTTGAGCAGCAACTTGCTTGCCGTTCTTCTTGAAGTTCCCTTCTATCCCTTTGCCCTTTTCTTGAAACTAGTGGTCTTGTTAACCATCAACACTTGATGTTCTTTCTTGATTTCAACCTTCATTGATTTCATCATCATGAAAAACTCGGGAATCATTTTCATCATCCCTTGCATACTATAGTTCATCACGAAGTTCTACTAACTTGGTGATGGTGACTAGAGAATTCTATCAATCACTATCTTATCTGGAAGATTAACTCCCACATGATTCAAGCGATTGTAGTACCCAGACAATCTAAGCACATGCTCACTAATTGTGTGATTCTCCTCCATCTTTTAGCTATAGAACTTGTTGGAGACTTCATATCTCTCAATTGGGTATTTGCTTGAAATATTAACTTCAACTCCTGGAACATCTCATATGGTCCATGACGTTCAAAACGTCTTTGAAGTCCCGATTCTAAGCCGTTAAGCATGGTGCACTTAAACTATCAAGTAGTCATCATATTGAGCTAGCCAAATGTTCATAACGTCTGCATCTGCTCCTGCAATAGGTCTGTCACCTAGCGGTGCATCCAGGACATAATTCTTCTGTGCAGCAATGAGGATAAACCTCAGATCACGGATCCAATCCGCATCATTGCTACTAACATCTTACAATACAATTTTCTCTAGGAACATATCAAAATAAACATAGGGAAGCAACAATGCGAGCTATTGATCTACAACATAATTTGCAAAATACTACTAGGACTAAGTTCATGATAAATTTAAGTTCAATTAATCATATTACTTAAGAACTCCCACTTAGATAGACATCCCTCTAATCCTCTAAGTGATCACGTGATCCAAATCAACTAAACCATAACCGATCATCACGTGAGATGGAGTAGTTTTCAATGGTGAACATCACTATGTTGATCATATCTACTATATGATTCACGCTCGACCTTTCGGTCTCCGTGTTCCGAGGCCATATCTGCATATGCTAGGCTCGTCAAGTTTAACCTGAGTATTCTGCGTGTGCAAAAACTGGCTTGCACCCATTGTAGATGGACGTAGAGCTTATCACACCCGATCATCACGTGGTGTCTGGGCACGACGAACTTTGGCAACGGTGCATACTCAGGGAGAACACTTCACGATAATTTTTAGTGAGAGATCATCTTAAAATGCTACCGTCAATCAAAGCAAGATAAGATTCATAAAGGATAGACATCACATGCAATCAATATAAGTGATATGATATGGCCATCATCATCTTGTGCTTTTGATATCCATCTTCGAAGCAGCATCGTGATCACCATCGTCACCGGCGCGACACCTTGATCTCCATCGTAGCATCGTTGTCGTTACGCCATCTACTGCTTCTATGACTATCGCTACCGCTTAGAGATAAAGTAAAGCAATTACAGGGCGTTTGCATTTCATACAATAAAGCGACAACCATATGGCTCCTGCCAGTTGCCGATAACTTTGGTTACAAAACATGATCATATCATACAATAAAATATAGCATCACGTCTTGACCATATCACATCACGACATGCCCTGCAAAAACAAGTTAGACGTCCTCTACTTTGTTGTTGCAAATTTTACGTGGCTGCTACGGGCTTTAGCAAGAACCGTTCTTACCTACGCATAAAAACCACAACGATAGTTCGTCAAGTTGGTGCTGTTTTAACCTTCGCAAGGACCGGGCGTAGCCACACTCGATTCAGCTAAAGTGAGAGAGACAGACACCCGCTAGCCACCTTTAAGCACAAGTGCTCGTAACAGTGAAACCAGCCTCGCGTAAGCGTACACGTAATGTCGGTCCGGGCCGCTTCATCTCACAATACCGCCGAACCAAAGTATGACATGCTGGTAAGCAGTATGACTTGTATCGCCCACAACTCACTTGTGTTCTACTCGTGCATATAACATCAACGCATAAAACCTAGGCTCTGATACCACTGTTGGGGAACGTAGTAATTTCAAAAAATTTCCTACGCACACGCAAGATCATGGTGATGGTATAGCAACGAGAGGGGAGAGTGTTCGTCCACGTACCCTCGTAGACCGTAAGCGGAAGCGTTATGACAACGCGGTTGATGTAGTCGTACGTCTTCAGAATCGATCGATCCAAGTACCGAACGTACGGCACCTCCGTGTTCAGCACACGTCCAGCTCGATGACGTCCCCCGGACTCCAATCCAGTGAAGCGTCGGGGATGAGTTCCGTCAGCACGACGGCATGGTGACGATGATGATGTTCTACCGGCACAGGGCTTCGCCTAAACTCCGCGACGATATGACCGAGGTGGAATATGGTGGAGGGGGGCACCGCACATGGCTAAGGAACGATCCGTAGATCGACTTGTGTGTCTATGGGGTGCCCCCCTCCCCCGTATATAAAGGGGGAGAGGAGGAGGGGGCGGCCTAAGGGGATGCGCGCCCTAGGAGGCGGAAACCTACCCCAAGTAGGTTTGCCCCTCCCTTTCCTATTCCAAGAAGGAGGGGAAGGAAGGAGTGGGAGAGGGGGAAGGCAAGGGGGGCTCCCCCCCCCTTCCTTGTCCTATTCGGACTCAAGGGGAGGGGCACGCCTCTTGCCCTGGCCGGCCCCTCTCTCTCTCCACTAGGGCCCATCAAGGCCCATTACTTCCCGGGGGGGGGGGGGGTGGTCCGGTAACCCTCTGGTACTCTGGTTTTTCTCCGAAAACACCCGGAACACTTCCGGTGTCCGAATATAGTCATCCAATATATCAATCTTTATGTCTCAACCATTTCGAGACTCCTCGTCATGTCCGTGATCACATCCGGGACTCCGAACAACCTTCGGTACTTCAAAACTTATAAACTCATAATAAAACTGTCATCGTAACGTTAAGCGTGCGGACCCTACGGGTTCGAGAACTATGTAGACATGACCTAGAACTATTCTCGGTCAATAACCAATAGCGGAACCTGGATGTTCATATTGGTTCCCACATATTCTACGAAGATATTTATCGGTCAAACCGCATAACAACATACGTTGTTCCCTTTGTCATCGGTATGTTACTTGCCCGAGATTCGATCGTAGGTATCCAATACCTAGTTCAATCTCGTTACCGGCAAGTCTCTTTACTCGTTCCGTAATACTTCATCCCATAACTAACTCATTAGTTACAATTCTTGCAAGGCTTAAGTGATGTGTATTACCGAGAGGGCCTAGAGATACCTCTGCGACAATCAGAGTGACAAAACGTAATCTCGAATTACGCCAACTCAACATGTACCTTTGGAGACACCTGTAGAGTACCTTTATAATCACCTAGTTATGTTGTGACGTTTGGTAGCACACAAAGTGTTCCTCCGGTAAACGGGAGTTGCATAATCTCATAGTCATAGGAACATGTATAAGTCATGAAGAAAGCAATAGCAACATACTAAACGATCAAGCGCTAAGCTAACGGAATGGGTCAAGTCAATCACATCATTCTCCTAATGATGTTATCCCGTTAATCAAATGACAACTCATGTCTACGGTTAGTGTCGGTGTCAAAACCGGCGGATCTCGGGTAGGGGGTCCCGAACTGTGCGTCTAGGCGGATGGTAACAGGAGACAAGGGACACGATGTTTTTTACCCAGGTTCGGGCCCTCTCGATGGAGGTAAAACCCTACTCCTTCTTGATTAATATTGATGATATGGGTAGTACAAGAGTAGATCTACCACGAGATCAAGGAGGCTAAACCCTAGAAGCTAGCCTATGGTATGATTGTTGTAATGTATGTTGTCCTACGGACTAAAGCCCTCCGGTTTATATAGATACCGGAGAGGGCTAGGGTTACACAGAGTCGGTTACAATAGTAGGAGATATACGTATCCGTATCGCCAAGCTTGCCTTCCACACCAAGTAAAGTACCTTCCGGACACGAGCCGGAGTCTTCAATCTTGTATCTTCGTAGTCTTGGAGTCCGGCGGACATTGATAGTCCGGCTGTCCGAACACCCCCTAGTCCAGGACTCCCTCAGTTAGGAAACATAACCATCTTTAATTAACGAGCTAGTCAAGTAGAGGAATATTAGTGACACTCTGTTTGTCTATGTATTCACACATGTATTATGTTTCCGGTTAATACAATTCTAGCATGAATAATAAACTTTTATTATGAAATAAGGAAATAAATAATAACTTTATTATTGCCTCTAGGGCATATTTCCTTCACCGACTTCGCTGATGGGAATGGGGCCGGATCCTCCACGCCCGAGCGCTCCATCCTCGCCGACTGGGACGACTACATCCTGGCAGGTCTGAGTGCTCCATCTGGTGGGTCCGAGCGCTCCATCCTCGACAGGGACGAGGGGATAACTACATCCTCAACAGGAACGATTACATCCACCTGGTCACCCGCCAGGGTGGCGGCTGACTTCGCCATGGGCGGCGCGGCGGCGGTGTTGGCCAAGACGGGGGGGCGCCGATGGAGCGCGTCAAGCTGCTGCTGCAGAACTAGGCCGAGAGGCTGCACTGGGGCGCCCTCACGCGGCCCTACAGCAGGATCATCAATGCCTTCGCCCGCGTCCTCTGCAAGGAGGGCGTCGCCGCGCTCTAGTGCGGGAACCAGGCCAACGTCATCCGATACATCCCCACCCAGGTCCGCCCCCCCTCCTCCTCCCTTCCTTCCTTCCTTGACCATCCACATTTTCGTCTGACGAATCCACCCATCTGATTAATGGACTGTCTGAATCGTGATGCGTTCCTGCATTTAGGCAGGCTTCAGCAGTAGAATTAACAAGCAACGTGATCCTATTTGTGCATCCAACAATTTATTTTTAGTCAGTTGATTTAGTGTAGAAATGTGACGATGCAATGGATTAGGTGAGGCATATTTGTGTAATTTGCTTCACCCACACGTATTTTCTGTGGCCCTCAAATTTGCTCACGGCTCTGAGGTAGTGAGGTGCTGTCTGACTGGCTGGTAGCTGCTAGCCTTTTCTCACCACAGATTCTGTCGTGGATTTGTCACGGCAGATGTCCTAGTGAAAGGACTTAGTCGGGGAGCCATCGCTACGGGTTTACTTGAAGGGGTTAAAGCGGACACAAAGACACGAGGGTTTTATACTAGTTCGGCCCCTTCGATGAAGGTAAAGGCCTACATCTAGTTGTGATGGAATTGATGTGGTCTCGATGGCTAGGGAGCAAACAAGCTTCGCCTAGGCTCGAGTTGTTGTTGTCTGTCCTGAACCGCCGCCGGGTCGTCCCCTTATATACACGGGTGATGCCCGTCGGTCCATAGAGTCCCAACCGGTTCATACTTGTATTCCGGTTGGTATCTCTCTATTCCTAACTTACAATACAAGTTATACATCAAGCCGGTTTACGGCTACATGTTCTAAACCGACTACAGGGCTTGGGCCTTCATCTGCTTATACCACTAATGAAGTTAACCCGGCCCAAGTAGGCCGGTTTACGCCTAGTGGTAGTATCCCCAACATTAGGCCCCAGATTGATTTGAACTGGTTCATGTCAATCCTTCACACAATCTTGCGTCTTGGATATCTTCTGGTAATTGGTAAACCGCCACGTCGTCATCATTTTTGGTTGCTGTAAACCGGCTTGACGTCATCAGTTTTGGTTATTGTAAACCGGCATGACGTCATCATGAAATTTATAACGCCCTCTTAATAACAGCTCCTGGATCCGCGCGCTTGACCTAGCTCGGCTGCCTTATAAATAAGACCGAAGGGTCATTCCTTTTCTCTCCCCTTCGTCCCTTCTTCTTCTTCTTCCTCACGTCGTCGGCTTTGGAATTACGCCACCGCCGTCGACCTCTGCCTCGTCTCGGGCCGCTGCATCAACCTGAACGTACCAGAGTATTGCGGCACCTTTCCGCATCTTCTCCGTTCCCGGTAAGCTTCCTCCCCTTCTTAACCTAGATCTGTTCTTAGGGTTCTATGTTCATGTTGTGTTCATCGCGCGTTCATATCTGTTCTCTGAGCTTGAATGAATCCGTGCACTCTTGCTGTGTTTATTAGCGATCCCTAAGCATCCGCTTGCAATTTCTCATCTAAGCCCATAGATCTCCCGCACATATCCGCTCAATGGTTCACTTCTGTTTCTGCCTTACTCTTCGAAATATTTCCTGTTTTTGTGAGCTTGCTGTAGATCCGCGGCTGTAACAAGATTTTGTGAAACTTGTTTCTGCATACCTAGTTATCCATAGCTTCAATTGCTTCCGATGCTTAGGTCAGGCGGTTTAACTTTACCATAGAAAAAATTGCTAAACCGGTGTATATATCATTAGTCCCCTGGTTGAGCCGCCAGAATCCATATGATGCCGCGTTGTAGAAGATCGGTTTATAGGTACTGCCTCCAGTTTATCATAGTTAGATCAACACCTTTTTATCCGGCATGTCCTTGAATTGGATCACCTATTTCTTGTAGATCTCGTCATGGCCAAACAAGTGTATGAGTGCAACTGGGTTCCCTCTCGCGTCACAGAATCACAATTGGACGATCTAGTCCTGATCGGCGCTTTGGATGGTAAAGATACGATCCACTGGAGGGTTCCTGGAGATGAATGTCCTCCCACGCCCCAGGAAGGAGAGGTCGTGGTCTTCGCAGATCACATGGCCCGGGGCTTCAAACCGCCCGGTTCTAAATTTTATCGGGATGTGTTAGCCAACTTTCAGCTCCGTCCACAGGATATTGGCCCCAACTCCGTCACCAATCTATGTCACTTTCAAGTACTTTCTGAGGCATACCTTCAAGAGGAGCCTTCAGTCGAGCTATTTAGAGATCTCTTTCATCTGAACCTCCGCACTGAATTCACCGACGGTCCTAATACCGAACTGGGCGGTATGGCCATTCAGAAGAGGAAGGAAATCACCTATCCCCACGTCAAACTCCATACTCACCCCAAGGAGTGGAATGCAACTTGGTTTTACTGCAAGGATACATCTCCTGACAATGAAAATCCCTTGCCTGGCTTCCGTCCTGAACGGCTTAGCAACACTCACCCTTTTCCACAAAGGTTAAGTGCCAAGGATAGAATTAAATATGCTCCTCAACTGTCCAAGCTCCGAGCCTTTATGGCCAACGGTTTAATAGGAATAGACCTTGCACGCTGCTGGATATCATGTAGCATACTGCCTCTGAGCCGGCGCCCCAGTTTGATGTGCGAGTACACTGGTAGCGTCGATGACCCGCTTCGACATATCAAAATCCAAGTCTCCGACGACGAAGTCACAGAATCTGTAAAGAAGATGTCGAATGAACCGGAGCACCTCTGTGCTCAAACCGGTCTGCTTCCTTACTGCACCACCAACGAACCGCCAGCGGTAAGATTTTAATTGCTCTATTATTGAACCTGTTACTGCTTTGTCTGCCTGACCTTTAATTATTGTTGATCCAGAGTGATAATCCGTTTTGGAGCAAGAAGCTTTCACAAGATAAAACGGAGAAGGCAGGGCGGCCAACCCGGCCCAAGACCAAGGTTATCAAGAAACCGGCTTCATCTGACCCAACCATTGATGATGATGTGGGTAATCCGGATCTTGAGGTAGAACTTGATTCACTTGGCTTACTTTTTACACGCCTTATTGATGATGATGCTTGTCAGGATGACGCTGAAGCCAGCAATGCGGGATTCGTTGAGGTAACTATTCTCTCTTCCGATTCAGAAATCTTGCCTTTGCCAAAATTTCGCCGGGCAAACCGGAAAGTTAAATTTTCTCATCCTCTTGCTTATTTGGATCCCAAATTTCTTATGAAGACCCAGCAACACGAAGCTCGCCGCACAACTCGGCACAGCGGCCAGGTAGTTACCTCTGCCGGTTTACCGAACAGTCCGGTTTGAAAACGCCGCTCCGAGGTCTCCGACCTTTTTATTGATTTAAATCCTAAAACGGGTTTCTTCCGTCAACCTCTTAATCCATCTGACTCCGATTATCAAGTCACTTCCCATTCATCGTCTGGTGAATCGTTGGCCACTTAGGTACCACCATTGAAAACAGTTGCTGGGTAAGTTAAACTGAACATATGCTTCCGGTATACTGCGTAATGGCTTATGCCTTTCCTTGACTTTTTGTTTTTCTTTCAGGGCCAAACCGAAACCAAGCAAGAAAGCCCGCCTGGATAAAGCGGCTAAAGAAAATGTAGCCCCAGAACATGACCAAGCGCTCGATCTTGAAATGTTTGCCCCTGAAGATATTCCCAATGATCCTCCTTTGCAAGATGACTTTATTCCTGAAGAAGGGCTTATTAATACTCCAGCCTCTGCTGATCCGCCTGCTAGCTCCGTCTGGATTGAGAAATCCCACACTCCTGCTGACAAACCGGCCGCACCAACACAAACCGGCGAGTCCAAAGATGATGATGTTGTGATTACCGGTGTGGGCCGCTTTGAACCTGGGAATCCTGTCACCCTTACCAAGCATACCATCAAAGAGGATTTTTCCACTTTGAACAAATGAAAATGGGATGTTGAACTAGAGACATATGCTGCTCTGAGTGCCCTAGATCTTCACTCCGGCTATTTAAACCGGCTTTACACTAGTCGTGACTGTGAAGCTGGCCTGGTCAAGATGATGAGGGATAAATTTGAGGTAACTTACTTTTTTTTTCTTGCTGCCATTGCATCCATCCTTCTAGCCCCCAAGCGCCAGTTTGTAACCTTGGTCAAACCGGTACTTGATCCTGAACATTTTTGAAACCCATTGGTATCGCCCTCAAGGGCCGGTCTAACTTAGCATAAGTAAACCGTGGCTCCAATAGAAAACTGTCCTTAGAACATAACTTGATCAAATAGCCATTAGCCCCCAAGTGCCAAGTTGAATACTTGTATTGAGCTTGGGACTTTGCAGTCTAGTAAAAATTGAAGGTGCATTAGCCCCCAAGTATCAGGCATATAACTTTGTTATGTGGTTGATACTTCAATTTCCTGGATCGTTTGTGTAAAGCTTAAACACTGTCTGCATGCAGGCTGAGGTGAAAATCAAGGACGACTGGACTGCTGATTTGCAGGAGGCCTTGAAAACCCAGCAGACTGAAACAGATAAGGCAAAGCAAGAATTAACCAGCGCCTTGAGTACTGCTGAACAGCTGAAAGAAGGCTTCAAGAAAGAGCGGGCTGACTGGGCCACTGAGAAGGCCGCTTTGACCAAAAGAGCGGAAAATGCTGAAGCTGCCCTTAATCCGGTGGTGGATGAACTGACGGCCGTACAGCGGCAAATACACTCCATGACTGCTGCGATCTTTGGTAAACTTCTTTTAATGTCTGTGATAATTTGAACCTGCTGTAGCGTAAATCCGGTTTGAGACCATTCCAATCATGTTGTAGGCACACGCATTGGGCACTTAGGAAATGATGTGCGGAAGAAACTGAAAGCTGCCTACACCTTGGTGGAACAATTGTATACCGGAGCCCAACGGATCATCACCACAGCTTCTCATAACAACCCGACACCCTCTTTAATCCAGGACACTCTTAGCAGGTTATCAATGCTTCCAGCCCGGATTGAGGAGCTGACAAAATCCGCTGCCCGAACCAGAGCCATCAATGCCTTGATCCGGGCAAAGGCATGGGTGCCAGATTTTGATCCTGTGGAAGCAGCTCAAGGCTATCCCAGCCTGAAAGAAGATGGCTCTGAATTCAACGAAGAGGATTTAAGGGCAATAAACCGTGCAGTGCGCCCTCTGGCTTGCCAGCTAGCCGAAGAGGCAGATTTGACGCATTATCAAGCACAATATAACGATCAAAACAAGCGAGTGCCTGCCCCAACTGTTGAAGTGGAGAATCTGATCCCTCCAATCCGTAAGCACACTTATGCTCCTGATATTGAACCGTCTTCCCTGATCCATGAAGAGGCTGTTTTCCAAGATTTAATGGGAATCGACTGGACCACTGTTGATTTCCAGCCAATGGGTAGAGACGAGGAAGCTGAAGCGGCGGAGGATGAGGAGCAGGCTTGAACCAGAAGGCGGTTTGGAGAGCTATTTGTGACATCTTTCCAAAAGAACAATGATCTTGTTTGGGCACCGTGCTGCCTTGTAAGAGGATAGTTAATACTTCTGCCTAGAATATGACTTCGTGCATAAGTACTGAAGCTTTTGTTTGAAAAACTTCAATTCATATTTCCTGCAATCAGAAAAATTTGAACTTCGGTGGCAGTTATACCGCCAGCCGGTTTATGATCTTGATATGTGTATCAGTAATATAACAAATAGATGATACATAAATACCTGCCATGTTTGGGCATGAAGCTGGCTTAGCCAAGCCTGAAGCGGCGGTTTTATAAACCATTACCGTCAAAAAGGGGGGAGAAAATAGCTCCCGTATAAACCGTACTGAATCAATACGAGCTCCCTTGTTACTCCATGATGTTAACAGGGAAAAGGTAAACTGGGCATACTCCTCCGGATTAAAGGGGGATCAAAACCATCGGCTGAACTGGAAAAATATGCTTGTTGACATAAAAGAAACCCAACAAAAGCAAAGAACAAACAAACCATGAAAATAACATGGAAGCAAAGGCAATGATAAAAACCGTTTGCAAAAATATGCTATACTGAGCTGATCAGATGGTATTACCATGGTCGGACAGGACCAAGGCCCCCAATAGGAGTGACAATGATTCAAGTCAGCCAGGTCCCCAAATGATTCGTGGCATCTATGCCAGATCAAGAGGCGTGACAATGGTTCGGGTTCAACCATGCCCCTAAATGATTTTGTGGCCTTAGGACGACCAAGAGGCGTGACTGGTTCAGACTTGACCATGTCCCCAAATGATCTGGTGGCTGTCGCCTATCAAAGGGTGTCGCGTTGGTTCGGACACGACCAAGGCCCCCAGTGATATATAAAAAACAAATGTCAAGGGGTAAACCTGAGGCCGCTTTAAACAGAGCCACTCAGTGTAACCACGCATGATAAAAAAGACAGAGACCCCGCTTTAGCTGAGGCTCCGGTTTGATATATCAAAGATAATATATACATTGTCATGATATGTACATAGATAGAGCCGATGGCTCAAGTGTAGTAAGGCCGAAGATGAGCTATGTTCCACAGCCTGTTGGTCTCCTCCTCTGATGTACGTGAGTCTTGATGCTCTCGAATGTTAATCAGATAGTACGACCCGTTGTGCAGATTCTTGCTGACCACAAAAGGTCCTTCCCAAGGTGGGGATAACTTGTGCATATCTGTCTGGTCTTGGATTAGTCGAAGCACCAAATCTCCTTCTTGAAAAGCTCTGGTTCTAACCCGGCGACTGTGATAGCAACGAAGATCTTGTTGGTAAATCACCGAACGGGCAGCCGCTAGATCACGCGCCTCGTCTAGTAGGTCCAAAGCGTCTTGCCGTGCTGTCTCATTGCCCGCTTCAACATAAGCTGCCACACGAGGCGAATCGTGCCGGATATCAATAGGGAGAACTGCCTCTGCTCCATAGACCATAAAAAATGGTGTGTAGCCTGTGGACCGGTTTGGCGTAGTATTGATACTCCAGAGCACAGATGGTAGCTCTTCAACCCAACATCCCGGTGTCCTTTGCAATGGGACCATAAGCCGGGGTTTGATGCCTCGCAAGATCTCTTGATTAGCTCGTTCTGCCTGTCCATTGGACTGGGGGTGCGCCACTGATGACATGTCATGTTGGATGTGCTCACGTTCACAGAACTCCTTTATAGCCCCCTTGGATAAATTGGTACCGTTGTCAGTAATGATACTGTGCGGAAAGCCAAACCGGAAAATCACCTTTTTGATGAACTGCACCGCTGTTGCTGCATCGCACTTGCTGACAGCCTCCGCTTCAACCCACTTGGTAAATTTATCAACTGCCACCAAAAGGTTGGTTTTCTTATCCTTGGATCTTTTAAAAGGTCCGACCATATCCAGCCCCCAAGTTGCAAATGGCCATGTTATTGGAATCATCCTCAATTCTTGAGCCGGCACATGCGCACGCCTTGAAATTTTCTGACATCCATCGCACCGTTTAACCAAGTCCTCCGCATCAGCATGTGCCGTCAACCAGTAAAAACCGTGACAAAACGCCTTCGCCACCAGGGACTTTGAACTGGCGTGGTGTCCACAATCCCCCTCATGGATTTCTCTTAAGATTTCACAGCCTTCCTCAGGAGAAACACAACGTTGAAACGCCCCTGATACACTGCAACGATGCAATTCACCATTGAGAATCGTCATGGACTTGGATCGCCGGACTATCTACCTTGCTAGAATTTCATCCTCTGGCAACTCCCCCCGGGTCATGTATGCAATATAAGGAACCATCCAATCTGGAATAGCATGTAATGCTGCCACCAATTGAGCCTCCGGGTCAAGAATAGCCAAATCCGCTTCACCTGGGAGCTGGACTGACGGATTGTGCAACACGTCCAAAAAGACATTAGGCGGGACCGGTTTGCGCTGAGAACCCAACCGGCTTAAAGCGTCCGCCGCTTCATTCTTCCGATGGTCCACATGATCCACTTGATAACCCTTGAAGCAACCTGCAATATTATACACTTCCCGATGATACGCAGCCATGAGCGGATCCTTAGAATCCCAAGTGCCAGACACCTGTTGAGCCACAAGGTCCGAATCACCGAAGCACTTAACCCGGCTTAAGTTCATCTCTTTAGCCATCCGGAGACCATGGAGCAAGGCTTCATACTCAGCTGCATTGTTAGTACAAGGGAACATTAAGCGGAGAACATAACAGAACTTATCACCTCGTGGGGAAGTTAATACGACTCCAGCCCCCGAGCCTTCCAATTGCCAGGATCCATCAAAATGAATAGTCCAATATGTGTGATCCGGCTTTTCCTCTGGTGCTTGTAACTCCGTCCAGTCATTGATGAAATCAACAAGTGCTTGAGACTTCACCGCCGTCCGAGGTACATACTTCAGTCCGTGTGGCCCAAGCTCTATAGCCCATTTGGCAATCCGGCCAGTCGCCTCCCGGTTCTGTATGATATAACCCAAGGGAGCTGCACTGACCACTGTGATGGGGTGCCCTTGAAAATACTGTTTCAACTTCCGGCTGGCCATGAAGACACCATAAGCCAGCTTCTGCCAATGCGGATACCTTTGCTTGGATTCAATAAGCACCTCGCTGATATAATAAACCGGTCGCTGAACCGGATATTCTTTGCCTGCCTCCTTGCATTCCACCACAATAGCCACGCTAACTGCCCGAGCATTAGCTACAACATATAATAATAGCGGATGTGACTCCTGGTCCGGCGAAGGTGGTAGAGCGAACCGGTGTAAGTTGACCCGCATCATCCTGTGCTGCTAACTCGGCCTCCCTTCGTGCCCGGGCCCGGTCCACCACATCCTGCGCATCACGGACACCCCCTGCCGGGTTATCGCCACGGGCCGCTTCACGGCCTAGCACATTGCTCGATATGGCCGGTTCATTCATGCACCTGCTATAGCTCCGGCTTGGACGGGGCATAGAGTGAATCCGATCACGGCTGTACGAATATGCTTCCTGCTGAATCAGCGCAGTCCGGAGAAGTTCCTTAACCCGATGCGTCTCTATCGCTTGCAAAGAGTCCCCTTCGACCGGGATAGCCTCTAATCACGCGGCGGCCGCAACAAGGTTGTCCATAGGATTCGAATAATGATCCGGGGGCGTCTGGACCGGCGGAGGGGCCACAATGTTCTGTTGAGGAGGCTCCATCAGGCGGGGCTGGACCGTCGCTCCTAGCCCTGCTGTCTCAATCCGGTTTGCCTCCAGGTACTGCGGTGGATTACTGGGTCTGGCTCCTGGAGTGTGAAAGAGATTTCAGGGGTCAAACCCTAGTGGCAGGCGCGATCTGTGCTTCCGCTTCAAGACCTCCTGTGATGCGTTCTGGTCAAGCATGAGTTTATAGGCCTGGGCGTCCAAAGCGGCCCGCTCCGCAGCCATTCTGTCCTTTTCTGCAGCCAGATCCGCTTTGGCTTGCACGATCTGCTCTTTCACCTTTGCAATTTCTGCATCATGGGCCTCCTGATCCGCCGGATTGGCTTCTGTCATAAGCGCGGCTAGTGCATCAAATAGATCGGATAGGATTTGAACCGGCGGGCGCACAAGGCCTCCTGCCCCTGCTGCTGCTGCCGCTGCTGATCCGGAGAGCATTACTGCGGCGGTCGAAGAATGATTCGCCGCCTGGGTGCCGGCCATGAATATTCCAACCCGGTTGATCTAGCCTGGGGGGTCCGGAATACTGTCGCCATCGGAACCGCCCCTAGCCTGGTCGTCTTGCAACTGGTATAGCGATTCGGTCTCTCCGGTCGAGGACTCGTCGCCGGAATAGACGACGGTCTCGCTACCGTGTTCTGACTCGTCCTCACGCTCTCCTCCGTGGATGACTCCAACGAAGGCACGCTTCATGGCCGGTTTAGCCTGGGTAGATCTCGCACGCTGAGCCGTCTCGACGAGGTCGGTGCAGATGTCCGGCTCAGGCCCAGGCTCACCGATCTTGCCAATGAAAACGTGTATGCCGCCGAAGGGGACCCGGTACCCGTACTCGATTGAATCGGCCTCGGGACCCCATCCTGCGTCGTCGATGTAGATCCTGCCGCGACGACTCTTGGTCATCCGGCCCACAACATAGCCTTCGAGTCCCTTGAGCTTACCCTCCAAGATTGTCAAACCATCATGCGATAGCCCCATAGTGGGCGCCAACTGTCATGGATTTGTCACGGCAGATGTCCTAGTGAAAGGACTTAGTCGTGGAGCCATCGCTACGGGTTTACTTGAAGGGGTTAAAGCAGACACAAAGACACGAGGGTTTTATACTAGTTCGGCCCCTTCGATGAAGGTAAAGGCCTACGTCTAGTTGTGATGGAATTGATGTGGTCTCGATGGCTAGGGAGAAAACAAGCTTCGCCTAGGCTCGAGTTGTTGTTGTCTGTCCTGAACCGCCGCCGGGTCGTCCCCTTATATACACGGGTGACGCCCGTCGGTCCATAGAGTCCCAACCAGTTCATACTTGTATTCCGGTTGGTATCTCTCTATTCCTAACTTACAATACAAGTTATACATCAAGACGGTTTACGGCTACATGTTCTAAACCAACTACAGGCCTTGGGCCTTCATCTGCTTATACCACTAATGAAGTTAACCCGGCCCAAGTAGGCCGGTTTACGCCTAGTGGTAGTATCCCCAACAGATTCTATAGTGTCTTTCCCTTTCATAAGGCTAGTTATAAATTTATATCCGGCACAGGGAAAGCAGGAATGGCTCAGAATCTGATTGGCTATTTGTCAAGGAGTACTGCTGCATATCAACAAGAAGTACGTAGGGCTATTTGACCGACTCACTTACTAGCCGTACTAGCCAGTGCTTAGCTCTGTATGGTGGTCATTGCTTCGTTGAATTGCTTGGTGTTGTTGTAGCCGTACTAGCCAGTGCTACTGCTTCCACAATCAATGCTTACTGAAAGATCATAACTAGTACTATGACATATGCTCGGTGACTAAAAATATGTTGATTTATAAGATTTTTTCTGTAAAGTGGAACTTGTTAAATATTGCATGCTGAAGTAAACTGAAATGTGCAGCACGGTACATTACCAGAAGCAGATTGGCCATGGGCTCAATCATTCTTCGTGATTATAGTTTGACTGTATCTCCAATGCACTCAATCATTCTTTGTGATTACAGTTTGACTGTATCTCCAGCATTGACAAATACCATTGCTTGTTCAAATTTATACTGGAGTTGCTTGTTCAAATTTATACTGGAGTTGCTTGTTCAACATTGATAAAATGTCATTGCTTGTTTAAGGACTCCACTAAACTGGACAAATGTATTAATCCACTATAAATCTCCAAGGATTATGTGCAAGCAATTTCTTATATTATGGGACGGAGGGAGTAGTAAAATCGCCTTGATTGTGCAAAAGCTGATTAACAGATTAGGCACAAACATTATGTGTTAAGAGGGCCCTGCAGTTATATTTTGGCTGCCTTTTGCTCCTTCCTTTTTGTGTGTTTGAAAATCAATACAACTGACATGTTTTACTTCTTCCATGTGCAGTGATTGCTAAAAATGACAGGGATGAGATCCACCGCCAAGAATGTTGCATAGCTTAACTGTTGTCATAGTTGATTTCTAACAGGGAATACCTTTCTAGACTCCAACCTTCATAGTTCTCATTGATTCATCTTGCTTGCAACTGAGTAGCTTTTTGGCATACTTCTATCAACATCTCAATGCCACCAAATTTTTTTGCCGTTCTTCTCTGTTATACAGCATCTGTTATACATCATACAGTGCCGAGCTTAGCATACAACAACCATTGTACAAACATATCATGATGGATAGGAAATTTTTGAACCTGCAGTATGTCACCTTGTTTTCCAGATGGGCAATAGAAGTCGTCGTACTATACTATAATAGTGTCTTATTGGGTTTCAGTTTGTTTTGCTTTGTATAATGCTTGCACTGGAAATGTTGAACGATCTGTTCTGCTGTATGATTACAATTGCATTAGTATTATTGGATCTGTTAATCAGTGCCTACATGTTAGATCAGCTTGATTTTGAGATGCAGTGAGACTCTGATGTTTCTGAATTCTGAGGTGAGAGCATGTCTACATCAGTACAACTTTGCATGCATATTTTATTGACTAGATATAGACGTGTTGACTGTCTGTTCCTCTAGTTTTCTGGTGTGCATGTTTATTTGGATCCACTGAACCTTTGCACGGCTAATCTTTCAAGTTTGTATACACATGGACAGGTTTTCTGAAAGTGTGACTACACAGTATTGAGAAGTAATCAAGTTTCCTATAGTTTTTACTAGAACCACGACCACCGGCTCAACGCCGACCCGGCCGTTGTCATCACCTTGGAGGATGACGAGGATGTCGCAGGCGTAGTCAGCCTCGGTAGCGGCTTCCACCACTACAACGTCATCGTCACCTACCAGGTCCACGACGGCGTTTGGTCCGTCAAGTCCTTCTACAGCCACTGTCGTTGCCACTGCTCCTTCCACAGCTTGGGTGGGACTCGTCGGATTGGCCTCCTCATTTCCCATTTCAGGTAGTACATCCTTCTTGCTCGAATCTACTATTTGATCTGCCTGCACATCTCCCGCTCCAGCGCAGAATTGATGGGTTCTTCCTAGATTCTTGTGTAATGAGCTCATGTTTTTTACTACTTCTGTAATGGTATTCAGAAATAAAATTCATATGTTTCTATATATGTTCTTTTAGATATGTATCTCAATACGTAACTAGTAATGTAAATGGTGTGACACAGTTCTAAATATAAATGCAAATAGGTTGTGAATGTCAATCTCATGTATTAGGGTCCTGTTCTTGTAAACCTTATGTAAAGCTAAAATTCTTGCTTGTGCAGGGTGGCTAGTGATGCAGCAAACCAAGCAGTAGCAGGCACACTAAGCAGCAGCAGGGGAAGGTGTCTCTCGAACGTCGCCGCTGCCACTCATTGCTACTGTCACAGATTAATGATGGATGATCGCTGTTAGCTTAGCTCGGCCGCTGTTAGTTTAGCTCCTTGGTAGTCCCTCCCTCTCTGGCAAGCGTCTACTGCTGCTGGTAGAAATAGAAATGGTAGTTATAGTCCCATGTAGCTATTAATTCAGTCTCTGTTGAATGTATCAACTGTCTAATATTGTGGCTATTGAAAGAATCCTTTGTGTTGAAAGAAATGAAATGGGTTGGATACATACGTACATGCTGAGATGTAAGCTGGAATAGCCATCTGCCCTTGTGATGTCAAGCTTCTAAATGCATGTTGTGGAGGCCCAAAATAGACTGGATTGTTAACGGACCGAGGCCCAAAAAAGAAATGAATTATAGAAGGCTACGTCCTAGAAAATAAAATGGGCCAGGCCCATGAACCCAACAAAATATTGATGGAAAAAAATCTAAAAAGGCTTAATTAATGGGCTCGGCCCATGTAAAACACTCAATCGGTCCGGGCTGAATCTTGTCAACGACCTTTTCAATTGGTCGCAATTTTGCCACATCGGATTGCCATGTCGGATCCGACGTGGCCTGGGAATACAACCAGTGACCAAAACAGAAGGTCTTAGGATATCCGACCTTTTGTTTTGGTCGTAAACGTCTACTACCTTATCCCGAAGAAGGTCGTTAATTTCAGTTTACGACGGCCAGCTTTTGACCATCTGTTTTTGGTCACAAAAAGGTCACAAATGAAAAACAATGACCATTCAGTGACTAATAGTCAAGGTCACAAGTTGACATATTTCTTGTAGTGAGGTGCCTAATTACACGGCCGACTTACAACCTGGGGCATAGATTGAAACTACGAGATGGCCATGGAACTGTTGGAAGTCAGTGACGCTGCAATGGCCAAATACTTCACCATGATGCTGGATGGAACGACTCGCACTTGGTTGAAGGGGCTGCCACCTAATTCCATCGGTTCATGGGCGGAGCTAAAAGCTTGGTTGGTTTAGAACTTTAAAGATACATTCAAGCAGCCCATGTCGATTGTGGATTTGACTAATTGCAAGCAAGAGGAGGGTGAGTCCACGAGCCATTCGGTGCGCTGAGTCAAAGCCATAATACATTCATTTATTAAAATGGATGTCGGCTCTGCAGTCTTAATGTTGGAGAAAAATTGCCATTTTGAGCCTCTAAAACAAAAGCTGGGGCAGCCCAAGCGCAATTTTAATGACATGGGCCAGCTGATGGCGGCTCTAGTCAAGTATGCTGACTCTGATAGTCCTAATGATCCCGAGTCTGACGATGAGAAGACAGGGAAAGGAAAGAAGAATGGCAACGCAAAGGGCCCGCAACATAACCCAGCGAATCAAGGGGGCAATAACAAACGTAAGGCTGATGGTAGCTCGGAGTTTGTGGCTAACACCAATGCGCAGGGCAACAATCAATGACGTAAGGGGAGGCCACCTCCTCGGTCTGGCGGGTCAGGTCCCACTCTTGAGCAGTTGTTAAATGAGCCTCATCCAAGGCATGACACTCAGCAAAAGCCGGCCACTCACCTGTGGAAAGATTGTACGATCATGAAGGCTTTCAATAATTCTAACATGTTTGACAGCAATCATGGACCGGGCGGCGTCCCAGGCGGCGGCGGTTTTCATGGCACGGGTGGTGGTTCTAATTCCAACTTTCAAGGCCCTCAAGCTAATCAGGGCGGTTATAATCAGCAATCTGGCCACGGGGGTCAGCGACAGCAACAGTCTAGATATTAGAGTAATCCAAAGTAGCTGAATAGTGGACAATATCATGCGTTTACCACCAGTTTGTGCAAACGAGACCAGAAACTTCATAAGAGGGCTGTGAACGCTGTTGAGCTGGCAGTTCCTTGTTATTTGAGATGGTCTAGGCAACCTATTCTGTGGAGTAGGGAGGATTACCCTCCCCAGGTTGATAATTCGGGTCACTTGGCTCTGGTGGTGGCACCTCAGGTTGGTGGATATAAATTCACTAAAGTGCTCATGGATGGAGGCAGCAACATCAACATCGTTTACTATGAGACTTTTCATCGCATGGGGTTGACTGATAAAAATCTAAAGACGTCCAACACTGTTTTCCATGGAGTGGTGCCTGGTAAGTCGGCGTACCCAGTGGGTAAGATTGAGCTGGAGGTGGCCCGCTGGGTACAATATTACCAAGAGAACTCGTTGAGCACACTCTAAATGTTGATCCAAAATTTAAGTCGGTCAAGCAGTTTCTTTGGCAGTTCAATGAGGAGAGGCGTTAGGCCATTGGTGAGGAAGTGGCCCGGCTCTTAGCGTCCGGGTTCATTGTTAAAGTTTTTCATCCACAGTGGTTGGCTAACCCGGTGCTAGTGCTTAAGAAGAACGGCACCTGACAGATGTGTGTGGATTATACAGACTTAAACAAGGCTTGTCCGGCTGATCCTTTTGCTCTCCCTTGTATTGATCAAATCATTGATGCTACGGCGGGTTGTGAGCATTTGAGATTTTTGGATGCTTATTCCGGTTATCATCAGATCAAGATGGCAGTTAAGGACCAGGAGAAGACAACTTTTATTACTCCATTTGGAGCCTTCTACTATGTGTCTATGCCTTTTGGGCTTAGGAGTGCCCAGGCGACTTATCAGCGATGTGTGCAGAACTGGCTTCACTGTCAAATTGGGTGCAATATTCATGCTTATGTAGATGACATCATGGTGAAGTCCAGAGAGAAGGAGACCTTGATAGATGATTTGAAGGAAACCTTCGATAATCTCGGGGTCTACAAGATGATGCTTAACCCGGCCAAGTGTATTTTTGGTGTGCCAGCAGGGAAGCTTTTGGGTTTTCTGGTTTCTAATAGAGGCATTGGAGTTAACCCGGAAAAGATTAAGGCCATCACCTCTTTGGCTAAACCGGTGTGTGTCAATGATGTTTAGCGTTTGGCGGGTCGTATTGTTGCCTTAAGCCGGTTCATAAGCCGGTTAGGGGAGAAGGCCATACCACTGTATCAGATGATGAAGAAAATAGACGACTTCGTCTAGAGTGATGCGGCCAATGCTGCCTTTGAAGATTTGAAGAGGCAGCTAGCTGAGCCGCCGGTCCTTGCTGCTCCCATTGATAAGGAGCCATTATTGTTATATGTGACTGCTAGCACACGATCTATCAGTGTGTCCATTGTGGTGGAGCGCAAGGAGGCTGGCAAAGTATATCCGGTCCAACAACCGGTTTATTACATTAGTGAGGTGCTTATTGAGTCCAAACAGAGATATCCGCATTGGCAGAAGATTGTTTACAGGGTGTTCATGGCCAGCCAGAAGCTTAAGCAATATTTTCTGGGCATCCCATCACTGTGGTTAGTTCTGCTCCTTTGGGAGATATCATTGAAAACAGAGAAGCCACAGGGCGAGTCGCCAAGTGGGCCATGGAGGTTGGGCCTCATGGTTGAAAGTATGTGCCACGCACTGGTATCAAGTCTCAAGCACTGGTGGACTTCATCAACGATTGGACTGAGTCGCATATGCCTGAAGAGAAGCCGGACAATACATATTGGACTATTCACTTTGACAGGTCTAGGCAATTGGAGGGCTCGGGGGCTGGAGTTGTTTTAGCTTCCCCTCGAGGTGACAAGTTTTGTTATGTGCTAAGGTTGATGTTTCCTTGTACTAACAATGCAGCTGAGTATGAGGCCTTGCTTCATGGTCTTTGGATGGCTAAGGAGATGAGCTTAAGCCGGGTGAGGTGCTTTGGCGACTCAGATTTGGTGGCTCAACAAGTGTCAGGAAAGTGGGATTCCAAGGATCCCCTCATGGCGGCTTATCACCGCGAAGTTGATGCTATTGATGGACACTTCAAGGGATATCAAGTGGAGCACATTGATCACAGAAAGAATGAGGTGGCTGATGCTTTAAGTCGGCTGGGATCTCAATGTAAGCCGGTGCCACCTAACACTTTCTTGGATATTCTGCATAACCCTTATATCAAGTTACCCACAGAGGAAGACTTGGTTGTTCCTGACCCGGAAGCATAGTTGGTGGCGGCTCTTCATGTCATCCCAGGTTGGACAGTGCCATATTTCGCTTACATGATCCGGGGCGAGTTGCCTGAGGATGAAACATTAGCTAGGAAGATAACCCGACGGTCTAGGTCAATGACAATTGCCAATGGCGAGTTGCATCATCGGAGTGTCTCTCGGGCGTTTCAGCATTGTGTCTCTCCTGAGGAAGGTCAAGAAATTCTTCGCGAGATTCATGAAGGATATTGTGGCCATCATGCCGGTTCAAAGTCCCTTGTGGCTAAGGCTTTTCATCATGGATTTTATTGGCTGACGGCTCACGCTGATGCGGAGGATACAGTCAGTAAATGTGATGGTTGTCAGAAATTCTCACGAAGAGCTCATGTGCTGGCTCAAGAATTGGGAATGATTCTGATTACTTGGCCGTTTGCAGTCTGGGGACTCGACATGGTTGGCCCTTTCAAAAGGTCCAAATATAAAAGACCCACCTCTTGGTGGCAGTTGACAAATTCACAAAGTGGGTTGAGGCAGAGCCAGTTAGTAAGTGTGACGCAGCCTCGGCGGTTCAATTCATGAAAAAGGTGATCTTTCATTTTGGCTTTCCACACAGCATTATAACTGACAATGGTACTAATCTGTCCAAGGGTGCCATGGAGGAGTTTTATCAATGTGAGCATATTCAGCTTGATGATTCGTTAGTAGCTCACCCCCAATCCAATGGTCAAGCTGAGAGGGCCAATCAGGAAATCTTGAAAGGCATCAAGCCCCGGCTTATGGATCCTTTGCAACGGACGTCGGGCTGTTGGGTGGAGGAGTTACCTTCTATGATTTGGAGCATCAATACTACCCCCAACAGGTCTACGGGTTACACGCCTTTCTTCATGGTGTACGGAGCAGAGGCAGTTCTCCCTAGTGACATCTGTCATGACTCACCCCGCGTGGAGGCTTACGTAGAAGCTGATAATGAACAAGCGCGTCCGGATGCACTCGACTTGTTGGATGAAAAGTGTGACTTGGCAACATTCCGCTCGGCGATTTACCAGCAAGACTTGCGCCGTTATCACAGCCGCCGGGTTAAGTCCAGAACCTTTCAAGAAGGTGATTTGGTGCTCCGGCTCATCTAGGATCAAACTGATGCACACAAATTATCCCCACCTTGGGAAGGGCCCTTTGTGGTCAGCAAGAACATGAACAACGGGTCATACTACCTTATCGATGTTCAAGAGAACAAAGACTCACATAAGTCGGAGGAGGAGACCTGCCGGCCGTGGAATATCGCTCATCTTCGGCCTTACTACACTTGAGCCACCGGCTCTCATGATGTACATATTTTTGATGATGTATATATTATGACTAGTAATAAAGCCGGACCTCTGTCCTTTTTCATCCTCAATGATCATATGTCTTCATCATCATAATTCCAAAGACCAATTGGGGGCTTATCATATTCAAATCACAGATTTAAACCCTATTGGTCCGGCTCATGATCGTATTTGAATCATAGCCGTTAAAACTCATGATCACTTGGGGGCTTCCTGTTCAAACATAGGTCGTATTCGAACCAGAGAGAACATAGTTGTCGGTACCCTCTTGATCGACACAATGCCAAAACCACTACCGGGCTTCTTGATCGTATTCGAATCATAGCTTAACCCCTTTTGGTCCGACTTTGATCGTATTCGAATCAGAGTCGTTAAAAAACTCTCAAGGTCATTTGGGGGCTTCCTGTTCAAACATAGGTCGTATTCAAACCAAAGAGAACATAGTTGCCGAGACCCTCTTGATCGATGCAACGCCAAAACCACTAGGGGGCTTCATGAACGTATTTGAATCTTAACTTAACCCCTTTTGGTCCGGCTTACTGATCGTATTCGAATCAGAAGCCTCATTTTTTCTCTGTTTGGCTTAAGTTTTTTGTGAAAATAATTTTTGGTTTTATCGTGAGATTTTTTTGTTCAGATCTAAGGCATATATATGTGGTTTCTATTTAACCCGGCTTCGCTTTGAACAATAAGTCGCCAGCATACGACAATCCTCAAGCATTTGGAAGTGTTGGCTTCTAAAGCTCGGGTTATCACCATTACTGTGCAGGTCACATGAACCGGCAGTGCCAAATTCAATGTCACAGGTATGATATTATAGTTGTATTTTCATAGTTATGATTCATAACAAACTTATCTATGACTCCCTTTTTCCTTAGTGGTTATATGTAATATATTATGACCCGCCCTGCGGTAAACCGCCAAGGGTCCTCGTGATTTATTTTTGTGTGTAGGATAGTTTCAATACTTCTTATGCATAATGAAAACAAATGATCAATACAATAAGGGTGGATATAAGACGACGGCTTAATAGTGTTGAACACCAAAATGTGCACGATGGCATGACAGAGCAAAGTCATTTCTACCCTATTACATGACTCCCCGAGTCCACATGATTAAACTATTTTTCAGAAGACCACACGTATGAGCCGCCCGACGGATCAGTTTTCTTGTTGGCCTGAAGCTTTTGGGTCAACACTTTCCGCTCCTTCGTCCTGTTCCCTGTCCTGGAAGGTTGATGATGACCAGCCAATGACACTCAAAGCTTCAAATTCACCTTCATCATCAATTAGCCCGGCCGGGTCAACTTCAGGGGCGATCAGGCTTGTCACTTTATACCATGGCGTCGGCATCCTCTGATTTCCTGCGTCCTAAGCCGGATGGTATTTGGTGAGGTCCGTCTCATTGGCAATCAAGTTGGCCACATGGAGTATTTCCTTCACACAAGCAGGGAAGTCCTCCTGTTCAAATGAAGTCCCATCCTCCTTAAGGCTTGGATACCCAATGGCGATGTTGGCCCGGTCTAATTCCAGTAGCCATGCGTTGGCCCGGCTTAAAGCAGCCATGGTTCCGGCTCTCGTAGATGACCGCTTCAATTCGTTGAACCGCTGGGGGAGCACAGAAAGCTTCTTCAGCACATCAACCAAGAGTGTGGGGGCTTTGTTTGACAAGGCGACTGTGGCTAGGGCATGCTGAGCTCCGGTATAAAGTTGTTCTACAAGTGTATAAACCGCCTTCAACTTCACCAGCATGTCCTAGTTGAGGTTGGTGCTCCTGGGGCCTGTATAGCAGCAACAGATGAGTCAACAACAGTTCATATAAAAACCAGAAAGATTCAACAATTGACACTTGAAGGGTGACTTACCAAAGATTGCCGAGACCATCTGAGAAACATGGCGTTTTAAGCCGGATAGTTTAGTGGTCACCTCTTCAAGAGCCGCCTCTGCTTTTCCCGCTCGATGGGTTAAGGCAATATTTTCTTCAGCCAAGGCCTTCTTCTCAACTTCAAACTCGGCCCTCAATTTTTCTTGTTCAGACACACTGAATTCAAATTTGGAGTTTGCTCTTTGATTCTCCGTCTCTTGCAGTTCCAGGTGGTTCTTCAATTCAGACAGCTCAGATCGAAGTTGAGTAGTGGTGGTCTGTGAAAGTACCGGATTAAAATCATGAGTATTAGAATACAATATTAAGTCCCAAGCCTTTTGCAAGCAACAACACTTGGCATTTGGGGGCTAATGTCTATTAAAAGTTCTATCTAAGTGGCGGTTCATGAAAGCAAGTCCCAAGCACTTTGCAAGCAAGTGTACTTGGCACTTGGGGGCTAATGCATATTGCTGTTCAAAGCTACATAAGTACTATATTCTACACAAGCATGTGAAGGACTGGCTCATTCATGATGATTAAATCGGCCCTTGGGGACTATAGATTAAGCCGGACTTTTTACAGATTTTACCAAAGGATATTACTGATGCTCATAAGTTCGTTCTAACTCTACACCATATTCATCATAAGCAATAGACTTGGGGGCTGGCAATGTAAAGATAATACAATGAAGGGAAGAATTTATACCTCAAATTTCTGGTGCATTTGTTTCACCATATCAACTTCAAGGTCACGGCTGCTGTGTACTTGGCTAAGATAGCCAGAGAAAACTTCACCAATGCTCATTTGAGTCTAATCGGCAACATCAAATCTGACTTTACGTCGTTCGATGTGGTCATCTTTGGCAGAACATTTGGCTAACACGGCAGGTCTCCCCGGCTCAGTATAGCTAGTCTTGTGGGTTGGCTGTTTTAGCCGGACTTGAGGCGTCAGGATTTACAGAACCTTCGGTGGCTTGGTCGACAGACGGGTCAACAGTCATCATTGGTGTATCATGAACCGGTTCAAGCGATGGCTCAGGAGCTGAGGCATCAGGCGTGGCTATCTGGAGTTCCGGCTCACTGACGTTTAGCTCTTCGGCCGGCTTATTCTTCTTCACGCTCTTTACTGGGCTTTGCTTTTCCACTGCATAAAGATCAAAGAGGTCAGTACAACTGAGGGAGTCCTGGATTAGGGGGTGTCCGGATGGCCGGACTATGACCTTTAGCCGGACTCCCGGACTATGAAGACACAAGATTGAAGACTTCGTCCCGTGTCCGGATGGGACTTTCCTTGGCATGGAAGGCAAGCTTGGCGATACGATATGAAGATCTCCTCCCATCGTAACCGACTCTGTGTAACCCTAGCCCGCTCTGGTGTCTATATAAACCCGAGTGTTTTAGTCCGTAGGACGAACAACAATCATACCATAGACTAGCTTCTAGGGTTTAGCCTCTCTGATCTCGTGGTAGATCAACTCTTGTACTACCCATATCATCAATATTAATCAAGCAGGAGTACGGTTTTACCTCCACCGAGAGGGCCCGAACCTGGGTAAAAACATTGTGTCCCTTGTCTCCTGTTACCATCCGCCTAGACGCACAGTTCGGGATCCCCTACCCGAGATCCGCCGGTTTTGACACCGACATTGGTGCTTTCATTGAGAGTTCCTCTGTGTCGTGACCTTTAGGCCCGATGGCTTCTTCGATCATCAACCACGATGCGGTCCAGAGTGAGACTTTCCTCCCTGAACAGATCTTCATATTCGGCGGCTTCGGACTACAAGCCACTTCGCTTGGCCATCTGGAGCAGATCGAAAGCTACGCCCCTGGCCATCAGGTCAGGTTTGGAAGCTTAAACTACACGGCCGACATCCATGGGGACTTGATCTTCGACGGATTCAAGCCACGACTGAGCGCGCTGCACTGTCACGATGGGCATGATCTAGCTCTGCCGCCGGACAGCGCCCAGAGCGCCGCTCAGGTGCCCGCTCCGACCGTTAGCTTGGAGCCGACTGCGCCAGTCGGGGACGGACGATTGGACGCCGCCCCAGGAGCCACAATCTCTACGGCGATAGAGCCAAGTACCAGCCTAGTCCTTTGCAAGGACCATGACTCCAAGGTGCCGGACTCCGTTCCGGACTCCGAATCTTCCGCACCCCTTCCGATCGAACCCGATCGGGCTCCGATCATGGAGTTCACCGCCGCGGACGTCTTTTAGCACTCGCTCTTTGGCGATTCTTGAACTCACTAAAGTCTCTCTCTTTGTCAAAAGAGCCCTGGCCGGACTATGGTCAGCAGGGTTGGGATGCAGACGACAAAGAAATTCGAAACCCACCCACCACCCACTTTGTAGCCACTGTCGACGATCTAACCGACATGCTCGACTTCGACTCCGAAGACATCAATGGTATCGACGCCGATGAAGGAGATGACCAAGAACCAGCACCTATAGGGCATTGGAAGGCCACCTCGTCATATGACATATACTTGGTGGACACCCCCAAAGCAGGGGATGGCGATGAAAAAAAGGAGGACAACCCCTCCAAGAAGCAACCCAAGCGCCGACGTCAGCGGAGCCGCTCTAAATCCCGCCAAAGCAAAAATGGCGAGTCCGGCACCGGAGACGTCAACACCTCGGACAGTGCCGAAGACAACCCCCTCCAGCAGGATTCAGCGCAGGAGGACGAAGGAGCCAGCCCTCATGAGAGAGCGGCAGATAGGGAGGTCGAGGACGACAATTATATGCCTCCCTCTGAAGACGAGGCAAGCCTCGACAACGACGAATTCGTTGTGCCAGAGGATCCCGTCGAACAAGAGCGTTTCAAACGCAGGCTTATGGCCACGGCGAGTAGCATCAAGAAAAAACAGCAGCAGCTTAGAGCCGACCAAGATTTGCTAGCCGACAGATGGACTGAAGTCCTGGCGGCCGAAGAGTATAAACTCCAAGAGTTACCCAAAGCGCAGGCTGCTACCCCAACTAGAGGAGGAAGCAACTAACCCTACATCATCAGCATACGATGCACCCGATCGGCCACCCCGTGGCCGCGACAGAGAGGCCTTTTGGCCCTCAACCTAAGCCGCACCGCGGCGCCGCTCCAAGAATGCCAGAGCATGGGGAAACGCAACAGACCTGCGAGACATATTGGAGGATAAGGCAAGGCAAACAAGATCAATCTACGGATCGCGCGGGCGCCCTACGTCACGTGACGATAACCGTCACGCCGGATATGATAAATACGGCCAGACCGAATACAACAGACAAAGCTCATCTGAGCTATGTCGTGATATAGCCCAGTACAGGGGCGCCGCACACCCAATATGCTTCACAGACGAAGTAATGGATCATCATATCCCAGAGGGTTTTAAACCCGTAAACATCGAATCATATGATGGCACAATATATCCCGAGGTATGGATCGAGGATTATCTCCTTCATATCCACATGGGCCATGGTGATGATCTACACGCAATCAAATACCTCCCGCTAAAGCTTAAAGGACCAGCTCAGCATTGGCTTAACAGCCTGCCAGCAGAGTCAATTAGTTGTTGGGAAGACCTGGAATCCGCATTCCTCGACAACTTCCAGGGCACTTATGCGCGACCACCAAACGCCGATGACCTAAGCCACATAATCTAGCAGCCAGAGGAATCGGCCAAACAATTCTGGACACGGTTCCTAACCAAGAAAAATCAAATAGTCGACTGTCCGGACGCCGAGGCCCTTGCAGCCTTCAGGCACAACATCCAAGACGAATGGCTTGCCCGGCACCTAGGACAGGAAAAGCCGAAATCTATGGCAGCCCTCATGACACTCATGACCCGCTTTTGCGCGGGAGAAGACAGCTGGCTAGCTCGTAGCAATAACATAACCAAGAGCCCTGGCAATTCGGATACCAAGGACAACAATGGCAGGTCACGTCGCAACAAGCACAAGCGCCGCATTAACGGCGACAATACTGAGGATACGGCAGTTAGTGCCGGATTCAGAGGCTCTAAACCCGGTCAGCGGAAGAAGCCATTCAAAAGAAACCCTCCGGGCCCATCCAGTTTAGACCGTACACTCGATCGCTCGTGCCAGATACATGGCACCCCCGAACAACCAGCCAACCACACCAACAGGGATTGTTGGGTGTTCAAGCAGGCAGGCAAGTTAAGTGCCGAAACCAGAGACAAGGGGCTGCGTAGCGATGACGAGGAGGAGCCCCGGCCGCCGAACAACAGAGGACAGAAGGGCTTCCCCCCGCAAGTGCGAACGGTGAACATGATATACGCAACCCACATCCCCAAAAGGGAGCGGAAGCGTGCTCTCAAGGACGTCTATGCGTTGGAGCCAGTCGCCCCAAAGTTCAACCCATGGTCCTCCTGCCCGATCACTTTTGATCGAAGGGACCACCCCACTAGCATCCGTCACGGCGGATTCGCCGCATTGGTCCTAGACCCAATCATTGACAGATTTCACCTCAGTCGAGTCCTCATGGGCAGCGGCAGCAGCCTGAACCTACTTTATCAGGATACAGTGCGAAAAATGGGTATAGAACCGTCAAGGATTAAACCCACAAAGACAACCTTTAAAGGCGTCATACCAGGTGTAGAAGCCAGCTGTACAGGCTCGGTTACACTCGAAGTGGTTTTCGGATCCCCGAATAATTTCTGAAGCGAAGAGTTAATCTTAGACATAGTCCCATTCCGCAGTGGCTATCACGCCCTGCTCGGATGAACCGCATTCGCAAAATTCAATGCGGTGCCACACTACGCATATCTCAAGCTCAAGATGCCAGGTCCTCGCGGAGTCATTACGGTAAATGGAAACACCGAACGCTC
The DNA here is from genome assembly GCA_963921465.1 of Triticum timopheevii. NCBI lineage: Eukaryota > Viridiplantae > Streptophyta > Magnoliopsida > Poales > Poaceae > Triticum > Triticum timopheevii. The sequence goes on along the minus strand of OY997268.1, from coordinate 618,999,684 downwards.
TCTCCGAACGGAGGAGCACACAGCGGCCCTAGCGGCGGAAGTACAGAGCAGCCTCTCAAGGAAACTCCCCAGTCCGGGTGTTAAACGTCCGGACAACGTCAAGCGCGCCCGAAGCAACCTACAACAAAGCCGGCTGGCACGTTCCGAGCAAGCATAGTAGTGCGGCCCCAACCCCAACCTCGCCAGATGGTGATATCAGTACCACGCGTACATAATTACGCTTTGAAAATACCATGGGCATAAGGGGAGGGGCACAACTACGGCACGCCCAGAATACGGCTCAACCGCACTTAGGGGCTCCCTATTCAGCCGTTTCCTTTTCTTTTTATATACTTCCAGGACCCAACTATTCGGAAGGCCTGTCCGGCAATACACTCGCCGAACACACGATGCAACAGCCAGGGAGAGAACAAGCCGCGTCAAATGTCCCGGTGGTCTCTATAACGAGCTAAATACCCGTTTTTCTTCAATTCACGCAACTTGCCCCTGGAGGGGGACATGTCAAATAATCCCATCTCTTGCTTATCGCACTATTTGTATCGTTCCGCTTTCATAGCAGCCCTTTTTAATAAACAATACATAGCTCTTATCTATTATTGTATTCATCTATTTTTATACAAATATGTTCAGTCATGACATTATGCAACCGTACACTTTGGTACGGCCAATACACCAGGGGCTTAAGCACCCCATAACATGGTGTGAGAAGACCGAACACTCTCATGAGTGCGGCACCCCAAACTTATAGCACTATATGCATCGGCTCCGAATCATGTCTTGGGTCAATAGTTGGGTTTGCCCGGCTCCCATGTTTTGGTACCTTACGTTCCGCAGTGTTGGCTAAGGTAGCGTTGGGAGAACTACTGCGATTGTGCCCCAGTTGAGCTGGGTTGACACCTCAGTAGAGAAAGCTAAAACTGACCGTCATGATAGTGCGAGAGACCGGTTGCTGTTCGCAAGGTTTTTCGAGTCCCTAAAGACTTATGCCGCTTAGAGCGAGGAGCCGGATTTATCTGGCCTAGGCGTGGATAGCGCCCCGAACTCGTTCTTCCGAATACTAGGGGCTTCGCTGAAATTGAAAATTATAGAATTCTATGGCTAAGTGAGATTGATAAAGCATTATAAGTCTGATGGCCTTGTTCGTTGTGCTGAGCGCCTCCCTAGATGGACCGAAAAATGGGAACAAGAGCACTCAGGTTTATCCTGAACACCCCAGCACTCGTGGCATGGGGTAGAAGCCGACGACTTGCATCTCGCAGATTTAATAAACGGCCGCACAGAAGGTAATATTTTAAATTAACAAGCGTTGCTTAGCACATACGAAAAAAGTTTTCAGCGCACAGGATAACAAATGCTAGTCTACTCAAAAATTACATTTTTGGAGCATTCACCCACTATAAGGTGGGCACCCTTCAGGACGCCCTTATAATACATCTCAGGCGTGCGATACTCCTTGCCTGGCGGGGCGCGTCCGTCAATAGCTTCTCAGCGTCCAGCTTGCCCAGTGCACTTTAGCACGGGTGAGGGCCCGACGGGCACCTTCAATATAGACGGAGCGCTTGATGACTTCAATCCACGGACAAGCATCCACCAGCCACCGCACCAGACCGAAGTAACTCCCAGGCATGGCTTCTCTAGGCCACAGCCGAACTATGAGGCCCTTCATGGCCTGTTCGGCCACCTTGTGGAGCTCGACCAGCTGCTTCAGCTGGTCGCTCAGGGGTACCGGCTGTCCGGCCTCAACATATTGAGACCAGAACACCTTTTCCGTCGAGCTCCCCTCCTCGGCTCGGTAGAATGCGGCAGCACCAACACACTACAGGGTAGATCGGCGAACGCTCCTGGAGAGCTCCGGATTCGGGTAAGTAACAGATAATTCACTTTTACATGCTTGCTTTGCATAAAGAATGCCTTACCCGTCGCTATTTTCTTTATCGCCTCAATCTCCTGGAGGGCCTTCTGGGCTTCGGCCTTAGCGGTTTTGGCACTCTCAAGAGCCAAGGCGAGCTCGGACTCTCGAGTCTTCGAGTCAAGGTCCAAACTCGTGTTTTTCCACGAGAGCCTGGAGCTCTAGCCGCATCTCCGCCACCCGCGCCTCCTGCTTCTCTCGCTCGATGCGCTCCAAGGCTGCACTGTTCTCGGCCTTGGACACCACCTCCTTCAGGGCCGCCACCTCGGTCGTGGCCCTTGCAACATTAATGTTGGTCCTATCATTATTTGCATCCAATTATTTCTATACACATTTACATATGGTATTACATACCGTCCTTATCCTCGAGCTGCTTCTTGGCACGGCCGAGCTCGTTCTCGGACCGCTCGAGGCTCTCCTTCAATGCAACGACCACCGCAGACAGTGCGACAGAGGTCAGCAGCGCAACTTGCATTCCCATATTGACATATTTCTGTTAGACTCCTGCGTATATCTTTTTAGATCCTCAGCTCGGCTTTTCTTTCCGAACGCCAAACTGAGCATCAAGGGCTACTGTCTATGCGGTAACATTTTTATATTTTTGAATACATAGCTCAAAGCCTGTTAACAGGCTTGTACCGGCTTCTGTCAGCCCGCTCTTGGCGGACTGAACCTTCTGAATCACCGCACTCATAACAGTGCGGTGTTCCTCGTCAATGGAGGCGCTGTTAAGCGCCTCCAGCAAATCATCCGGTGCCTCCGGTTGGACGGAGGCCACCGGCATCATAGGCGTGCCCTTCTTGTGAAGGCGCCGCCTACCGGTCTCTAGAACCGTTGATGGTTCCGGAGTAGTGTCCGGCCCAGGGCCGGACTTAGATCCCTCTGGGGCTTTACCCCCTTTGGGCCTGGAGTCCGGGAGGTCGCCTTGCGGCGCCTCCAGGACCACCTCCTCCTGGTTTAGTCCCTTTTGGGACTCCACCTCGGCGTCGTCCGCAGGGAGCGGGGAGGAAGCCGTCGGAAGTGAAGCACTATTCACATCCGACGAATCCAGGGAGCCGCTTGACGAATCGCAGAGCTGAGCCTTGGGCGGACTGCATGATTAAATTCGGCGTCTGAAAATACCGAATAATAGAGGAGCGCCATAAGTTATTCCGATATCCGGACACTTACGATTTTGCCAGGGGCTTGACCCTGGATGGCCATTCCTCCCTGCCGTCTTCGGCATCGGAGGCGTAGTCCGGTAGAAGGGTCTTCCCCTTCTTAGACCCTCCGGCCTCCCAGTTGGGGCGGCCTTCCTTTTCTTTCCTCCCCCCGCTGGAGGGGGAGAGGCTTCTTCTTCTTCCTCCTCCTCGTCCTCAGAGGCGGAGGGTGCTTCGGGGTTGTCAGGTGATGAATCCGGCACCACCAGGCGCCGGGAGCTCTTTCGAGTCCCCGTGGCCTTCTTCTTGGCCTTCTTCTCCGGCACCACGTGAGGTGCCGGAACCAGCAGCCCCGTCAATCAGGCGTCCGCTCGGTCTTCTGGTAAGGGAGCCGGACAGTTAACCTACCTGGACTTCTTCAGCGAGTCCTGTCAAAGGTAAGGGAGTTTAGATCTCGCATAGAGTCAAACTATGAAAAACAAGAGTCCCGTAAAGGGTAGAATAGCTTACCTCGGTGGTCTGACGCCGCGAGCTGAATCCGCGATCTTCGGTAGCGGATGCGGGGGCCTCAGCACCCTTAAACAGCACCTTCCAGGAATCTTTGTGCGTAGTGTCGAAGAGCTTGCTCAAGGTTTGGTGCTGTGCCGGATCAAACTCCCACAATTTGAAGGACCGTTGTTGGCATGGGAGGATCCGGCGGATAAGCATGACCTGGACTACGTTGACGAGCTTGAGATTCTTGTTCACCAGATTTTGGACGCAGGTTTGAAGTTCGATCAGCTCTTCCAAATCTCCCCATGCTAGGCCCGTCTCTTTCCAGGAAGTGAGCCGTGTGGGGAAGCCGGATCTGAATTCGGGGGCCGTCGCCCATTTGGGGTCGCGCGGCTCGGTGATATAGAACCACCCCGATTGCCACCCTTTTATTGTCTCCACAAAGGAGCCCTCGAGCCATAGGACATTGGCCATCCGGCCCACCATGGCACCTCCGCACTCCGCTTGGCGGCTGCCCACTACCTTCGGCTTGACATTAAAAGTCTTCAACCATAAGCCGAAGTGGGGCTGGATGCAGAGGAAGGCCTCGCACACGACGATGAATGCCGAGATGTTGAGGATGAAGTTCGGGGCCAGATCGTGGAAATCCAGGCCATAGTAGAACACGAGCCCCCGGACGAATGGGTGAAGAGGAAAGCCCAGTCCGTGGAGAAAATGGGGGAGAAATACAACCCTCTCATGGGGCCTAGGGGTGGGGATGAGTTGCCCCTCATCTGGAAGCCGGTGCGCGATATCGTCAGACAAGTATCCGGCCTTCCTCAACTTTTTGATTTGCCCCTCCGTGACGGAGGAGGCCATCCATCTACCTCCCGCTCCGGACATGATTGGAGAAGGTTGAGGTGGGAAGTGCGGACTTGGGTGTTGGAGCTCGAGTGCGCAGGGAGGGATAAGCAAAGGAGGAAGAAGGCGTAAATGGAAAGGGTAGATCCTTATCCCCTTATATGGGCGACCGAAACTACAAGCCCCCACAAGCCTAATAAACTCGCTTATCTCCCAAGCTCTGCGGTTAATGGCGCGGTTGGGTTACCCACGCCCGTATTGATGAGAATCCCGGAATAAGGGGACACGATCTCTGCTTTGACAAGACATGCCAAGGAAACCGCCTCGCTAAATGCGTTGAGGTGGAACAGTCAAATGGTTCGAATAAAGGCTTGGCCGTGGAGTGATGTCACGCTGCGGAATACATCAGCAGATTAGATTTGTGCAGATATTATTCTCTCTACGGTAGTATGTGGAACCTATTTTTGTAGAGCCGGACACTATCCTTGTGTTTAACATCTTCTATGAAGTATTCGGAGGAGGAACCCGCCTTGCAATGCGGAAGACAATTCCCGCGCTGGACTCGTCGTCCTTGAAGCCTGGTTCAGGGGCTACTAAGGGAGTCCTGGATTAGGGGGTGTCTGGATGGCCGGACTATGACCTTTAGCTGGACTCCCGGACTATGAAGATACAAGATTGAAGACTTTGTCCCGTGTCCGGATGGGACTTTCCTTGGCGTGGAAGGCAATCTTGGCGATACGATATGAAGATCTCCTCCCATTGTAACCGACTCTGTGCAACCCTAGCCCTCTCCGGTGTCTATATAAACCGAAGAGTTTTAGTCCGTAGGACAAACAACAATCATACCAAGCTAGCTTCTAGGGTTTAGCCTCTCTGATCTCGTGGTAGATCAACTCTTGTACTACCCATATCATCAATATTAATCAAGCAGGAGTAGGGTTTTACCTCCACCGAGAGGGCCCGAACCTGGGTAAAAACATCGTGTCCCTTGTTTCCTGTTACCATCCGCCTAGACGCATAGTTCGGGACCCTCTACCCGAGATCCGCCGGTTTTGACACCGACAACAACCATAAAACATTGTAATAAGTAAAGGATAATATAAAATCATCCTTACCCTGGAGCGGTACGGTCTTAAAAGCCGGCATGTTGGACTGCATTGAGTCACCAGAAGAAGGTGATGTTTCCTGATAATTTGCATTAGAAGAGTTGACTGGATGACGAGCGAGGCCCACTAAAGGATAAAAAGGGTTAAGACGGAGGTAACCTTGTTTCGGCATTTCCTTGGCGTGTTTGGCAGGCCGGAGGAGACTTCCGCGTCCTTACTGGTCCGGGTCAGCTTCCGGCTCTCATGAATCTGTCGCTTCAAAAGAAATTGAGGATCTTGATAAGCTAAGAGATGAGAAAATCTTACATTCTGGGTTACTGATACGTCTCCAATGTATCTATAATTTTTGATTGTTCCATGCTATTATATTACCCGTTTGGGATGTTTATGGGCTTTACTTTACACATTTATATCATTTTTGGGACTAACCTACTAACCGGAGGCCCAGCCCGTATTGCTGTATTTTTTGCCTATTTCAGTGTTTCGAAGAAAAGGAATATCAAACGGAGTCCAAACGGAATGAAACCTTCGGGAGCGATCTTTTTGGAACAAATGTGATCCAGAGGACTTTGAGTGCAAGTCAAGAAGCAATCAAGGAGGCCACGAGGGTGGACGGCGCCCCCCGCTACTGGGCGCGCCTCTTATCTCGTGGGCCCCTCGGGCATCCACCGACATACTTCTTCCTCCTATATATACCCATGTACCTCGAAAACATCAGGGGAGCCCACAAAAACCTAATTCCACCACCGCAACCTTGTGTATCCGCGAGATACCATCTTGGAGTCTTCGTCGGCGCTCCACCGGAGGGGGAATCGACCATGGAGGGCCACTACATCATCTCCAAGGCCTCTCCGATGAGTTGTGAGTAGTTTACCACAGACCTTCGGGTCCATAGTTATTAGCTAGATGGATTCTTCTCTCTCTTTGGATCTCAATACCATGTTCTCCTTGATCTTCTTGGAGATCTATTTGATGTAACTCTTTCTGCGATGTGTTTGTCGAGATCCGATGAATTGTGGGTTTATGATCAAGATTATCTATGAGAAACATTTGAATCTCCTCTGAATTCTTTTATATGTGATTAAGTTATGTTTGCAAGTCTCTTCGAATTATCAGTTTGGTTTGGCCTACTAGATTGATCTTTCTTTCAATGGGAGAAGTGCTTAGCTTTGGGTTCAATCTTGCGGTGTCCTTTCCCAGTGACAACAGGGGCAGCAAGGCACGTATTTTATTGTTGCCATCGAGGATAATAAGATGGGGTTTATATCATATTGCATGAGTTTATCCCTCTACATCATGTCATCTTTCTGAATGCGTTACTCTGTTCTTTATGAACTTAGTACTCTAGATGCATGCTGGATAGCGGTCGATGTGTGGAGTAATAGTAGTATATGCAGGCAGGAGTCGGTCTACTTGTCATGGATGTGATGCCTATATACATGATCATGCCGAGATAATCTCGTAATTATTTGCTTTTCTATCAATTGCTCGACAGTAATTTGTTCACCCACCGTAATACTTATGCTATCTTGAGAGAAGCCACTAGTGAAACCTATGGCCCCCGGGTTTATCTTCTATCATATAAGCTTTCAATTTACTTTTATTTGCATCTTTATTTTTTCAATATATATTATAAAATACCAAAAATATATTTATCTTACCATACTATCTCTATCAGATATCACTTCCGCAAGTGGCAGTGAAGGGATTGATAACCTCTTTATTGCATTGGTTGCGAGTTCTTATTTGTTTGTGTAGGTGCGTGGGACTTTTGAGGAGCCTCCTACTGGATTGATACCTTGGTTCTCAAAAACTGAGGGAAATACTTACGCTACTATTGTTGCATCACCCTTTCCTCTTCAACAAAAACCAACACACTACTAGGAAAAGGGCTATAGATGGAAATGACACTAATGGCGCACCAGACAAGTGGTGCGCCATTAGTATATACTAATGGCGCACCACCTTCTGATGCGCCATTCGTGTTGAAACTACTAATGGCGCACCTTGACCACGGTGCGCCATTAGTACCAATTTTTTTTTTGAACTAGTGCGCCTGTCCAAACATACTAATGGCGCATCCCCTGGTGGTGCGCCATTACTAGTTGTAACTAGTAATGGCGCACCAGCCAGAAGGTGCGCCACTAATGTTATTTTTTTTATTATTGCTTTTATTCCTTTTTTGGCAAAAGTTCTAATGGCGCACCACCAGGGGGTGCGCCATTAGTAACCTGGATTACTAATGGCGCATTTGTTGCTGGTGCGCCATTAGTAAGTGGGCAGCAACAAGATATTTTGGACAGCCTCTCCTCCCACACTCACTTTCTCCCCACTTCATTCTCTCCACCGCCTCCTCCTTGTCTTGGGTGCCTCCTCTTTTTCACCTCATTTCCACCATAGATTCATTCAAATTAAGTGGTTAAGTTACCTTGTTTTGCTAGGTAAGTAAGGGGGGAAGCTATATTTATGTTGTTCTCCCTACAACAATGTGCACATGCACTTTTTATGGCCTAGCTAGATCTATGTATGTTCGTGGTGTTGCATATGTTTGTGGTGTTGCATATGTGTTTGTGTTTGGAGGTGTACCGGTATTTGAAATGTGATAGTTGCCAATATTTTGCCGGAATGTTGATTCATTTCCGTTTTGGCGAGAATTTTGGCATTAAGCATTCTTTTTGGTCCTATTTTTAGGGAAAGTCATGCCAAATTTTTTCTTGGTTCTAAAATATCGTTTTGCTCTACCCCGCAGGCGACCATGGTCCGCACGATCACCGAAGGCATCGTGAATAGGTTTTTGAGGTCCGCGAAGGCCGAGATGCTTCAAAAGAACGAGACGAAGATAAGATGTCCGTGTCGAAGATGCAAGCTGAATAGCCTTATTGCGGACCCAGATTCCGGGCAGGTGCAGGACCACCTGCTCTTGCGTGGTTTCATGGATGGCTATCGGTGGCAAGGTGATGAAGATGACTACGAAGTCGTCCATGGGGGGCGGGCAAGAAATGAGGAAGGGCAACAAGACAACCACCGCGGCTCGGGGGGGCGAGAAGATGAAGAATCCCCAGGAGATGATCACGACGGTGATGCTGTACACAGTCATCATGTAGAAGATGCAGGACATGATGATGATGCCGGCGGAGCAGACAACGCTGGACAATCGATGGGCTGGGTGCAGGACCCTCATATTCAAGAGCTGCTTCTCAAGCAGACGGATAACGCAAGAGCTTCCGCCCGAGAGAAAGCCAAGATGGATCAACTTGAGTTAGACGCGGTTACTCCATTGTATGAAGGATGCAGGCCCGAGGATACCCGCCTGAAAGTAACGCTCATGGCTCTGGAGATGAAGGTAAAACACAAAATGACCGACGCATGCTTCGACGAGAACATGTCATTCTGGCACGAACGTCTTCCCAAGGGGAACAAGTGCCCAACCAATTTGGAGGAGGCGAAGAAAATCGTGTGTCCTCTGGATTTACCGCACGTGAAATACCATGTGTGCATGAACAATTGCATCATTTATCGGGACGAGCACGCGGAGTCTACCATATGTCCGGTGTGCGGTGTCACTCGATACAAGAAGAGGAAGAAAGCTCCTCGAAAAGTGGTGTGGTACTTTCCGATCACTCCTCGTCTGTAGCGGTATTTCGTGGACCCTAAGGTAGCAAAGCTCTTGCGTTGGCACGCGGATAGGGAGGAGAAGAAGCGAGAAGATGACGCAAATGATCCGGAGATAGATAAAACAGACAAGATGCTGAGTCACCCTAAGGATGCGAGCCAGTGGCAAGCGTTGAACTTCGAATACCCAGAATTTGGGAATGATCCAAGGAACATCATGCTGGGCGCGAGCATCGATGGAGTCAATCCGTTTGGCAGCCAGAGAAGCACACATAGCACCTGGCCTGTGTTTGTGTGGATGTACAACCTTCCCCCCTGGTTGTGCATGAAGAGGAAGTACATTCACATGAGTATGCTAATTGAAGGGCCGAAACAACCAGGGAACGACATCAATCTGTATCTGGGGCTGCTGAAAGAGGAGATTGACACGCTGTGGAAAACGCCAGCCAATACGTGGGACGCCGCAGAGAAAGAATATTTCCCTATGAGAGCCGCACTGCTCACGACGGTGCACGACTATCTCGGTTATGGATATCTTGCGGGGCAGGTAGTCCACGGATTTTCTGGATGCGTAAGGTGCATGGATGACACAACGTATCGCCGGCTAGATAGAGATCCCGGGTCTTCGAAAACCGTGTTCATGGGACATCGAAGGTGGCTTCGCGATGATGACCCGTGGAGGAAACGCAAGGATCTATTCGATGGTGAAACCGAACCCCGAAAACGCCCGTGTATGAGGAGTGGCGAGGAAATAGACAAGCTGTTGAAAAATTGGAAAGACTGCCCACTGCCGGGAAAGAAGCAAAAGGCGCCAGAGCCGCTACTGAAGGTATGGAAAACGAGGTCTATTTTCTGGAACTTGCCGTACTGGAAGATCCACTGTGTGCCTCACAGCCTTGATGTCATGCATATCACGAAGAACGTGTGCGAGAGTCTGCTTGGTACCCTGCTCAACATGCCAGAGAGGACCAAAGATGGGCCGAAAGCAAGGGCAGACTTGAAATCAATGGGCATCAGGCAGGAGCTTCACGCTATATATGATGATGATGATGATGATGATGATGATGAGGCGAAGCAGGACACAGAAAGTCGTCGCAAAGGCAAAAAGGCCAAGAAGACCGGAAATGACTACCCTCCCGCGTGCTTCACTCTAAGTCAGGAGGAGATCGAGCAGTTTTTCACCTGCCTCCTAGTTGTAAAACTTCCTTACGGTTACGCGGGGAAGATAAGCAGATACCTAGACCCAGCGAAGAAGAAATTCAGCGGGATGAAGTCTCACGACTGTCACGTGCTGATGACGCAGATACTTCCAGTTGCAATCCATGGGAGCATGGACGCGCACGTCCGTGAAATGCTATTTGGCCTATGCAACTTCTTCGACGTCATCTCTCGGAAGTCGATTGGCGTGAGGCAACTCAGAAGGCTACAGGAAGAGATCGTGGTGATACTATGCGAGCTTGAGATGTACTTCCCGCCCGCATTCTTCGACGTTATGGTGCATCTGCTGGTCCATATAGTGGAGGATATCATCCAACTCGGGCCGACGTTCCTGCACAGCATGATGCCGTTCGAAAGGATGAATGGTGTCATCAAAGGATACGTTCGGAACATGTCACGTCCAGAGGGAATCATAGCCAGGGGCTTTCTGACCGAAGAGTGCATCTCCTACTGCACGAATTATCTAGGCATCGAGAACCCCGTTGGTCTGCCCGTCAACAGGCACCTCGGCAGGCTCGCTGGATGGGGTCACCGTGAGGGTCGCCGCGAAATGCGTGTCGACTTCGAGGGTCGACTCGCCGACTTTGAAAGAGCAAACCTAGTCACGCTACAACACATAGACGTGGTCGATCCTTGGGTGGTAGAGCACAAAACCTTTATTAAGAAGACGTACAATGACCGAGGCCAACAGAGGACGGACGGAGATATACTCAAAGAGCACAACTCATGTTTCACGCGTTGGTTCAAGCAGAAGCTTCTGTCGTACCCTTTACATGAGGATTCTTCCGCGGAAGAACAACTCATATTCGCCTTGTCACAGGGCGCCGAGCACAACCTGATGACCTATGAGGCATACGATATCAACGGCTACACATTCTACACCGAGGCCAAGGACATGAAGAGCGATGGTTATCAGAACTCCGGGGTAACGATGGAATCCTACATCGGTAACGACAAGGACAGATACTACGGAAGGATCGAGGAGATCTGGGAGCTGAGCTACGCTGGAGAGAAGGTCCCGATGTTCCGTGACAGATGGGCCAAGAGCGTCCTAAAAGAAGACCGGTATTTCACCACCATGGTTATACCCGAAGCCAAATCCAAGACCGCGGGCGCAAACGTCACCGCGAAAAATGAGCCATGGGTACTGGCTTCCCAAGTGGACCATTGCTTCTTCATTACCGACCCATCAAAGACCAGTCGTGTTCTCGTGAGGAGAGGCAAAAGGAAGATCATCGGAATGGATGGAGTAGCCAATGAGCAAGACTTCGACAAGTACGGCGACCCGAGGATCGAACATGACGACGATGATGAAGTAGCAGCATACACCACAAGAAGAAGCAGGACCACCCTACCTAAAGGACGTCCGTTCCACAGAAGAACTCCATTTGCGAAAAAGAAGGGCAAGAAGATTGTTAATAGATAGCTAGCTAAGATCGATTGTATTTAAATCGTAGCCTTCATTTCTCGATTGTATTTCATGGGCACTTTTTGAACTATCATGAATATTTTTAAATTTCATGGACACTCGATCTCGATCCCCCTCCATCTCGATCGCTATCCCACCTCGCCAGATCCGGTCCCCCTCGCCGCCGAGCACCCCCGGGTGCACCGGCCGCCGCCGCCGACCCCCCGCACCCCTCCCCTACTCAACCGCCGCCACCGACCCCCCGCACCCTCCCCCGCTCCACCGACATTACTGTTTGATGATATTTTTAAAAAAATTATTACTGTCTTATAAAAAAAATTACTGTTATGATTTAAACAAGTTTGAACATATTTAAACACAAAAAAGTATCAAACAGCATTTTAAATGCATAAAAAAAATTTGTGGAGCCTAGGAATCGAACCCAGGACCTCCTGGTGTGAGAACGGGCACCTGACCAGTCGAGCTAGTAGAGGGGAGTTGATGTGGATAAGGTCAGGTGGGCGATAACCTGTTGGCTCGAGCGGAAATAAAAAAAATACTAATGGCGCACCAGGTCGAGGTGCGCCATTAGCATGTATATACTTATGGCGCACCGAGGGGTGGTGCGCCATTAGTATTGTGCCCCCCTACTTCTGATCCCCTCTCTCTCCCTCGCCCTCGCCCTCGCCCTCGATCCCCTCTCTCTCCCTTGCCCGAGCCCTCGCCCTCGATCCCCTCTCTCTCCCTCGCCCTCGCCCTCGCCCTCGATCCCCTTCCCCTCACCTCTCCCGACGCCGCCGCCCCGCCGCCCTCGACGCCGGCCAGATCCGCCGCCACCTCTGCTCGAGCTGCTCCCATCGACCACGCTGCTGCTCGCGTGCTTCTTCTCTCTCGCGACCCCGCCATTGAAGGTCTCGCAAGGTCCTCTTCTCCTCCCCCTCCCCCTTTGTTCGATTCGATTGTGCCGCCGTCAAGGTTTCCTGATGATGCTGGTTCCTCTCGCGCGTAGGCTGCACGCACCTCGGACCGCGTGTGCCTAGTTCATCCCGGGACGCTGCCTCGACCCTACTACCCACGCCATCAGGGGAGCTCGTCAAGGTATCATCCCCCCTCTCTCTCTCTGCTCTCTCCATCTCTCATGATCTGGCGTGTTTTTTTCCTAAGGGACGAAACTATGTTCTCTTGTTGCTATTGCTAGGTGTTTTTGTCTGCCATGTACGTACATACCTAGAGTAGTTGATTAGATGCAGAATTCTTTGTCAAAAAATATGCGATTTCCATTCTGCAGTGTTGAACTTGTTTTAGTGTTCGTGTCTGCTCTGTCAAAAAAATTGGGGAAAATCCTACCAGTTAAGCTGGCTGATTAGTATATATTTAGTCATTTTTAGTGTTAATATATGTCACTCCGTGTGCATGATTTCTTCTCAACAAGTTCCAGAAACTTTGTGAAATACTATAATATACCACATTTTATTCATGTATTAGAACTCTGTCCAAAGCTCAAAATACGAAAACAAATTGTTGTTTACTTGTGATGTTGATACAACTGTAATGGTCTGTGCAATTGGTGATTTTTTCAAAATGTTTTCTATTTCCATGGGGATAAATTTATCTTATGCCTTATGTTCATGCGATTCAGTTCATTTGTTTTGAGTTGCGCAGTAGGGCAAAGCCTCACACCCCCTGTTATATTTATTTAAATTAAGATTACAAGGCTACAAGTAAAAAATAAAATGCACATTAGAACTATACATGGAAGCAGGTGCCTTTGTGTTCTGGTAGTCCTTTAGAACTATACATGGAAACATAATCTTCCTTATCAAGACAAACATAATAGAAGCAGGTGCAGGAGCTATAGTACTCCATTTGGAGACTTTAACTGGATCAGATTAAACTGGATCAGATCAATGTTGAACTGGGTGTAAAATCACTACTGTTGATATTCCAATTTAAACTTGAAAATGAAAATTGAATTGGAGAATTAAATCACTGTTTTTTAGTCCCCATTTCTGAACCTATGCTAACCTTGCAAGCAGCATAACAGGCAATGTACTCCAAAATACTATAAGAACTGGAGTAAAAGATGAATGCATCTCACAGAATATAAGAAATGGGGACTCTTGTCTAAGTATGGCAATGCCACAGAGTAATAATTAACTAACTGAAAATTTGACATTCTGGACTATGCTTGGCTCTGGTTTTGTGAAATCTCATCTCTTTTCTAGTGCCATGACTAGTCATGAATTTTATTTTACTTTCCCCACTTTATAACATTCAGAAATTGTTTACTAGCTCAAGCTTCTCCTTTGCACTTTATCACTTCAATCTGCTGCTACCTCAAGCTTCTCGTTTACACTTGTGCCAAGTAGCATTTTTTCCTTGTATAATTATATGGTGGTTGACTGAGCTGTTACTTTTTCCTTGTAGAAGATTGCAGGTCGAGTGGGAGGGATCCAGTTGCGACGACACCGAATCACTAGCAAGGCAGCTGCCTAGAATAATAGGTATTTTTGTTACGCTTTCAGTTCGTGTCAGCAGGGAGATATAATGTTTTACAATCTTTCTGGTTATATTGGAGTTAGGTTTTTTGAATATGAGTAGCAATGGCTTGGATATACCTTATGGAGTTGTAACAGTTCCTCTTGGTGCTTAGGTGCATTTTCTTTGTGTAACTTGGTAGTTCAAACGGAATGTATCTCATTTTGTAGACAGATTATTTTCTGGAATATCATATATTCAAATTTGTAATGAATGATGGCTTCTACCTTGGGGTGTGGTTTCATGGGCAGTCTCCTTGGCTAGCCTGAGTGGCTCTTGCTGCCCATGCTAGGCTGTCTCTTTCATAAATCAATGCATACTGATGTTCATATGTCGTGTTTCATGCATGGAGAAAATTAGCTCCGTGCGGTCGCAAAGATGTACAAAATGGAGGATACCATCTTCTAACTCAAGGGGTTTTTTGTGATGCTAGTAGAGGCACATTGTGGCCTTTTCATCCATATGAAAGTAGAGGCACATTGTGGTGCTAGTTTGCTGGGTTTTGTCTCCGCCATCGTGTCGTGATGATATTGCAGGTACCCCGAGAGGCCCTTGAGTTTGCCGGAATGTCGATTAACTTCCGTTCCGGCAAATTCGGGTACTCCATATGTCCTATTTTCAGCAAAGGTCATGCTGAAATTTTCCGTGAATTTTAGCATGACTTTGCTAAAAATAGGACATATGGGGTACTTGTGACTAATGCATGGGCCGGGGTATCTTAGTAGTTAATTAAGTAGGATCAAGTGCCCCGGCGTACTTGTGACTAATGCATGGCTTTTAGGGTGCCTCGGTGTCGATAAAAACCGAAATGATGAAAGGTTAGGCTTTTAGGGTGCCTCGGCGTCGAAAAACCCTCCATGATAAAAGCTTAGATTTTAGGATGCCTCGGTGTCGACAAACCCTAAATGATGAGACCATGATCTTGTTCCTTGACAATAACCAACTTTTTGACCTAACTTTGTTTCTATTTAGAGAGAAACATGGCCCACAACGATGAGGCCGGGGGTACGGGCGGCAAGGCATTCTGGGAGCTGTCTCAGGAGATGGAGGAACAACCTCACTTGTATGAGGCCGCCGCCTTCCCCACCGATCCTGAGACCACGGATGGTGCCGCCGAGGATGACCACACTGATGCCACCACTGATGGTGCCGCCGAGGATGCCACCACTGATGATGGCGGCGCACGCACAGATGGCAGCCAACCGAAGAGGCAACGGAAGGACCGGCGCCAGATCGTGCTCCGCACCCTCAAGGAGGAAGTTACTGAAGTGGACTCCAACGGGAATCCAACGGCGCCCGAATGAATAGTCAAGGGGTACTCGCTTCAGCTCGGGTGCATTGTCCAGAGCACCGTCTCGATCAACACCGAGAACCTGAGGCATCCTGACCAAGGGAATTTGTGCAACCTCCTCTTCACGAAGCTGCACGAACGATACAAGTTCCCCGCTGAATTTGAAAACACAAGCCTCAAAGGGAATAAAGTGAACAATGTTGCCCTCACGAAGATGAGCAAGGCCCTGTCTACTTGGAAAAGCAATGTGAAGAGAATGATCGAGAAAGGTGAGAGTTATCAGAAGATCAAGGAGAAAAATCCTTCGATCACCGAAGATGACTACAACGACTTCAAGATCAATTGCTCGAGCACCGCAAGCTCCCAATCAAGTGAGTGGGGGAAACAAATGCGGGAGCTGAACATAGGGGAACACACACTCGGTCCCGGTGGTTACAGAGTGGCGGAGCCTATATGGGACAAGGAGGAGGCGGACCGTGCCGAGCAAGGCCTACCGCCCCTCTTCGATAAATACGGTGACAAGCAGACCAGGAACTTTGTTAGGGCCCGGTACAAGAAGGACCCGAAAACAAAGGAGCTTACCACGGATCCGAAGACCAGGCAGCTTGAGCTTGTTCTGGTAAGGAATACACCCCCGCGTAATTAGCTCCATATGGTTGCATTCTAATTAATGAAGCCAAATTTCTAAATGGTTCACATTCCTTCTGCAGGCGACTGAAAGCAGTAGCGCGGGGTCGACTAAGAGCAACCCTTGGGACACCACTCTAAATAGGGGGTTGAATGTAATGAAGAACAAGGATAAGCTCAGTAAGCCAACGTCAGCTGGTCGTGTGGCCGGCAAAGGCTTGTCGACAAAATGGGGGTCATACTATACCGCTGGTGTGCGGAAGGAGAAAAAGACCAGCTCGGAAAGCCAGGCGCGAGAGGTTCAAGAACTCAAGGCACAGGTGGCGCGGATTCCGGAGATTGTCCAAGAGCAAGTGGAACAACGACTCGGAGCGACGATCACCGCCCTTGTGCCTACCTTGATCTCGGGGTTGAGTGCGTGGATTGCGGGCGGCCAACAGGGGCCGCCCCCGATTCCTAGCATCACGGCCAGCAACTCGCATAATGCGATGGCGGGGCCATTGGTGCCTCCGGCGGTGGCGGCATTGGTGTCTCCGACACCAGCGCGGGAGCTTAATGCACCCGGGTGTACGCCGGCTGGCACCTCTTCAGCAAGCGGCCCCTCCGTCAACTGCACGCCCGCCGTTGGCGGTGCCTCGACATTAGCCGAGCTCGACGCCATCATCATGGTAACTAATTAAGCCTCTCTCGGCTGAGGACTTCATCTCCTTGCCTTTGACTGGGCATCCCTGACGCCCTACATGTTTTCGCAGGGCGCCGCCGACGTTCCGTGCACTCTCCTCCACTTCGTGAACAACGAGTTGGTCGATGTCGCCAAGGGCAAAATCGTTCAACCGGGCAACCCCTTGTTCCACGGTACCCAGATGCCACCCAACTTGTTTAGGGTTCAACTGGTTTGGGTGCTGCCAGGCTGCGACGACTTGTTACCTCCGATTCGACCCGTCGGGGCCGACGATGAAGACGTGATGACCCTCAGCGCCTGCCTGAGCTGGCCCCTGC
Source organism: Triticum timopheevii (assembly GCA_963921465.1). NCBI lineage: Eukaryota > Viridiplantae > Streptophyta > Magnoliopsida > Poales > Poaceae > Triticum > Triticum timopheevii. The sequence goes on along the minus strand of OY997268.1, from coordinate 618,982,505 downwards.
TTTGGCCGAAGAGCCAGATTCGTTTGGGGGCGGGGGACACCACCCCAAAGACAACACCGCCAGTCGTGCCGGCGCCAAGTCGGCCCCATGGCAAGACCGCCGTAACGGTGCCGGACATCCCTATGCCACTGAATCCAAACATGCATATGGCACAGGATTAGAACGACGACGACGACGACGATGATACATTTGGCAACATCGATCAGTACTTTGCCGAGCATGGGTACGATGGCGACTTCATGGGGCCTCCGTCTCAAGAACCAAACCCAACAAAAGACGTGTGTGATCTAGCTCGTACCGCAGAGAAGCCAAGTTGCAACAGGCGCCGTCTGGCGTTCAGCTCTCAGGAGACGCCTCCAGCTGCCGACTTCACCGAGCCTCAGATAGGCAAGGTGCGAAATATTATCAGCCCCAACACACTCAAGAAGGCGTTCTGTGAGCAGAACTCGGTCCCATTACAGGAGAAGAAGAGGGCACGCAAAAGAAAGACTAAGAAGGGTGCGAGCCAGCCGGCACCGAGTACGATCCGTGCTCAGGACGGGCCACCTTCACCGCAGGATATCTCGAGGAGGGTGCATGTGGCGGGTAGGGCGATGCTACCGACAAATATGCTCAATGCTGCAACCGGTGCTATGCGGAGTCTGCATGACAGTGTTCTTGCTTTGGAGAAGCGGCGTCTTAGGGAGAAGGATGTGGCATACCCGGTTTTCGCGGCCAATGTGCCAGAGGGCAAGGGCTTTGTGGATAACTCCATCGGGCGTACGATCGTCCTGCGTTTTGATGACATCCACGCTATGTTGAACCTTCATCCGCTGCACTACACCTTCGTTCGGCTATTTTCGCTGAGTATGGAGATGCGGATCATTCGCGACAAGACCCCGGACATCGTGATAGTCGACCCCTTCTACATGCGTGCCAAGATCTTGGGCAGCGCTGGGGACCGGCAAGTCGCGAGTTCTTACCTCGAAGGCATCATTCTGGCAAACCAAGATAAGGATAACTTCCTCGTGCCTTACTTTCCCGAGTAAGTCCTCCCCTCAACCGGCCCGTAACATATGAATTCTTACATTTTGATCGTTTTTCTTTTAACATTCCGTGTTTTCTGCAGTGACACACGTTACACGCTCATCCTCCTAAGCCCCAAATATTCCATGGCCACGTATTTCGACCCGGACCGTCAGTCGAACGTAGACTACACAAATGTCAAGAAGGTTCTTGATGATGTTCTCCCCGGCTACGCCCAATCTGGAGGCACCTTCACCAGGCCTATTCGTAAGTACGGCAAGCACGTGTTCTCCCACAATACGACGTTCTGCTGCGTCAAGCATCCTCCTGGCGGTCAGAAGGGTGCCTACTACGCCATCCATCACATGCGGGTGATCGTACGGGACCATCATCAACTTCTGCTACCGAGTAAACTCAAAGATTGGGCCGCGAGCGTGTCGGCAATCCAGGACGCAGACCTCCGACAAGAATTCTTTCGCATCCAGTCGGAGTTTGTGGAAATCATCCATCGAGATGTCCTTCGTACCTCGGGGCAGTTCTACCTCAGAAATCAACCGTCCAACAGTGACATCGACACAATGCTACAAATGCAGGATGACAACGCCCGTTCTTTCATGACTCCCACGATAGACGGTAGCTTCATCCACGCTCCGGTCCCTTGAGTCGAGTTGTCTAGTTCTGAAACATCGATTGGTTCATGTTGTAATTAAACTTTAATGAACTTGTAGTATGTCTCTTTGGTTTCGAGAGTCGTTCAACTTAGATGTAATCGATGCTATTAATGTCTTGCTTTTCTCTTCCGATCGTTCTGTTGCATAATTATATATTGCTTATGTATTGTCTGTGAATTGGTACTAACGTTTCGTTTGGCTAGTGCATAGCGATGCCGACGTATGTCGTGTACAAGGGTAAGGTTCCCGGAGTCTACGATGACTGGGAGGAGTGTCGGAGACAGGTTCACCGATTCAGCGGTAACAGTTACAAAGGGTACACCACTAGGGCCGAGGCCGAATCTAGATACGCCCGCTATCTAGAGGGAGAGGGGAGGGAGCGTTGGAGGAACCGGATGAAGACGAGTTTCATCGTGATGACCGCAGCTCTCTTCTATGTGATGGTAGTTTAGATGATCGATATCGACTTGTAATGTGAAGACAAACTCGCTACTCGCGGTCTTGAGACTTGTAATATAATGTTCTATCTTTGTTCGGTCTTTTTAATTCGGAGACTAATATGATGAATTGTATTCGGAGACTAATATGATGAATTGTATTCAAAGACTAATCTTCTATTGTATTCGATGAATCTGTTGTTGATGTGTGCTGTCTATATTTTGTCAAATTATACATTTTGTAACCTATGCAAAAAACAGAAAATAAAAAAATAAAAAAAACCTAATATTCATACTAATGGCGCATCACATGACAGTGCGCCATTAGTATGACAGTGCATACTAATGGCGCATCACAGGGTAGTGCGCCATTAGTATGCCGCGGTTACTAATGGCGCATCCAGTGGTGGTACGCCATTAGTATGACAAAGCACCTGGGTATACATGGCCCCTGGGAGGCATACTAATGGCGCACGCTGGCCTATACTAATGGCGCACCCGCGGTGCGCCATTAGTATACCAGATACTAATGGCGCACCAGGTGGTGCACCATTAGTAAAAATTACTAATGGCGTGCTGTTAATGGCGCACCACAGATGCACCATTAATGGCCATATTAGGTGCGCCATTAGTAGGGGTTTTTCTAGTAGTGACACAAGCTCAAGACGTAGCAAGAAGGATTTCTGGCGCCGTTGTTGGGGACGGTCTTCGCTCAAGTCCAGACATACCAAGTACACATCACAAACTCATCTCCCTCGCATTTCCATTATTTTCCATTTGCCTCTCGTTTTCCTCTCCCCCACTTCACCCTTCCCGTTTTATTCGCCCTCTCTTTCCCAGTCTCCTCTCTCTTTCGCTTGCCTTTTGTTTGCTTGTTGTTATGGCTAGCTCGGTCTTTATCCCTTCGTCTCCCGATTTTGAAGTTCTTCACTTCAAGCAAAGACAAGGAGAAACTTTAAAAGATGCTTGGTTTAGGATGTTAGAATCTTATCGTAGTTGCGCTATAGAAGGAGATTTCAAGATTTTAATTGGCAATTTTTATGTTGGGTTAACCTTACCCCAAAGACAACTCCTTGATTTTGCCACAAAAGGGGGTTTTATTGAAGTTGATCCTAGTTACACTTATGAAATTATAGAGGGGATAGTAGGAGTACTTTCCCTACAAAAAGAATCACCCTTCTCTTATGAAGGAACCCGAATTCTAGAGAAATTATGTGAATTGCAAAAATTTGTTGAACCACTTAACAATATTGGTGGGAATATCAACCACATGAATAATTTGATTACGCTTTGCAATAAGTGGTTGGATGCTTTAGATCAAAAGATCTCCGGGCATGAAGGGAAATGCAAGGATCCTCCCAGTGATGGTGTCCTGGACTAGGGGGTACTCACCACATCGTCCCCCGATCAGTTAGATTGGGACGAGGACCCCCATGGCCGTATACTCATGGGCTAGTTCGGACAGCTGTCGCATACAAGGAATATTCCACAAGACTTGGTGATCAAGACAAGGACTCCTCCCCACCGGCATATTTGGCTAGGACTCTTGTTATCCTAGGCCTCTGATGCATTATATAAACGTAGGCCTGGCTAGTTGATAGACCATATAAACAATCATAATCATAGGCTAGCTTCTAGGGTTTAACCTATACGATCTCGTGGTAGATCAACTCTTGTAATACTCATATCATCAAGATCAATCAAGCAGGAAGTAGGGTATTACCTCCATCGACAGGGCCTAAACCTGGGTAAACATTGTGTCCCCCGCCTCTTGTTACCATTAGCCTTAGATGCACAGTTCGGGACCCCCTACCGAGATCCACCGGTTTTGACACCGACATTGGTGCTTTCATTGAGAGTTCCGCTGTGTGATCGGCAAAAGGATCAATGGCTCGTCTGCAGATTAACTGCGACGTCGACATCTTTGTCACCGGCTCGACTGGTCACCTTGGCTGGACTGAGGACTGTGCCCTGCCTCTGATCATCATGTTCGGACGAGAGCCTTCATCAACACCAACTCCGGTCTCTATCAAGATCATGGAGGAATCATCCATGGAGCTCGGGGGCTCAACGTCAACATTACACTCGGGCGACCGTGCTGTTTGTCTGGACAGCGGAGTTGCATCCGCCGCCACCACCTCCTCGGGTGTCGTTTTAACGATTGCTTTGGTGGGATTGTGCGGAATTGAGTCTACAACAACCCTGGAAAGTTTCGTCGAGTTCCGATAGAGGAATCTCTGGCAATCTCTGATATACCGGAGCCCTGTCAAACCTGGACGGGAATCTGGATGAGTTTAGGGCGTGGCCTCTAGAGCCCAACTTGGAGGTCCGTTGAAAGATCCAACCATTCATTTTCTGTGGAATTCCTATATCTACTACCCCTTAAAATTTCATTTTGATCCGACCGTCCAAACTTCGGGAACCTTCCGATTAGTGCATCACTTTTCAGATCTGTTTCCTACGCGAATACGGATCCGACCCGAATTCATGTTTCTTTATGAACGTGGTATTTGACAACCTTTTCAAAGGAATTTTCTTCTAACGTTTTTGCGTTGTTTTTAACATGTGCCCATAAAATTTTAATCCTCCTCTGAGGTAATCTTCGCCATCACACGGTGTAAAACCAGTCTGGCAATATAGCTCCACGGCTCCCGACCTGCGCTAGACATGTCGTCGCTTTTTGAGCCGAGTTGAACCTCTTCGGATCCTCACCTCGCGAGCCGAATAAGAGTTTGAAATCACCAAGGATAAATCATCACCAACATTGCCATCCCACGGATTACACGGAGCGAGCACACCGGCATCACCGCATGGTCACTTCATCAAACTAGCATTGGCCGCGTCACAAGTTACGACCTGCGTCGGCATGGCCGCACTGTTGCTTCTTCGAGTCGATGTCCATCACGCAGAACTACCTCAACACCTCGGCTGACATGGCGGCTGCAACGACTCCTCACCGACCAGCTCCGTCACCTCGGCTAGACCGGGGACTTGGCTATTTCTTCACCAACATACTCTAGTGACTTCGGCGTCACCAGCCAACCAGCTTCGTCACGTTAGCTGGACTGAGGGCTTCACCATGCCATCGGTTTATCGCCCATCAGGCAATGGGTATGCGCATCGATTCCCAATTTTCGGAGTCGCTTTTCTTCGGACTGCTACAAAAACTAGGTGCTATTAATCCTAACAATTTTTGCTTGTCGGGTTTATTTTTCCTAAGGAATTATTACTCTGGTTTGTTGCATCATCCGTACACAGGTCTATCAAATGACGGCCATATTAAAGACGGCCGTGTGGTGGTTCGGTCAGTTTTCGTACATAGTTTGGTGAATGCCGCATCTGAAACTCGGACCACCCAGCAAATTCAGGCTTTGTCATGCCTTCACTGCGTCACACCGACGCCCTGCATCGACATTGGCTTCGGCGCGAGGCCACATCTCTTTAAATAAAGTATTTTTGCGTAAAGCAATTATGCAAGGATTATATATATATTATTATTATATCTTGGACCGCACTGTTTTATGTGTGCAGGTAATCGATTTTGACTGCGTTACGTGGTCACTACTCCGGAGTGCCAAACTCCTTGCTCGGACACCTCGGGCCTGGGGGCTGGGACCTCGGCCATGCCAAGGACTGTGAACCTTGTCGGATCTGTCACAGATCAATGGGCGTCTTCGTCCCGCCAAAAGCCCGAATGGCGTCATCAACACCGAGCACATTTACCAGCTAAGTTGCTTTCATGCTAAAAAACTATCAATTTTAAATTTTGTTCGGTTTGACAAAGCATTATACTTTTTGGCACAGAGTTGTTTGTGACAAAGTTTCTTGTTAAAACTTTGTTTGTGACGCACATATTCAAATACCCCGTTTATTTGGGGGCTCCCTTGATGGAGCTTTTCCTCTTGCATATGATTATACTTGTATGGCTTCATTCCTTGTTCGTGTATTACGCCACAATATGCACCATATTGACCTAAGAGATTTGCAAGCTGGGTTGCCTTGCTCCTGTGTTTACCCCTACGTTCCAGATTGTTTGGCTAGGTAGTAAAGGGAGCACCTCTACGATTGTCACAATTGGGTCATCTGAGCCGGACCTCAGACTGGGTGAAGTCGAAAGCTAGCGCTCTTACTGTTTTCAATAATGGTTGGCACACAACGGAACTCATGAGTACAAAAAATCTATTGCACAAGTCTCATAGTAATAATGAGCAACCGAAGGAAGGTATCGGTGGGGGTGCTATTTTCTTCGAAGATGCTTCTTACACTTCGTCGGTAATATAGCATAAGTTCCGTGAGCGCGCTTTGTCTGTTATAGCCTTATGGCCTAATTCCCTGGTTATCGGAAACACCGTCGATATTCTCGACAGGGGGAGTACATAACACTTTTCGGTCGTAGACCGAAGAGGGATAAGCCGATGGTCGGTTAAGAGGCGTATAAAGTTCGGGTGAACATAGATATGATATAAGTACTTTGGTAGATACAATCATTATACATAAAATACTTTTGCCCTAGTCACTTGGGGGCTACGAAAATTTATATATGAGCTGTAAATGTGTTTTCTTTTTTGTCGACAGAAGCACAATTTTTTACCAATTTTCGGATTGGCACCGAACACTTGATCTTGTTCAGACGTCATGTTTTTACTGGCGTTTTTTGGTTTTCCATGCTTTTGGCACTTTTAAACTATTTGTGTGTTTTTCGCATAAGTCGCACAGTGCAACGCCGGACACCTTTACAGATTTGGCAAAAACATTCTCGGATATTGCTATATATGCATCAGTCTCGAATTGTGTCTTTGGTCAATAGTTTGATTGCCCCGCTCCTGTGCTTTCCTCCTATGTTCCGCTTTGTTCGGCTAGGTATGCAACAGGAGAACCACTGTGATTGTGCTTCCAGCTCGCATGGTTAAGCACCTCGGTGGAGAAAGCCGAAAACTAACTGTCACAATAAGGCAAACTGGTCAGCAATCCGATGACTGTGTTAAATGATGGTCCGTTCATAGCATTGGCCGAAGTGTTTGCGGCTTGACCTCAGCTGTCGGCGAACACTAACCGGGGGCTCGTAGCTAGCTTCCCCAGTTTAAAGCTCCTATGACTAAGTGAAAGTTATAAAGCCAAGATATTTGATTGCCTCGTTTCCGCTAACACAACCGCCTCCGGGCACCGAGACGTCGGCTAAGGGTTGTCTTGTTATTGCGGAAACACCCTGCGTAGTATCTACAAAGGGGTAGCAGCCGACGATGGGCCACTTTCAACTACTAAACGGTCGCAATGGAGTCAAAATAAGTATATATCATCAACATTTGTACTCATTATATAAGTGTTGCCTTCCGTAATTATCATTATATAAAGCCATAAATATGCATCAATTTGACTTAAGATTTTGGCCAAGCTGGGTTGCCTGGCTCCTGTGCTTACCCCTACGTTCCCGATTGTTCATCTAGGCGGTAAAGGGAGCACTTCTGTGATTGTTACTACCGGGTCATCCGAGCTAGTATCTCAGACTGGGTGAAGCCGAAAGCTAGCAATCTTAAAGGATCACATTGGTCGGCAACGACGGAGTTAAAAATTTTGGTTCATTAATACAATAGAGTTTGGGAACTTTCCCCGAACTAAATCCTCAATATTTTCCTCCCACATTGATCGGAGTTGAGGCTTCATGATCATGCTAAGCATGACAACCCAAAGAAAGGAACCGACAGCGGGACTATTTTCTCTGGAAGATGTTTCTTATGATAAAAAGTAATATAACATATCTCTCCACGTACCTTTGTTTATTAAACCATATGGCCGGATTGCCTTCTTTGTCGTAAATCTTTGCCCTCATAAAGTAGGACAAACACTCCTCAGCTTCTGGCCAAGGAGGTGGAAGCCGATGGTAGGTCAACAAAGTTTTTTTACAACGCGGATCCAAGCATTAATGATGTAAAGTACTTGGATACATAGAATCATTACACATAATTTGTGATTTTACTATGGATATCGATCCTTAATTCGGCCACTCGTGCCCACATTAAGGCTCGTGGGCTACTGGGCTTCGTGCTTATCATTTACAAATATTAAAGGGGTACATCGATCCCCTGATCTGGTGTTGCCACCTGACCAGTGGCTCGGGGGCTACTGCATTGACAATCCAGTGCAGAAAATTTAGAGTGCAATATAGTTTTCGAGGAGATTATTATCCTCGGGTTGGTCGGCCGCACCCAACCTGAGTCTCGAGGACTTTGCACACCGTGTTTTTATTCCTAGGTATGCTGCCGAGATGGCAATTGATCCTCAGGCTGATTTTATGAATCGACCTGAGTCTCAGAGCTAGTAGGGTCTGTGGTCTGATTCTTTACTTCGGGTGCATCACGGATATTAGGACAACACGCACCTTGACGTCTACTGGCCATACATCTCGTCAGAGATTTCATTGCACAATTCGGAATTAAATTCAAAAAAATCAGCCCATGGCCAAGGTGGTGCACCACCTCGGAAGTAGTCCGGCATAAAGCTCGGGCGCTAGTGGCTGGCTCCATAGCGGGCATTTCAGACCTTTTTGAACCAAGGTGATCTATGATACCTCGGATATAATCCGGCATTGGAGCTCGGATACATTCCGGCATTGGAGCTTGGACACAGTCCGGCTTTGGAGCTCGGATACATTCTAGCGTTGGAGCTCAGAAGCAGTCCGGCTTTGGTGCTCGGCTGCAAAAGACACCTCGAATGGAGTTCGGCGTTGGAGCTCGGACGCAAGAGGACACTGCCGCCCGTGAACAACTTCAAACCCGAGGTGTGGCATAAAAATAACAAGGAATTGATAAAGGCCGAGAACTTAAAGGGGCTCCTCAGATAGCCGACGTGTAAACTCTTCGGATTTACTCCGGCGATCCTCAAGATCGAAGATGAGAATATTTGTTAAACCAATTTTCAAGACCGACGACCGAAGATGAAGAACAGTTCGGAAGAATCGAGGAGCGTCCCCAACTTGAAGACCGGTTCAGGGGGCTACTGACGGTGTCCTAGACTAGGGGGTACTCACCATGTCATCCCCCGATCAGTTAGATTGGGTCAAGGAACCCCATGGCCGTATACTCATGGGCCAGTTTGGATAGCCGCCGCATACAAGGAAGATTCCACAAGACTTGGTGATCAAGACAAGGACTCCTCCCCACCAGCGTATTCGGCTAGGACTCTTGTTATCCTAGGCCTCTGATGCATTATATAAACCGAGGCAGGCTAGTTGATAGACCATATAAACAATCATAATCATAGGCTAGCTTCTAGGGTTTAGCCTCTACGATCTCGTGGTAGATAAACTATTGTAATACTCATATCATCGAGATCAATCAAGCAGGAAGTAGGGTATTACCTACATCGAGAGGGCCCGAACCTGGGTAAACATCGTGTCCCCCGCCTCCTATTACCATTAGCCTTAGACGCATAGTTCGGGACCCCCTACCCGAGATCCGCCGGTTTTGACACCGACACCCGGACCTGAGCATAACTCCATTAAAAATATAAGTGCCAAACATGGCACTACTTAGATCTATCCTCGCTTTTACGCCTAGCAAGGGGCATTAAACGATAGCGCTAGTTGGGAGGCAACCCAATTTTATTTGTGTTTTTTGTTTTTGTTTCTGTTTAGTAATACATTTTGCATCTACTTTCTGTTTAGATGTATTTTTATGTTTTAATTAGTGTCTGTGGCAAGTAGAACCTATAGGATAACCTATGGTGATAGTTAATTTGATTCTGCTAAAAAACAGAAACTTTGCGTGCACGAAAATAATTTTAGTAATTCACAGAAACGTGCTTTTGCATAGATTATTTTTGATGTATATCAATAGACAAATTTCCCGGGACTTCCTATTTTTGTAGGACTTTTAGAGTTCTGGAAGTATTCGAGAGTTACAGATTGCTACAGACTGTTCTGTTTTTGACAGATTCTGCCTTTCGTGTGTTGTTTGCTTATTTTGATGCATCTATGGCTAGTATTAAGTGGTATGAACCATAGAGAACTTGGAATACAGTAGGTTTAACACCAATATAAATAAAGAATGAGTTCATTACAGTATCTTATGTGGTGGATTTTCTTTCTTTCACTAACGGAGCTTATGAGATTTCCTGTTGAGTTTTGTGTTGTGAAGTTTTCAAGTTTTGGGTAAAGATTTGATGGACTACGGAATAAGGAGTGGCAAGAGACTAAGATAGGGGATGCCCATGGCACCCCAAGATATTCAAGAATAGCCAAAAGCCTAAGCTTGGGGATGCCCCTGGAAGGCATCCCCACTTTCGTCTTCATTTATCGGTAACATTACTTGGAGCTATATTTTTATTCGCCACATGATATGTGTTTTGCTTGGAGCGTCTTGTATGATATTAGTATTTTATTTTTAGTTTTCCACAATCATCCTTGCTGTACACACCTTTTGGGAGAATCCCACTTAATTAGAATTTATTAGAATACTCTATGTGCTTCACTTATATCTTTTGAGCTAGATAGTTTTTGCTCTAGTGCTTCACTTATATCTTTTAGAGCACGGCGGTGGCTTAATTTTGAAGAAATTGTTGATCTCTCATGATTCACTTATATTATTTTGAGAGTCTTTTAGAACAGCATGGTATTTTCTATGGTAATAAATTTGGTCCTAGAATGATGAGCATCCAAGTTGGTTATAATAAAAACTATCATAGAAAGTGCATTAAACACTAGGATCAATTTGATGCTTGATAATTGTTTTGAGATATAAAAGTGGTAATATTAGAGTCATGCTAGTGGGTAATTATTAAATTGAGAAATACTTGTGTTGAAGTTGGCAAGTTCTGTAGCATGCACGTATGGTAAAAGTTGTGTGACAAATTTGTTGCATGAGGTAGTCTTTTGATTGTCTATGAGTGGCAGTCGGGGGCAAGCGATGGTATTTTCCTACCAATCTATCCCTCTAGGGGCATGCGTCATAGTACTTTGCTTCGAGGGCCAAGTGGACTTTTGCAATAAGTATATGAGTTCTTTATGACTAATGTGAGTCCATGGATATACGCACACTCACCCTTCCACTTTGCTAGCCTCTATTATGCCACGCAACTCTTGCCGATATCATGCACCCATTATTTACCATACTCAAAACAGCCACCATACTTACCTATTATGGTATTTCCATAACCATTGCGAGATAAATTGCCATGCAACTTTCAACCGTTCCGTTATTATGACACGCTCCATCATTGTCATATTGCTCTTTGCAAGATCATGTAGTTGACATTGTATTTTGTGGCAAGGCCACCTTCATAATTTTCATACATGTCACTCTTGATTCATTGCATATCCCGGTACACTGCCGGAGGCATTCATATAGAGTTATATTTTGTTCTAAGTGTTGAGTCGTAATTCTCGAGTTGTAAATTAATAAAAGTTTGATGATCTTCATTATTAGAGCATTGTCCCAAGTGAGGAAAGGATGATGGAGACTATGATTCCCCCACAAGTCGGGATGAGACTTCGGACTTTAAATAAATAAAAAGAGGCCAAAGAGCCCACCAAAAAAAAGAGGCCAAAGAGCCCACCAAAAAAAATGAGAGAAAAAGAGAGAAGGGGCAATGCTACTATCTCTTTTCCACACTTGTGCTTCAAAGTAGCACCATGATCTTCATGATAGAGAGTCTCTTGGGTTGTCACTTTCATATGCTAGTGGGAATCTTTCATTATAGAACTTGGCTTGTATATTCCAATGACGGGCTTCCTCAAAATGCCCTACGTCTTCGTGAGCAAGCAAGTTGGATGCACACCCACTTAGTTTCTTTGGTTGATCTTTCATACATTTATAGCTCTAGAGCATCCGTTGCATGGAAATCCCTACTCACGCACATTGATATCTATTGATGGGCATCTCCATAGCCCATTGATACGCCTAGTTGATGTGAGACTATCTTCTCCCTTTTTGTCCTCACAACCACCACCATATACCACCATAGTGCTTTGTCCATGGCTTGCGCTCATGTATTGCATAAGAGTTGAAAAAGCTGAAGCGCGTTAAAAAGTATGAACCAATTGTTCAGCTCGTCATCGAGGTTGTGCATGATGGGAGTATTTTGTGTACTGAAAACGAAGCATGGCCTAACTATATGATTTTGTAGGGATAAGCTTTCTTTGGCTATGTTATTTTGATAAGACATGATTATTTGTTAGTATGCTTCAAAGTGTTATTATTTTTATGTTTTATGAACTTTTATCTTCAATCATTTGGATCTGAACAACCATGCCACAATAAAGAAAAATACATTGAGAATTATGCTAGGTAGCATTCCACATCAAAAATTCTGTTTTTATCATTTACCTACTCGAGGACGAGCAGGAATTAAGCTTGGGGATGCTTGATACGTCTCCAACGTATCTATAATTTTTGATTGTTCCATGCTATTATATTACCCGTTTTGGATGTTTATGGGCTTTACTTTACACATTTATATAATTTTTGGGACTAACCTACTAACCGGAGGCCCAGCCCATATTGTTGTTTTTTTATCCTATTTCAGTGTTTCGAAGAAAAGGAATATCAAACAGAGTCCAAATGGAATGAAACCTTCGGGAGCGATCTTTTTGGAACAAACATGATCCAGAGGACTTGGAGTGCAAGTCAAGAAGCAATAGATGCGGCCACGAGGGTGGAGGGCGCCCCCCCTATGGGGCGCGCCCCCTATCTCGTGGGCCCCTCGGGCATGCACCGACGTACTTCTTCCTCCTATCTATACCCATGTACCCCGAAAACATCAAGGGAGCCCACAAAAACCTAATTCCACCGCCGTAACCTTCTCTATCCGCGAGATCCCATCTTGGAGCCTTCGTCAGCGCTCCGCCGGAGGGGGAATCGACCACGGAGGGCCTCTACATCATCTCCAAGGCCTCTCGGATGAGTTGTGAGTAGTTTACCACAGACCTTCGGGTCCATAGTTATTAGCTAGATGGCTTCTTCTCTCTTTTTGGATCTCAATACCATGTTCTCCTTGATGTTCTTGGAGATCTATTCGATGTAACTCTTTTTGCGCTGTGTTTTGTCGAGATTCGATGAATTGTGGGTTTATGATCAAGTTTATCTATGAGAAATATTTGAATCTCCTCTGAATTCTTTTATGTGTGATTAAGTTATCTTTGCAAGTCTCTTCCAATTATCAGTTTGATTTGGCCTACTAGATTGATCTTTCTTACAATGGGAGAAGTGCTTAGCTTTGGGTTCAATCTTACGGTGTCCTTTCCCAGTGATAGCAGGGGCAGAAAGGCACATATTGTATTGTTGCCATCGAGGATAAAAAGATGGGGTTTATATCATATTGCCTGAGTTTATCCCTCTACATCATGTCATCTTTCTTAATGTGTTACTATGTTCTTTTTGAACTTAATACTCTAGATGCATGCTGGATAGCGGTCGATGTGTGGAGTAATAGTAGTAGATGCAGGCAGGAGTCGGTCTACTTGTCACGGATGTGATGCCTATATACATGATCATGCCTAGATAATCTCATAATTATTTTCTTTTCTATCAATTGCTCGACAGCAATTTGTTCACTTACCGTAATACTTCTGCTATCTTGAGAGAAGCCACTAGTGAAATCAATGGCCCCCGGGTCTATCTTCTATCGTATAAGCTTTCAATCTACTTTTATTTGCATCTTTTCTTTTCCATTCTATATTATATAATACCAAAAATATATTTATCTTATCGTACTATCTGTATCGGATCTCACTTTTGCAAGTGGCCGTGAAGGGATTGACAACCCCTTTATTGTGTTGGTTGCAAGTTCTTGTTTGTTTGTGTAGGTGCGTGGGACTTTTGAGGAGCCTCCTACTGGATTGATACATTGGTTCTTGAAAACTAAGGGAAATACTTACGCTACTATTGCTGCATCACCCTTTCCTCTTCAAGGAAAACCAACGCAAGCTCAAGACGTAGCACTTACTCTCTGGATTTTGTGTCTCGGTAAAGGCTCGGAGTCGGAGGAAATAATAGTTACCTCTTCATCCACTCCGTGACTTGTTCCCGTGTCATCCTGATGATAATCAGTATCAACAAGGTGGTTAAAAAAGGAGCCAAGAGAGTCGAGGGCTACCTCCGACTCAGAGGAGTCCGCCAATTGAAGCAATTCAGAAGCGCTGGGCTTCTTTCCTCTTTTCTTGGCGGTGGCTTTCCTCATAGCTTTCTTGGCCTTCCTGGCTGTCTTGGCAGCCTCGTGATCATACTTTTTCTTCAAAAATTTTCATCAGCCTGTGAAAATCAGCAAAGGTTTGAGTAAAGACAAAATGGATGAAGGTAAATTTACTCAGTTTGGTGTCTTTCCGCTGGAGCTGGGTTAGCTTTGTAGAAAGGGCTTAAGCCCACCTTGCCACAATCTACTAGGCTTTCATTCAAAAGCGACTTTTTCATATCATTGATGAAGTCATCAGGTAAATCATCAGGACTGTGGCACAGAGGATCATTCTTCTCACCCGTGTAGGTGCACATCAAGGCAGAGCGGCGACTCAAAGGAATAACCCGCCAGGCAACCCAAATCCGGACCAAGTCAATACCGTTTAAACCATTCCCCAAAAGAGCCTTGACTTGGTGGGGGCGGGCTTCTCGTGATCAGCGGCTGACAACTTGTCTGGAAGTGGATGATTGGACTCAAGGCGCAGGGCGCAGAAGCCAGGCAGAGGGTTCTCATCGGCCGGAGAAGTATCTTGGCAGTAGAACCATGTTTGGTTCCAGTCCTTAGGGTGACTCGGCGGCTGTGCATAAGGAAAAATGGCGTCTCGCTGTCGTTGGATTGAGACCCCGCCGAGCTCCAAACTGGGTCCGTTGGCACATTCATTCTGGCAGTTCAAATAAGACAACTCTCTGAAAAGTAGCAAGCTGGGCTCTTCTTCAAGATACACTGCACAGAACACTTGAAAGTTGCAGATACTAGACACGGAGTTGGGTCCGATGTATTGAGGACGGAGGTCGAAAAAGTGCAAAACATATCTGAAGAATTTTGAGTCGGGTGGCGAAAAGCCCCGATTCATATGATTAGTAAACACGATGACTTCCCCTTCTTTGGGCTGAGGTTTTTCTTCATTTGGATCAGGAGCACGGTACGACATGACTTCCTTTTTTGGCAAATACCCGGTTTTCATAAAGTCATCAAGGGTACTCTCTGTGACGATGGACTTGCCTAGTTGCATGAAGTGGTTGTTTTGGGCGACATTGTGAAGGAAGCCTAATAAAGAGTAAAAATGTCAGTTCAAATTTAAGCCGGAGAGAAAGCATTACAGCACATATTCAAGATGGCGGCTTATAAAGGGGCCTAATGGTATATGGCTAAATTACGTCAGGTTATGTAAACCGCCATGAGCAGTCAGGTCATTTAAGCCTCCATGGGCAATTGAATGATGCATATTGAACATTGCAATTTAAGTCGGCAGTTTGAGCCGCCATGGTTAGGTGGATCTAACAAAATGCAGATGTTTGGCTAAGTGTCATACAAACAAGTTTCACAGATTGCAAACATTATTTTGGATCAACGGATGATCAGAAAAAGGAAATTAATCTAGACCTAAAAAACTAGTATAGATGAGTTCATAAGTACTAATGAGATCTCTTCCCAGAGAAAGGGGATACGCTGGTATAAAAAGTGGAGGAGAAACAGTCACCGCTGTCGGATTTCGGGTTCCAGCAGACCCTTAAGGTTCGAACTCTGGGGTGCGCGCGAAGATTTCTCCTCTACCAACCCACATCCCAACGCCTCGCTCGGAATCTAGGCTAGCAAGATGAACAACACAAGGGATGCAAGGTTTATACTAGTTCGGGCCACCGTTGTGGTGTAATACCCTACTCTAGTTTGTGGTGTGTGTGGATTGCCTCAGGGGTTGATGATGAACAATACAAAGGAAGAACTGCCTCGCGAGGGGAGGAGTTCTTGTAGTGGTGAGCCTGGAGAGGAATTACTCCGTCTCTGTTGGTTCTGGGTGAGGTCTGGATCCGATCTCACGGTTCGATTGGCCGATCTGATCTCCAGGTTCGATTTTTTCCTTTCCATTGTGGTGGCTAGTCCTATTTATAGAGGCCCTGGTCCTCTTCCCAAATATTGAGCGGGAAGGGCGCCAACAACGGCCATTTTGGAGGGGAACTACTAGTACACTTATCTTGACTAAAGTTGGTCTTCGACTGCCAAAGGCTCCACGGTGACCTCCATCCTACCGCTCCACTTGTCTTGGTCTTGTTGCACTGAAATGGCAACCTTTGCCTGATGCCTCGGTACTCCGCGCCTGCGCTTGCCCCCTTTGCACCAAAGAGGAAACAAGGACACTGACCAGGCCGGTGCCCTCCTGGTATCGATCGGCATGGCTTGCGTCATGAGCACCTCGTGAGGTACCCTGCCTTGATCTCTCCGCCTCCTCGTGAGCCTGCCTGGTGAGGCCGCCTCTGAGGAAGCTTCCTATCATCCGCACCGCGAGGCTTGGCCCCTCGCGAGGGTCTTAAGCTTTAGTTGATGAAGATGGGCCGCACTAGGCCACCGCTTGAGCCAGGCCGTAGGCAGGCAAGGCTGGGTACCCCCGTTCCCCGAACGCTGACAGTAGCCCCCGACCCGAAGGCGCGCCCGGACTTGGCTTAGCAGAGAAGCAAAGGGGCAAGTGCAGAGCGCCGCGGGCCCCAATAGCCTGCGGCTTTGGGCGCCGCGTGGCGATCGATTGGGCGTGGGCGTCCCTGCTTCCCCATGACGCCTCGGCAACTGCCCAACATGAGAAGTCCCTGCATGCAAAATGAGTCATGATTACCTGTGATCGTGGAGGCCGACGGTTGGCCTCCTTCAGCTATAAGTACGAAACGGCGTGAGCCCTTCCAGTCCATCTCGCCTTGCTTCACCTCTTCCTCTTCGCTCCTCCTCCATTTTGACGACGATGGCGGCGATTCGCCGGTTCCCCGCCGAAGAGAAGGGGAAGGCCCCCCGAGAAGGGCCTGTCCCACTCCCACTGAAGAAGCGGCCAGTCCCACATTAACGCGACAAGGGTGTTCGACAGGAGTCATCGAGGCCTTGGTACGAGCGGCCACCACCGGGGTTTCAGCTGCTCTTGTACGCCCGAATCGAGGGCCCTAGAGAAGAAGATGTCGAGCGACATCGACGGCGTCGCCGGCGATGCGGGTGAGTTACGGCGGTGCGCGTCGTCACCCCTAGAGTCCATGCCGAGGGCTCTTCTCGTGAGCTTGTGCTTCACGCTGCTATGCCTCCGCGGTCTTGGATTCGCCTTCCTCGCCCCCTTCGCCTTCGAGATACCGCCGAGGTGCCTCGGGAGCTCTGGCTGCAGCACTCCGACTGCAGCACCCCCGCAACCAAGGCGGAGGTTGAGGTTGTCGCCCCGGGCAAGGTCTTCATGACCCGAGGCTGGGGTGAGATCGCCCGCGTCTGCTGGACAGGGGGTGCCCTCGTAATTCATCTTGAATACGATGGCACCTTCTTGATGCTCTTCAAGGTCTTCGACGCAGAAGGACACCGGCTGGAGTGCTGCCCCAGCTGGGGCATCGGAGTGGCGAGGTCCAGGCCTGCCAACCGCTTCCCAGCAGCTCCTCAGGCAGCAAAGGAGGAGCCTGTGCATCCAACGACTCTCCCGAGCTTCTTGCGACTCCGGAGACGAGCGACGACAGCTACGAGCCCCTGAGCTCACGCCGCACTCGGAGTAGGGCATCTTCGTCTGGCCGCCGATGATAACCCGCAAGTATACGGGATAGTTGTAGCCTCTTTCGATAAGTAAGAGTGTCGAACCCAACGAGGAGCTAAAGGTAGAACAAATACTCTCTCATGTCCTATGGGCCACTGATATGACTCTACGCACGCTTGACATTCGCTTTACCTAGAACAAGTATGAAACTAGAAGTACTTTGTAGGTGTGATAGGATAGGTTTGCAAGATAATAAAAAACACATAAATAAAAACTAGGGGCTGTTTAGATAAATATGCAATAAAGTAAATATAGCGAGTTTGGAAAAGTGGTGGTACGAGTTATGAAATTGTCCCTAAGCAATTGACTATGTTACTAGACCGGTAATTACTTTTGCAACTCTATTTGAGGGAGAGGCATAAGCTAACATACTTTCTCTACTTGGATCATATGCACTTATGATTGGAACTCTAGCAAGCATCCGCAACTACTAAAGAATCATTAAGGTAAAACCCAACCATAGCATTAAAGCATCAAGTCCCCTTTATCCCATACGCAACAATCCCCTTACTCGGGTTTGTGTTTCAGTCACTCCTGCAACCCACTATAAGAGAATCATGAACGCATTGCAACACCCTACAGCAGGAATCCCTCATGCTTGCGCGACACGGAGGGCATCATAGGACAGCACCAATAATAAAAACATGCAACTCAAACCAATCATAGCAATTCATCAATCACCGATAGGACAACGAAAATCTACTCAGACATCATAGGATGGCAACACATCATTGGAAAATAATAAGAAGCATAAAGCACCATGTTCAAGTAGAGGGTACAGCGGGTTGCGGGAAAGTGGACCGATGTAGATAGAACGGGGAAGGTGATGGAGATGTTGGTGAAGATGGTGGAGGTGTTGGTGAAGATTGCGGTGATGATGATGGCCCCCGGCAACGCTTCGGCGCCACCGGAAGCAAGGGGGAGGGAGGCCCCCTTCTTCTTGTTCTTCCTTGAGCTCCTCCCTGGATGGGAGAAGGGTTTCCCCTCTGGTCCTTAGCTCCCATGGCTTGGGAGGGGAGAGAGCCCCTCCGAGATTGGATCTATATCTCTGTTTCTGCGTTCTGTAATTCTTCCCCTTCATCGTTTCCTTTCTATCTGGAGATCCGTAACTCCGATTGGGGTGAATCTTTCGCCCAGATTTTTCTCGTAAAATTATCTTTCTTGCGGCAAAAGAAGAGCATCAACCGCCTTACGAGTGGCCCACAAGAGTGCCAGGCGCGCCCAGGGGGGTGGGCGCACCCCCTGTCTCGTGGCCACCTCGGACACTGTTTTGCGTTGATTCTTCCTCCGAAAAATCCCAAATATTATAAAATAATTCTCCGTACGTTTTTATCCCATTTGGACTCCGTTTGATATTGGTTTTCTGCGAAACATAAAACATGCAACAAACAGGAACTGGCACTGGGCACTGGATCAATATGTTAGTCCCGAAAAATAGTACGAAAAGTTGCCAAAAGTATATGAAAGTTATAGAATATTGGCATGGAACAATCAAAAATTATAGATATGACAAAGACGAATCAGCATACCCAAGCTTAATTTCTGCTCGTCCTCGAGTAGGTAAATGATAAAAACGATAATTTTTGATGTGGAATGCTACCTAGCATAATCTTGATCATATGCCTAATCATGGCATGAATATTAAGACACGAGTGATTCAAAGCAATAGTCTATCATTTGACATAAAGTCTATAATACTTCGAGCGTACCAATAAAGCAATCATGTCTTCCCAAAACAACAAGGCCAAAGCAAGCTTATCCCTACAAAATCATATAGTTTGGCCATGCTTCATTTTCATCACACAAAATGCCCCCATCATTCACAACCCCGATGACGAGCCGAGAAATTGGTTCATACTTTTGAACACGCTTCAGCTTTTTCAACCCTCACGCAATACCTGAGCGCAAGCCATGGATATAGCACTATAGGTGGAATAGAATATAATGATGGAGGTTATGTGGAGAAGACAAAATAGGAGAAAGTCTCACATCGACGCGACTAATCAACGGGCTATGGAGATGCCCATCAATTGATGTCAATGCGAGGAGTAGGGATTGCCATGCAACGGATGCACTAGAGCTATAAGTGTACGAAAGCTCAAACTGAAAACTAAGTGGGTGTGCATCCAACTTGCTTGCTCATGAAGACCTAGGGCATTTGAGGAAGCCCATCGTTGGAATATACAATCCAAGTTCTATAATGAAAATTCCCACTAGTATATGAAAGTGACAACATAGGAGACAATCTATATGAAGAACATGGTGCTACTTTGAAGCACAAGTGTGGAAAAGGATAGTAACATTGCCCCTTTTCTTTTCTTTTCTTTTTTCTTTTTTTTCTTTTTTCTTTCTTCGGTGGGCTTCTTTGGCCCCCTTTTTTATTTAGGCTTCTTTGGCCTTTCCTTTTTTTCTTTTTTTTCTTTTTTTCATGGGGCAATGCTCTATAATGATGATCATCACACTTTTATTTACTTACAACTCAATATTACAACTCGATACTAGAACAAACATATGACTCTATATGAATGCTTCCGGCGGTGTACCGAGATGTGCAATGATCTAGCATAGCAATGACATCAAAAAATGGACAAGCCATGAAAACATCATGCTAGCTATCTTACGATCATGCA
Source organism: Triticum timopheevii (assembly GCA_963921465.1). Taxonomy (NCBI): domain Eukaryota; kingdom Viridiplantae; phylum Streptophyta; class Magnoliopsida; order Poales; family Poaceae; genus Triticum; species Triticum timopheevii. The sequence continues at coordinate 618,962,053 of OY997268.1, read as the reverse complement.
AAGCGATATGACAATAAATGCTCAAGTCATGAATATAATGATGATGGAAGTTGCATGGCAATATATCTCAGAATGGCTATGGAAATGTCATGATAGGTAGGTATGGTGGCTGTTTTGAGAAAGATATAATGAGGCTTATGTGTGATAGAGTGTATCATATCACGGGGTTTGGATGCACCGGCAAAGTTTGCACCAACTCTCGAGGTTAGAAAGGGCAATGCACGGTACCGAAGAGGCTAGCACTGATGGAAAGGTAAAAGTGTGTATAATCCATGGACTCACATTATTCATGAAGAACTCATATACTTATTGCAAAGGATTATCAGCCCTCGAAGCAAAGTACTACTACGCATGCCCCTAGGGGGATAGATTGGTAGGAAAAGACCATCGCTCGTCCCCGACTGCCACTCATAAGGAAGACAATCAAAGAAACACCCCATGCTTCAAATTTGTCACACAAAGGTTACCATACGTGCATGCTACAGGACTTGCAAACCTCAACACGAGTGTCTCTATAATCCACAACCACCCACTAGCATGACTCTAATATCACCATCTTTATATCGCAAAACTATTGCAAGGAATCGAACATATCATATTCAGTGATCTACAAGTTTATCTAGGATTTTATGACTAACCATGTGAATGACCAATTCCTGTCATCTCTCTAAATAGATATAAGTGAAGCAAGAGAGTTTAATTCTTTCTACAAAAGATATGCCCACGCTCTAACAAGTATAAGCGAAGCAAAAGAGCATTCTACAAATGGCAGTTTTCTATGTGAAGAGAAACAGGCAATCCGGACTTCAAATGATATAAGTGAAGCACATAAAGCATTCTATAAAGCCATACTCAAAAGATTTAAGTGAAGTGCAATGGGCATTCTATAAATCAACCAAGGACTATCTCATACCAGCATGGTGCATAAAAGAAAAGTGAAAACTAAATGCAAAAGACGCTCCAAGGTGGCACATATCACATGAACGAAACAAATCCGAAAACACACCAACACGAGGAAAACAAGGGCTTCCATTACGGTTGTCAGCCACCCATTGGTTGCTCCGAGGGAGTGATTGAGGCACTAAGGGCCTGGTGAGGTAGCGCTATGCGGGGCTGCCGCGGCCAGAGCTCGACCTCTCAGAATTGTCGGTGTTGCAGGGACGGACACATGCGCAAGCGCCGTGCCAGAGCGAGCAGCTCCAGAGGTAGGTGTCATTCGAGCAGGCGATTATCTCAAGCAGGTTAATCATGAAGGAGCAAATCAACTTAGATAGATGCAGGAATGATACACGCCACTGGGTCAGGCCCGAGTGGCTTGGGGATAATGCAGCCCAAGAGGCGCCCCCAGCAAGGTAAACTGAAGACATAAGAAAAAGATACATGCCGTAGGGACGGACCCACACGACCTGGGAATGATGCAGCCCTGGGGTCGCTCCCAGTTGAAATGGAACTTGAGAGATATCACCTGATATCGTTGGAGACGAAGGAGTGTTGGAGTAGCTGACGACGCGCGGTGAGGAAGCCGACCCTCATGAGGCCCCAGGGCCCTGAGCCTCGGGAGGCTCCGGGGGCCTAGGAGGCTCCTCGAAGACCATCTCCATTTCTGCCAGGACCGCACTGCGCCTAACCTTCTGAGCCTCCAGAATACTCCGCACCAGGCGTCGATGAGCAGCGGCCGCGTGTGGCAGGCCGAGGGTCATGCGAATGTAGCTATGAGGCGGACCCTCGCAACGTTCCACGCGCGAAGGCCAGAGGCGTTCCTGAGACGCGGCTTGGTTGAGCCCTGGTACGTCGATGCAGACGCGCAGCCCACCATCCTCGCCTGGATGGGGAGCTACGGAAGGTAAGCGGCAGCTGCCGCGCATGACTCTTGACTCCTGCAGCTCCTGGGTGGTTTTAGTGATGAACTCCTGAGGGTTGAACCTTCCTTGCTTTGTATCTTCCTGAGGGAAATGTGCCGCGAAGCACGCCTCCAAGTGGTGCCCGAGCGCCTCCCTCATGACCTGGGCAAAGTCAGTGGCCCTCCAGGAGAGAGCACCCGAGCTTTGCCCGAGGAGGGCGCCTTGCACCTTCCTATGCGACGGAGGGAGGCGCCCCTTGAACGGGGCGCGGATCCTGATGTCGTGCCACAGGAGGTGCCTGCCTCCCGAGGGCTTGGGCCAGGTGATGTCTTATTCTTCTTGGGAACTGCCTCGGGAAGGCTCCTGCTCTTGCAATCTGGGTCTTCAATTGACACAGCCTGGAAGGCACGCTCAAGAGAACATACTGCATCCTTTTCCTCACAGGGGACTGTGATGACCCCACCGCTTCCTGGCATCTTGAGGACGTTGTAGCCATGGTGAGTCACTGCCATGAACTTGGCTAGGGCTGGATACCCGAGGATGGCGTTGTATGGCAGGCGAATGTGGGCAACATCAAAGTCGATGAGCTCAGTATGATAGTTTTTGCGCTGTCCGAAGGTGACAGGGAGGCGGACCTGACCCATCGGGGTGGTAGAACCATCAGTGACTCCTGAGAAAGGCTTGGTTGGCTGAAGCTGATCATACGACACTTGGAGATTGTTGAACATCTCGACAGACAGAATGTTGAGCCCCGCGCCACCATCGATGAGGGTCCTGGTAACCTGCACATTGCTGATGACTGGGGAACAGAGCATCGGGAGGACCCCGGCTGTTGCTGTGCACTTGAGCTGATCCGCTGAGCTGAACGTGATGGCACATGTGGATCACCTGAGAGTGCGCGAGGACTCGAGCTTTGGGAGGACTGCATTCACGTCACGAGCAAACTTCTTGAAGATGCGCCGAGAGGCTGGGGCTTGAGCTCCGCCCAAGATGCAAGCGATAGCACGCGGCTCCTGGAAGCCCCCAGCCCCCTCGTCCTGATGCTGGTCTTCATTCCTCCTTGACGACGGTGGCAGAGGAGGGAGGCCTGGCGTTGCCTTGCGGGCGATCCTCACGAGGCTGATCCCTCCAAGCCCCCTCGCGAGGCTGGTCCTACCAGCGGTCCTCGCGAGGGCGGTCACGCCACCGTTGGCGAGGGCCACACTCTTCCCATCGTCCTCCACCTCTTCCTCCTCCTCGATCGTAGCCCCGATCGCTGCGCTCGGGGCGTCGGCCGACATGTCCATCTCACACCACCCTGAGCTCTTGGCATTAGTTGGTGTTGTGAGTGTGGAGGTCGTGGTACACGCAATACCGGCTGCCCTTGGACGACTCCGACTGATCTCTGCCTCGCTTGGTGTCTGGCTCAGCTTCGAGCACAACTGCTCCTTTGCGCTTCACGTCCTTGGCCTTGGGCTCTTCTCTTCAGGATCAGCGGCTGGGAGCTCGAGGAGGGAGAGGCGTACCTCCTTAGCCCTGGCACACTTGGTCGCCAAGTTGAACAGCTCCAGAGATGTGCACAGGTCTTCGTGGATCGCCAGTTCCTCCTTCATCTTGATTTCGCGGACGCCATTAGAGAAGGCTGAGATGATGGCCTCCTCAGTCACCCTGGGGATCTTGAGGCGAGCGTTGTTGTAGCACTGGATGTATTTCTGCAGGGTCTCTCCAGGTTGTTGCTTGATGCGGCGCAAGTCGCTCATGGCCGGGGGCCGGTCGTGAGTGCCTTGGAAGTTGGCGATGAATCGGGTGCGCATCTCGTCCCAAGAGGAGATCGTGCTGGGAGGCAGGTTCAGGAGCCAAGTGCGAGCACCATCCTTGAGCGTCATGGGAAACCAGTTCACCATGACCTTTTCGTCTCTATTGGCCGCCTCGATGCCGTCATAGCGAGGAGGCAGATCCGGCTTGAACTTGCCCGGCCAGGCCACGCTGCGCAGCTCCGCGGTGATGCCCGGCAGCCTGCGGTGGCCATCGAGGGCCTTTGCTAAAGAAGGGCTTGATCCTTGGGGTCTCCGCGCGCTGCAGCCAGGAGTAGCGCGGGGGCTTAGCGCGCCGGAGCAGGAACGCTATCATGACGCACCGGTGCAGGGAGCACGCGAGCGCCTTCTTGAGGGCGACGGACTTCTTGGCAGCTCCTTTCTTGTTGCGCAGGCACTGAGCGCGGTGGGTCTCGCCCAGGGGCCGCCCGCCTTGGAGCCAGGACGCCTTCTTGAGGTGGAGGCGGCGGAGGCGCCTCCGGGGCTGCGTTACCCGTGCAGGACGGAGGGCGATGCAGCGAAAGGGACGGCGCGGGGGAGCCCCCTGCGGCGCTGATGAGCTTGGTGATGCGGGCGAGCCACTCTTCGTAGAGGTCGTCGACGGGGCGGTAGTGCAGGAGCTCACATGCCAGGAGTAGCACGGCGTGCGCGTCCATAGGGGCACGGTGGGCATGCAACGATGAGCCCGCTGGAGTCAGTGATGGGGTGGCGGTGCAGCCTTCTCGCCACACCGAGGGATGCAGAGATGATGTCTGCTGCTCGTTTCCCACTGGGACGATCACGGCATGGGTGGCAGGCGAGGGAGAATGACGGGGAGGCCTGCCGACAGGAGCCGTCTGGGCAACGTTGGCGGCGAGAGCAGCCCGACGCTCGGCACGGGCTCTGCGAGCGTCAGCCATGGACGCGACGGACGATGGAACGCGAGATGGCAGAAGGAAGGATTCCGGCGCACCCCTACCTGGCGCGCCAAATGTCGGATTTCAGGTTCCGGCAGACCCTTGAGGTTCGAACTCTGGGGTGCGCACGAAGATCTCTCATCTACTAACCCACATCCCAATGCCTTGCTCGGAATCTAGGCTAGCAAGATGAACAACACAAGGGATGCAAGGTTTATACTAGTTCGGGCCACCGTTGTGTTCTTATACCCTACTCTAGTTTGTGGTGTGTGTGGATTGCCTCAGGGGCTGATGATGAACAATACAATGGAAGAACTGCCTCGCGAGGGGAGGAGTTCTTGTGGTGGTGAGCCTGGAGAGGAATTGCTCCATCTTTGTTGGCTCTGGGTGAGATATGGAACTGATCTCACGGTTCGATTGGCCGATCCGATCTCCAGGTTCGATTTTTTGTTTTCCACTGTGGTCTCTAATCCTAGATATAGAGGCCCTGGTCCTCTTCCCTAATATTGAGCGGGAAGGGCGCCAACAACGGCCATTTTGGAGGGGAACATCTAGTACACTTATCCTGACTAAAGTTGGTCTTCAACTGCCAAAGGCCCTGACGATGACGTTGTCTTGGGCTCCACGGTGATCTCCATCCTGTCGCTCCGCTGGTCTTGGTCCTGTTGCACTGAAATGGCAACCTTTGCCTGATGCCTCGGTACTCCACGTCTGCGCTTGCCCCCTTTGCACCAAAGAGGAAACAAGGACACTGACCAGGCCGGCGCCCGGTGCACATCCCACTAACTTTAAAATCTTTTCAACATGATCTTCAACATCATGCCGGTGTCACACCAGTCCGGCAATATTGCTCCACGACTGTCGACCTGTGCTAGACATGTGGTCACTTTGTTGAGCCGAGCTCGACTTCTTCGGATCATCATCTCGGCAAGCCGAACAAGAGTCCGGCATCGCGAAGGATAAATCATCACCAACATCGCCGCCCCACGGATTACACGGAGCGGGCATACCGGCATCACCGCACGGTCACTTCATCAAGCCGGCATCAACCACGTCACGACCTGCATCGGCAGGGCCACACTATTTCAAGCTGGTGTCCATCACGCCGACCTACTTCGACATCTCGGCTGGACCGGGGGCCTCGCCATCAACCTACTCCGGACACTTCGGCGTCACTAGCCAACCAGCTCCGTCATGTTAGCTGGACCGAGGGCTTTGCCTCGGTGAGCCAACCTTTGCCAGCATTGCCATGCCGTCGTTTTATCGCCCATCAGGCAATGGGTGCGCGGATCGAGTCCCAATTTTGGGAATCACCTTCCTTCGGATTGCTACAATAAATAAACCAGGCGCTATTAATCCCAGTATTTTTTTTCCTTGTTTGGGTTCATCTTTCCCAAGGAATTATTACTCTGGTTTGTCCATCATATGTACACAGGTCTATCAAATGGTGGCCGCATTAATGACAGTCGCATGGTGGTTCGGGTAGTTTCCATGCATAGTCCGGCGAACGTCGCATCCGGAGCTCAGACCGACCTATGAATTTAGGCTTTGCCACGCCTTTACCGCATCACGTCGACGCCCTGCATCGACATTGGCTTCGGCACCAGGCCATATTTCTTTTATTACTCACTTTGCATAAATTATTTATTACGCAACGATTTTTTATCATTATTACTATTACCTCCGGTTTGCACCATTTTTTGTGCACAGGAAAATGATCCGGGGACTTCGGCGTCACTCTGCTAGACTGCATTGACCGTGCTATGTCACCACTTCGGCGTGTCGAGCTCTCCGCTCCGCCACCTCGGGACCGGCTTGGGGGATGGAACCTTGTCCCGTATCAAGCTCGGACCGCATCATCAATACTGAACACATTAACCAGCTAAGTCGCTTTCATGCTCAAGGCATTAATTTCTAACTTGTGTTCGGTTCGACCAAGCATTATACTTTTTTGGAAAAATGTTGCTTGTAAATTTTTTTCTTGTCCACACTTTGTTTGTGACGCATAAATTCAAATACCCAATTCATTTGGGGGCTTCCTTCATGAAGCTTTTCTCTTGCATATGATTATACTTGTACGGCTTCGTTCCTTGTTCATGTATTACGCCACAATATGCACCATATTGACTTAAGCGATTTGCAAGCTGGGTTGCCTCGCTCCTGTGTTTACCCCTACGTTCCTGATTGTTCAGCTAGGGAGTAAAGGGAGCACCTCTGGGATTGTCACGATCGGGTCATCCGAGCCAGACCTCAGACTGGGTGACGCCGAAAGCTAGCGCTCTTATAGTTTTCAATGATGGTTGGCACACAACGGAACTCATGAGTACAAAAAATCTATTGCACAAGTCTCATAATAACAATGAGCACCGAAGAAAGGTATCGGTGGGGGTACTATTTTCTTCGAAGATGCTTCTTACACTTCGCAGTAGTATAGCATAAGTTCCCTGAGTGCGCTTTGTCTGTTACAGCCTTATGGCCTGATTGCCTGGTTATTGGAAACACCGTCGATATTCTCGACAGATGGAGTACATAACACTTTTAGGTCCTTGACCGAAGAGGGAGAAGCCGACGGTCGGTTAAGACCCGTTTAAAGTTCGGTTGAACATAGATATGATATAAGTACTTCGGTACATGCAATCATTCTTTTACCCAAGTCACTTGGGGGCTCTTAAATCTATATGAGCCGTTTTACGATAAGTGTTCTTCTTCTTAGTCGTTGCAAAGTTTTATTATTATTATTATTATCTACCACTCCTTTTTTCGACACGAGCGTGTGGTCACTAGCTGGGGAGCCTGATTTCCCTCACAAAGCCGCTAAAGTTTAGTTTGCTAAACTGGCCTAATGAGAAGTACTCCGCCCTCGGGATAGGAGGTTGAAGTCGTAGGCTGACCCGCTTGAAGTCTTGAGATAGGATGTATCATGTTAAAGCATGACAGAAGCACTTCTTTTGCTAAGGCCAATTTTTGGATTGGCACCGAACACTTGATCTCGTTCGGACGTCAAGTTTTTTACTGACGTTTTTTGGTTTTCCATGCTTATGGCGCTTTTTAAACTATTTGTGTGTTTTCAGCACAAGTCTCGTAGTGCAGCACCGGACAACTTTAGAGATTCGGCAAAAACATTCTCGGATATTGCTATATATGCATCGGTTTCGAATTGTGTCTTCGGTCAATAGTTGGGTTGCCCGGCTCCTGCGCTTGCCTCCTCTGTTCCGCTTTGTTCGGCTAGGTGTGCAAAGGGAGAACCACTGCGATTGTGCTTCCAGCTCACATGGTTAAGCACCTCAGTGGAGAAAGCCGAAAACTGACTGTCACAATAACGTAAACTTGTCAGTAATCCGATGACGGTGTTAAACGACGGGCCATTCATAACAATGGCCGAAGTGTTTACGGCTTGACCTCGACTGTCGCCGAACACTACCGGGGGCTATCAACTGGCCTCCCAAACTAAATCCTCGATATTATGCTCTTACATTGGCGCTGAGGTTTCATGATCATGCTTAGCATGACAACCCAAAGAAAGGAACCGATAGCGGGACTATTTACTTTGGAAGACATTTCTTCTGTTAAACTATAATATAACATATCTCTCTGCGTACCTTTGTTTATAAACCGTATGGCCAGATTGCCTTGTTTGTTGTAAATCTTTGCCCTCATAAAGGCTTTATAAAGTAGACAAACACTCCTTGGCTATTGGCCGAGGAGGTGGAAGCCGATTGTCGGTCAACAAAGTTTTGTACAATGCGGATCCGAGCATTAATGATGTAAAGTACATGGATACATAGAGTCATTACACATAATTTGTGATTTTACTATGGATATCAATCCTTATTTCGGCCACCCGTGCCCGCATTAAGGCTCGGGGGCTACTCGGCTTCGGGCTTATTATTTACAAATATTAAAGGGGCACATCGATCCCCTGATCTGGTGTTGCCACCCGACCAGTGTCTCGGGGGCTACTGCATTGCCTGTCCAATGCAGAAAATTCTAAGTGTAATACAGTCTCCGAGGAGATTTTGATCCTCAGGTTGGTCGGCCACACCCAACCTGAGTCTTGAGAACTGAGCACGCTGCTTTTTGTGTCCCAAAGTATTCTGCTGAGCTAGGACTTGATACTCAGACCGATTTTGAAAATCAACCCGAGTCTCAGTGGCTACGGGGATCAGCGGTCTTATGTCATCCTTCATGTGCATCTCGGGTTTTAGACCGATACCCACCTTGAGGGCTACTGGCACCAATCAAAAATATTGACAAAAATCGGCCCACATTCGGGGTGGTGCACCACCTCGGAAGCAGTCCGGCATAAAGCTCGGGCGCTAGTGGCTGGCTCCATAGAGGGCATTTCCGGCATTAAGCTCGGCTAAACTCCTTCAAACTTCTTTGAACCAAGGTGATTTACGACACCTCAGATACAGTCCGGCGTTGGAGCTCGGATACATAGTCCGGTGTTGGAGCTCGGATACAGTCCGGCGTTGGAGCTCGGATACATAGTCTGGCGTTGGAGCTCGGATACATTCTGGCATTAGAGCTGGGAAGCGGTCCGGCGTTGGTGCTCGGCTGCAAAAGATACCTCGAATGCAGTCCGGCGTTGGAGCTTGGACGCAAGAGGACGCTGCCGCCCGGGAACAACTTCAATCCCGAGGTGTGGCATAAAAATAACAAGGCATTGATAAAGGCCGGAAACTTAAAAGGGGCTCCTCGGATACCCGACGTGTAAACTCGTCGCATGCATTTCGGCGATGCTCAAGATAGAAGATGAGAAGATTTGTTGAACCAGTTTTCAAGACCGGCAACCGAAGATGAAGAACGGTTCGGAAGAATCAAGGAGCGTCCCTAACTTGAAGACCGGTGCAGGGGGCTACTGACGGTGTCCTGGACTGGGGGGTACTCACCACGTCATCTCCCGATCTGTTAGATTGGGCCGAGGACCCCCATGGCCGTACTCATGGGCCAGTTCGGACAGCTGCCGCATACAAGGAAGATTCCACAATACTTGGCGATCAAGACAAGGACTCCTCCCCCACCGGCGGATTCAGCTAGGACTCTTGTTATCCTAGGCCTCTGGTGCATTATATAAACCGAGGCCAGGCTAGTCGATAGAGATATACAACAATCATACCATAGGCTAGCTTCTAGGGTTTAGCCTCTTTGATCTCGTGGTAGATCTACTCTTGTACTAGCCATCTCATCAATATTAATCAAGCAGGAGTAGGGTTTTACCTCCATCAAGAGGGCCCGAACCTGGGTAAAAACATCGTGTCCCTTGTCTCCTGTTACCATCCGCTTAGACGCACAGTTCGGGACCCCCTACCCGAGATCCGCCGGTTTTGACACCGACACCTGGTCTCGATCGTCATGGCTTGCGTCATGAGCACCTCGTGACGTACCCTACCTTGATCTCTCCGCCTCGTTGCGAGCCTGCCTGATGAGTCTGCATCTGAGGAAGCTTCCTATCGTCCGCCCCATGAGGCTTGGCCCCTCGCGAGGGTCTTGAGCTTGAGTCGATGAAGATGGGCCGCACTGGGCCACTGCTTGAGCCACGCCGAGGCCGCAGGCAGGCAAGTATGGGAACCCCCGTTCCTAGAACACCGATAACCGCATAAGCTCTACATTACTTTTGGATCAAAAGAGGCTACGGTGGAAGTATAATGGAGAAGCCATGAAGAACACGACGAATAGTTAGGAACCCTAATGCGATCTAAAGGCGATGGAGAAGAAGCACTTACAGGCGCAGGTTCAACTGTGGTGGGTCACCGGCGTACTCTGGTCCAACACAGGTCGATGCAGCGGCCGAGGTTGAGGAGGACGAGGTGCTCTGCGGTGGTGGTGGAGCTCGAGCGACAGAGAGTTGCGAGAGGAAGAAGATGCTGGAAAGGGGGAGAATGAAGAAAGACTAGGTCGTGGCTATTTATAAGGAAAAGACTGATAAGTGGGCGCGAAAAACGAGTTGGCTGAAACATGATTATCCAGCTGCCCAGACGCCTCGATTCTCGAACGGGTATTAAAATAAAGATCCGTTGAGATATGTTGGACAAAGTGTGAATTAATGATAGATGAGGTCATGGCGGATTCTCCCAGATCCAGAAGATGATATCATGGCGGGTTACAAAACTTTGCACAAGTGAAGAGCAGAAGATTTTTTATTAAGTGTTGAAGATTGACATGAACCAGTTCAAATCTATCTGGGGCCTAATGTTGGGGATATAACTATTAGGTATGACCCGCCCAGGAGGGGCCGGGTTATACCTATGGCGATTCATGAAGCCCAAGACGTTACTTGTAGATGGTGGTTCAGTTAAGGGCAGAAGGCCCAAAGGCGACTTAAATCCCGTAGAGATAAACTGCCGTATATGTATGACTTGTATTGTAAGGTAGGAATAGATAGAGACCGAGCCGGACACTGTTTATGAGCCGGCCGGGACTCTGTGAGCCGCTAGGTGTCGACCTCTGTATATAAAGGGGTGACCCAACGGCGGTTCAGGACAAGTAACATTAGATCAAGAAATAGGTGAAGCGGATTCAGTCCCTGGTAATCGAGACATAAGCAATCCCACCTCTAATTGGATTAAGCCATTACCTTCACCACAAGGGGCCAAACCAGTATAAACTCCCGTGTCCGTTTTCCGTTTTAACCCCTTTAAGCTTCCTAGTTGCGATGGCTCCACGACTAAGTCCTTTCACTAGGACATATGTCATGACAATTCCACGACACCATCCATCCAAGTGATCACAAAGGTTAGCAATTCTGTCCTTTCATCTCTCATTGCTACATTAGCTCTTGCAATGCTCTATAAGTGTAGTGATTTGTGGGTTTTTTGGTTTGGGAGGAATTATATGTTGTAGTTTATTTAATTTATATGCAATTTGAGGTCAAAATAACTCTTAGTTCGCATATGTAGGTGTGGTTTACTTAGTGCCTTCCCGTCTCCTTCCTAACCACCGTCGATTGCCCGCACTGTCCCGTCGCCGGCACCACCTTGTGCTGAGCCTCTTGTTCTTATCTTTTTAATAAAAAAATTCATGTTTGTGTTTTTAGATATATAGTTACTTGTATAATTATCTTACACGTACATTGTTTGTTATACATAGTGCCATGGTTTTGATATCCGTCCCCGTCGGCCCTCGTCCGGGTTATGATTCGGATGTGGTATATTCTCTTTTATAACTATTTGTTGCATTTCGTGTTTATGAAAAATTATGCCCATCAAGTTGACATAGATATTTTTATCTAGGAGGTATGTGAACCGGAAATTCCAACTGACCCTATTGTCGAGAGGTTAAATTTAGTTGAAAACGAAAACGAGTATTTGAAAGAAAAATTGAAAAGAAATGAGGGGGATAAGATGGAATTGGAGTTGCATGTTGTCGATCTTGTCGATGATCACACGATCAAGATGGAGAAAATGCGCTTGAAGATTAGAAAGATTAGAAAATATGCCATCGATAGTGAGGCTTGGTTATGCTATTGGATCAATTGTCACCTTTGTTGCGATCTTGATCGCATTTGTTGTTGCATTTAAATGCTTTAGCTAGAGAGTTATTTGTATGTTGTTGTATGAGAATAAGTGTTGTATGAACTTTATGTATGAACTTGTATTAATTTGGTCTTTTCGGTGATGTGTAAATGAACATGAGCCGGCAATGGATGTACGATGACCGATGCTCTCCCCAGTTCATTAATGGTGTGCATAATTTTCTGCTTGTGGCTGAGGCGAACAAGCAGGTGGATGGTTTTATGCCTTGTCCATGTGCTCACTATAAGAATGATCTGAATTAGTCTAAGTCAAGAACCATTCACGTCGACCTGTTTGAGTCCGGTTTCATGCCCCACTATAATGTTTGGACCAAGCATGGAGAAGCAGGGGTTATGATGGAAGACAACGAAGAAGAAGAGGATGACGATAGCTATCCTGGCCATGGGTTCCCTGAATATGATGGTACAACAATGGGGCAAGAAGATGAGCTGGCAACGCGGGAAGAAGTTGAAGAAGAGGCGTCAAATGAGCCCGCTGATGTTCTAGGTCGGGAAATTGCCGATGCAAAGAGAAACTGTGCAAGTGAAAAGGAGAAGAAGAAGTTGCAGCACATGTTAGAGGATCACAAGAAAATTTTGTACCCGAATTGTGAAGCTGACAAGAAAAAGCTGGGCAGCACACTGGAATTGCGGCAATGGAAGGCAGAGAATGGTGTATCTGACAAGGGATTTGGATAGTTGCTGATAATGTTAAAGAAGATGCTTCCAAAGGACAACGAATTGCCCGAGAGTATGTACGAAGAAAAGAAGGTTGTCCGCCCTCTAGGATTGGAGGTGCAGAAGATACATGCATGCCCTAATGACTGCATCCTCTACTGTGGTGAGTACGAGGATTTGAACGCAGGCCCGGTATTCGGTGCATTGCACTTTAAGATCAGCCGTGATGACCCTGGTGATGTCGAGGGCGAGCACCCCAGGAAGAAGATTCCTGCCAAGGTGATGTGGTATGCTCCTATAATACCATAGTTGAAATGTCTGTTCCAAAACAAAGAGCATGCCAAGTCGATGCGATGGCACAGAAAAGATCGTAAGAAAGACAGGAAGTTGAGAGTACCCACTGACAGGTCGTAGTGGAGGAAAACCGAGAGAAAGTACTAGGAGGACTTTGCAGATGACGCAAGGAACGTATGGTTTGCTCTAAGCGCATATGGCATTAATCCTTTTCGGGAGCAGAGCAGCAACCATAGCACCTGGCATGTGACTCTATGTATGTATAACCTTCCTCCTCAGTTGTGCATGAAGCGGATGTTCATTATGATGCCATTGCTCATCCAAGGGCCTAAGCAACCTGGCAACGACATTGATGTGTACCTAAGGCCATTAGTTGAAGAAGTCTTACAGTTGTGGAATGAAAAAGGTGTACGTGCGTGGGATGAGCACAACCAGGAAGAATTTGACCTACATGCATTGCTGTTTATGACCATCAATGATTGGCCTGCTCTCAGTAACCTTTCAGGAGAGACAAACAAGGGATACCACGCATGCACGCACTGTTTGGATGATACAGGCAGTATATGTTCAGATAATTGTGAGAAGAATGTGTACCTGTGACATCATCGATTTCTTCCGAGCAGGCATCTCGTAAGAAAGAAAGGCAAGCATTTCAAAGGTGAGGAAGATCACCGGACGAAGCCTCGCCACCGTACCGGTGATGATGTACATGATATGGTCAAGGATTTGAAGTTAATCTTTGGAAATGGTCCTGGCGGACAATCTGTTTCGAATGACGCTGAGGGACGCGCACCCATGTGGAAGACAAAATCTATATTTCGGGACATGCCCTATTGGAAAGACCTAGAGGTCCACTCTGCAATCAACGTGATGCACGTGACAAAGAATATTTGTGTGACCCTGCTTGGCTTCTTGGGCGTGTATGGGAAGACAAAATATACACCGGAGGCATGGGAGGACCAGCAACGTATGCACGGAAAGGACGGCATACATCAGGGTCATGCCAGCTATGCTCTTACCAAAGAAGAGAAGAAAATCTTCTGTGAATGTCTGCCCAGTATGAAGGTACCGTATGGCTTCTCATCGAATATAAATGGAATAATTAATATTGCAGAGAAAAAGTTTCAGAACCTAAAGTCTCATGACTGCCACATGATTATGACGCAGCTGCTTCCGGATGCATTGAAGGGGCTTCTACCGGAAAACGTTCGATTCGCATTCCTTAATACAATATCTCAGAAGGTAATCGATCCAGAAATCATCCCAAGGTTGGAGAATTATTTGGTGCAATGCCTTGTCAGTTTCGAGTTGGTATTCCCATCATCCTTCTTCAATATGATGACACGCGTCCTAGTTCACCTATGCGGAGAGATTGTCGTTCTGGGTCCTGTATTTCTACACAATATGTTCCCCTTTCAGAGGTTCATGGGAGTCTTTAAGAAATATGTTCATAATCGTGCCAGGCCAGAAGGAAGCATCTCCAAGGGCCATGAAAATGAGGAGGCCATTAATTTTTGGGTTGACTTTATTCCTGACCTTAAGTTGATTAGTGTTCCTGAATCACGACATAAGGGAAGATTTGGTGGAAATGGCATGCTTGGACCGGATCAGATAATATGTATGGACGAACATTCTCTCACTAAAGCACACTACACAGTTCTACAAAATTCTGCCTTGTGGCTCTGTATATGGAGGAAGACAAGAATATTCTAAGCTCCAAATACCTGGAGCAGTCTGAAGACTGGATTACACGTGAACAAATGAGGACTTTTGCCGGTTGGTTGCGGACACGTGCCATGCATGACGCCGATATTGAAGATGACCTGTACTTGTTGTCCCAGTTACCATCTTCAAATATAATGACTTTCAAACATACGAGATAAATGGGAATACATTTTACTCGATCGCCCAAGATAAAAAGAGCACCAACCAAAACTGTGGTGTCCGCTTTGATGCAGCAATCAGTAGGGGAAATGACACATATTATGGTTACATAGAGGAGATATGGGAACTTGACTATGGACCTGATTTGAAGGTCCCTTTGTTTGGGTGCAAATGGGTCAATATGAAAGGAGTCGGCGTAAAGGAAGACCCGCAGTATGGAATGACAATAGTGGACCTCAACAATCTTGCGTAGGCAGACGAACCATTCGTCCTAGCCAATGATGTGGCGCGGGTTTTCTATGTGAAGTACATGTCTATCAAGTCGAGAAAAAGAAAAGATAAGGAAGCGAATACATCATACGATAAGCCAAAGCGCCACATAGTTGTTTCAGGGAAAAGAAACATCGTGGGACTTGATGACAAGACAGACATGAAAGAAGATTATGAAAATTTTCATGAGATTGCTCCCTTCAGAGTGAATATTGACCTGAGCTTCCAGTTAATGATGAAGATTGTCCATGGTTACGGCGCAAAGGGACACACATGAAGAAAAAGTTTCACACCCAAAGATAATAGGGAATCTTTGTAATAGTTCAGGTGCTTATGTGTTTTGCATTTGAAACATGTACTTTTGTTCGTCGGACAAATGTGTACCTTTTGACTTCATTTGCTAATTTTCAGCTCATTTACTAATTTTTTTGAGCTAAATGACCCTAAAATTGAAAATCACTACACATGGACTCTAAAAAAGTTGAAAGTTGGCATGGTATGAACATTTCACCCAGATAGCATATGCAAAAAAGTTGAAAGTTTTCATGGTATCAACATTTCACCCACTTAGCATATGCAAAAAAGTTGAGAGGGTTGGGGCAAAAACTGGATGCACTTCGTGTACAAAATGGACAATCTATTTTGAAGTATCAAGGTTTCGGACGAAAACTCATCTGTTACGAAGCAAATTCATTTTTTTAACTTATTACAACTACAGACTATTTGTGCGTTTAGTATGCACCATTCAAAGCCACGTCATCAACTTTCAACCCTTTCTGACATCATTTGCTATTTTTCATGCATTTTCTGGGTTTTTTTAGCTAAATGACCCTAAAATTTAAAATCACTTCAAATGAACTCTGAAAAGGTTGACCGTTGGCATGGTATCATCATTTCTCCCACATAGCATGTGCAAAAAAGTAGGGAGGGTTACGGCAAAAACTGGATCCACTTCGTCTACAAAATGGACAATCTCTTTCGAAGTATCAGGGTTTCAGATGAATATTCATCTATCAAAAAAGGCATTTCATTTTTTTAAATAACCTAAGTATATTACCAAATTGAATATAATGATAAAACACACTAATATTAAACATAAGAAAAAATAATCACTCGAAAATCTATTTTTAAAGTAAAGTTATTCCCAAACTAGTGATTCACACAAATTTCAAATATTTCAAATTTAAACCATTCGAATTTGAAAACTATTCGCACTAATAGAAAGTTTTTAATTTTTTGTACCTAAAGCAAAAATATTCACAAAGAAACTCTAAATACAGCAGAAAACAACTCAGAAATAAATAAAAGAAAATAAATAAAGCAGAAAAGAAAAAACTAAATAAAAAAATCCCGCCTACTGGGCCACAGCGGCCTGTATACGACTAGAAACCCAACATGTAGTTGGGGCAGGATGCAGGCCCGCAAGGCCCAGTAGGGCCACAGGGCAGCGCGGCAGAGTTAGGCCCAGAAGCCTTCTATAGAGAGGAGTTCGAGAGAGCAGCCACGCCGGGGCTTTTAAACTAGTGCGGGCGCCCCTCGGCTAGCGAGGTGGGACTAAACTTGTCTGCACCACACCTGCACCAAGGGACCCCCTTAGTACCGGGTCGTGACTCCAACTGGTACTAAAAGGGAGGTCTTTAGTACCGGTTGGAGCCACCACCCGGTAGTAAAGGGGGTGCGCTTCCCGCCGCTTCGCCTGGCCAAAACAGCCCTTTAGTACTGGTTGGTGGCTCCAACCGGTGCTAAAGAAGGGTCTATATAAGCAGCACTTCAAAATATCGTCAATTTTGTTCTCTTCCTCTTCTTCTTCTTCTCTGCCCCGTCGCCACCGCCCCCCCCCCATCGTATCCATCCCTGTCGCTGCCCCTGTCCCCATCGCCGTCCGTCGCCATCCCCGTCATGGCCCCGGCCCGTCGCGGACCCCCCGTCACTGCTGTGAGCTCTTGCGCCCCTCCAAGTCCACACACACGCACAGTAATTTTTATGTTTTTTAGTTATAGAAATGTTAGGAATATTTTTGTTTTTTCGGTATAGAAATGTTAGTAATTTTTATGTTTTTTAGTTATAGAAATGTTAGAAATTTTTCTGTTTTTTAGTTATAGAAAAGTTAAAAATGTTATAAAAATGTTAAATTTTTTAGAAATGTTAGTTTTAGTTAGATGAATTAGCTAAATCAAAATCCAAACATTTAAAATGTTACATTTTCATATAGTATTTGTTCTTGATGTTAACGATGCCCGGCCCGCATCCTCGTCATCGACCCGTTCGCGGCGACGTCCTGCTTCAGAGGAGGCATTTCCGGGACTGGGCTCCACCGGGCTGGCACTGGGAGGTGCTACCTTCAGGGGCGCGCCGCTTGGTGAGGAACCAAGCCCCGGGTCCTATCGTCGACCCGGAGCTCCTTTGGTGGCGTTCGCGCGGGCCACTTCCGGTGCAGAGGGAGCCGGCCCCGCCGGAGGTCGTACATCGCCTTGTCAGGGAGGAGGACGAGCACGTTCGTTGCTACATGGCTGCTATGGACGTCAGGTTCTCCAATACCTGGCAGATTCTTCGTGGATCTCACCCGAGCTATGATCCTGTGGTGGTTCCTTCTCTTTGGGTGTCCACCGCACGCGCCTCAGGAATAGCGAGCGAACTAGATAATTCGATAGTATTCTATCTATATTAGCAAGCTAGTGATGTATTCGATAATATCTGAGATGATGTATTCGAGATTATATATATTATTCGATAATATTCGAGACGATGATGTATTCGAGATTATATTCGATGATGCATATTAATTATCTACTATGATTCAGTTTTTTCTTTCAAGATGGATATATATTATCTACTATTATTCGAGATGCATATCAATTATCTACTATTATTCAAGATGCGTACTAAATTGTTTTATATTTCTTCTAGATTAGTTAAATAAAAGCTATGGTGGACAATACCGGCAGAGACGAAGGAGAAGAGGCTATGTTCGCCCTCATACGCTCCCCGAGCCAGCCAGATGATCAAAATGAAGAAAATGATGGTTCCAAATATCTGAACAATACAGGGGAGGGTGATATGATATTCGATCGAGACGACCGAATTGATGAAGTCCAGAACTATGCTGATGATCTTCAAATAGCAAATACCAGCGAGCTACATGTTTATAGAAGCAGGCATCTAGTGATCATCACGTGTTTTTAAATGATTGTATATATATTAACGAATCAATCTTTCTTCTTCCAGCCCTCCGGATCGAGCAAATCGTCTGCTGGGAGCAAGACAGTGCGTGGCCCGGCCAAAAAGGTGAAGGAAGGCATAAAGTACAACATCGATGCCATCAAAGATAATGGCGAACCGATGACGATAGAGCCAAAAAACTGCTTTGGGAAGCTCTTATGTCACGTTTCACGCTACCAGATCGTTTCACAACTTAAGATGTGCAGAAAGTCAAGAACGCTGCTCTTAGGAAGATGGCAGTTGCATTCAAAAACCACAAGAAAACTGTATGGGTCACGTACGTCAAAGGAGGAAAGAAGACTCCAGAATTCACGGGAACATTGGAGAAGCAAAGAGATCACTGGCCAGCTTGCATGAAATTCAAGGAATCGGAACTAGCTAAGGAAAGGTCGAGAATAAACACGATCAATGTCACGAAAAAGGAGCAGGCTGCAGTGGCTAGGTGGTGGCCCGGCCTAAGTGGGATAAGGCTTAGGAAGAGATGCAGGCTGTAGGGGTTAGTCCAATTACTTTGACCTGGCCCCCCAGGTGCAGGACTTGGTTCTACGCGCATGGGGGCCGTTGGACCCAAAGATAGGCCACATTTTGAAGAAGGCAAGTCTTAAAGGAGTCGAGGACAAAATATTTGTTGCAATAGAAGAGACTCGAATGGGGGTGTTCACGCCCAAATAGAGAACGACGAGCTTACGCGCGCCCTGGGAAATCCTGAACACCCGGGAAGAACACGAGGCATAGGCGTTGCTCCGTGGGATGAGGGGTTTTCAGACTGGAATACCAACTACAGAAGTCGTGCCTGAAGGAAGATGGAGGAGGGGAAGAAGAGGAAACTGGAGGAGGAGCAGAGGAAGAAGGAAGCAGAATGCCTTAAAGGCCTAGAACTTTCGCACACGGAGTTGGCACTCCTATTGCATTGGCAGCAGCAGCAGATCGAGGAAATCACCAGCCAAGGAAGGGGTCTCTGCAGCGGTAGGAGCTAGCGGATCCAGCCTTGGATAGCACCACCCCGTCCATGCCCAGAAGCAGCGTGGGTTCCGCACCGGGCCATGAGCCACTACTGGATACATACCCTGTGGATGGCATCATTGAGAACACTAATTGTGAGCTACATACATTAGTGAAGAACATATCCATCAAGGTGGCGGATGGCGTTGGTTATACAAACCCCCCTTGAAGCAACCTTCCATTGCAATCTGCTTCCAGCTGGTTATGCTCGTGTCGCGGTTGATGAAGTGGTGGCGGAATATAGGGGGCTACAGCTTGACATTCCTGATGGTGACGACGAGCACACTGGCAGAGGCATTACATCGTATCGTTCTATGGAGAAAGGATTGCATCGCTTTCCAAGGCCACCGACACCGCGTCAGCCAGCTCGTCCTCCAAGTCCGCCATCATTTCAGTTGTCGGCTCCAGATCCTCCAAGTCAGCCACCACCTCTGCAGACTCCTGCTCCTCGAAGTTCGCCAACGCGTGAGGCCACTCCTCCTCCTCCAAGTCTGGCACTGCGTTATCCCACTCCTCCTCCTCCAAGTTGTCCGGCACCACGTCAGCCCAGGCCTCCTCCTCCAAGTCATGCACCACGTATGCCGTCTCCGTCCCCCAAGCAACTGCAGAAGAGAGCCTCCGCGGCTATGGCAGCTGGCGGTACAAGTACAGGAGGCAAGAGATTCCAATCTAGTCCAAGCCTCGCGCCTCTTCCGATGAGGCCTTACGACATGAGCGAAGATGAAAACACAGCCGAAGTCAGGAGATAATTGGATGCCCATTTTGGACCGAAACCGCCACCGCCACCAAAGGAGAAAGTGTTGAGCATGCCATTGAGAACTTTATTCATATGGCTAACGCACCAACTCCCAAGCCTGTTTACTCGGAATATGAGCGCCAAATCAGGAAGGCATATGAGCGCCAAAAGAAGGAGTCAAGCTCGAGCTCCAGCCAAGCAGCTGCCAAGAAAAGCGGGAAAACTATTCCCCATCTGGGAGAACACGTGGTGCAATCGATCCCCCCGCTCATTGTACCATCAACACATGTGAGTACCGGCTACGATCTGTTGATAATAACCGATGCTCATAGAAGGATGGCTGAAGAGCCCGGTGTCACTACGGAACAACTCCTAGAGCTCGAGCTGGCACCATTGATTACAGAGGCAGAAATAAAACGAAAATATGCCCGCGGCGAACCTTTGGTCAAGCCTGAGGAGGTCAAGAAGCTCTCAACCAGAATGTATGAATTGCATGAATGGTACATGAAAATTACCAAGACTACCAATCGAGAGTCCCTCATGGTCAAAGTCAAGGTAGATCATTACCACCATGAGAATGCTATGTGTGTCGAGTTTACAGAACTATTTCAGTTATTCAATAAAGACGTGCTCGACAATGCTCTTGTCAGTTGCTATAGTTTGTAAGTGATTTCTTTTGTACTTTAATTAAGTCTCTAGCTACCTATAGTGCTCATTGATCATTACCTGTAATTATCCTCACTATATTCTTTTCTATGGTACTATGCAGAATGAAGATCTATGAAATGAAATATGCTGGACGGTATGGCATTGGATTCATTGACCCAAATACCGTTAATCAAGAGACATGGTTAGAGCCATTCTATCGAGAAGATACAGAGACTACCTTCCTAGAGTTCTTGAAGCGCCTAAATACCAATCAAGATATACTACTTCCTTACCACTTCGGGTGAGTCACACTGTCTTGTACTACAAATTCTGTTTTTTCTTACTAGCTAGATGTTAATTAATAAGTGTATAGGGTTTAGGGTAGTTGATGAGTGTTATGCACATGCCCGCTTAATTTTTATACATCCAAACGTGTGTGCACGCAGTTTCCACTGGATCTTGTTAATAATTCGAGTTGAAGATGCTGAATTTGAAGTTCTGGACTCGCTACTTAAACCACCCGAGCAGTACGAAATCATGAAGGGGATAGTCGACAGGTAATTTCAATCATTATCAAACTATATGTCTGCCTCTTTAGTTCGTCATTTCTTGATATCAACTAATTAATAACTACTTTATTCATTTTCTTTGCCAGTGGGCAGGGCTTGGCAAAAGTTCAGGAAAGAGGTTCCAGGTCCATGTAAAGAAAAATTGTATTGGTATCGACCCAAGGTATAATTAATTAAGTAGTACTAGCTAGCTACCATCTCTTTAATTCTAGTTTCAATACCATTAGTTATCATGCTTGATTAATTATTTGAATTCTATTCTTGTAAAGTGCATGAAGCAGTTGCCGGGGAATGATCTATGTGCATACTACGTTTGCAAGAACATTCGCATGATGGCGTCCGAAAGAAGCAGAGATGATAGATAGCAATGGGTACGTTTGCCAGAGCACTATTCACAAATTTTACATCATTACCGATATTTAATATATATACACACAACTAATACATGCATATTTGATCTCCTTCTTTAAAGTTCAAGGACGTGTGGGAGACGCTCCTTCCAGGGGAACGCGTATGACCAATTCAAGAAGAAATAGCGGGATTTTTGCTCGACCAGGTCGTAGATCTCATAGGAGAATTCCATTACCCGCTACCACCGCAGTAATGCCTCCATATGTGTAGGAGAAATTGTATATATATACATGTGTATGTGTGAATGGTGGTGCGAGAGACATTTGATGATATATATATGTATATATATATATATATATATATATATATATATATATATATATATATATATATATATATATGATCAGTTCTACGAGAAATTCTATTTATATATATGCATAACATGTACAATATGTAGTATTGTAAAATACCAGAAAATGAAAAAGAATTAAATGGAAAACACAAAATTAAAGGAAAAAGAAATCATAAACCCAAAAAACCCTAAACCTTTAGTACCGGTTGGTAACACCAACCGGTACTAAAGGTCTCCCAGCCCCCAGCGCGGGCTCATGCCACGTGGTGACCCTTTAGTCGCGGTTCGTGGTGAACCGGGACTAAAGGGGGGACCTTTAGTCCCCACACTTTAGTGTCGGTTGCAGAACTAGCACTAAAGGCCCTTACGAACCGGTGCTAAATCCCGGTTCTGCACTAGTGTCATCTAATCATCATCTACTTCTTGTGCTAGCTCATCGTTTACTTATATGCAAAGTTTCCATTAATTGATCGCGTTCTATGAACCCGCCACCATTTCTCAGCATTTCCTAACCTATTTCCCGCCACCCAGCGATATGGCACATAAACCTAGGTGCGGCGCGACGCATGGAGGCAACAAGCGCAGCCTGTAGCACATCCACCTTTTCAAAGCATGAGAACGCACCAAAGCGCCACCTTTATCATAAACCTCATCGACGAGGAAAACCAGAAGGCGCCACGACCCGTCGAGGCCGCGGCGCTCCCAGGCAACACGATGGACGACGCCATGATGTGCGTCATCACTAGGGTTGAGTAGACCATTGGTGCATGGCGCTTTAGTGCCGCGAATCAAGATAGGCATGTCAGCGCTGAGAGGCTACAGGTTGCCGCAGAACATGATCGATGGCGCGCCACAGAGCAAGCTAGGCACGTGCGCGTCGATAGGCTGCGGCTCGCTGCACGGCTACACTATTGGTGCACCACAGAGCTAGAGGCGTGACGTGCCGCACAACAAGAGCGGATCCATCGGCGCTTGCCTAGTGTCGATAGGGCGTCGTAGCTGGGTAAACGTCCCGTCAGTACCCCCATTCCTCACCAGGAGTGGGCACATGCATGCCCACTGCGCCGTACTTGTATCAGAGGCCGGCCGCACCATACTTGCAACGGACGCCTGCAGTGCCGTTTGCATGGGTCACGTCGTTCGCCTTGTCCGTGGCCCGCTCAATGCCAATGCGCTGGTCGGTAGGCTCGGCTGCCTCCTTGGCCCAAGTGTCCACCTAGGCATAGTAGAGGAACATGGCCGTCGCATCCTCGAGGTGGTGATCTCCAATGAAATAGCCAACTTGGAGCTCGAGATCGCACTCTAGATGTACCGCGAGCGTGTCGATCTCTTGGATGAACGCCTGCATGAGTTCAGGCAGAGCCAAGAGCTATCGTAGGCAAGGGCTGCTGGTCATGGTCTCATGGATGTGTTTTATTTTGTTGAGTCATTTCGACGTGGATAGGTATGTATTCACAGCAATCATACTATTGCTCTGTTTCAATGTGTGTACTCTATTTAGCCATTCTTATATGTTCTGTTTCAATGTGTGTTTATACACTTTCCATTCTATATATGTGGATGATAACATAGATTCAAATTAGTTTGCAAAAACAGGAAAATAGAATTCGTAATATATATAATATTAATTGTTCATTAGTTCATCACAAAATAAATATAATATCATCACATATACATGATTATACTTAACTACTAGGTACAATGCATAAAATTGAAAAACAATAATGAAACTAACAATCCCTCATGGGGCCAGTATTCCGGCAGCCCCTCTCCAACACCTTCCTGGTGCGCGGCATCTTCCCAGAGCTGAGGCAGTACTCCGCCTCCTCCGCCTTGCAGTGCTTCACGTGCCTATCTGCCTCTTGCAGGCGGACGCGCGCAAACGATCTTGTCATTTCGTTGGGCACCCACCGGAGCTCCTCTTCAGTGCCACGCCCGAGCTTATCAGCCCAGCTCCACGCAGTGACGAGGTGCCTAGCGCCTCTGGCCTTCCTCGCGAAGTACCCGTCTTCGTACACCTCCTCTCCATGACGACGCGCCCACCCCCAAAGCTCCACCGTCTCCTTTTTCCAGGCGGCATCACAGGCTTCACAGGCCGCCGAGTACCTGGCATCCTCCTCGTCCATCTCCTTCTTGAAATCCACTTGCCTGGCTTTCTCAGCCAGCCGCAGCGACTTCCAAAGACATAGATCATACTGAGCCCAAAAGCAAGCCAAAGTTGGGGGTCCGACGCAACCTCGTTCGGCGGCACGTAGGTGTCCTCATCGCTGCTCTTTGAGTGAGCATCCTCGGGGGTAGGGACTCCTGATCGGCACGTCGGCAGACTAGCGGCGCCATGGCAAAGATTTGAGAGAGAGAGATGGTGATCAAGGGGATGATCTGGATGAGAATCCAGGCGGGATGACTTGAGCAAGGTAGTATTTATTGGCAGTCGGAATCCGAGGATCGACGGGAAAAGTACACAAGTCGGTCGCGAGAATTTACGATTACTGTTGTGTGAATTACACAGGGTTCCCGCCACAAAATCCGTGTGTCCACATAATAGCTGACAGTTCCCAATGCAGAATTGTGTCTAATTAATAAAGCCCGCCACTCACCTTCCAAACCACGAGGCACGAAATAGAGTTCCAATCATGTGGGGCCGGTTGTCTTGGCAGATTTTACATTTTCTTTTTTGAACACCAGATATTTAAATCGTCTCACGATTTTTTAACTCGCACACAAGTACACAAATATGATTTTGCAACCCATTATGGTTACCCGTTGCATGTAGATGTAGTTCAGATTTGAATTACAGTCATTAAATGGCTAGAAAATCACTTACATGTCTTCAAAAGGTCAAATGACCCCTGAAATTTTCCCAATTTTCACATGGCAGTTGTATTACTGCATGTTACACATTGAAAAAAATTGAAGGCCGTAAGAGGAAACTATCTGTCGTTCGTCATGAAACATGCATTGTTCCCTTCTCGGAATAATGAGCCTTCTAGGGAGTTGCTCCGGTTTGTGAGGGGTGTGTGTCCAAGCATTCGTCAAACAGGCTAATATTTTTACCACATCACCTTGGTGGCATGACATTATATCAAGCAAGGTTTCATGTTTTTCTAATCATTTTTTATTTTTCTTGGAATTAAAATGCCATGGCACTCCATGCATGTGTCCATGCTGTGAGACCAATATGTTTGAAAATTCCTTCTAATCTACTACACATGGAATTAACTCGCACACAAGTACACAAAAATGAATTTTCAAACCGTTATGGTTAGCCATTGGATGTACATCTAGTTGAAATTTGAATTACGCTCATCAAATCGTTAGGAAATCACTTAAATGTCTTCAGAAGGTCAATTGACAGCTAAAATTTTCCAAATTTTCACATGACAGTTTGTATCAGTGCACATTACAAGTAGAAACAATTTGAAGGCCGTAAGAGGAAGCTATCTGTCGTTTGTCATCAAACATGCATTGTTCCCTCTCGGAACCACGAGCCTTCTAGTGAGTTGCTCCGGTTTGTGAGGGGTGTGTGTCCAAACTTTCGTCAAACAGGACAATTTTTGTACCACATCATAGTGGGATGACATCACATCAAGTAAGGTTTCATGTTTTCCTGACCATTTTTTATTTTTTTGGAATTGAAATGTCATGCCACTCCATGCAAGTGTCCATATTGTGAGACCAATATGTATTGAAAGTTACTTTTAATTTACTGCACACGGAATTAACTCGCTCACAAATACACAAATAGGATTTTTCAAACCGTTATGGTTAGCTGTTGCATGTAGATGTTGTTCAAATTTTAATTACGGTCATTAAATGGCTAGAAAATCACTTAAATGTCTTCAAAAGGTTAAATGACCCCTGAAATTTTCCAAATTTTCATATGGCAGTTGTATTAGTGCACGTTACACGTAGAAAAAAATTAAGGCCGTAAGAGGAAACTATCTGCCGTTTGTCATCAAACATGCATTGTTCCCTTCTCGGAATAATGAGCCTTCTAGTGAGTTGTTCTGGTTTGTGAGGGGTCTGTGTCCAAACTTTCGTCAAACAGGCCATTTTTTTACCACATCATCTTGGTGGCATGACATTACATCAAGCAAGGTTTCATGTTTTTCTGATCATTTTTATTTTTTTGGAATTAAAATGCCATGGCACTCCATGCATGTGTATATGTCGTGAGACCAATATGTTTGAAAATTCCTTCTAATTTACTGCACATGGAATTAACTCGCACACAAGTACACAAAAATGATTTTTTAAACAGTTATGGTTAGCCATTGCATGTAAATCTAGTTTAAATTTGAATTACGGTCATTAAATGGTTAGGAAATCACTTCAATGTCTTCAGAAGGTCAATTGACCCCTAAAATTTTCCAAATTTTCACACGACAATTTGTATCAGTGCACACTACACGTAGAAAAAGTTTGAAGGCCGTAAGAGGAAGCTATCTGCCATTCGTCATCAAACATGCATTATTCCCTCTCGGAACAACCGGCCTTCTAGTGAGTTGCTCCGGATTGTGAGAGGTGTGCGTCCAAACTTTCGTCAAAGAGGCCAATTTTTGTACCACGTCATCTTGGTGGCATGACATCACATCATGTCAGGTTTCATGTTTTCCTGGTCATTTTTTATTTTTTTGAAATTGAAATGCCATGGCACTCCATGCTTGTGTCCACGCCGTGAGAACAATATATATTGAAAATTACTTTTAATTTACTGCACATGGAATTAACTCGCACACAAGTACAGAAATATGATTTTTCAGACCGCTATGGTTAGCTATTGCACGTACATCTAGTTAAAATTTGAATTACTGTCATTAAATGGCTAGAAAATCACTTAAAATTCTTCAAAAGGACAAATGACCCCTGAAATTTTCCAAATTTTCACATGACAGTTAATCTCAGTGCACGTTACACGTAGAAAAAATTTGTAGGTCGTTAGATGAAGCTATCTGCCTTTCGTCATCAAACATGCATTGTTCCCTCTCGGAACTACGAGCCTTATAGTGAGTTGCTCCGGTTTGTGAGGGGTGTGTGTCCAAACTTTCGTCAAATAGGCCAATTTTTGTACCACATTATCTTGGTGGCATGACATTACATCAAGCAAAGTTTCTTATTTTCCTAATTATTTTTAATTTTTTTGGAATAAATATGTCATGGCACTCCTTGCATGTGTCCATGTCGTGAGACCAATATGTTTGAAAATTCTTTCTAGTTTACAGCACAGGGAATTAACTTGCACAGAAGTACACGCACATGAGTTTTCAAACCGTTATGGTTAGCCATTGCATGTACATCGAGTTCAAATTTGAATTATGGCCATTAAATGGCAAGAAAATCACTTAAATGTCTTCAAAAGGTCAAATGACCCCTGAAATTTTCCAAATATTCACCTGATAGTTAGTATTAGTGCACATTATACGTAGAAAAAATTTGAAGGCCGTAAGAGGAATCTATCTGACGTTCGTCATCATACATGCATTGTTCCCTCTTGGAACCATGAGCCTTCTAGTGAGTTGCTCCGGTTTGTGAGAGGTGGGTGTCAAAACTTTCGTCAAACAAGCCAATTTTTGTACCACATCATCTTGGTGACATGACATTACATCAAGCAAAGTTTCATGTTTTCTTGATCATTTTTTATTTTTTTGGAATGAAAATGCCATGGCACTCCATACATCTTTCCATGATGTGAGACCAATATGTTTGAAAATTCCTTCTAATTTACTGCACATGGAATTAACTCGCACACAAGTACACAAACATGATTTTTCAAACCGTTATGGTTACCTTTGCATGTACATCTAGTTCAAATTTGAATTACGGCCATTAAATGGCTAGAAAATCACTTAAATGTCTTCAAAAGGTCAAATGACCTCTGAAATTTTCCAAATTTTAACATGACAGTTAGTATCAGTGCACATTACACGTAGAAAAAATTTGAAGGCCGTAAAAGGAAGCTATCTACCGTTCGTCATCAAACATGCATTGTTCCCTCTCGGAACCACGAGCCTTCTAGTGAGTTGCTCTGGTTTGTGAGGGGTGTGTGTCCAAACTTTCGTCATACAGGCCAATTTTTGTACCACATCCTCTTGGTGACATGACATTACATCAAGCAAAGTTTCATGTTTTCCTAATCATTTTTTAATTTTTTGGAATTAAAATGTCAGGGCACTCCATGCATGTGTGCATGCCGTGAGACCAATATGTTTGAAAATTCCTTCTAATTTACTGCACATGGAATTAACTCGCACACAAGTACACAAGCATTATTTTTCAAACCGTTATGGTTAGTCGTTGCATGTTCATCTAGTTCAAATTTGAATTACGGTCATTAAATGGCTAGAAAATCACTTAAATATCTTCAAAAGGTCAACTGACCCCTGGAGTTTTCCAAATTTTCACATGATAGTTAGTATCAGTGCACATTACACGTAGAAATTTTTTTAAGGCTTTAAGAGGAAGCTATCTGCCGTTCGTTGTCAAACATGAATTGTTCCCTCTCGAAACCACGAGCCTTCTAGTGAGTTGCTCCGGTTTGTGAGGAGTGTGTGTCCAAACTTTTGTCAAAGAGGCCAATTTTTGTACCACATCATCTTGGTGGTATGACATTACATCAAGCAAGGTTTCATGTATTTAATTTTTTTGGAATTTAAATGCCATGCTACTCCATGCTTAATTGTGTCATAGCCGTTAGACCAATATGTTTGAAAATTTCTTTCAAATTTACTACACGTGGAATTAAATCGCACACAAGTACACAAAATATGACTTTTCAAACCGTTTTGGTTAGCTGCTTCATGTACATGTAGTTCAAATTTCAATTATGGTCATTAAATGGCTAGAAAATCACTTAAATATCTTAAAAGGTCAAATGACCCCAGCAATTTTCCAAAATTTGATATGACAGTTGTATTAGTACTACAAATTTTCTCGTACATTTAAAACAACATCCGTTGCCACTTTACTCCAAATTCGTCTTTCACAGCTAATAAAAAATATCTACAACATCACACATAGTTGTTTTGTAGGAATCGTTTGCGGCGAAAAATTCTGGGTCTATTTAAGTCTTCCTCCTTAAGCTTCGCCGGCTCGTCTGCTCCAATGCCAGCAACCCCCGAATCCACAAACACCGATCCCCAAGCCCGCACCCCCTTCTTGCAAAGATGATGCCATGGAAAGGCTTCGTGAAGGCCCGTACGATGGCCGCCCCCCCCCCCCCCCCTCGAGCGTGGCCGCTTACGCCGAGAGTGCCACCGCATCTGCACTAAGCGCGGCCGCTTCCACCGAGAGGGCATCTGCAGCAGCCGACAGGGCAGCTGCAGCAGCCGATACGGCTACACCTGCTGCTGCGACGGCGGCTGCAAACGCCGAGAGCGCTTGATAACCCATAAGTATAGGGGATCAATTGTATCATATTTCAATAAGTAAGAGTGTCGAACCCAACTAGGAGCTAAAGGTAGAACAAATATTCCCTCAAGTTCTATCGACCACCGATACAACTCTACGCACGCTTAATGTTTGCTTTACCTAAAACAAGTGTGAAACTAGAAGTACTTTGTAGGTGTTATTGGATAGGTTTGCAAGAATATAAAGAGCACGTAAATATAAACTAGGGGCTGTTTAGATAAAGAAGCAATAAAGTTAGTATAGCGAGTGTGGAGAAGTGGTGGTAATAGTTGCGGAATTGTCCCTAAGCAATTGAATACTTTACTAGACCGATAGCAAGTTTTATGTGGGAGAGGCCACTGCTAGCATGTCATCTCTGACTTGGAATTCTATGCACTTATGATTGAAACTATTAGCAAGCATCAACAACTACTAATGTTCATTAAGGTAAAACCCAACCATAGCATTAAGATATATTGGTCCCCTTCAATCCCGTATGCATCAATTTATACATAGTCCTATCAACATACAACTAACCCTATGGTGTGATCCACGCGCGCGCTCATATGATGGGAACCAAAGGACAGCAACATAACCACAAGCAAATTAAACCAATCATATCAATTCAGCAATTACCGATAGGACAACGAAAATCTACTCAGACATCATAGGATGGCAACACATCATTGGATAATAATATGAAGCATAAATCACCATGTTCAAGTAGAGGGTACAGCGGATTGCGGGAGAGTGGACCGCTATAGATAGATGGGGGGAGGTGATGAAGATGTTGGTTAAGATGACGGAGGTGTTGGTGTAGATTGTGGTGACGATGATGGCCCCGGCGGTGTTCCCGTGCTACCGGGGGAGAGGGGGGAGAGCTCCCTTTCTTTTTCTTCTTCTTCCTTGACCTTCTCCCTAGATGGGAGAAGGGTTTCCCTTCTGGTCCTTGGCTTCCATGGCATGGGAGGGGCGAGAGCCCCTCTGAGATTGGATCTGTCTCTTTGTCTCTCTTTGTTTCTGCGCTCCAGATTCTGGCCTTTCACCGTTTCTTATATTGCCAGAGATCCGTAACTCCGATTGGGCTGAAATTTTAACACAAGTTCTATCCGGATATTAGCTTTCTTGCGGCGAAAGAAGGGCACCAACCGCCTTAGAGGGGGCCCTCGAGCATCCTCTCGCATTGATTCCACTTCCCAAAATTCATAAATATTCAAAAAATAATCTCTGTCAGTTTTTATCCCGCGTGGACTCCGTTTGATATGCATTTTCTACGAAACAAAAAACATGCAACAAACAGGAACTGGCACTAGGCACTGGCTCAATATGTTAGTCCCAAAAATAGTATAAAAATTTTCCAAAAGTATTTAAAAGTTGTAGAATATTGGCATGGAACAATAAAAAATTATAGATACGACGGAGACATATCATCATCCCCAAGCTTAATTCCTGCTCGTCCTCGAGTAGGTAGATGATAAAAAAGATAATTTTTGATGTGGAATGCTACCTAGCATAATCTTGATCATATATCTAATCATGGCATGAATATTAAGACATAAGTGATTCAAAGCAATAGTCTATAATTTGACATAAAGACATCAATACTCAGGCATCCCAACAAACAATCATGTCTTTCAAAATATCAATGCTAAAGAACACTATCCCTACAAAATCATATAATCAGGTCATGCTCTATCTTCTTATCACAAAGTATTTATCATGCACAACCCCGATGACAAGCCGAGCAATTGGTTCATACATTTTAACGCGCTTTAGCTTTTTCAACCCTCACGCAATATATGAGCACAAGCCATGGATATAGCACTACAGGTGGAATAGAGTATGATGGTGGAGGTTGTGTGGAGAAGACAAAAAGGGAGAAAGTCTCACATCGACGCAGCTAATCAACGGGCTAAGGAGATGCCCATCAATTCATGTCAATGCAAGGAGTAGGTATTGCCATGCAACGGATGCACTGGAGCTATAAGTGTATGGAAGCTCAAACTGAAACTAAGTGGGTGTGCATCCAACCTGCTTGCTCATGAAGACCTCAGGCATTTGAGGAAGCCCATCATCGGAATATACAAGTTCTATAATGAAACTTCCCACTAGTATATGAAAGTGATAACTCA
This sequence comes from Triticum timopheevii, assembly GCA_963921465.1. Lineage (NCBI taxonomy): Eukaryota > Viridiplantae > Streptophyta > Magnoliopsida > Poales > Poaceae > Triticum > Triticum timopheevii. The sequence goes on along the minus strand of OY997268.1, from coordinate 618,930,489 downwards.
AGAGACTCTCTATATGAAGAACACGGTGCTATTTTGAAGCACAAGTGTGGTAAAAGGATAGTAACATTGCCCCTTCTCTCTTTTTCTCTCAATTTTTTTGTTTTTTTGGTGGGCTTCTTTGGCCTCTTTTTTTTTATTTGGGCTTCTTTAGCCTCTTTTTATAAAGTCCGGAGTCTCATCCCGACTTGTGGGTGAATCATAGTCTCCATCATCCTTTCCTCGTTGGGGCAATGCTCTAATAATGATGATCTTCACACTTTTATTTACTTACAACTCAATATTAAAACTTGATACTAGAACAAAAATATGCCTCCATATGAATGCCTCCGGCGGTGTACCGGGATGTGCAATGATCTAGCGTAGCTAGCAATGAAATCAAAAAATGGACAAGCCATGAAAACATCATGCTAGCTATCTTATGATCATGCAAAGCAATATGACAATGAATTCTCAAGTCATGTATATGATGATGATGGAAGTTGCATGTCAATATATCTCAGAATGGCTATGGAAGTGCCATGATAGGTAGGTATGGTGGCTGTTTTGAGGAAGATATAAGGAGGCTTATGTGTGATAGAGTGTATCATATCACGGGGTTTGGATACACCGGCGAAGTTTGCACCAACTCTCGAGGTGAGAAAGGGCAATGCACGGTACCACAGAGGCTAGCAAATTACGAAAAGGTAAGAGTGCGTATAATCCATGGACTCACATTAGTCATAAAGAACTCATATACTTATTGCAAAATTTTATTAGCCCTTGAAGCAAAGTGCTACTACGCATGCTCCTAGGGGGGAGATTTGTAGGAGTTAACCATCGTGTGCCCCCAACCTTCACACAAAGGAGGACAATAAATAATAAATCATGCTCCAACTTCGTAGCATAACCAGAGACTATACGTGCATGCTTTGGGAATCACAAACCATAACACCCATATTCTTACTAAACACAACCATTTACTAGTACCTCCCACATACTATCATCTCTATATCGCAAAACTATTGCAAGGAATCAGACATATCATATTCAGTGATCTACATGTTTTATGTAGGATTTTATGACTACCCATGTGAATGACCAATTCCCGCCATCTCTCTAAATAGATATATGTGAAGCAAGAGAGTTTAATTATTTCTACAAAAGATATGCCCACTCTCTAACAAATATAAGCAGAGCAAAAGAGCATTCTACAAATGGCTGTTTTCTATGTGAAGAGAAACAAGCAATCCAAACTTCAAATGATATAAGTGAAGCACATGAAGCATTCTATAAAGCCATACTCAAAAGATTTAAGTGAAGTGCAATGAGCATTCTATAAATCAACCATGTACTATCTCATACCAGCATGGTTCATAAAATAAAAGTGAAAACTAAATGCAAAAGACGCTCCAAGATTTGCACATATCGCATGAATGAAACGAATCCGAAAACATACCGATACTTGTTGAAGAAAGATGGGATGCCTTCTGGGGCATCCCCAAGATTAGACACTTGAGTCTCCTTGAATATTCACTTGGGGTTCCTTGGGAATACCCAAGCTTGATCTCTTGCCTCTCCTCATTTTCCTTATATCGAGACCTCCTTGATCTTCGAACACTTCATCCACACAAAACTCAATAGAAAACTCGGTAAGATCCGTTAGTATAATAAAGCAAATCACTACTCTAGGTACTGTTGAAAACCAATTCATATTTTGTTTTTTCATTTTAGATACTGTAATATAACTTTTCCATGGCTTAATCCACTGATAGAAATTGATAGTTTAATCAAAACAAGAAAACTATGCATCAAAAACAGAATCTGTCTTCAACAGGGCAGTCTGTAGTAATCTGAACATTCACCATACTTCTGGTACGCCAAAATTTCTGCAAAAATTAGGAAAAATAAAAAATATATTAGTCTCTTCTTGGACAGCGGATGAGTCCACAATATATTGTTTAACATAGGCATTAGAAGCATAATTATCATAACAATATTTAAGTATGGCAAAATTTTCAGATTTGTAAAGAGTAGCATCATACTTTCCAATCAAAGAAGCAATTTCATAAGCACCCTTAGAAGCAACAAATTCTTCAATTTGTTGAACATCATAGTAATTATAAACACCCTTAGCATACGATAATATGATTCCGTTATCACTGAACTCACATTGGTAGGGAAGGTGTTTCTTAGGGTTTTCAGAACAACAAGTAAAATCATATATTTCACATAAATTCCAAGCATAACATTGCAAACGATGAATTTGATCCAGTAAAAGTTTCCCTTTTTGAGATAAGCGGTGTCACACATAACAAGCATGCTCATCTAAAGTTTGCACTCAACTAAGCTAGTTGGGGTTTCAGCACGAGCACAATGGGACCTAAGATGACCCAAGTAAAAAGCTTCAGGAGTGTGATAGATTTTGAGTGGTTCTTCAACCATTAGTGTAGTAGGTACAACTAATTTTTTTGGTATTTTGCGTTTCCTACCCATAACTAAAGATAGAAAACAAGGTCACAAAATAAAAACTACTTAGTGATAAAGCAAACAAGCACACACGAGAATATTCACCCCACGCTATAACTCCCCGGCAACGGCGCCAGAAAAAGGTCTTGCTAACCCACAAGTATAGGGGATCAATTGTAGCCTCTTTCGATAAGTAAGAGTGTCGAACCCAATAAGGAGCTAAAGGTAGAACAAATATTCCATCAAGTTCTATCGACCACTAATACAACTCTACGCACGCTTAACGTTCGCTTTACCTAAAACTAGTGTGAAACTAGAAGTACTTTGTAGGTGTTGTTTGATAGGTTTGCAAGAATATAAAGAGCATGTAAATATAAACTAGGGGCTATTTAGATAAGGAAGCAATAAATTTAGTATAGCGAGTGTGGAAAAGTGGTGGTAGGAGTTACGGAATTGTCCGTAAGCAATTGACTACTTTACTAGACCGATAGCAAGTTTTATGTGGGAGAGGCCACTGCTAGCATGTCATCCCTGACTTGGAATTCTATGCACTTATGATTGTAACTATTATCAAGCATCAAGAACTACTAATGTTCATTAAAGTAAAACCCAACCATAGCATTAATATATATTGGTCCCCGTTAAATCCTGTATGCATCAATTTCTATGCTAGGTTGAAGCTTCTGCCACTCTTGCCCTCCAATACATAGTCATATCAACATACAACTAACCCTATGGTGTGATCCATGTGCGCGCTCATATGATGGGCACCAAAGGACAGCAACATAACCACAATCAAATTAAACCAATGATAGCAATTCACCAATTACCGATAGGACAACAAAAATCTACTCAGACATCATATGATGGCAACACATCATTGGATAATAATATGAAGCATAACGCACCATGTTCAAGTAGAGGGTACAGCGGGTTGCGGGAGAGTGGACCGTTGTAGATAGATGGGGAGAGGTGATGAAGATGTTGGTGAAGATAACTGAGGTGTTGGTCTAGATTGCGGTGACGATGATGGCCCCGGCGGCATTCCGGTGCCACCGGGAGAGAGGGGGAGAAAGCCCCCCTGTTGGGGAACGTAGTAATTTCAAAAAAATTCCTACGCACACGCAAGATCATGATGATGCATAGCAACAAGAGGGGAGAGTGTAGTCCACGTACCCTCGTAGATCGAAAGCGGAAGCGTTATGACAACGCGGTTGATGTAGTCGTACGTCTTCACGATCCGACCGATCCAAGTACCGAACGTATGGCACCTCCGAGTTCAGCACACGTTCAGCTCGATCACGATCCCCAGACTCCGATCCAGCAGGGTGTAAGGGATGAGTTCCGTCAGCACGACGGCGTGGTGACGATGATGATGTTCTATCGACGCAGGGCTTCGCCTAAGCACCGCAACGATATGACCGAGGTGGAATATGGTGGAGGGGGCACCGCACACGTCTAAGGAACGATCACGAGGATCAACTTGTGTGTCATGGGGTGCCCCCTGCCCCTGTATATAAAGGAGGGAGGGGGAGGTGCGGCCGGCCCCATAGGGGTGCGCCTGGAGGAGTCCTACTCCCACCGGGAGTAGGACTCCCCCGTCTTGCGTTGGTGGAGAAGGAAATGGGGGAGGGGAAAGAGGAAAGGGGGGCGCTGTCGTGGTTCTAAGTCTGACAGTAGAGTGGGGGGTAGGTATGGAGAGGCAAGGTCCTAGCTATAGAGAAGTTGTAAACACAAGCGATGTACGAGTTCAGGCCCTTCTCGGAGGAAGTAAAAGCCCTACGTCTCGGAGCCCTAAGGCGGTCGAGTGGATTATGTGTATAGGTGTTACAAGAGTGCGAACCCCTCTGCCTGTGGAGGGGGGTGGCTTATATAGAGTACGCCTGGACCCCTGCCAGCCCATGTAATGAAGGGTTTAAAGTGTATTAAGTCTGGGGCGTTACTGGTAACGCCCCACATAAAATGCCTTAACTATCATTAAGTCTATTCAATTACAGGCCGTTGCAGTACAGAGTGCCTTCTGACCTTCTGGTGGTCGAGTGTATCTTCATGGTCGAGTGTATCTCCATGGTCGAGTGAATCTCCATAGTCGAGTCCTTCTTCCGGTCGAGTCCTTCTTCCAGTCGAGTGGGTTCTTCGTTGGTCGACTGGAAGGTGATCTCTTCTAAAGCTGTCCTAGGGTAAGGCATTCAGGTCAGGCCTATGAGCCTACCCTAGGTATATGAATCCATCATTAGCCCCCGAATGGATTGAGGCTTGAATGAGGAAAGAGTTGATGCTGTTTCCGATTGGCTTTTGCATACCGGCTATGCGTCGTTCTGGATTAAGATCTTCTTTGTTGATAACGAACAACTCTTCTTCAGTCGACTCGATCCATTCTTGTCTTTCGTCGAGTGATCTTTTAGACTTTGCTGGTTCCCGAGTGTCGGATCGCAGGAAATCCCGCGTCTGACAGACCGATCTGCCGTTCGCGGATTCCACGGGATACGGAATTTGGGGGAGCGCGCGAAGCGGAACAGACCGTGGCACCCGGACGGGACGGGACATAAACGCCTTGATCTCCGCGCCGCCTTTTCCGCCACGTATTGTGTCAATGCAACTGTTTTGGGATATGATTAGGTTGCCTGGGTCCACATGTCATCCACTCGGAAGGGATGATATATAAATGCAACCGGCGAGGGTTTTCTGAATAGTGCTCCATTCTTTCTCCTCTGTTCTCCTCGTCTCCGCCCAGCGCGCTTGCTCTCGCCCCCACAAAGCTCTCCCTCGCGCACCTCGCCGGCAGCCATGGTCAAGGAGAAGACGGCGGCGTTGGAGAGCGCAAAGAAGGCGTCGGCGACGGAGAAGGCATCAGCGGCGGAGAAGGTGAACGGGAGATCCACCAGCCGCAGTGGGTCTTCGTCGAGATCCCGCTTGCCGAAGGGCTGGGTCCAGGGAGATTGGATCCAGTCGACCATCACGGAGAAGGATCTCCTCGACATGGCCGACGACGGGCTGATCCCCCATGGCGCAGCGGGAAAGAGTGGCAACCTCAGCCAGAAGAGGGTGAGTGCGTGCTCCTGGCGACTCATATTGATCGAGGGTTTTCTTTGCCACCGAGCATCTTCTTTCGTGGTTTTTTGAACTTCTTCGGAGCCCAACTCCACCACTTTACTCCGAACTCTATTGCGTACCTTGCTGCATTCGTATCCATGTGCGAGAGTTTCCTGGGCTGTCGACCGCACTGGGGCTTGTTCAAGCACATCTTCACGTGCCGTTCTCAGACCATGAAGAAGGCGAGTCCAGGCGACGAGAAGACCCAGGTTGTCCAAATGTGCGGGGGTCTGGGGATTCAAGTGAGGAACAAGAGCACCTTCCCCGCTATGACGTTTCCCGAGTCGGTCAGAGGCTGGCAGTCGACTTGGTTCTACTGCCGGGACGAGCTGACGCCGGGACAGTCGAGTGGGCTTCCCCCATTCACCATGAGTCGAGTGAACAAGCCCTCCTCTCTCAAGGTGGTTCCGAAGGAAAGGGCTGATGTGAAGATGTTGATGGACCGAGTGGTGCAGTTGGTCCGGGACGGCGTGACTGGCATGGACCTTCTGGAGGTTTTCCTTCGGCGGCGGATCCAACCTCCTCCGTTCCGAAGCCATGGCATGTGGCTGTACTGCGGGACTGAAGACGATACCCGAGTCCACCCAGAAGCAGTCGACGACGACACGGTGGAAAGATGGATGGCCGCGGTCACTGGGAATAAGGATAATCCCCGTGGATCCAGGAGGGTTCCTCCACTCGACCATCACACCGATCCAGACAAGGTATACTTGCTCTGCCTTCCATTGTATATCCGTCGAGTGAGTTTCTGTATATTCTGTGACTTGGTCGATTGATCTCTGTTTTGACGTCTTCTAGGCCCTCACCGACCTATATTCGATGCCCAATGGAGCTCAGGCTCCGACTGAGGAGGAAGAAGCCAGCGGGGGCGAGAGCCAGGAGGAGTGGGATTCAGACGCTGCTGAAGGTGACGACGACGACGATGATGACGAGGACGAAGAGGAGGAGGAGGAGGAGGTTGCACCGCCGCGCTCAGAAAGGCGGTCAAAGCTTGTCCATGACCCCGCGACTGAACGCGGTAAGGGGGTGGCGACTGCCTCGCAGTCGACCAAGCGCCCTCGGACCGCTTCTCCGGTGCCGAGTGACAGGGCTCCGAAGCAGTCGAGGGTGGCTCTGCCGAAACCCCCCAAGCTCCTGCCGAAGATGAAAGTGTCCATCCCCACCATATCCGGGTAAGCACGTTACTTGAGTTCTCTTGTTTTGCATAAGGCTTTATCTCTGGTTGATATTTGAGTTGGTCGACTGATTCTTTGGGACTTCAGTGCTGCAACTTCTGAGACCTCAGGCAAGGCTGACGACCATGAGATGGAGGACGCAGCAACCTTGAATCCTGGTACTATACTCTCAATTCTGTCCTTAGTCGACTGACTCAAGATTTCTGACTTTGATTCTTTTTTCCGAAGCTCCACCCCATGACATTATCACCCTTCCCGAAGATGATGATGAGGATGAAGAACCACTGAGGCACAGGATGAGCAGCAAGACGTCTACTGGTAAGGCAACCCAGAGTGCGACGGTGCCCGAAGCTGTGGCCACGGAAGGGGAGAACCTCACTCGACACACCGTGTCTTTCGCGGTGCCGCTGACGAGTGCTCGTCCCACTTCGTCGAGTGCTGCACAGCCTTCGCTCTTCACAACACACCATGTCCCAGAGGACCAAGCCAGTGCTGCTAAGGAGGCGATACGTCAAGCGGGGATCATGATGGAGCAGGTGAAGACCATCCGGGATGCAAGCCAAGCAGCTTATGATGCCAGCTCTGCCCTTCAAAGCAATGTGCAGGTCAGTCGACCACCGCCTATTCTGTTAGGATATGCTATCAAGATTTTTTCTTTCTGATTTCTAAAATCCATAGCAATCACCCACTGGGAGTGTTGATAGAAAAGTCCATGTTAGCGGGGGCACGCTGAGTGCACCCGCTGGGTGTAGTCCCCAAGGCTAAGGTCGACTGCTGGCAATCGGCCTTAGGCTTTAGAAGTAAAGGTTGTTCATCGTTCGATTTGGTCGACTGGTCGACTCTGTCTTGGACATAACTAGTGGGGGCACGCTGAGTGCACCCACTGGGTGTAGTCCCCGAGACCGTGGTCGACTGCTTGCAGTCGACTACAGTCTGAAGTCCACATCTCTCTTTTTTTTTGGGTCGACTGGTCGACTCTGTCTTGAACAGAACTAGTGGGGCACGCTGAGTGCACCCACTGGGTGTAGTCCCCGAGACTACGGTTGAATGCTTGCATTCGACTGTAGTCTTAGAAACGTATGATTTTTCTCTATCCACTCGGAAGTGAACCATCTTTGATATTTTGTTGATTGGTTCTTCGTAGAAATCCTGTGACCTTGCGGCTCGTTATACGGAACTGGAGCAGAAGCACATTCAGCTCGAGTTGGATTTGAAGCTGGTGCAGGAGAATCTGACGAAGGCGAAGGAGGAGACCAAAGGTATGTTCGGTGAGACCTCGACGACTCCTTTATCCTTCCATTTATTTCAAGATCTGACTTTGCTGTAACTTACAGACAAAGTGCGGGATGCCCAGAAGAAGAAGGACCTTGAGCTAGCCGAGAAGACCAAGCTTGCTGACGAGAAGTTAGCTTCAGTCACCAAGCTTGAACAGGAAAATCACAATGTGAAAACTGCTCTGGCGATTGCCTCCAAGGATGTTGACCGACTGAAAGCTGACAAGACTACCCTGACCGAGAAGATCAACCAATTGACTGGGAAGAAGAATGACCTTGAAAGCTTCCTGGGCGGTCTTGCTAAGAAACTGTTCCTTATGCTCGAAGGTAAACTTTTCACTCGACCAGCATTTTCAACTATGATGCTTCCATTCGACCATTGCCTTGACTCGGTGTTTTGTCCTTGCAGAATTCTGTCGGAACTTTGAAGATGAGACTAGCCAGTTGGAGCCGAACCTTGATCCTGTCAATTCTCCGGTGAATGATGAAGTCGCCATGAATGTCTTCCGGCTGGAGTCTCGCGTAGCAGCTGTCGTGGACTATCTTGAAAGGCTGAAGGCCGTCACTTCTCGCATCGACTCGACGCTTTGGCCCGGGGCGACACTTCAGAATGACCTCGAGTCGTTGATGGCTCGACTAAACACTGTCCCCGACCGAGTGCAAGAGTGGAAGAAGTCCTCGGCTCGGTGCGGCGTAGATGTTGCCCTGTGTCTGGCCCGAGTCCACCGCAAGGACGCGCGAGAAGAGAAGCTGGCGGCTCTCCGAGTGGCCAACACCAAGAAACACGACTTCAGGTCCTTCATGGAAACTTTCATCGCTGCTGCTACCCGGATTGCAGACGGGATCGACCTCGACGAGTTTGTTGCTCCTTCCAACCCTCCACAGGAGGGGTAAAAAACTTTCTTTAAGCCCAACATTTTAAATTTGCCTCGGTATGCCGAGTGTAATTGTAACCGGTAAACCTTAACAGGCTTAGTGCCTGAGCACTCTCGGTTCCTTTAGGTATCGACCTAAACTTGGATTTGATGTTTGGATATGATTGCTCTTGGTTCGAATTGTCTTTTGCAGGTTCACAGCAAGATGCCCAATGCAGTCGACATATTCCTTAGGCGAGCACTGGGCCGCAGCTAAACCGCCGAGTGAGAGGTTTGCTCTTCAGTCGGTAGGATTCTTATTCCTTAGGCGAGCGCGGGGCTGCAGCTAAGCCTCCGAGTGAGAGGTTTGCTCTTCACTCGCTAGGATTTTTATAACTTAGGCGAGCGCTGGGCTGCAGCTAAGCCTCCGAGTGAGAGGTTTGCTCTTCACTCGGTAGGATTTTTATAACTTAGGCGAGCGCTGGGCTGCAGCTAAGCCTCCGAGTGAGAGGTTTGCTCTTCGCTCGGTAGGATTTTTATAACTTAGGCGAGCGCTGGGCTGCAGCTAAGCCTCCGAGTGAGAGATTTGCTCTTCCCTCGGTAGGATTTTTATAACTCAGGCGAGCGCTGGGCTGCAGCTAAGCCTCCGAGTGAGAGGTTTGCTCTTCGCTCGGTAGGATTTTTATAACTTAGGCGAGCACTGGGCTGCAGCTAAGCCTCCGAGTGAGAGGTTTGCTCTTCACTCGGTAGGATTTTTTATAACTTAGGCGAGCGCTGGACTGCAGCTAAGCCTCCAAGTGAGAGGTTTGCTCTTCACTCGGTAGGATTTTTTTATAACTTAGGCGAGCGCTGGGCTGCAGCTAAGCCTCCGAGTGAGAAGTTTGCTCTTCACTCGGTAGGATTTTTTATAACATAGGCGAGCGCTGGACTGCAGCTAAGCCCCCGAGTGAGAGGTTTGCTCTTCTCTCGGTAGGATTTTTTATAACTTAGGCGAGCGCTGGGCTGCAGCTAAGCCTCCGAGTGAGAAGTTTGCTCTTCACTCGATAGGATTTTTTATAACTTAGGCGAGCGCTGGACTGCAGCTAAGCCCCCGAGTGAGAGGTTTGCTCTTCTCTCGGTAGGATTTTTTATAACTTAGGCGAGCGCTGGGCTGCAGCTAAGCCTCCGAGTGAGAGGTTTGCTCTTCACTCGGTAGGATTTTTATAACTTAGGCGAGCGCTGGGCTGCAGCTAAGCCCCCGAGTGAGAGGTTTGCTCTTCACTCGGTAGGATTTTTTATAACTTAGGCGAGCGCTGGGCTGCAGCTAAGCCCCCGAGTGAGAGGTTTGCTCTTCACTCGGTAGGATTTTTTATAAACTTAGGTGAAACGGATTCGTGACTAAGCCACCCGCTGGGGGAAAAAGTGACAAAAGTTATGAAGGAATTATGGCACTATTATTTCGAGATCCATGAACTACAGAAGTATTTTATTACAACTCATCCGAGTGGAAAACTTTTAGGTGTAAAACGGGCGGAGCAGATCCGCATTCCAAGCTCGGGGCTCTTCGATGTTGTGTTCGACGTTGTAGAGACGGTAAGCCCCGTTGTGGAGAACTTTGGTGACGATGAAGGGTCCTTCCCAAGAAGGAGCGAGCTTATGCTGTTTCTGCTGATCCACTCGGAGAACTAGATCTCCCTCTTGGAAGGCTCGACCCCTCACATTCCTGGCGTGAAAGCGGCGCAAGTCTTGTTGATAGATGGTCGATCGGATCAGAGCCATCTCCCTTTCTTCCTCTAGAAGGTCGACTGCGTCCTGACGCGCTTGCTCGGCTTCTGCTTCGTTATAGAGTTCAACTCGAGGAGCATTGTGAAGAAGATCACTCGGCAAGACTGCTTCAGCTCCATAGACCAAAAAGAATGGAGTTCTTCCAGTCGACCGATTGGGTGTGGTTCGCAAACCCCAAAGCACCGAAGGAAGTTCGTCGACCCATGCTCCGGCCGCGTGCTTGAGGTCACGCATCAGTCGGGGTTTTAAACCCTTGAGGATTAAGCCATTGGCTCGCTCCGCTTGTCCATTCGACTGGGGGTGAGCGACTGAAGCGTAGTCGACTCGTGTGCCTTGAGCGTTGCAGAAACCCTTGAATTCTTCCGAGTCAAAGTTCGACCCATTATCCGTAATGATGCTGTGCGGAACTCCATATCTGAACGTCAGCTCCCTGATGAAGGTAACTGCAGTACCGGCGTCAAGATTCTTGATCGGTTTAGCCTCGATCCACTTTGTGAACTTGTCGACTGCGACCAGTACGTGCGTGAAACCACTTCGACCTGTTCTCAAGGGACCGACCATGTCTAACCCCCATACTGCGAATGGCCAAACGAGTGGAATGGTCTTAAGAGCTGACGCGGGCTTATGTGACATATTGGAGTAGAATTGACATCCTTCGCACTTGTCCACTATTTCCTTTGCCATCTCATTCGCTCTTGGCCAGTAAAATCCAGCTCGGTATGCTTTGGCTACAATGGTCCGAGAGGACGCATGGTGACCACAGGTCCCCGAGTGGATATCATTGAGAATGATTTGACCTTCTTCTGGCGTTATGCATTTTTGACCAACCCCAGTCGGGCTTTCTCTATACAGCTGTCCTTTGATAACGGTAAAGGCTTTGGATCGACGGACGATCTGCCGAGCCTCTTCCTCCTCTTCTGGGAGCTCTTTTCTCAGGATATACGCAATATAGGGAATTGTCCAGTCGGGAATGACCACTAAAACCTCTACAACCAAGTCGACCACAGCTGGGACCTCAACCTCAGTCGGATCTGTGGCACTCTTGGGCTGTGGAGCTTCCTCTGTGAAGGGATCTTCTTTAACTGACGGTGTGTGTATATGCTCCAAAAACACACCACTCGGAATGGCTTCTCTTTTGGAACCTATTTTTGCCAGATCATCTGCTGCTTGATTTTTCAGTCGGGGGATGTGATGGAGCTCCAACCCCTCGAACTTCTTTTCCAGCTTCCTCACTGCATTGCAGTATCCAGTCATGGCTGGGCTTCTCACGTCCCACTCCTTCATCACCTGGTTGACCACTAAATCTGAATCGCCGTAAACCATCAGGCGACGGATGCCGAGTGAGATGGCCATGCGCAATCCATATAAAAGGGCCTCATACTCTGCCTCATTGTTGGAGGAATCAAAGTGAATCTGGAGCACATATCTAAGCTTATCTCCTCTGGGGGAAACCAGAACAACCCCAGCATCAGAACCATTCAGCATCTTAGAGCCATCGAAGAACATGGTCCAATGCTTCGAGTGAACTTCAGTCGGCTGCTGTTGTTCAATCCACTCGGCGAGGAAATCTGCTATTGCCTGGGACTTAATGGCTTTCTTCGCCTCGAACTTGATATCAAGGGGAAGAAGTTCAATCGCCCATTTCGCCACTCGACCAGTTGCATCTCTGTTGTGCAGAATCTCTGATAGTGGAGCATCGCTGACGACTGTGATAGAATGATCAGAGAAATAATGAGCAACCTTCTTCGTGGTCATGTATATTCCATACACAAGCTTCTGATAATGAGGATATCTCTACTTGGATGGAGTCAAAACTTCAGACAAATAATACACCGGGCGCTGAACTTTGAAGGCTTTTCCTTCTTCCTCCCGCTCGACCGTAAGTACCGTACTGACGACTTGTCCTGTGGCTGCAAAATAAAGCAACAAAGGCTCTTTGCTGATTGGAGCAGCAAGCACCGGCTGGGTGGAGAGCAGAGCTTTTAGCTCGGCAAACGCTGCATCAGCTTCTGGAGTCCACTCGAACTTGTCTGCCTTCTTCATCAGTCGGTAAAGAGGCAATGCCTTTTCACCGAGTCGTGAGATGAATCGACTTAATGCGGCCAAGCATCCAGTAAGCTTCTGGACATCGTGCACTCGCACAGGGCGTTTCATTCGGAGAATAGTGCCGATCTTCTCTGGATTTGCGTCGATCCCTCGCTCGGAAACGAGAAAACCGAGTAACTTTCCACCAGGAACTCCGAATGTGCACTTCGATGGATTGAGCTTGATATCATACCTTCTGAGGTTGGCAAATGTTTCGGCGAGGTCAGCAAGCAGGTCGGAACCTTTTCGCGACTTAACGACGATATCATCCATATACGCTTCCACATTCCGACTGATTTGAGTGAGAAGACACTTCTGAATCATACGCATAAATGTGGCTCCGGCATTCTTGAGGCCGAATGGCATGGTGATATAGCAGAAGCACCCGAATGGAGTGATGAAAGCTGTTTTTACTTCGTCGGGTCCGTACAGACGGATCTGATGATACCCGGAATATGCGTCTAGAAAAGACAATGTCTCACATCCCGCGGTCGAGTCAACAATTTGATCTATGCGAGGGAGAGGAAAATGATCTTTCGGGCAGGCCCAATTGATGTGCTTGAAGTCAATGCACATGCGGAGTGACTTGTCCTTCTTGGGAACCATGACGACATTAGCGAGCCACTCGGAGTGGTATATCTCTCGGATAAATCCTGGCGCCAACAGTCGAGCCACTTCCTCACCAATAGCTTTTCGCTTCTGGACGGCGGACCGCCGAAGATGCTCTTTGACTGGCTTTGCTGATTTGTCGACTCTGAGGCGATGCTCAGCCAGTCCCCTGGGAACACCTGGCATGTCAGCTGGCTTCCATGCAAAAATGTCCCAGTTCTCACGGAGGAACTGGATGAGTGCTTCTTCCTATTTCGGGTCGAGTGTCGTGGAGATGTGGGTCGGGGCTGCATCGGGGTCGGTCGGGTGAATATGAACAGGCTTCATCTCACCAGACGACTGAAATGCAGATTCTGTGGCTGGTTTCTTGGATCGCAACAAATCACTCGGATCTGCGTTTTGCTTGTATTCTTCGAACTCGACCGCTGTCACCTGGGAATCGGCAATCTTTGAGCCCTTCTGAAAGCACTCTTCTGCCTTTTTCCGATCGCCAGTGACAGTGATCACCCCTTTGGGACCTGGCATTTTCAGTTTGAGGTACACGTAACATGGTCGAGCCATGAACCGTGCGTAGGCGGGCCTCCCCAAAATGGCGTGGTACGCGCTCTGAAAATCCACAACCTCAAAGGTCAACTTTTCCTTGCGAAAATGTTTTGAGTCGCCAAAAACCACGTCCAGGGCTATTTGGCCGAGTGAGTTGGCTTTCTTCCCTGGTATGACTCCGTGGAAACTCATGTTGCTGGTGCTCAATCGGGACATCGGAATGCCCATTCCCTTCAGTGTGTCCGCATATAACAAGTTCAGCCCACTGCCACCGTCCATCAACACTTTCGTCAGTCAAGTGCCTTCGACAACTGGATCGACCACCAAAGCTTGCCTCCCAGGGGTGGCAATATGAGTCGGGTGATCAGATTGGTTGAATGTGATGGGTGTTTGGGACCATTTCAGATAACTTGGTTTTGCTGGGGCAACCATATTCACCTCACGGTTAATGACTTTCAGTCGACTCTTGCTTTCCACATCCGCGAAGATCATCAGAGTGGAGTTGATATGCGGATATTCTTCCTCACTGTCCTCTTTGTCTCCGGCCTTGCCTGACTCTTTCTCCTTGTCCTTAGACTGTTTTCCCTGAAACTGCTGGATCAGGAGTCGACACTGGCGAGTGGTGTGCTTTGGGTAAATAATGTTGCCCTCTTCATCCTTCTTCGTGTGGATGTGGCATGGCACATCCATCACGTCGTTTCCTTCTTTATCATTTACTTTCTTAGGATTCCAGGATCCTTTTGGCTTCCCTTTGAACTTTCCCTGAGTTACGGCCAGGGCCTCTCCAGGAGCTGCTGGCTCGGCTTTCCGCTTCTGTTTCCGACTGGAATTTCCCTTCTCCGACTGACTTGGCTTAAACTTGCCGCTTCGGAGTCGGTCCTCTTCCTCACCATTTGCGTACTTGGTAGCAATCTCCATCATCCGACTCAGAGTCATGTCTCCGGTTCGACCAAACTTCAGACTCAATTCTCTGTTCTTGACGCCATCTTTGAAGGCGCAGACTGCTTGATGATTAGACACATTTTCCACAGTATGGTGCAGAGTGATCCACCTCTGAATATACTCTCTGAGAGTCTCATTGGACTTCTGCACACAAACTTGCAGCTCTGTCAAACCAGCTGGTCACTTGCAGGTTCCTTCAAAAGTTCTGACGAACACTCGGAACAAGTCTTCCCAAGTGTAAATACTGCTAGGAGGTAACTGATTCAACCACGCTCTGGCTGAACCTTCCAGCATAAGGGGCAAATGCTTCATGGCCACCTCATCATTCCCGCTGCCAATCTGAACAGCCACTCGGTAATCCTCGAGCCAAGTTTCAGGCTTGGACTCCCCAGTGAACTTGCTGACTCCTGTCGCCAACCTGAAATTGGGGGGAATCACTGCGGCTCTGATAGCCCTGCTAAAACACTCTGGACCAGAAACATGCACTCGACTGCTCGTGGGAGCATCTCTCTCGGGTCCACCTCGATGGGCTCTGTTCCGGTCGACCAAGCTTTGCACGATAATGGATCGCGCGTCGAAGCCTGGCCCCCTGGGGTCGACTGGAACCCTTCGCCCCACACTGAACTGACGCCTGTCATCCTGTCGGCGAGGAGCGTAAGACATTTCCCTCGGAGGGGAAACGGGCACTCGACGCCTGTCATCTCGGTCGTGTCGGTCTCCATGCTGATCACGCTGGTTGTCGCGTCCTTCCCGCCGCAGAGGCGATCTAGGACTGTGAGCCGACTGAACCGTATTCGCAGCGATGGATCGACTGTGAATTCTGTCACGCGACTGCGACACGGCTGAGTTCTGGTCCCCAGCTGCTCGGAGCAAATCTCTGATCTGCATCAAGCCTCTCCCAGCTTCCGACTGTGAAGGCTGAATGGACTCTGCTATACGGGTTGCAGCTGCTAAATTCTGAATTGGCGTGCGGTATACCTGAGTCGGTGGGAAGAGTCGACGTCGACTGGCTTCGGGGACTCATTGCCGCGCGCGCTCGTCGAGTGCTCGCTGAAGGTTCTCCAGACGAGCACGTTCCGCCACATTGGCCAAACGTGCCTCCTCCAAGGTGCGAGCTTCGGGGGTTTCTCCCGTAATAGGAGTATGCAGGGCATCCATGTTCCTGCGGCGAAGCTCCTCTCTCTGCAGAGAGTCGAGTGCCTCGGGCTGGTACTCTTCGTGGTCCTGTGCGGGGCTGCCTCCGCCGCCTGCTCCGCCGCCATGGGCGAAGCCAGGAGGACTGCGGGGCCCGTCGACCATGAGAATTTCCGCCGCTGGATCACTGCTATCGCACTCGGATGCAGTCTCTACGGAGCCAGTCGACAGATCGAACAGGCCGTAGAGAGATTCGTCGGGCTCGATTGCCGCAACTTGTGCGATGGCCACCTGGCGAGCCACCGCGTGTTTCACCCACCGCTGAAGCCTCGACCGACCAGAGCGCTTGCGCTGGTGGGAGACCGGGCGGGCGACCGATAAAGGAGTCGACCGATAGGGGGCCGACGGTTGCCGCAGCAGAACGCCGCGGACACATGCGCGAAAATGCGTCGCACCGCGGACGGGGAGCGCATCAACGTCGAGTGGAGCCTCCTGGAGCCACGCGGAGTCGTCGATGACGAAGGTGAGAGCGCCAAGACGGATCTCGCGCCCTTCGACCAAAACTCCAGCAGTCATCATGATGAAAGTATTCGGAAATACTGCAACTTCTCCACAAAATCGCTAAAACACCTGCCCCACGGTGGGCGCCAACTGTCGTGGTTCTAAGTCTGATAGTAGAGTGGGGGTAGGTATGGAGAGGCAAGGTCCTAGCTATAGAGAAGTTGTAAACACAAGCGATGTACGAGTTCAGGCCCTTCTCGGAGGAAGTAAAAGCCCTACATCTCGGAGCCCTGATGCGGTCGAGTGGATTATGTGTATAGGTGTTACAAGAGTGCGAACCCCTCTGCCTGTGGAGGGGGGTGGCTTATATAGAGTACGCCTGGACCCCTGCCAGCCCACGTAATGAAGGGTTTAAAGTGTATTAAGTCTGGGGCGTTACTGGTAACGCCCCACATAAAATGCCTTAACTATCATTAAGTCTATTCAATTACAGGCCGTTGCAGTACAGAGTGCCTTCTGACCTTCTGGTGGTCGAGTGTATCTTCATGGTCGAGTGTATCTCCATGGTCGAGTGAATCTCCATAGTCGAGTCCTTCTTCCGGTCGAGTCCTTCTTCCAGTCGAGTGGGTTCTTCGTTGGTCGACTGGAAGGTGATCTCTTCTAAAGCTGTCCTAGGGTAAGGCATTCAGGTCAGGCCTATGACCCTACCCTAGGTATATGAATCCATCAGGCGCCCCCCCCCCCCCTCCTTGTCCTATTCGGACTAGGGGGCAGGGGGCGCGCGGCCTGCCCTGGACGGCCCTCCTCTTCTCCCTCAGGGCCCATGTAGGCCCATTAACCCCCGGGGGGGGGGGGGGTTCCGGTAACCCCCCGGTACTCCGGTAAAATCCCGATTTCACCCGAAACGTTTCCGATATCCAAATATAGGCTTCCAATATATTAATCTTTATGTCTCGACCATTTCGAGACTCCTCGTCATGTCCGTGATCACATCTGGGACTCCAAACAATCTTCGGTACATCAAAACTTATAAACTCATAATAAAACTGTCATCGTAACGTTAAGCGTGCGGACCCTACGGGTTCGAGAACTATGTAGACATGACCTAGAACTGTTTCCGGTTAATAACCAATAGCGGAACCTGGATGCTCATATTGGCTCCTACATATTCTACGAAGATATTTATCGGTCAAACCGCATAACGACATGCGTTGTTCCCTTTGTCATCGGTACGTTTACTTGCCCGAGATTCGATCGTCGGTAACCATTACCTAGTTCAATCTCGTTACCGGCAAGTCTCTTTACTCGTTACGTAATGCATCATTCCGTAACTAACTCATTAGCTACATTGCTTGCAAGGCTTATAGTGATGTGCATTACCAGGAGGGCCCAGAGATACCTCTCCGACAATCGGAGTGACAAATCCTAATCTCGAAATACGCCAACCCAACATGTACCTTTGGAGACACCTGTAGAGCACCTTTATAATCACCCAGTTACATTGTGACTTTTGGTAGCACACAAAGTGTTCTTCCGGTAAACGGGAGTTGCATAATCTCATAGTTGTAGGAACTTTATAAGTCACGAAGAAAGCAATAGCAACATACTAAACGATCAAGTGCTAGGCTAACGGAATGGGTCAAGTCAATCACATCATTCTCCTAATGATGTGATCCCATTAATCAAATGACAACACATGTCTATGGTTAGGAAACATAACCATCATTGATTAATGAGCTAGTTAAGTAGAGGCATACTAGTGACATTAAGTTTGTCTATGTATTCACACATGTATTATGTGTCCGGTTAATACAATTCTAGCATGAATAATAAACATTTATCATGATTTGAGGAAATAAATAATAACTTTATTATTGCCTCTAGGGCATATTTCCTTCAGTCTCCCACTTGCACTAGAGTCAATAATCTAGATTACACAGTAATGATTCTAACACCCATGGAGTCTTGGTGCTGATCATGTTTTGCTCGTGGAAGAGGATTTGTCAACGGGTCTACAACATTCAGATCCGTATGTATCTTGCAAATCTCTATGTCTCCGACCTGGACTTGGCCCCGGATGGAATTGAAGCGTCTCTTGATGTGCTTGGTCCTCTTGTGAAATCTGGATTCCTTTGCCAAGGCAATTGCACCAGTATTTTCACAGAAGATCTTCATTGGTCCCGATGCACTAGGTATGACACCTAGATCAGAAATGAAATCCTTCATCCAGACTCCTTCATTTGCTGCTTCCGAAACAGCTATGTACTCCGCTTCGCATGTAGATCCCGCCACGATGCTTTGTTTAGAACTGCACCAACTTACAGCTCCACCGTTTAATAAAAACATGTATCCGGTTTGCGATTTAGAATCGTCCGGATCAGTGTCAAAGCTTGCATCAGCGTAACCATTTACGACTAGCTCTTTGTCACCTCCATAAACGAGAAACATATCCTTAGTCCTTTTCAGGTATTTCAGGATGTTCTTGACCGCTGTCCAGTGATCCATCCTGGATTACTTTGGTACCTACCTGCCAAGCTAATTGCTGAGAAAACGTCAGGTCTGGTACACAGCATTGCATACATGATAGAGCCTATGGCTGAAGCATAGGGAACATCTTTCATTTTCTCTCTATCTTCTGCAGTGGTCGGGCATTGAGTCTGACTCGACTTCACACCTTGTAATACAGGCAAGAACCCTTTCTTTGCCTGATCCATTTTGAACTTTTTCAAAACTTTATCAAGGTATGTGCTTTGTGAAAGTCCAATTAAGCGTCTTCATCTATCTCTATAGATCTTGATTCCCAATATGTAAGCAGCTTCACCGAGGTCTTTCATTGAAAAACTTTTATTCAAGTATCCCTTTATGCTATCCAGAAATTCTATATCATTTCCAATTAATAATATGTCATCTACATATAATATCAGAAATGCTACAGAGCTCCCACTCACTTTCTTGTAAATACAGGCTTCTCCAAAAGTCTGTATAAAACTATATGCTGTGATCAAACTATCAAAGCATTTATTCCAACTCCGAGATGCTTTCACCAGTCCATAAATGGATCGCTAGAGCTTGCACACTTTGTTTGCACCTTTTGGATCGACAAAACCTTCCGGTTGCATCATATACAACTCTTCTTCCAGAAATCCATTCAGGAATGCAATTTTGACATCCATTTGCCAAATTTCATAATCATAAAATGCAGCAATTGCTAACATGATTCGGACAGACTTAAGCATCGCTACGGGTGAGAAAGTCTCATCATAGTCAACCCCTTGAACTTGTCGAAAACCTTTTGCAACAAGTCGAGCTTTGTGGATAATTATATTACCATCAGCGTCAGTCTTCTTCTTGAAGATCCATTTATTCTCAATGGCTTGCCGATCATCGGGCAAGTCAACCAAAGTCCATACTTTGTTCTCATACATGGATCCCATCTCAGATTTCATGGCTTCAAGCCATTTTGCGGAATCTGGGCTCATCATCGCTTCCTCATAGTTTGTAGGTTCGCCATGGTCAAGCATCATGACTTCCAGAATAGGATTATCGTACCACTCTGGTGCGGATCTTACTCTAGTAGACCTACGAGGTTCAGTAGAAACTTGATCTAAAGTTTCATGATCAATATCATTATCTTCCTCACTAATTGGTGTAGTTGTCATAGGAGCCGGTTCTTGTGATGAACTACTTTCCAATAAGGGAGCAGGTACAGTTACCTCATCAAGTTCTACTTTCCTCCCACTCACTTCTTTTGAGAGAAACTCCTTCTCTAGAAAGGATCCGAATTTAGCAACGAAAATATTGCCCTCAGATCTGTGATAGAAGGTGTACCCAATAGTCTCTTTTGGGTATCCTATGAAGACACATTTCTCCGATTTGGATTCGAGCTTACCTGGTTGAAGTTTCTTCACATAAGCATCGCAGCCCCAAACTTTAAGAAACAACAACTTTGGTTTCTTGCCAAACCATAGTTCATAAGGTGTCGTCTCAACGGATTTTGATGGTGCCCTATTTAACATGAATGCGGCCGTCTCTAAAGCATAACCCCAAAATGATAGCGGTAAATCGGTAAGAGACATCATAGATCGCACCATATCTAGTAAAGTACGATTACGACGTTCGGACACACCATTTCGTTGTGGTGTTCCGGGTGGCGTGAGTTGTGAAACTATTTCACATTGTTTCAAATGTAAGCCAAACTCGTAACTCAAATATTCTTCTCCATGATTAGATCGTAGAAATTTTATTTTCTTGTTACGATGATTTTCCACTTCACTCTGAAATTCTTTGAACCTTTCAAATGTTTCATACTTGTGTTTCATCAAGTAGATATACCCATATCTGCTCAAATCATCTATGAAGGTGAGAAAATAACGATACCCACCGCGAGCCTCAATATTCATTGGACCACATACATCAGTATGTATGATTTCCAACAAATCAGTTGCTTGCTCCATAGTTCCGGAGAACGGCGTTTTAGTCATCTTGCCCATGAGGCACGGTTCGCAAGTACCAAGTGATTCATAATCAAGTGATTCCAAAAGTCCATCAGTATGGAGTTTCTTCATGCGCTCTACACCGATATGACCTAAACGGCAGTGCTATAAATAAGTTGCACTATCATTATCAACTCTACATCTTTTGGTTTCAACATTATGAATATGTGTATCACTACTATCGAGATTTAATAAAAATAGACCACTCTTCAAGGGTGCATGACCATAAAAGATATTACTCATATAAATAGAACAACCATTATTCTCTGATTTAAATGAATAACCGTCTCGCATCAAACAAGATCTAGATATAATGTTCATGCTCAATGCTGGCACCAAATAACAATTATTTAGGTCTAAAACTAATCCCGATGGTAGATGTAGAGGTAGCGTGCCGACCGCGATCACATCGACTTTGGAACCATTTCCCACGTGCATCGTCACCTCGTCCTTAGCCAATCTTCGCTTAATCCGTAGTCCCTGTTTCGAGTTGCAAATATTAGCAACAGAACCAGTATCAAATACCTAGGTGCTACTGCGAGCATTAGTAAGGTATACATCAATAACATGTATATCACATATACCTTTGTTCGCCTTGCCATCCTTCTTATCCGCCAAATACTTGGGGCAGTTCCGCTTCCTGTGTCCAGTCTGCTTGCAGTAGAAGCACTCAGTCTCAGGCTTAGGTCCAGACTTGGCTTTCTTCTCCTGAGCAGCAACTTGTTTGCTGTTCTTCTTGAAGTTCCCCTTCTTCTTCCCTTTGCCCTTTTTCTTGAAACTGGTGGTCTTGTTGACCATCAACTTGATGCTCCTTCTTGATTTCTACCTCCGCGGCTTTTAGCATTGCGAAGAGCTCGAAATAGTCTTGTCCATCCCTTGCATATTATAGTTCCTCATGATGCTCTTGTAGCTTGGTGGTAGTGATTGAAGAATTCTGTCATTAACACTATCATAAGGAAGATTGACTCCCAGTTGAATCAAGTGATTATTATACCCAGACATTTTGAGTATGTGTTCACTGACAGAACTATTCTCCTCCATCTTACAACTATAGAACTTATTGGAGACTTCATATCTCTCAATCCTGGCATTTGCTTGAAATATTAACTTCAACTCCTGAAACATCTCATATGCTCCATGATGTTCAAAACGTCGTTGAAGACCCGGTTCCAAGCTGTAAAGCATGGCACACTGAACTATCGAGTAGTCATCAGCTTTGCTCTGCCAGACGTTCTTAACGTCGTCAGTTGCATCAGCAACTGGCCTAGCACCCAGCGGTGCTTGTAGGACATAATTCTTTTGTGCAGCAATCAGGATAATCCTCAGGTTACGGACCCAGTCCGTGTAATTGCTACCATCATCTTTCAACTTAGCTTTCTCAAGGAACACATTAAAATTCAATGGAACAACAGCACGAGCCATCTATCTACATCAAACATAGACAAGCAAAATACTATCAGGTACTAAGTTCATGATAAATTTAAGTTCAATTAATCATATTACTTAAGAACTCCCACTTAGACAGACATATCTCTAGTCATCTAAGTGATCACGTGATCCAAATCAACTAAACCATGTCCGATCATCACGTGAGATGGAGTAGTTTTCAATGGTGAACATCATTATGTTAATCATATCTACTATATGATTCACGCTCGACCTTTCGGTCTCCGTGTTCTGAGGCCATATCTGTTTATGCTAGGCTTGTCAAGTTTAACTTGAGTATTCCGCGTGTGCAACTGTTTTGCACCCGTTGTATTTGAACGTAGAGCCTATCACACCCGATCATCACGTGGTGTCTCAGCACGAAGAACTTTCGCAACGGTGCATACTCAGGGAGAACACTTCTTGATAATTTAGTGAGAGATCATCTTAAAATGCTACCGTCAATCAAAGCAAGATAAGATGCATAAAGGATACACATAACATGCAATCAATATAAGTGATATGATATGGCCATCATCATCTTGTGCTTGTGATCTCCATCTCCGAAGCACCGTCGTGATCACCATCGTCACCGGCGCGACACCTTGATCTCCATCGTAGCATCGTTGTCATTACGCCATCTATTGCTTCTATGACTATCGCTATCGCTTAGTGATAAAGTAAAGCAATTACAGGGCTTTTGCATTTCATACAATAAAGCGACAACCATATGGCTCCTGCCAGTTGCCGATAACTTCAGTTACAAAACATGATCATCTCATACAATAAAATATAGCATCATGTCTTGACCATATCACATCACAACATGCCCTGCAAAAACAGGTTAGACGTCCTCTACTTTGTTGTTGCAAATTTTACGTGGCTGCTACGGGCTTAGCAAGAACCGTTCTTACCTACGCATCAAAACCACAACGATAGTTTGTCAAGTTGGTGTTGTTTTAACCTTCGCAAGGACCGGGCGTAGCCACCCTCGGTTCTACTAAAGAGAGAGAGACAGACACCCGCCGGTCACCTTTAAGCAACGAGTGCTCGTAGCGGTGAAACCAGTCTCGCGTAAGCGTACGCGTAATGTCGGTCCGGGCCGCTTCATCTCACAATGCCGCCGAACCAAAGTATGACATGCTGGTAAGCAGTATGACTTATATCGCCCACAACTCACTTGTGTTCTACTCGTGCATAGGACATCTGCGCATAAAACCAGGCTCTAATACCACTATTGGGGAACATAGTAATTTCAAAAAAATTCCTACGCACACGCAAGATCATGGTGATGCATAGCAACGAGAGGGGAGAGTGTAGTCCACATACCCTCGTAGACCGAAAGCGGAAGCATTATGACAACGCGGTTGATGTAGTCATATGTCTTCATGATCCGACCAATCCAAGTAGCGAACGTACGGCACCTCTGAGTTCAGCACACGTTCAGCTCGATGACGATCCCCGGACTCCGATCCAGCAGGGTGTCGGGGATTAGTTCCATCAGCACGATGGCATGGTGACGATGATGATGTTCTACCGTCGTAGGGCTTCGCCTAAGCACCGCAACGATATGACCGAGGTGGAATATGGTGGAGGGGGACACCGCACACGGCTAAGGAACGATCATGAAGATCAACCATTGTGTCATGGGGTGCCCCCTGCCCCCGTATATAAAGGAGGGAGGGGGAGGTGCGGCCAGCCCCTTAGGGGTGCACCTGGAGGAGTCCTACTCCCACCAGGAGTAGGACTCCCCCTCTTGCCTTGGTGGAGAAGGTAAGGGGGGAGGGGAAAGAGGAAAGGGGGGCGCCCCCCCCCCCACCTTCCTTGTCCTATTCGGACTAGGGGGGGAGGGGGCACGCGGCCTGGCCTGGCCGGCCCTCCTCTTCTCCCTCATGGCCCATGTAGGCCCATTAACCCCCGGGGTGGTTTTGGTAACCCCCCGGTACTCCGGTAAAATCCCGATTTCACCCAGAACGTTTCTGATATCCAAATATAGGCTTCCAATATATCAATCTTTATGTCTCGACCATTTAGAGACTCCTTGTCATGTCCGTGATCACATCCGGGACTCCAAACAATCTTCGATACATCAAAGCTTATAAACTCATAATAAAATTGTCATCGTAACGTTAAGCGTGCGGACCCTACGGGTTCGAGAACTATGCAGACATGACCTAGAACTATTTCCGGTCAATAACCAATAGCAGAACCTGGATGCTCATATTGGCTCCTACATATTCTACGAAGATCTTTATCGGTCAAACCGCATAACAACATACGTTGTTCCCTTTGTTATCGGTATGTTTACTTGCCCGAGATTCAATCGTCGGTATCCAATACCTAGTTCAATCTCATTACCGGCAAGTCTCTTTACTCGTTAGATAATGCATCATTCCATAACTAACTCATTAGGTACATTGCTTGCAAGGCTTATAGTGATGTGCATTACCGAGAGGGCCCAGAGATACCTCTTCGACAATCGGAGTGACAAATCCTAATCTCGAAATACGCCAACCCAACATGTACCTTTGGAGACACCTGTAGAGCACCTTTATAATCACCCAGTTATGTTGTGACGTTTGGTAGCACACAAAGTGTTCTTCCGGTAAACGGGAGTAGCATAATCTCATAGTTGTAGGAACTTTGTATAAGTCATGAAGAAAGCAATAGCAACATACTAAACGATCAAGTGCAAGGCTAACGGAATGGGTCAAGTCAATCACATCATTCTCCTAATGATGTGATCCCGTTAATCAAATGACAACACATGTCTATGGTTAGGAAACATAACCATCATTGATTAATGAGCTAGTCAAGTAGAGGCATACTAGTGACAATAAGTTTGTCTATGTATTCACACATGTATTATGTTTCCGGTTAATACAATTCTAGCATGAATAATAAACATTTATCATGATATGAGGAAATAAATAATAACTTTATTATTGCCTATAGGGCATATTTCCTTCACCCCCTTCTTCTTCTTCTTCCTTGACCTTCTCCCTATATGGGAGAAGGGTTTCCCCTCAGGTCCTTGGCTTCCATGGCATGGGAGGGGCGAGAGCCCCTCCGAGATTGGATCTGTCACTCTGTCTCTCTCTGTTTCTGCGCTCCAGATTCTGGCCTTTCACCATTTCTTATATTCTCGGAGATCCGTAACTCCTATTGGTCTAAAATTTTAACACCATTTCTATCTGGATATCAGCTTTCTTACGGCGAAATAAGGGCACCAACCGCCTTACGGGGTGTCCACGAGGGTCAGGGGCGCGCCCACCCACAGGGGCGCGCCCCCTGCCTCATGGGCCCCTTGAGCATTGTCTTGCGTTGATTCCACTTCCCAAACTTCATAAGTATTCCAAAAATCATCTCCGTTAGTTTTTATCCCTTTTGCACTCCGTTTGATATGATTTTCTGCGAAACAAAAAACATGCAACAAACAGGAACTGGCATTGGGCACTGGATCAATATGTTAGTCCCAAAAATAGTATAAAAAGTTGCCAAAAGTATGTAAAAGTGGTAGAATATTGGCATGGAACAATCAAACATTATAGATACGACTAAGACGTATCAGCGCTTGAGTTGCCGTCTGTGCCGCCGATGTCACCCTGGCCCGGGTCGAGGCCATCCACGCCAAGATATTCCAGGCCAGCTCGGAATCTAGCATGCAACCTACGTCCAAAAAGGCGGAGGTGGCCATGGAACACCTGCTTCATCATGAGGTCGTCGAGCGGGAGATGGAGATGAAGGAGGCGGCGGAGATCGAGGAGCACCGGGAGGAGGATTTGCATGTGGACCAGGTCGAGGTAGAGAAGAGTCTGTCCATTGAGGAATCGACTATGGAGTAGCAACGCGAGCTCCGGTGCAGCCACTACTATGAGTACTACAACCTTGTGGGCGGCGCCGAGGATGAGGATGAGGACGAGGACGCGGTCGACTTCAGGAGGGGGGCGCAAAGTCCACCAATGGTGGCATGTCGCCAGGACAAGTCATTGATGTGTCATCTCACACCTGTGATGCATAGGCCGGCGCGGCAGCGGATTTGTTAAAATTATTCGTACTTAGGCTTTGTTTTTAATGCTGGTCTTTTGTTAGAGCAATGTTTAGGTTAACTATCTCTGTTTAAAATTACAAAAATTGCTCGATTCAGTATGTTTGGTATATGTGATGTACGCTCTTTTGTGTGCCCAAATTAGCAATCAATGTAAAATTATGCAATGACATCCGCAGAGAAATTTCCACCAAAATTTTAATTATTAAACTCAACTCATCCCATACGCGTTAAGTAGAAGAATCATTTGCGTTGAACACTATCGTTCAAAGTGAATGGTGTTTGACGTCTCCGCGCACAAAGTTTCCCTCCACATCTCGAAATTTTTGGCCTACCGCCGAAATATCTAACCTCCCCCCTCCCCATCCCCTTTTCTCCCCGACGAAAAGTCACATTTCCCCTGTTTCCCGCTTCCTTCCTTCCTAAGCTACAGCTGCTTCCTCACTTGCTTCCTCGCTCTTGTCGTCTCGCATCCTACAGTCGGGGTCGCCATGGTCTTCTTCAAAGACCTCTCCAATGGTTCCTCCTCCGATGATGACTCCTTCACCACCCGGGTATGCCTCTCTTCTCTCTCTTGGGCTATGACTTGGAATGAAGGATTTTTACCCGACGGTCGATTTGAGTCATTACTTCCTCTTGTAGTTCCTAGGACCATCAGTTGCAACGAATGGAGCGGGGTGGCTGAAGATCTATCTGCTTGCTGTCACCATCAATCTCCATGCGTGAAGCTAGTTGCGCTTGAATCTGTAGACAGTGGGAGGAAGTTTCTGGCATGTGCAGAGAAGGTTAGACCCTCTTTCATTGTGACAAATCATTTGTTAGATGTGATTCAGACACTGTCACGGTCCCAACCCCTTCATACCACATCTTCAACCAAACGCATGCTAAGACAGTGTCACAGTTTGTACCTAGTATCTAAAAATGTTGCCATCTCATCAGCGGTGCCATTAGAAAATTATTTGGCACCGCTTCAACAGTTTGTCGAGCCAACTTGTCCACACATGTGAGCAGCCAAGCAGTAAAATACTAAATCTTTATGGCACGAAGGGACTGGGCGTCGGAGCAACTAGGTGCTCCAGATTTTGGGTCCCTGATATTTTTCTGCTGCATCGGCTCGCCAGTGCAGGGAATCGGTGTGAGATGTAGCAATATTTGTCTTTACACCGGTTTCGGCATACATATGGTGGACGCCTTAGTACTATTAGTTCTATGTTACTAAATTTGTGCATGTACAAACCTATTAGTTCAATTTGCTCTCATCCAAACACTGTCGCTATGTTGTTGCAGTTATATTTACCTTCCTCTAAAAATGTTCAATTTGTTACTTATAGTACATGAGTAAGAACTTGTAGCGTTCCTGTAGTTAATTATAGCTTCTAGTGTTTCAGAATTTGGTTGTTTTGTCAGTAGCAATTAATTCATTTGCACATTGATCTTTTTGTGAAGATATGTCATAATTAACCTGTTTCTTTAGTTTTTCAAAATAAGTATTAATGATTTTCTATGTTGCTATAATCCCATTTTCCCTACAATTGTTACTGATCTAGTTTCAAATATTATGGGATGAACGGAAGTGTTCTTACTTAGAGTGGGTTGATCAAGAGTGGTCACAGTCTTGGAAGATGTGCCTAGCAAAGCTCTGGAGCATGTATCAAGAAGAGAACAGAGGTAGGCTTGGAGAAAGTGTTGTCAGCGCTGAAGAATATTTGTAGATGCGGGATAAAAAGAGGAAGGTGGAGAATGAGCTCATATTTTTTCAAATCAGACTTTTCTAAGATGGTGCTAGCGAAGGAGGAGGCACTTTCCCAGTTGGCCAGTGCAAAACAGGTTCTTGTTGAACTGAAAGTAGAGGTGGATAAGGCGAGCCTGGATGTTCTCGATTAGGGAAATGAATATATTGTTCTAATATTGTTCTTATGAAGTTGAACTATCTATCTGATGTACTATGCTATTTTCTGGTAGCTATCGTACTGTGATGTTAAAATATATCTATGTGCCTGATATGAAATTGGCAAACAGTTGTTCGATATGAAATGTGAATTTGCGTAATACTTGAATTATTAATTATAAACTAATAAACCTTCGAAATGGGTCATGGAACTTTGCAAACGATTCTAGAAGTATAAGCGCTTGTGATGGATACCCCAATGCCACACAGTTTTCTTCATCAAATCGTGTCTGATGTAGTTGATAAAAGCAAACGGTTAACCAAGGCAGAGTGTGTGTGATAGTTACACGTATCACACACGAGCCTATACATAAACCTGTATGGGATGTCCATACAAACGGAAACGTTTTCCCCGGATTGACTGTGTAGCACGTACATACGAACGGAAACGTTTTCCCTGGATTGACTGTGCGGGAAGTACATACAACCGGAAACGTTGTCCCTAGATTCACTATGTGGGATGTACATGAGAACGGAAAATTTCTCCTTGGATTGACTGTGTGTGACTTACATATGAACGGAAATCTTTTTCTGGGATTCACCATGTGGGATATACATAGAATGGAAACAATTGGGTTTCGATTCCTCGCCCGATCACACACGAGCTCATTTTGCCCCAGCTTGTGTGCCAGGAGGGCCTATCCCCGACAGTTTCTGGGTCGTGTGGGAAGGACCCCCCTATCGCCCATACTCACTTGGCAATGGTTCCAAATGTCGTCGCGGAAAGGGGTTAAAAACCGTTTGTATAGCACCGACGCATACCAGTGAACTGCATCAGAGCGTCGTAAAGGCGCACACGGGTGGCATACAACTCAGAGCGAAGAGCACAGTTAGCTTTATCCAGACCATCGGCATGCTTGACCAAGGTCTGGTGGTGGAAAGGCTCGTGGATGAGAGTTGTGTAAGCAGTAGTATAGTATCCAACCGCAATGTGTCTGAAAGGGGAGTTATCCAAGTCCTGGTACTCTCCATGAATATGTGTCAAACAAGAATAAGCAACATCATGGACAGACATATCAATGGTCACACCAACACCATCAGTCATGTGCAAAATAGAGGAGGAGCCATCCTCGCGAGAATAGATATGGGCAATGGCAAGGTACTCCTCTTGGTTAAATTCCTGATACTGCTCATACACAGTGTACTCAGGATGCCGGCGATAACCGATGTATGTCATCATCTCAACTAGCACATCAGGTGAGCCTGAGGCACAGCCGTCATGTGGTGCATGACCTGTCTCGAGGGACCATATGAAAACAAAGATGTTTCAAAGGAGTCAAACTTCAGAAGCTGGAGGTATAGCAAAACGAAGGGGATTCTGAAAGTAATCAAGGATCTGGAACGAAATCATTGTGTGATCCTAGAGTTAGAGTTAGTAAAAGTTTAAACCAAAGAGAAAAGTGATCAGAATGCCAGAGTAAAGGAGTGGAATAAAATATTCTAATCCCACCGATAGGTGATGTGGGCCAGTAAGCCACACAACACAGTTAGTAAAATAGTTTTTATTTCAAGTCTAGACTCAACATAGACCAAGGAGTTTGGAAGGGGTTCCTACAGGTAGTCGGCTTGATACCAACTTGTGACACCCTAGTTTATAATCGTCCACTAATCATACATGCATCATGCATGATTACGAATGATGACTCACGTCAATATCACAATACAACTCTATGACACAAAGTATAAACATAAATATTTAGATTACAAGCCAGGGGCCATGAGGACCCAAAATACATAAGTCATCGAAGCGAATATTATCTGAGTACAGACATAGTTAGACAAGTTTTTCCTTAAGAAGGTTGAGCAAAATAAATAGATCAAAAGACGGGGCCTGCTGCCTAGGACCTCCGGACTACTCCTCGTCGACAGCCTTCACGTAGTATGTGCCATGGGGGAAACTTGCATCCGCGGCGCTACCAGCTGTTGCAGCAACCGAGCACTACAAGAAATATGTCAACTTGTGACCATCACTATTGGTCGCTGAATGGTCACTGTTTTTCATTTGTGACCTTTTTGTGACCAAAACTAGATGGTCAAAAGATGACCGTCTTTAATGGAAATTAACGACTTCGATTGTGATAAGGCCGTTGAAGGCAATGACCAAAACAAAAGGTTGTTGATCCTACGACCAACTACTTTGGTCGCTGGTTGTCTGCCGAGGCCACATCGGATCCGGTGTGGCAAGCTGACGTGGCAAAATTGCGACCAAATGAAAAGGTCGTTGATAAGAATCAACCCGGTCCAATTCGGTGTCTATATGGGTTCAGCCCATTAATTCAGCCCATTTAGTACATTTATTTCTGTTAATTTTTGTCAGCTACATGGGCCAAGCTCAACTGTTCAGCCCGTTAATTTATATGCATGTTTGGCCTTACAAAAATATAGGTACTATTTTGTGCAGCCCATTTCTGGTTTACATTCAGCCTTTTTATACAGTCAAATAATAATTTAATCTTTGAGTTCGTCCAGTATTCTTTTTATCCCATTCACATATATGTGTCCCATATTCATACAAATGATCCTCCTTTTAAAAAAATTGCAAATAATTTCATAAGTCAGTACTAAATATGTTTACATCACACACCATAAATCCCTACAAAATAATATCTCTTGTTCCTATACAAAACTATCAAATCATACGTACAACAAAACAGAATACAGAAAATTTAGTTAAACAAAAATAAATCTTCTTCCTCCTCCATCTTCCCGAACACACAACACTTGGCATTGGAAGGATCAGCCATTAGAAGCATATTGAATACAAGGTAAACAATGAAAATAAAGAAATGAAAGGCACACACTGTGAAAATTTTAATAGCATGAATATTTTTTATATTACCATAACAAACAGAAATGTAACCTGATTGCATAAGACATGGCATTATCAACAAGACAAAGCAAAATTTACAGTGCCGGCTCAAGAATAAGGCAAAACATATTTTATAGTGCGAGCTCAGGATGCAAGCATGCACACTCCAACAAAAACTAAACGGTGGCCAAGAGAGCAGGACACAACTGTACCTGGAAATGCTGCTAGCCAGCAACAAAAGTAAGTTGGCTGGAGCCAAAGAAGGGTCTGCCAAAGGAGCCAATCATGCCGACCAGGATGAGGTAATCAGTGGTTTTCTCCAGGTTCTCCTTGATCTTGTCCTCGGAGTTCTTCCGCTCCAGGTTGTCCCGTTGCAGCTCTTCCTACACCGCCCAGAAACGAACAATTCAGATCAACAGCTGCATAGATCATCCCTTGTTTTCTTATCTAGACCAGACACTACTACTTGTTTGCTTATCTAGACCAGACACTACTACTATTTGTGAATATAGAAAATGTAAAACAATGTAAATGGTAAACAACACTTGAGAATATAGCAATAGATTAAGAGCATATTGTTTAGCAGCACACAGATAGTAGCAAAATGCTACATGAAGCTATTAGGATAAAGTAGAGGTTCTACATTACATAATCAGATATGAAGGACCAAGCAAAATTTTCCAAAAAAGACAAGTTACAGAGCAATCATGTATTGGCCATCCTACTGGTAGCAAGGGCATAAAGATCACTTAACAAGCAGCGCCAACATGAGTAAATCACATACCAAAGTGCAATATAATATTCGAGCTGCCAAAACAAGGAGATGATGCAAACTCTAAAGAAGCAGGCATAGAGTAACAAAAACTCCATTACACTTAAGCTGCTGCTACTTACATATACTAAATGGAACCAGAAGTATGTCGACTACTAGACGGCCATGAATGATGCCCAGGAAAAAAGAATGCGCAAACACAAATGATAGAGCCACTAATTAACCACAAGTGTGTTATCTCAGAGGTGCTACTCAAGCACTTGGAACTAGTATAGCAAGATAGATTACAAAAAAAACAATTCAATGTAAACCATTGCAAGATGACAAGGTATTTAATCTTTTCACCCGCATTGCAATTTTTAGGATATGGAACCAGCCACTAAGCAAAGCTTAGGCTGAGCATTCTTTAGGACCAACTAATTCAATAATAAGCATATCATGGACGGGAACAATCTATACCACTGTGGATGTTGTTTTCCACTATATATCTCCAACAAGAACACTAGTATCAAACTTAAAAAATAAATGTTTGACTATCTAGCTAGTTTCTAAAAAGACAAGGCATTAAGAGGTATCATCTTCTTTTAATAACTTGCATTGCAACATTCAGGATCAATAGCTATGCACAAATGGTTTCAAAAAAAAATAGCTATGCACAAATGCAAGAAAATCCACACGACCTGCACGGCTCTCTTAAATATTTTATTCAAGTGGTCTCTTTACAGCTGGGTATATATTGCAGTTGACAAAAGATGTATTTGCAGTTGCCTGCCACTCTGGAATGTTGAGGTGCTACCTGACCTTCTCAAAGTCAGCCACCAAGTTCCAGACTCCCAGGTGGTGTTCTCCACAAGACAAGCATGGGGAGTGCTCTTCCAGTGCCTCTCTGCAATCAAACGCACGCAAATTAAGCATTGCGGTCTCCTAGGAACACCGATCTCCAGGTGGCGTTCTCCTCAAAATATGGAACAACATGCACTGCATGCCAACTAGAGTATATGTATTGCAGTCAATAGTGAACAGTTATCACAAAGAACAAGATACCATGAGATAAATGATGGCACTCAAGTTCTAATCTCACATAGATAAAATTCATTGCCATAGTAAGTTAGTAACAGTACATCTTGACTTGGGTATATATAGGAAGTCAAGTTCGTTCTCATAAGAAAGTGTTCTCGGGTTACCCTTAACATGGCTGCTTAACTTATACTTAAATGTGAACAAACAGTACATATCAGAATCATGGTTTGATTTATAGTGCCAGCTATGGATAAAATCATGCACACTCCCACATAACCAGAAAAGAATCAACCAGAGCAGGACATTGATGTACGTGAAGAGCCCGACGACCCTCAACGGAAATCAATAGGACCAACAGACGGATCCAGGGTTCTTGCCGCTCCTCCGTGTGGGCACTCAGGAGGAAGAGACATTCGCCGGTGAGCTGCAGCTGCATGGTGAAGGGAATCAAGCATGCATCTGGATCATGGTGGAACTGAAGATGGTGGTTGGATCAAATCAATTCAATCCAAGAGGATAGGGGAAGATGGCACCTTGAATGGAAGATGCATACCTCCATGGACAGGAAGAAGCAGATCGCCGCCGGTGGTGGTGAGCTCCATGGTGTGGGAATAGCAGGCAACGGGCTGGAGAGATAGGAGGTTGTGCAGGTCGACTGCAAGCAACGTCCACAATGCCGGCTACTAGTCATGGGAGTCGCGCCTAGAGAAGACACCGACCTCACCCTTGAGCTGCCACATCTGCAAGGCAAGGCAGCAAACGGGGAGAATCAGAGGTGGCCCAGCCAGATGAAGAATTTGAGGCATGGAAGGAGTCGGAGTGAGTGCGGCCTGACGGGAGGGTAGGGGCGGACTTGGTCGAGCGCAGCACCCCACCCACGCCGCCGGCGAGCCACTGGTCTAGCTGGTGGTGGTGGTGCATGATGGCGGGGCCTTGGACCAGATCGGATCAGATCTCCCCCGTGAGGACGGATTTGAATCAGATCGCGAGGGCAAAGGGAGGCGGCATAGAGGGAGGTAGGTGGCGGATGACGCAAGGGAGGGAAGGGAGGATTGTGTGGGCCTCGTCGATGGGGCATCCGGTGCTGCACCTCCAGCCCGCAGATCCAAAGCTCGGTTGCCAAGGCTGCACCACGGCCTAGGGTTTCGGGCACATGGGAAAGAAGTACAAGGTGGGGGCGCCGGCGGTGGTGGGGTAGAGGAGAGGGTGGGGGTCTCCGACGGTCTCGGAGGAGGTGAGGGGTGCACGCAGGCAGTAGAGGGGCGTGCAGCGCAGGGGAGGGGAGAGAGGAAGGGGAAGGGAGCGAGGGGAGAAAGAAAGGAGGCGGAGGGTGAGGGAAAATGTCCTCGAGGACTCAGGAGAGCTGGTGTTTCGGCTTAGGTGGGCTTGGGGTGAGGACTGACGTTGGATCCGCGAGCATCCGATGGTGTCCCATCCATGATCCGCGTGAAACGCCCACGGACAAATCAAAATGCAATACACGCGTACGATGTCATGACCATCGAAATTGGTCGTAGTTAACTAAAAATTCATTTTCCATTTTTTGGGTGCCTAAAATGATTTTTTTGTGAAGAACCTAGAATATGTTTGTTGGAAAATTGGATCAAATCAATTTTATAAAATATTATGACATATTTAATGTACAATTGACCAAATAGTTGGGTGTCAAAAGTTTTGATCCACCTCTCGTGAAAAATACAAATTGCCGCTGATTCAGTAGGAAGCGGGTCAAATTTGAATTGCAGCTGCCTCATAGTTTGCTCTTTATTTTTTTCCAAAATCATTTATAGGTACTTATGTATCTATTTAATCAGAGAAACACCAAAAATATTCCAACATTCAACCACTAGCTAGGAACTGCATTCTTGCCGTTTTGACCACATTTTAGAAGAGGCATAAAAAATTCAAAAAATCAAAAAATTGGAAAATCTCCGCATTGTGTCATTATATGTGACCAAGTTACGATGAAAATAATAAACTTGTAATATAGAAATTATTTTAAAAAAGTGTTCTCAGAAATGATCTATCATGTCTGAATATTCTTGGCTTTCAACACAAATGCTCAATCTTATGGCCACATTCATGGCATAGTTTGTTTAAATAATCTAATATTGTGCACAAGAGTACATATTGGAATGACAAACAATGTTGCCTAAGGAAGTTTTCATTTTCTTTGGACGGAAATTTCATTTTCCATTTTTTGAGTGCCCAAAATGAGTTTTTTTGTGAAGGACCTACAATATATTTGTTGCAAAATTGTACCAAATATATTTTTTAAAATACTAGGACATATTGAATGCACAATTGACCAAATGGTTGGGTGTCAAAAGGTTTGATCCACCTCTCGTGAAAAAGACAAATTTCCGCCGATTCAGTAGGAAGCGGGTCAAATTTGAACTGCAGCTACCTCATAGTTTGCTCTTTATTTTTTCAAAAATAATTTCTAGGTACTTAAGTATCTATTTAATCAGAAAACACCAAAAAAATTCCAAGATTCAACTACTAGCTAGGAACGGCCATTCCCTCCGTTTTGACCACATTTTGAAATGGGCATAAAAATTGAAAAAAAATCAAAATATTGGAAAACCTTTGCATTGTATCATTATATGTGACCAAGTTACTAGGAAAAATAATAAACTTGTAATACAACAATTATTTTAAACAAGTGTTCCCGGATATGAGCTTTCATGTGTGAAGATTCATGGCTTTCAACCGAAATGCTCAATTTTATGAATGCATTCATGGTATAGTTTTCTTAAATGATCTAATATTGTGCACAAGGGTGCATATTGGAAAGGCAAACAATGTTGCCTAAGGAAGTTTTCATTTTCTTTGGACGAAATACATTTTCCATTTTCCGAGTGCCCAAAATGAGTTTTTTTTGTGAAGGACCTACCATATATTTGTTGCAAAATTGGAGCAAATAAATTTTCTAAACTATTAGGCCATATTTAATGCACGATTGAAAAAATGGTTGGGTGTCAAAAGCTTTGATCCACCTTTCATGAAAAAGACAAATTTACGCCGATTTAGGAGGAAGCAGGTCAAATTTGAACTGCAGCTGACTCATAGTCTGCTCTTTATTTTTTGCAAAAATCATTTCTAGGTACTTAAGTATCTATTTAATCAGAGAAACACCAAAAAATTCAAGATTCAGCCACTAGCTAGGAACGGTCATTCCCGCAGTTTTGACTACATTTTGAAACGGGAATAAAAATTTCAAAAAAAAATCAAATATTGGAAAACCTTCGCATTCTGTCATTATATGTGAGCAAATTACGAGGAAAAAACATAAACTTGTAATATGGAAATTATTTTAAAAAAGTGTTCTCAGAAATGCGTTATCATGTGTGAAGATTCATGGCTTTCAACCCAAATGCTTAATCTTATGGCTGCATTCACGGTATAGTTTGTTTAAATGATCTAATATTGTACACAAGGGTGCATATTGGAATGGAAAACAATGTTGCCTAAGGAAGTTTTCATTTTCTTTGGACGAAAAATACATTTTCCATTTTGCGAGTGCCCAGAATGAGTTTTTTTGTGAAGGACCTACCATATAATTGTTCCAAAATTGGACCAAATCAATTTTATAAAATATTAGGCCATATTTAATGCACAATTGACAAAATGGTTCGGTGTCAAAAGTTTTGATCCACCTCTCGTGAAAAAGACAAATTTCCACCAATTCAGGAGGAAACGGGTCAAATTTGAACTGAAGTTGCCTTACAGTTTGCTATTTATTTTCTACAAAAATCATTTCTAGTTTCATAATTTTCTATTTAATCAGAAACACCTGGTTTGGTGGTGACACGTCGAGGTTTGAATGGTAGCCAAGGGCCCCAACTCCAGAGCGCACAAACTCGCATGCCCGTCACGTGGTCACCGCGTGACCGTGGCATTGCTATGTGTTCTGGGCGGCCTAGGCATGTCTAGTAGGTTGGGCGCTCCCCAAGTAGGTGCGAGGAAGAAAATGACAACATAAGATTCTCAT
This sequence comes from Triticum timopheevii, assembly GCA_963921465.1. Taxonomy (NCBI): domain Eukaryota; kingdom Viridiplantae; phylum Streptophyta; class Magnoliopsida; order Poales; family Poaceae; genus Triticum; species Triticum timopheevii. The sequence goes on along the minus strand of OY997268.1, from coordinate 618,893,561 downwards.
GAGGAGACCGAACTATACTCAAACATTAATTAGCAGCCAGGTGTTTGATTAGTGGTACGGAAAATGCACATGGCTAATTGGTTTGAGTTATGGCTGCGGATTATCATCTACTAAGAAGACTGTCTTCAGTAATTTTTAGCTCAAATGGAGGAGCCTAGGTGGCGCTTTCTTTGCAAAGTACCACACTGGACAGAAATATGAATGTTGAAGCTGGGCTCAAAATAATGAATGGGTTGAGCTGAAATTTGGTGGAGGATGATTATTTGGTCACAGGAAATTAATGTAGAAAATCGATACCATTTGGGCATGCCAAAGTGGTACTTCCTTCACAATGCTCTTCTCCTGACAGAAACTTAGGAAAATTAGTGGGAGAAATTTGATAAATGAAATGAGCTAAAATTTGGTGTATGTAAGTTACATAGGTATGGTAATGCCCTGGTAAATTTTCAGAAATAATGAAGCAATATATAATATAGTTGCTTCACACACTGAAAATATGACAAGAATAAAAGATTGGATGATGAGCTCACATAAATTGTTTAATAGAGCTCAAATTTTGTGGAGAGTGATTATTTGAGCATATGGACGATTCGGAAAAATATAAGATCATTTGGATAAGCCTAGCTAGTACTTACTTCATAAAGGTTCTCTCTAGATAGAAATTTTGGAAATTTTCTGAGGAATATTTACTAGGAAAACGGAGCTGAATATTATCACGTGGCAATGATTTGGGTTTGAAGAGTGCCCAAAAAGTTTGACGGTAATAGAAATGGTCTAGATAACACTTGCTTTGCAATGTGCCAATTTGGCCATAAAATAGAAATTGAACCTGGGCTCACATAGATGATTTGATTGAGCTGCAATTTGGAGGAGGGTGATAATTTGGGTATATGAAGGAACTGTATAAATTTCATGTCATTTGGATATATAAAAATGGTAATTCCTTCACAATGCTCAAGTGAACAGAAAATTGGGAAACATATTGAGGGAAAATGGTTAAATTAAATGATCTAAAATTTGGTGGAGGGACATTCCATGGGCAGGTTCATGTCCTGGTAAATTTTCAGCAATTATAAAGCAATATAAAATATAGTTACTTCACAAACTGAAAATATTACCAGAAACAAAGATTGGATGGTGATCTCTCATGGATTGTTAGATGGGGCTAGAATTTTGTGGAGAGCTATGATATGGGCATATATAAGATGTGGCAAAATTTCACCTCATTAGGATATGCATAGCCAGTACTTCCTTCACATAGCTTCTAGGTGGACAAAAACTTTGGAAATTTGCCTAGGACGATTTACTTGGCAAATGGAGCTGAATTTTGTCATGAGAAAATGATTTGGATACGAAAGAGTGCCCAAAAATTTGAGGGCAATCGGGAATATATAAATAGCAGTTCCTTCACAAAATGTTGTTATGAACATAATAGGAAAATGAATATTGTTGAATTATTTTTGAACTAGGCAAGGAAGGTTTTTGACATATTTGACGAAGATATGACCCAAAGACCTTATGAGAATTTTGGGAATAACGGAAATATAGGTTGCTCCACAACCTAGAGCAAAAATTGACACTTGGACATGACACATAGGCAAAACTGATGAGGTGGCGCCTAGTCATAGAAATCCACCATAATTTACAGGGTTATGACCATCTATATTGGTCGTGATTAGCTAGAAATAAGGCAGCGGACCAGTGTTGTCTGCTTTACGACCATTTCGTGTAAGGAAATTATGACCTTTCTGACCAAAATGGTCATTATGATTTAGGGTTTGGAGCCTTTCGAACAGCTTACGACCAATTGGTCTCAAATGGCCACGGATTTACTACCATTTCTTCCAGGGTCACTGACAGAAGGTCACAAGTTGACATATATATTGTACTAGGGTCAAATGAAAAAGGTAGCAAAGCAACCATGAGTACTCATCCAGAGTACCAGCAAAATTTACATCAGATTTACACTAGATATGCATCGGTATCAAAGGAATGGGGTAGTATCTGTGGACTAAACTGTAGAAATGCCGGAATAAGGGGGAGAAGCTCATCCTATCGAAGACTACATCTTCTAGTAGCCATCATCTTGCAGCAGTAGAAGAGAATAGCATAATATGGTAACATCATGTAGAAACGTATAACGATAAACCTACCCGGAGATCCTCTCCTCGTCTCCCTGAGAGAAAGCGATCACCGGGTGTATCTGTCTCTTATCTGGGTGTGTTTTAACAAGTATCCGGTTCTAGTTGTAAGAGATTGGAATACAACTCCAAGTCGTCATGTTACCATGGACACGACTATTCGAATAGATTACTTCCTTGCAAGGGTGCACCACATTACCCGATACACTCGATTACCTCTGGCAGGACACACTTTTCTGGGTAATGCCCGGCCTCGGATAATCAACATGCCGTAATCCTACCTAGGCTCTATAGGGAGTCACATGCCGGTGTAAATCCTAAGTGTGAAGGGATCATGGGCCTATTGTCCAAAGCACTCCTGCGTGTTGCGAGGACGGCCGGGACACGTCCTGGTTACCTCTTTATACAAAGCAGACACTTCCAAACCACCCGGGTGCGTGCCGCTCAATTGTGACGTCTATAGAGCTTTTGGGAGAAATCGTACGACGCCGAGAGGCCCATAAAACATTATCCCACGTGACGGTTAGTGTGTATATGCCAAATGGTAGTCTCAGGTCAAATACCCAATATCGTTTAAGCATGTTATTATGAAGTAACCGCGGACACCGACCAGGGACTAGGCCCACTTGTATCCTAGGTGGCGTTTACCTGCCATGTCGTTCTGCCACAACAAATCCCTCAGGGTGCCGTCGGGAACGCAGGCCCACCACTACCTGGATGGAACCACCTGTCAGTCCAGCCCCCACAACCGAACAATATAGAAGTATTATATATATTAGTAGATAGTATATCCGTGATCATCACCCGAATGGATCATGACCCGATAGTATAGCATGGCAAACGGACAAGGATGTACAACCATTGATGGAACACTAGAATACATACACTAAGCATATAGGATAACATGTAATGTATCAACAGTAGTAGTAAGGACATGCTATGCGCCAGTATAGGATCAACTGATAAGGCAGTAACAGTAACACTACTCTAATGCAAGATATAGAGGGAAAGAATAGGCGATATTGGAATGATAAAGGGGGTTTTGCTTGCTCGGAAGCTCTAGGGAGAAGGATGGGTCATCGTCGACGTAGTCATACAAGGTGTCATCGGCAGTCTCAGGGTCTACCCAAAGAATATGGAAGATGGGGAAACAATTAAATAACGGGGCAAACAAATGCAAAACAATGAATGTCATGTCAAAATGCGATGATGGTATTCTCTAATCACTAGTGGAAATAGTGCTAGCCACAACTTAAGTTGGTGGCGCACCATTTACAACCAACGCCACCACTATTTTTTTCAAATAGTGGTGCCGTTGGCTTATTTTGGTACGACATTAGTAGGGGCATAGTGGTGGCGTTGGAAAATAGGGTAGTGTCAGAAGTATATGGGATCAACCGTAGTAGCAAGCGTAATATAGTGATGTCGAGGAATAGCAAGGAGCGCCAGTACTATTATATTTAGTTGTGGCGTGATGTTGGTTCCGACGCTAGTATTAAGTGGTGAACTTTTTTATAGTATATTATAGTTTAATTTTATTAAATTTCTATTATTTTTAAATGGAGATAATGAATTTTTTTAAGTATGTACTTTAAGACTTTAATTTCCTTTTTTCCTTTCTAGTTTAAGAGTTGAAATATACAGTTTTGACCCTTCCAATTTTTATTTTTTTTGTTTTTTATGTGGTGATCTTTTTTGTAGTATATTAAAGTTTACTTTTATTAAATTTCTATTATTTTTAAATGGAAATAATTATCTTTTTTAAAATATGTACTTTGAGACTTTAAATTTCCAATTTTTTCTTTTTAGTTTAAGACTTGAAATATATAGTTTTGAGCCTTCAAGTATGTGGTTTGACACTTCCAATTTTTTTTAGTTTTTATGTGGTGATATTTTTTATAGTATATTATAGTTTACTTTTATTTAATTTCTATTATTTTTAAATGGAAATAATGACATTTTTTAAATATGTAGACTTTAAATTTCCTTTTTTATGACTTGAAATATATAGTTTTGAGCCTTCAAATATGTGGTTTGACACTTCCATTTTTTTCTTTTTTGTTCTTATGTGGTGATCTTTTTTATAGTATATTATTGTTTACTCTTATTAAATTTCTATTATTTTTAATTGGAAATAATGACATTTTTTTAAATATGTACTTTGAGAATTTAAATTTCCTTTTTTCCTTTTTAGTTTATGACTTGAAATATATAGTTTTGAGCCTTCAAATATGTGGTTTGACACTTCCCATTTTTTTCTATTTAGTTCTTTATATGGTGATCTTTTTTATAGCATTGGGCCAAGCCTATTAGGAGGCCGTGGGGGTCAAAACTAGGGCAACAACACCCTCAACCCACTCCCCCTCTCTCTCGTTCCCCTTCCTCTTCCTCTTCCTCGTCCTCTCCCACCGCTCGTCGTCGCCGACCGCTCTCCCTCGCCGCTCTCTTCTCTGTCGCTGTTGGTTAGGTAATCTTCCACTCTCTCCCTCTCTCTTCCTCTTTTGCCACTCGTTGCCCTCCACTTTGATTGGAGTTCACTTTTTTTGTTTCTCCGATGGCGGCGGCGGAAGTGATGACGGCGGCGGCGGAAGAGACGAACTGCTAGGGTTTATCACCACCATCTTTGTCCCTCAATGAGTTCATCGCATCCATCTTAGAAGTGGCAGTGGCAGTTTGTAGTGGCATTTTTTAAAATTGCAGTGTTAAATTGTTAAATTGTAGTGTTCCTAATGTAGTGTTCCTAATGTAGTGTTCCTAATGCTAAAATGTAGGGTCTTTGGTATTTGTTGTATATGCAATTTCTTTGCTTGTTTATTACTTTCATGTGGCACTGGCATTTTGTATCTGCATTTTGCATCAATGAACATATGACAGTAGGAGCCGCATTTTGTATCTGCATTTTGCATCAATTACAGTGGCCTAATGCTAAATATGTATCTTGTTCATTATATGACAGTGGCAGTAGCATTTTGTATCTGCATTTTGCATCAATGACAGTGGCCTAATGCTAAATATGTATCCTGTTCATTATATGACAGTGGCAGTGGCATTTTATATATGCATTTTGCGTCAATGATAGTGGCTTAATGCTAAGTATGTATCTTGTTCATTATATGACAATGGCACTGGCATTTTGTATCTGCATTTTTCATCAATGATAGTAGACTAATGCTAAATATGTATCTTGTTCATTATATGACAATGGCAGTAGCATTTTAAATCTGCATTTCGCATCAATGATCATCATGTGGATGTTTAGATCAAGGTTCCATTGTTTACTCCCATAAAAGAACATAATTTCCTTTGTTTACTTGACAAGTTGACATGCCTCTGTATAGATAAGTTAGGTTGTAGAATTTGTGTAAGTTTATTAGATCACTTGCCATACTTTGATTGGCATTATTATCAATTTTCTTGTTATTATTGTTATGATTGGCATTAGATCACTTCCCATACTTGCCATACTTTGATTGGCATTATCATCAACTTACTTGTCATTCTTGTTTGATCAGTAAGCCAATATTATAAACTTGCAAATCATTTTCCAAGTTGCAACAGATAGCAAAGATGGGCATGGATGCAACTTAATTGTAACTTACTTGTTATTCTTGTTTGATATGTGTGTTTGGTTCTTGCCAAAACTAAGGAAAAAATTTCGTAGCACTAAGGAAATTCTTGTCTGACATTGTGATGCTATCTATATATATTTTTGTAGTGAATGGCATTACATTGCCATGTGTGTTTGGTTCTTGTCATAATAACCTATACTTGTCATTATTTTGAAGTTCCAGCCATGACTAGCTAGAACATCCACTACCAGTCCTCGTGCAACTTCGCGGCCTATGATAAAGTTGACAAAGGTGAAACAAGCACCAACCAGGTAAGATTACAAAAACATCCATGATCATTGCAAACACATGCATATATACATATATAATATAACCATTCTTTATTGATGATTTCAAATATTTGACTTGCCAGGCGTATGAACGGGACCAGCTCTAGAACAGGTCTAGCATCAGCTACTGGTACGTGACGTGGACATGCTCAGTCGTGAGCTTGTCGCGTCAAAGGAGAATACAATGAAGGAACTTAACGAGTTGAATAACTCCTTGAAAAAAGAGAAGGATGATATGTTCAACGAGATCTCTGATCTCTGCGATAATAAATTGAAGCTCATCGACCAGAAGCAGCTACTAGTCATCGAGATTGATTCTATGAAGAAGGAGATACGGCACCTGAAGGCCGAGAGGGAAGAGCTGAAGACCCGCAAAGTCTATTTCACGAAGGAGCGAGAGAGAAACAAGAACAAGTTGTATTAGATGATGATCATTCTTCATCATAGCTAGTTAGCGCGTGAATAACAAGTTGCGTGAGATCGATGACGATACTTTTGCTTGTATATAGAGCTAGCCACCGGATAACTTTTGCTTGTATGTAGTAGAAAGCTAGTTACTGAAAACTGTAGTAATAGATGGGTATATTTTGTGGATTTGATACTCACCACTAGAAATTTAAATGGCTGCACATATACTAATCGCTGGGTATATCTTTTATTGTTGAAAAATAAATATTTGCTGGCGTTGCATTACAATAAATACCATAGATAACACAATATATTGCTAGCGTTAGCCAGGTGGTACGCCATCAGTAGTAAAATACTGCTGACGTGTTTGCCAATGCCACCACTAAACTGTTTTCACTGGCGCCATATTGGTGGCGTTGGGTCTCTACGGCAGCGAGGCACTTTTTGCCATGCCATAGCTAGGATTTTTTCCACTAGTGAATGCATCCCTAGGCATTTTAAAAGAAGTGGGAAATTATCTGGTAATAATTTCCCAACTCCAAGTATTTTCGAGTATATTAATCCAGGGGCAAAATGTCAATGTTCACTATGTTAGAGGGGTGTGGTAGGTATGTTGATGGCATATTCTGATTCTTCATATTTTTCTGATCATCTTTTGTATATAAATTATTTTCATCCGAGCTACTGGTTATTTTCTATGATTTCTTAAAGTTTAAATGATTTTCTGGATATACTAGATTATTATTAGTTCAAAATTACTAAATAGCTACTTGCTATGGGTACACAAAGAAGTGTACCCAGCAGTGTGCATAGAGGCTGACAGGTGGGGCCAGCCTACTGAGTCAGCAGGTCAAGTGTTGACTAGTTGACTGGTCAACAGGGTCAATGGGGACCCACCTGCCATAGACTGGGGATAGCCCAGCCAGAACTTGACTGGCTGACAGGCTGCAGTTGTACCTAGTAGTCAGTAGTGACTGTATCTAAATGAACAGATTTAATTAATCTAACTGGTTATTTAGTGGGGAGGGGCCTACTCTCAGTGACTACACTAGTAATGGATTTGATTTAAACTAAACTAGTTAATTAACAAGGTGGCCTCAAATGTTAGTGGGGCATTTTCCTTTATTTGGCGCTAATGATGCGGCTAATCTCTGAGGGCCCACGGGTCAGTGACTCAGGGGCCATTTGAATGGCGGCACGCCTCCGTCGACCAAAACCACGGTGATGTCGCCTCGGACTTCACCAGAATTTGGCTATGGGCACCGGATCGGGGCGTGCTAGGGCTTGTTCGAACACGCACGGAGTCGCGCATCGAACGGTGCAAGATGTGTGACCGAAGGAGGAGAAAATTGATGGAGGTGTCAACAATAGCAGCGGCCGAAGCCCTGGTGCGAAAGGATCCGGTTATAGGGGACGCGGTAAGTCGAGAGGGTGGTGGCGTTGGCCTCTTGGGAGCTCTAGGAGCATTGCTGTGGGCTCGGATATGAGCTTTGCTCACCATGGCTATGGCAGTGAGGTGCATCACGGTGGTGAGTTCTCGGACGCGGCGTAACGGAGGCTAGAGGACGAGCGCGAGGGCAGAGAGGGGATAGGAAGAGGGGCTCACAGAGAGCCTATGAAAGGATCGATACGGTTGACTAGAGGGGGCGAATAGGCATTTACCAATTTTTAGGTTTTCTTAACAAATTAGCTTTAGCAACAAATAGGTTGTCTATATATGTAACTAGGTGAACAACCTATATGATGCTAGCAATAACAACACCACAAGCAAGCAAGATAAAAACCACAAGTAAAGCTTGCACAAAGTAAAGGTAAGAGGTAACCACAAGTGGAGACGGGGGATACGAGGATGTGTTACTGAAGTTCCTTCCCTTTGAGAGGAAGTATGTCTCTGTTGGAGCGGTGTGGAGGCACAATTCTCCCCAAGAAGCCACTAGGGCCACCGTATTCTCCTCACGCCCTCACACAATGCGAGATGTCATGATTCCACTAGTGGTGCCCTTGAAGGCAGTGCTCGGACCTTTACAAACAAGGTTGGAACACTCTCCACAACCGAATTGGACGCGGCAGACCCCCTCTTAATAGTACGGTGTTCCTACGACTCAAATCCACCAAAAATGAAACACAAGAAAAACACCGTCTTCCTAATCATCCCGAGGTGCTCAAATCATCTTTTTGATAAATGATAGTTTATCTGAACTCAATGCACATGATTAGTCCGCAAAATCATTGGCATCAATCACCAAAACCACTAAGGAAGATATATGCCCTAACAGCCTGTAGTTAAGCAAAGTGGGCTCCGGGAGGGCTAGACAGCAACGAATCAAGAGGTGAGGTTGGGATGGTCCGAGGAAGAAGAAGACGAAGATCTGACGGTGCAGTGCCTCCGGGCTCGAGGTGGTGGTCGTACAAGAGGCACCGGACAAAGATGGTCCTGGCAGACACAAAGCGGCGGCCAGGGAGCAACGGTGGCTACGGGGGCGCTGAATCCATGGCGAAGGCAGCCAGGTGCAGCAAGGAGAAGAGAGGAGTGGCACGGGTGGAGGGGCAAATGGGCTAGGGTTTGGCTGGGTGGACGCGGAAACATTCTTATACCCTCGGCGGTCTAGTCACTACTAGGAAAAGGCCTGCTAGTGGCGCACCTGTTTTGGCCATTAATGGCGCACTACAGGTGCGGCACTAGCATCGTGCCATTAGATTTTTTTACTAATGGCGCACCACTAGTGCGCCATTAGTAACACCAGATACTAATGGCGCACGATACTAATGGCGCACTATAGGTGCGCCATTAGTATGCCTAGAGGTGCGCCATTACTATCTGACTTAGTAATGGCGCACCACATAGAAGTGCGCCATTACTAACAAATTTTTTTCAAAACTTTTTTAAAAAAAATTTCAAAATTATTATTTTTTGTTTTTTTCTTAATCTCGGGTCACTATGGCTTAATCTCGGGTCAATATGCTTAATCTCAAGTCAAATCGCACTCCGTGGTCAAACTTCCTAAAAGGTCACCCATCCTCACACTACTCCAGCCCAAGCACGCTTAAATTCAGAGTTCTATCCAACCCCAGCACCAGCTCACTTAACAGGCACTTGTTGATATATCTAACATATCAATCCTATTAAACCTTGTTGATGTTTAGGACTTTGTTCATGTTCATGAGTGTGATGAAATTTAAAAAAAATTCAAACTTTCGTTCATATTACGTATCATATTTTGAAAAAAAATCCAAAAAAATTTGAAACTATTTTTTTCTGTTACTAGTGGCGCACCTAACAAACGGTGCGCCACTAGTAAGGTTGAAATTTTTTCCATTTTTCCCCTCTAGATCTTAAAAGCCCCGTAACTTTTTATTTTAGGTTTTTGAGGATTTTGAAAATGTTTAATGAGGTTCCCCCAGTTAAATTCGGAAGTGACTTTTCGAGTAGATGATTTTTCATATAAAAAACTTTTTAATCCGAGTTCGTATGCAAAAGTTATGCCCATTTTACAAATTCCAGAGAGATTTTGCAAATAAAGTCGAAACTCATATTTGTAAATTTTCCCAAAAACTAGACCACATATCACATGGGAAACTTATTTTCTTTTATTTTCTTGATATTTCCATCATTTTCTTTTTTTTAAACTGAAAAGGCGGTCCACAGGGGGGGGGTGCATTCGGGGGAATTTTTGGTCAAAGTTAGTAATGGCGCACCGTGGGTGTGGTGCGCCATTACTAGTTAAAACTACCACACGGTGCGCCATTACTAACTTTGAAAAAAAATTAAAAAAAAATTTAGTAGTGGCGCACTCAGGGTCTGGTGCGCCATTACTAGTTAAACTAGTAATGGCGCACTATCCCCTGGTGCGCCATTACTAGTTTTCAAAAAATGTTAGTAATCGCGCACCGTGTATGTGGTGCGCCGTTAGTATTTGGAGTTTAATGGCGCACCTATATGTGGTGCGCCATTAATTTCCATTTCATCCATAGTTGTTTTCCTAGTAGTGAGTAGCATCGTCATCGTGAGCATCAAGCTAGGGTGGCCGCGGATGCGCTCCACACCATGGTCTCTGCTCACACATCGCCCTTGAATAAAAGTATAGTGTCATCTGCATATTGCAGAATGGACACATCATTATCCTTTTGATTTCTAGCAAGCCCACTAACCAATCCCTGTTCTACAGCCCTATCAAATAGAATTGCTAGAGTATCTAGAACAAGATCAAATTGGAGAGGAGTCATAGAATCCCCCTACCGCAGACCCTGATGTGTTTGAAAATAAGGCCTGATTTCCCCATTAACCTTAACTGCCACTTTTCCCCCAGATACAGTCATTACCCAATCAATCCATTTGTCTAGGAATTTTTTCATCTTAAGGGTTTGCAAAAGGAAAGGCCATTTAACCTTGTCAAAGGCGTTCTCAAAATCAATCTTGAAGAGAACACCAGACATCTTTTTTTGTGCGTAGAATTCAAAGTCTCATTCAAAACCAGTACACCCTCTAAAATATATTTACCTTTTATAAAAGCGGTTTTGGAGGACTTGATAAATCCAATAATTACTAGGATTAATCTATTCACCAGGATCTGGGTAAAAATCTTAAAAATAACATTTAAAAGACAAATTGGTCTAAACTTTTGAATCATGTCTACATCACTCCCTTTGGGTAAAAGAGAGATTACTCCATAGTTTAGCCTATCAAGGTCTAATCTATGCTCATAACATTCTTCCAATAATGCAAACAAGTCCACTTTAACCAAATTGCAAAAACGCTAATAAAATTCAATATTAAAACCATCGGGCCCAGACGCTTTATTTTTCTCCATACCAAAGACAGCTTCCTTCAACTCTTCCATAGTGAATTTCTTAGTAAGACATTTTTGTTCCTCCTCACTAAATGCTTCCACACCATCATTGTTCAGTTCCAAGGATTAAATTTCAGATTCACTAATTAAGTTTTGATAAAATTTGGTAATGTAATCCTTTAAGTTATCCTTCCCCTCAATCACTCCTTCATCTTGTAGCAACTTAACAATCCTATTTTTTCTGAATCTCCCATTTGCCTTAACATGATAGTCTTTAGTATTTGAGTCTCCTTCAAATAATTCTTTCTCATGAGATCTTCATAACCATTTAGTTTCCTCATATTTCAGAATAAATTTCAAATTATCTCGGCATTCTTTTTATATCTCCTTTTTTCTCATATAAAATATCATTTTCCCTCAACTTGTCTAGCCTATCAATTTCCTCCATCAAAATTTTCTTCTATCTTCTATTGACCGCCTCAACATTCGGATTCCAGCGTTTCAACACTTTTCTAAGATTTCCCAGCTTATTTTAATTTTGTCCAGAATAGTTTTTCCAAGATAATCTTTTTTCCACACCCTTTCAACTATCTCATCCAGGTTTGTCCTTTGGAACCAACAATTCTCAAATTTGAAAATGTATGGTCTCACAAGAGGCTCTCAAGATTTTATAAGCAAAGGAGTGTGAATAGAGAGCTCCCTAGATAAATCTTCAGTATGCACTAAAGGAAAATTTCCTTCCCAAGAAGGAGAGACCAACACTCTATCTAATAATGCATAAGTGGGGTCCTCATGATTATTGGACCATGTGTATTTTCTCCTCATAAGCTATGTCCCACCTATCAGCCAAAGAGAACAAATAATAGAAATAATAAGTAAAAACCACTGCTCTACACTGCTTTTTCAGGGTTCGAACCGACAGCCTCACCGAAACCTGCAGAGGTGCTAGCCAAACGACCCGGCGAATTTAATTGTCATATATGGACACAAACTCTTAATATTCTTTAACCTGGCTAGTATAAATTAAATTTTAAATCCGAAGGAAAAAGAAGTAGCGGGCGTACCAAAAACATCCCGGTGTGTTAAAAAAACCTTCTCGGAGCATGCGGGAAGGCTACAAGACCAACGTGTTTTAATGTCCTAAGAGCATACACACAATTTATGCGAGAGAGGAAGTAGCATAAATTAAAAAATCAAATATTATATGAAAAAAATTGGTTGAACTTAAAAATATTAATGAACTAAAAACGGTTGCATAATTGAAATATTAATGAATTATAAAAATCACACAGTTGACGATTTGCAATTTGTGTGAACACTAGGCTCACTTTTTTAGTTAAAAATAGAATATGTTTTGAAACACACTTAAACTTTATTAAAACATGTGATCATTTTTTAAAGCAACATAAAATTTTCTTAAAGGTTTAAATACTTCATACACTACATGGTTATTTTATTAAAATCATGAATGTTTTTAAGCTCATATGAGAATTTATTTAAATATATGAAAATTTTAAAATTACTTTATTATTTTTATTAAATATGTAAATATTTATATGAAAATTTTAAATTCATAATTAAATTATATGGATATATGATACGTCTCCAACGTATCTATAATTTTTGATTGTTCCATGCTATTATATTACCTATTTTGGATGTTTTATATGCATTGATATGCTATTTTATATTATTTTTGGGACTAACCTACTAACCTAGAGCCTAGTGTTAGTTTCTGTTTTTTCCTTGTTTTTGAGCATCGCAAAAAAGGAATATCAAACGGAATAAAACCTTCGCGATGATTTTTCTTGGACCAGAAGACACGTGTTGGATTTGGACTCCAAGTCAGAAGACCTTGGAGTAGACGACAAGTCACAGGGGCGCGCCCCCGTGCCTTATGGCCTACTCCAACACCCCCTGACCTAATTCTTCATCCTATATATTCACAAATATTACCAACCCACCAGAGGCATCAACGAAAACACTTCTCCACCGCCGCAACCTTCTGTTCCCATGAGATCCCATCTAGGGGCCTTTTTCGGCATCCTGACAGAGGGGGATTCGATCATGGAGGGCTTCTAGATCAACTCTATTGCCCTTCTGATGAAGCGTGAGTAGTTTACCACTGACCTACGGGTCCATAGCTAGTACCTAGATGGCTTCTTCTCTCTCTTTGATTCTCAATACCATGTTCTCCTCGATGTTCTTGGAGATCTATCTGATGTAGTCTTATTTTGCGGTGTCTTCATCAAGATCCAATGAATTGTGGATTTATGATCTGTTTATCTATGAAAATTATTTGAATCTTCTATGAATCCTTTTATGCATGATTTGATATCTTTGTAGTTCTCTTCGAACTATCGGTTTAGTTTGGCCAACTAGATTGATTTTTCTTGCAATGGGAAAAGTGCTTAGCTTTGGGTTCAATCTTGCGGTGTCCTTTCCCAGTGATAGTAGGGGCAGCAAGGCACGTATTGTATTTTTGCCATCGAGGATAAAAAGATGGGGTTTACATCATATTCCTTGAGTTTATTCCTCTACATCATGTCATCTTACTTAATGTGTTGCTCTGTTCTTCATGAAATTAATACTCTAGATGCAGGCGGGAGTCGGTCGATGTGTGTAGTAATAGTAGTAGATGCAGGCAGGAGTCGGTCTACTTGACACGGACGTGATGCCTATATTTCATAATCATTACCTTGGATATCATCATAACTTCGCGCTTTTCTATCAATTTCTCGACAGTATTTTGGTCACCCACCATGTTATTTGCCTTCATAAGAGAAGCCTCTAGTGAAACCTATGGCCCCGGGGTCTATTTTCCATCATTCTATTTTCCGATCTACTATTTTCCATCATATTAGTTTTCGATCTACTATTTTGCAATCTTTTACTTTCAGATCTATAAACAAAAAAACCCAAAAATATCTTATCTTTTGTTTATCTATCTCTATTAGATCTCACTTTTGCAAGTGACCGTGAAGCGATTGACAACCCCTTTATCGCGTTGGGTGCAAGTTGTTTGATTGTTTATGCAGGTATTGGTGGCTTGTGCATTCTCTCCTACTTGATTGATACCTTCGTTCTCTAACCGAGGACATCACCCTTTCCTCTTCAAGGGAAAAAACAACGCAAGCTCAAGAAGTAGCAGGAAGAATTTCTTGCACCGTTGTCGGGGAGATCTACGCCAAGTCAAGACATACCAAGTACCCATCATATAACTCTCATCTCTTGCATTACATATTTCGCCATTTGCCTCTCGTTTTCCTCTTCCCACTTTTAAAACGATTTTCAAAAGTATTCACCCTTTTCTCCACTCTTCTTTCATTCGTCTTTCCGTATGCCTTTTGCTTGTTTGTTATCTTTGCTTGTGTTTTGATGTGCCTTATTTTTGCTTAAACCTTCGCTTGCTAAATGTTTTATGGATCCCCATCCACTTGCTAATCTTTTTAAAGGATCCAATTATGATGAACAAATTGCTAGTGAGTTGAGTGCACTAGATTATTTTTATGAGGTTATGCTTGAAATACGTGAATCTAAAAGTTGTGATGAAGTGTTGAAAGAAGAAAATTACAAAGTGATTCATGATAGTGCCTTGAATAAAAAGCATGATTGCATTGATGTTATTATAAATTCCATTAATGTTAATTGTGTTAACGATATGCAAAACCCTAAGCTTGAGGATGCCAATTTTGCTATGTCTACTACTTGTTGCAATGAACATGATTGGGGTGATTCTTCTTATGATCTTGAAAATTTATTTAAGCCCCATGATGAATATGCGATTGAGAATAATGTTTGCAATAATATTGAAAGTGGGTTTGGAAGAGTGTCAACTTTAGATCGCACATATTTGGAGAATGTTCAATCTTATGAATTATTTTATAAAAGTGGGTTTGGAGAGGTCATGATTTAGTTAATGATAATCCCACTATTTTGGAAGAGTGTCAACTTCGCATGCATGTGGATCGCGTTGAGAATATGTTATGGGATAGCTATATTGTTGAATTTTCTTATGATCCTACATGTAATTATTATGAGAGAGGAAAATATGGTTGTAGAAATTTTCAGGTTACTAAATTACCTCTCTTTATGTTGAGATTGCGATCGTCTCTTTTTCCTTCCTTGCATATGCTAGTTCTTGCTTGCCTTGATAGTTTGTCTGCTTATAAAATGCATATGCATAGGAAGTATGTTAGACTTATATGTGTTTGTCACGTGTTTTGTGATGCTCTCTTTGCGCTTCAATTCTTGTCTTTCATGTGAGCATCATTGAAATCTCAACGCCTAGCTAAAAGGCATTAAAGAATAGCTTGTCGGGAGAAAACCCAATATTTTTCCTGCATGTTTTGTAATAAATAATTCATCTAGCCTCTGGTTAGATGTTTTTTTGTGTTTTAATTATTGTTTGTGCCAAGTGGGACCTTTGGGATGGCTTACGGTGATAGTTGTTTTGATCTTGCTGAAAAGCAGAAACTTTTGTGCCCAGGAAAATAATTTTAATTTTTTATAGAAGCGTGATTTTGATCTGATTCTTTCTTAAAAAGATTGGTACACAAATTTCCCAGGTTTGCATAATGTTTCAGAATTTTTGGAGTTACACAAGTATTAGAAGTTTCCAGATTTCTACAGATTGTTCTGTTTTTGACAGATTCTTTTTCTCTATGTGTTGTTTTCTTATTTTGATAAATCTACTGGTAGTATCGGGGGTTATGAACCATGGAAAAGTTGGAATATAGTAGATATTACACCAATATAAATAAAGAATGAGTTCACAATAGTACCAAAAGTGGTGATTTATTTTCTTATACTAACAGATCTCATAAGATTTTCTGTTGAGTTTTGTGTTGTGAAGTTTTCAAGTTTTTGGCAAGGATTTGATGGACTATGGAATAAGGAGTGGCAAGAGCCTAAGCTTGGGGATGCCCAAGGCACCCCAAGGTAATATTCAATGACAACCAAGAGCCTTAGCTTGGGGATGCCACGGAAGGCATCCCCTCTTTTGTCTTCGTCTATCTAACTTTACTTGAGGCTATATTTTTATTCACCACATGATATGTGTTTTGCTTGGAGCGTCTTGTATGATATGAGTCTTTATATTTTAGTTTTCCACAATCATCCTTGTTGTACGCACCTTTTTAGACGGATACGCATGAATCGTAGTTTATTAGAATACTCTATGTGCTTCACTTATATATTTTGAGCTAGGAAATTTTGCTCTAGTGCTTTACTTATATCTTTTTAGAGCACGACGGTGGCTTTATTTGGTAGAAATTATTTAACTCTCATGCGTCACTTATAGTATTTTAAGAGTTTCTCTAAACAGCGTGGTAATTTGTTTTGGTTATAAATTTAGTCCTAATATGATAGGCATCCAAGAGGGATATAATAAAAACTTTCATGTAAAGTGCACTAAATACTATGAGAAGTTTGATTCCTTATGATTGTTTTGAGATAGGATGGTGATATTAGAGTCATGCTAGTGGAATAATTGTGTATTCTAGAAATACTTGTGTTGAGGTTTGTGATTCTTGTAGCATGCACGTATGGTGAACCGTTATGTAACGAAGTTGGAGCATGATTTATTTATTGATTGTCTTCCTTATGAGTGGCGGTCAGAGATGAGCGATGGTCATTTCCTACCAATCTATCCCCCTAGGAGCATGCCTGTAGTACTTTGTTTGGATGACTAATAGATTTTTGCAATAAGTATGTGAGTTCTTTATGACTAATGTTGATTTCATGGATTCTACGCACTCTCACCCTTCCACCATTTCTACCCTCTCTAGTACCGCGCAACTTTCGCCGGTACCATACACCCACCATATACATTCCTCAAAACAGACACCATACCTACCTGTTATGCCATTTCCATAGCCATTCCGAGATATATTGCCATGCAACTTTCCACTGTTTCGTTTATTATGACACGCTTCATAATTGTCATATTTCTTTGAATGATCATGTAGTTGACATAGTATTTGTGGCAAAGCCACCGTTCATAATTTTCAAACATGTCACTCTTGAGTCACTGCACATCCCGGTTTTCGCGGTAAACCACGGCCACCTATGGGCCAGGACAGCCCCTTGCAGGTTCGGCATGGGGAGTCGCGTTGCACAAAGAGCAGACCAACATGGGGCAGCACGGCAGAGGTCACACGGGCAGTTTTACCCAGGTTCGGGCCGCCACGAGGCATAAAACCCTACTCCTGCTTTGGTGCATTGATGGTGGAAAAGTGGTGGTGGTGCGTAGTACACTTTCCCGGCAGGGGTTGCCTTGGGGCGGTAGTGACTACGCGCGTACGGAGTGCGATTGATCTAACCTTCCAACCCCCACCCCCCCCGAACAGTTGCCATGGGCCTCCTTTTATAGATCAAGGGGTCACAATAGTGGCAATTTAGTCATTAGACACTGATATCATAGCAAATAGTGCTATCGTGCCTTACTCTACAGGCTGACAGTGTGCATTTAATGCGTCAATTAGTGTCCCTAACTCTGCAGGCTGACAGTGTGCATTTAATGCGCTACTTAGTGTCATGTCGTTGCTGCCCGACAAGGCTTGTCGGGTTATCTCGCCAGCTCCACGCCTGCTTGTTCGACACATCATAGGATGGGTGTCATCTGTGAGTTTCCTTGGTAGGAAGTGTCCGCCATGTGGCGAATGGTTATCACTTAATAACTCCGCGGTTCGACACCACACTGATCGATGACGTGAGTCATGGTGGAGTAGTTGGTGAGGTAATCTGGTCTCCACGAGTCCCGGTAGGCTCTGCCAGGATGCATTGGTCACCTTCTTCAGGTGGCCTCGCCCCTTGCCGGGCTCGTCTGCCCCGCTAGGGAGGCTTCTCTCTTGATAATATCTGGCTCCTCTAACTTGGCCTCGGATCCTTCCGATCAGCTTGTTGATGATTTGAATCTCTTGGTCTCTTGTTCACCTTGTTCTGATGCTTCAATCTTGATCTTGTGCCTGTGCACAGTCAGGGCAACAGGCTCCGGGTCTGTTGCACCGACAAAAGCCCCCGGGCCTGCCCCAAACGCGCTACCGAGCGTCGTCGGGGTAGGGCCTACCAAGTGCACAGGCAGCGCTGCTGAAGAGGCTGGTCTCTTGAGATATTCTTTGCTCCTTCAGTAGTCTTGATTTCGGGCCAGTTTCCGGTTTATTAGCGCGTCGTGCACGACGTTACAAAAAAATCTCAGATCATGTCCTGCATGGCGTTAACACCCCACGATCACGGGGCAGAAACGGCCATCCCACTTGCCTCTGTGTTTTTTGCTCATCCGCCACGTGTCACCCATGCCTTAGGAAAGGTAGGTGGTGGATGGGGAGGACGCGAGTGTTAGTGCCACGGCGGGAAATCAGGCGTCGCTGGTTGGAGTAGCGGGTCGGTCCTAGCTCCCCGCGCCTCTGGATGGGGAGGGGAGGCCGGTTTGGACAAGCAGGTGGCCGTCCCAGGGGTGAGGGGTCGGCCCCTGGCCTCGCCCTTCTATAAAAGGGGGCAGAAGTGGTGTTCTCCTATATGCACATCTTCCTCCTTCTTTCTCCTAGCCTTCCTTTGCTCGTCATGGCGAGGGGGCGAGTGCGCGTTGGTACTCGCCTGGCGGCGACGAGGGCTTCTACTCGACAGCACATCCCTTCTCCTCCGGAGCTTGCAGCGGTGGAGCCCATTGTGAGAGGAGGAGGGAGGGGGCAGCGCTCTGGTTGTGCCTCCACCGGTGGCTCCTCCACCAATGAAGGCCATGATGGAGATCAGTCCTGAGAATTCTTCATCAGGTTGTACAAGCCTCTGTGTGGCCATCTTTGTCTTCCTACCCCATTTGCTCGTGTAATGGAGCTCGACCCGCTGCACGCTTTGAGGTTGCACATGAGGGGTTGTGGGAATGGTGGCATGTGGGTCGATGTCGACTTCCCTGCCCCTCATGTTATGTACCTCCGCCATGGTTGGAAGACCTTCGCCCGTGCCCATAGCTTGTCGTAGGGGCACGTTCTCTAGTTTAAATTAATGGAGAGTGGCCTTCTCTCCGTCAAGGTCTTCGGGTGCTCGGGAATTCGCTTAGAGTGTTGCGCGGAGAGCTCTACCAATGAGGAAAGCTCCTCCTTGAGCGGCAGCGACGAGGAGGGCCGCGACGGCGATGACGACGCCGGCGGGCGGGAGGGCGCCGACTCTGACTCTGGCTGACCGTCGCCTGCACCACCTTCATCAGGTGGAAGCACCATCATCTGCATCCGCATCTCCTCCCCGGTAACAAGATTTGTCGGGGAGTTGGATGCAGAGGTGGGGATGGTGCTTCCGGGTCCCTCCAGCGGTCTTCCGGCTGGGCTTCAGCAGGCTTCCTCCCGGGCTGCATCTTCGTTAGCCCTGTCGTGCTATGCTGGCCCTGGTGGCAGTGGTCGACGGGTCGCCCCCGCCACGCTCTCCATCTACATGGGCACTTATCTTTTTTCAATCTTAAACTTGTAGGCGTTTGCCAAATTTTAATTCAAATAATGTAATCTCTCATGCCCATGTTTGTGTTCTGTAATGCTTGTACTTGTATCAGCATGTTAATGAAAAAGATGAACCTTGCCGGGAACCCGTGCATGTATATGTCCATACAGAGGTGAGACACCTCTTTAGTGTAAATAAACGAGTTTGTCCCAACAGGCTATCTTGTCGGCCCCCTTTTTGTCTGTTGGAGAACCTTATATGTCGGGTTACAAATAGAGGGTCCAGACCCCCGCCAACTTCCTTTTATCAAAGGAAACTATGACCATCTTGACCGAAGCAACGTTCAGGTCAAGAATGGGAGCACCTAAGTCTAAAAAGAGTGGCGAGGTTTTCTAATGCATAAGTTATAGCTTATAGAACACAAATGGACAAGAGGTAGAACTTATTTGTTTGGCTTGTCGGGATCGCAGTGCCGGGCAATCTTCTCACCCCCTTGTCGAAGCCAAGTCCATGGTAAGAACCTGCAGCTTCATGCAGATGAGAATGAATGCAAGATGCGATCCTATCTATATGCATATGTAGATGCTCATGAAAATGTTTATGCAGTGATCTGGAATGCTCATGCATGCATGCAATCTAGGTTGGGGGGCCCTACAGTGCTTCTTTATTTTCTCTTGCACGGGGTCATCACCCCGGCTTTCTACAAGGGGTTACATGCAACTGAGGCAAGGCCAGTACAAATGGGTGGCTGCCGGGTAGGGCCCAGCAGCCTTGCACCTTACGGGTAGAACTTGCAGAGATGCTCAATATTCCATGAGTTTTGCAACAGAGTGCCATCTCCGGTCTCCAGACGGACTGCGCCGGGTCTCGTGACTCGTACTACCCGGTAAGGGCCTTCCCACTTTGGTGACACCTTGTGTGTACCCTTGGCGGACTAAACGTGCCTAAGGACAAGGTCACCTTCCTCAAAACACCGGCCATGAACCCTGCGGTTATGATAGCGATGCGGGGCTTGCTGATAGCGTGCAGCATGCGTAGCAGCCCGGAGATGGCTCTCCTCGAGTAGCATAGTATCATCATGCCGGTGCTGATCTTGTTTGATTTCATCGTAAGCAAGTACTCGAGGCGACTAGTAAATGAGTTCCGTGGGGATAACTGCTTCTGCCCCGTAGACTAGGGAGAATGGAGTCTATCCAGTAGCTCGGTTTGGTGTCGTTCTGAGGGACCAGAGAACTACCTGCAGCTCCTCGATCCAGCACCTGTCGTGCTTCTACAACGCATCAAAGGTTCTTGTCTTGAGTCTGCAATGTCCGCCCTCTTAGCTTGTCCATTGCTCCAGGGGTGTGCCACAGAGGCGAATGAGATCTTGCATCCAAGGGCATGAACATATTGCATGAAGGCTCGGCTCGTGAACTGGGTGCCGTTGTCGGTGATGATCCTTGCCAAAACTCCAAAACGACACACCAGATCTTTCAAGAACTTGATAGCTGACTGAGCAGTCACCTCTCTCACGGCATTCACTTCCTCCACTTCGTAAACTTGTCGATGGCAACTGTCGGTGTCAAAACCGGCGGATCTTGGGTAGGGGGTCCCGAACTGTGCGTCTAGGCGGATGGTAACAGGAGACAAGGGACACGATGTTTTTACCCTGGTTCAGGCCCTCTCGGTGGAGGTAAAACTCTATTCCTGCTTGATTAATATTGATGATATGGGTAGTACAAGAGTTGATCTATCACGAGATCAGAGAGGCTAAACCCTAGAAGCTAGCCTATGGTATGATTGTTGTTCGTCCTACGGACTAAAACTCTCCGGTTTATATAGACACTGGAGAGGGCTAGGGTTACACAGAGTCGGTTACAATGGGAGGAGATCTTCATATCGTATCGCCAAGCTTGCCTTCCACGCCAAGGAAAGTCCCATCCAGATACGGGATGAAGTCTTCAATCTTGTATCTTCATAGTCCGGGAGTCCGGCTAAAGGTCATAGTCCGGCCATCCGGACACCCCCTAATCCAGGACTCCCTCAGTAGCCCCCGAACCAGGCTTCAATGATGACGAGTCCGGTGCGCAAATTGTCTTCGACATTGCAAGGCGGGTTCTTCTCCAAATTCTATGTACCTGTCGGATAGTGTCCGGCTTCTGGTGCGTGTTGCTCTCCTCAGCTTCTGTGCCCCATAATGACCATCTTCCACGTGTCGAACGAATGCGAAAAGTCAGGGTTTTTTTTTCATTTATCCCCCCAATCGCGTAAATGAGCCGCCCATAAAAGAGACGGGGGTTTAGATCCAATTCACACCACCTTCCCCCCGCGAGTATTCATCAGAGCACTTTTGACAGAGATCCATTCCACCATGGCCGGTCGAAGCAGCTCCTCCTCTCACCTCTCCAGCCCTTGGCCCGGAGATTGGGAGCGGTGTTCCGTCCCGCATAACAAGCTAGTAGTGCTTCAATCCAAGGGGCTCCTCCCCCCAGCCTATATGGTCCTAGTTCGAGCCGGGATCGCCACCTATAGCGGTGGAGAGCAGGCGGAGAGCGTCCCCACTCCCTCTCAAGGAGAGAGGGTATGCCTAGTCCCTTATTTAATGAGAGGACTTGGATTTCCAATTCATCCGTTTCTCCGAGGGCTACTGGAGTTCTACGGTCTCCATCTACACAACCTCACACCTGCCTCCATACTGCATGTCGCGGGCTTCGTGGCCCTCTGCGAGCTGCTCTTGGGCATCGAGGCCCATTTCACGCTGTGGAAGAGGTTGTTCTGCCTTGTGCCCCGCTCTCAGGAGGGGTCAATTTATCAAGTGGGCGGAGCCAAACTATGGCGCATCACCGGGACCGGATATCTATCCGGTACCCCAAAGAAGGCGTCTGAGGGCTAGCCTTCGGAATGGTTTTATATGGATGATGTCCCCCTGCCGGACCCTGTACGGATCGGCCTTCCTGAGTTTAATAACGCTCTGTTGAAGAAAATCCTGAGCTGGCGCCCACAAAACCCTCAGAGGTCATTGCCACATGCATTATGCGGGGGGTGCAGCCACTTCAGTACAGAGGCCACCCCATGTGGGATTTCAACGGGGAGGACGACGCCACCCGGTGCGGTCGCAAGGGGCCGGATTCGGCTGCCACTCTAACGAAGATCTTATCCGCTTTGTACAAGGGAGAAGAAGAGGAATTCCTCCGTGTCACCCCACGGGGCGGATTCTCTATGTATAGTCCTCCAAGCTGGGTGAGCGAACACTTTCACTTGTCTACCTGCTTTCAACATTCCCATAATTGAGTACTTAGTCTAGTGATGTTAATGCAGGAGCAGCGCCAGACTATGAAGGAGATAAACATCCCTCCTCCGCAACCCGAGGACCCAGAACGGTCCCTCGATCTGGACCCCCAAGAGGACCCAGACTTATGTGTGGAGTTAATTGATGGGGTGTTTCATCAATTGAGTAAGGACAATACCTTAGTGGCCATTACGGCCGACTATCCCGGACTACTTCCAGCCTCAAAGGTAACCAAGACCGAAGTCCTAGTACTTTCAAGAAGATACATCCATGCCTTATTTTGAATGTCGTAAACCAATAGTGTTTCGTTTTGCAGGGGAAATCCTTGAGGCAGAGGGCCGAGCCCGCGGTGGGCAGCCAACAAGGGCCGCTGAAGCCAGGCGGGCCAAAAAGAAGTGCGGACCAGATCGAGATGCCGATGCAACGGTACAGCGTGCAAATTTAATGCCTAGGGTTTATGCCCTCAAGTCACACTAACGCTCATGCTCTCCTCAGGAAGAAGAGAACCCGTCGGACTATATCCACCAGCCAGGCTTCAAGGCCGGGTCTAGAAGCGGAGGCGAACACGGGGCTCGCACCGGGCGTTCCTCCGACAGAGGACGCAGACGGGCTATCTGCCACAAATTCAGAGGTGGAGAGTGCCATGAACCACCGGCGTCGCCGGAATGTTTTTCGTGACGTATGTTTTTCCCCAGAGGCGTTGGACACCTTTAATACAGGAGATGCGTACCTCCGTGCTGCTCAAAATGGTCTAGCGAGAGTCACAGAGCAGTATGTGAAAGACATATGGGTGAGTAAATCTGATGGTTATATATGTCAGTAGCCCCCGAGACTTGAAACGGTTAAGATAACTGATTTAAGGATCATATGTTATGCAGGATCTTACAAAAAGGAACACGCAACAGTCCCAGGAGCTGGAAGAGTGCAAGGCCCAACTCGAGGCCGCACTGGCCGCTTCAGATAGTGCCAAGGGGACCCCCTCAGGTAATATATGATCCGAAAGATAATTCCGTTGTGAAGTGCGGCATGTGTGCAATTTTGACGATAACAGTGCAGATGGGGCCGGAGTAAATCCGGACACGCAACAACTCCTACGCCAACTAAAGGCTGGCTAGAGCGTGCTGACGAGGGTGAGGCAAGAGAAGGACAAGCTTCAAGACGCCAATACCCAGCTGGGCGAGGAACTAAAGGATGTTCGTGCTCAGCTGTCTGATTCCGTAAAGGAGAATCGGCGACTTCGACGCGGCATTTTTAGTAAGTGCTTGAACAAATCTTCGAAAAAAGAGTTAGACGAGGAAGTCGATTGACCGAGCTATGTCTATAGATATGCTGACAGGTCGTCCTGCGGAGGAAATGCCCGGTTCAGCGGGGGACCTTCTTCCCGAGCTGTTGCAACTGCACGAATGAGTTCGGCAGGCGATGCAAGGCGTCGTCCAGGCTATGTGGCCATCCATTTCCATGCCCGAAGGCTTTAGAGAGCTTGCAGAGAAGCTGGAGGGAGTGCGGCAGGGCTTCCGGTTGTGGAAGATATCGGCCTGCCGCCAAGGTGCCAGGGAGGCCTGGGCCATGGTGAAGACTCGGTACACGAAGGCTGACCCGAACCATATGGCCGAGGTCGGCCCTGTGTGGCCTGATGGAAAGGAGATCCCTGTTAGTTTAGTGTATGGCCAGGTAGAGCTGGTTGCCAAGTATTCTCAACAGGACTGTAATTTAGATAGCCTGTTGGATGGTATTGAAGAAGAATATACCGAGTCGAATTGACTATGTAATTTAAAATGACATGAAAAATGCCTTCTAGCCGGATTGTAGATCGTTTGTCATTGTGGACCTTTTCGCTTCAACCTCTGGACCCAATAGTCCGGAGTGTGTCCGAATACCCTCCTTGTTATGTAAGAACCGGGGCATGCATGGAGACCAGGCATAGGGGTCATAAGTGCTTTAGCAGACAAGTGCCCAAGTAGTTATGTTATATTACATGGTTAGTAAGAAACATCTTCCAGGGAGAATAGTTCCGTTAGGGGTTCCTTTCCCTGGGAGGCATGCCCTAAAGTGCATGTCTGAACTGTGAGAAAAAAAGCAGAAAAACCATCTGGGGGCAGATAAATAAACAAGAAAAATCATCTTTTAGTTCATCGACCGAATATTCCCTTAAGAACGCTAGCTTTCGGCTTCACCCAGTCTGAGGTACACATCCGGCTGACCCGGCAGTAACAATCGTAGAGGTGCTCCCTTTACCACCTAGCCGAACAAACGGGAACGTAGGGCTAAGCACAGGAGCCAGGCAACCCAGCTTGGCCAAAACTTAAGTCATATCGATGCATATAATGGTGTATAAAAGGTTCATGCGGAAGTGTCACACATGTTTTGGGCATGAGGCCTGTTTATATAAACTTCTGATAAAGAAGCCCCCAGGTATAATGAGCGCGGGTTGCGCGTCAAGTATGTGCAAACAATGCGCAGGCAAGCCCCTAAGGGCTTGGGAGAAAAAAGGTAGGGAGAAGGAGAGAAATACCAGGCAGCTAATTTGAAAAAAAAAGGGACAGAGGAAGTAGACGAACACGGAGTCCGGCGCTAGGCGTAGAATCTTCGTAGGCGTGCGGCATTCCATGGGTCCGGCTCGAGTCGGTTGTCCAATGCATTTCGCAGACGGTACGCTCCACCAGTCAGTACTTGGTCGATTATGAAGGGACCCTCCCATTCGGGCTTTAGTTTGTCCTTTTTCTTGTCCGGCAGGCGTAGAACTAGTTCACCAACGTTATAAGTTTTGGCCCGTACTTCTATGCTTTGATATCTTCGAGACTACTGTTGATAGAATGCGGAACGGGCTTTCGCCATGTCGCGCTCCTCCTCTAATGCGTCCAGGCTGTCTTGCCGATCAAGCTCAGCTTCTCTTTCTTCGTACATGCGCACGCAAGGTGAGTCATGAATTATGTCGCAGGGCAGGACTGTCTCTGCGCCGTATACCATAAAAATGGTGTGAATCCGGTAGTGCGATTTGGCGTGGTCCGCAGCCCCTAGAGTACTGATTCAAGCTCCTCTACCCAGTGCGTGTTAGATTCCTTGAGGGATCACACTAGTCTGGGTCTGATGTCACTCATGATGAGACCGTTGGCTCGCTCGACTTGACCGTTAGTTTGTGGGTGATAGACTGAAGCGTAGTCAGGCTTGATGCCCATGTTTTTGCACCAGAGTTTAACTTCGTCGGCCGTGAAGTTTGTGCCATTGTCAGTTATGATGCTGTGGGGGACGCCGTAATGGTGTATAACCCCGGATATGAAGTTTATCACCGGTCTGGATTCGGCCGTCTTTTCAGGCTTGGCCTCTATCCATTTGGTGAATTTGTCCACCATGACCAGTAGGTATTTTTTCTTGTGGGTTCCTCCTTTAAAGGGTCCAACCATGTCAAGCCCCCAGACCGCAAAAGTCCAGGTAATGGGTATGGTTTGTAGGGAGGTAGGCGGCATGTGGCTTTGATTAGCGAATAATTGGCAACCGACGCATCGCTGCACTAAGTCCTGAGCGTCTGCCCGGGCCGTCGGCCAATAAAATCCGGTACGGAAGGCCTTGCTTACAAGCGCGCGGGCTGCGGCGTGGTGTCCGCCGAGTCCGGTGTGAATTTCTGCCAGAAGGTTCCGCCCTTCTTCTTCGGAGATACACCTTTGAAGGACTCCGGTGGTGCTTTTCTTATAAAGCTCTCCTTCGTGAACTATGTAGGCTTTAGATCGCCGCACTATGCAGCGTGCCTCATTTTGGTCCTCGGGGAGTTCCTGCCTAGTTAAGTAGGCTAAGAATGGTTCTGTCCATGGGACAATTACTGCCATTATTACGTGGGCCGAGGGTGTGACTTCCTTGACGGAGTCTTCCGTTGTGTCATGGTGTTCGGGGTCAGGTAATGCGGCCTGATCCGGATTGTTAATTCCGGATTCCCCTTCCCACTGTACGGATGGCTTGAATAACCTTTCCAAGAAAATGTTGGGGGGGACTGCATTGCACTTTGCGCTGATGCGCGCCAGGACGTCTGCTACCTGATTGTTTTCCCGGGCTATATGGTGGAATTCCAGCCCTTCGAACCAAGCTGTCATATTTAGGACGGCGCTGCGGTAAGCTGCCATTTTCGGATCTTTGGCGTCAAAGTCTCCGTTTATTTGGGATATCGCGAGGTTCGAATCCCCACGCACCTCTAGGCGTTGAATGCCCATGGAGACTGCCATCCGGAGGCCATGTAGGAGGGCCTCGTATTCGGCTGCATTGTTGGAGTCCGTATACATTATCTGGAGTACATATTGGACTATATCTCCTATTGGGTACGTCAGGACGACGCCAGCCCCCAGACATGCCAGCATTTTGGAGCCGTCGAAGTGCATGGTCCAGTTGGAATATGTGTCGTACTCTTTAGGGAGTTCGGCTTCAGTCCATTCCGCGACAAAGTCGGCCAAGGCTTGCGACTTGATGGCTCGCCGTGGCTTATATGTTATGTCGAACGGGAGGAGCTCAATGGCCCATTTGGCAATCTGGCCTGTTGCATCGCGGTTGTTTATGATATCGTTAAGAGGTACTTCGGAGGCTACTGTTATCGAACACTCTTGAAAGTAGTGTCGTAGCTTCCGGGGTGCCATGAAAACTGCGTATGCTATTTTTTGGTAATGCGGGTACCGGGATTTGCATGGAGTGAGGACAGTGGACACGTAGTACACTGGTTTCTGTACAGGGAATTTGTGTCCGTCCGCTTCTCGTTCGATGACGAGGACTGCGCTTACAACTTGGTGAGTTGTCGTGATGTATAACAACATTGGTTCGCCGATGCTTGGCATGGCCAGGACAGGGTTTGTTGCCAGTATGGCTTTTATTTCTTCGAGTCCGGCCATGGCGGCATCCGTCCACTCGAAGTGTTCGGTGCGCCGGAGGAGGCGGTAAAGGGGTAATGCCTTTTCCCCCAAGAGGGAGATGAAGCGGCTTAGAGCCGCCACGCATCCAGTTAGTTTTTGTATTTGCTTGAGATCTTTTGGAATATCCAATTGTGACAGAGCTCGGATCTTGGCTGGGTTTGCTTCAATTCCCCTACCGGATACAATTAAGCCCAAGATCTTTCCGGCTGGTACGCCGAAAATGCATTTTCCGGGTTAAGCCTAATGTCATATGTTCGGAGGTTATCGAACATGAGCCTCAAGTCATCTATTAGAGTTTCGACGTGTTTGATTTTGACGACCACGTCATCCACGTATGCTTCAACTATTTTGCCGATCTGGTTGGCCAGACATGTCTGGATCATGCGTTGATATGTTGCGCCGGCATTTTTGAGCCCGAAGGGCATTGTGTTGAAGCGGAATGGGCCGTATGGGGTGATGAATGCCGTTGCGGCTTGGTCCGACTCTGCCATCTTGATTTGGTGGTAGCCGGATTATGCGTCGAGGAAACACAACGAATCGTGTCCTGAAGTGGCGTCGATGATTTGATCAATACGGGGGAGGGGGAAGGCATCCTTTGGGAAGGCCTTATTTAGGTCTTTAAAATCGACGCATAGGCGCCAGGATTTGTCCTTCTTTGGTACCATCACCAGGTTTGCTAGCCAGTCCGGATGTTTTATATCTCTGATGAATCCGGCTTCCAGTAGTTTGGCTAGCTCCTCTCCCATGGCTTGTCTCTTGGGTTCGGAGAAACGCCGAAGAGTCTGCTTAACGGGCTTGAATCCTTTTAGAATATTCAGGCTGTGCTTGGCCAGCCTGCGTGGGATTCCTGGCATGTCTGAAGGGTGCCAGGCAAAAATGTCTCAATTTTCTCGTAGGAATTCTCTGAGTGCGCCGTCTACATCTGGGTTTAGTTGTGCCCCGATGGAGGCCGTTTTTGTAGTGTCCGTTGGATGGACTTGGAACTTGACTATTTCATCTGCCGGCTTGAAGGAGGTGGACTTGGATCTTTTGTCGAGTATCACGTCATCCCTATCCACCATGGAGCGCAACACAGTTAGTTCCTTGGCCGCTAGGGCTTCGGACAATGCCTCGAGGGCCAGTGCGGCTGTCTTGTTTTCGGCGCGGAGCGCTGTGTCCGGATCACTAGCAAGAGTGATGATTCCATTGGGTCTGGGCATTTTGAGCTTCATGTACCCGTAATGGGGTATAGCTTGAAAAATTGTGAATGCTTCTTGCCCTAACAGGGCGTGATATCCGCTGCTGAACGGGGCCAGTTGAAATGTGACCTCCTCGGATCTATAATTATCCGGCGTGCCGAACACCACATCCAGTGTGATTTTCCCTGAACAGCATGCTTCCCGGCTTGGGATTATTCCTCTAAAGGTTATGTTTCTTCGCTCAATGCGGCTCCAGTCTATTTCCATTTTTCGCAGGGTTTCCTCATAAATGAGGTTCAGTCCGCTGCCACCGTCCATGTGTACCTTTGTAAGCCGGAAGCCGTCCACTATCAGACTGAGGACCAGTGCGGCTGGTGCTCGGGCTGTTCGGAAATTAGGTTCATCACCGGCATTAAAGGTAATAGCCGTGTCACTCCATGGGTTTATTGTTGCTACTTGGTAGACTTCGGTAAGGCTACGGAGCGTTCGCTTCCTCGCATTGTGTGATGCGAAAGTCTTGAAGACGGTTGACACCCTACTGGCGTTTCTGGGGTTGTGATCTGCGGATTCTAGAGTTAAAAGCTCCTCGCCACTTCTGGCCACCTGCTGGAGTATCCAACATGCTCTAAGGCTATGAGTTGGTGTGACTTCCCCTGAACTATGAATTTTACAGGGTCCATTGAGCCATCCCTCCAGTACGGTTCCATACCCTATAGAGGGTTTTTGTTTTTTTGCTGTTTCGCCCAGGTGTTTGGCGATAATGCGCCCTTTTGTTCCGGACTGAGATTGTATTCGGGGTCATATTGTCCCAGAATTTTGTTTTGGTTGTCCGAACGCTTTCTATCGCACATTATTTTCGTACTATGGATGTCAAGTCGGCGAAGCGTGTAATTTCACGGCGACTTATGGCGTTGAGGATTCCAATGTCCGTGCAGTTGTTACAGAAGAATAAAATTGCGTCCTTCTCACGGCAGTCCTTTATCCTGTTCATAACCAGGAGGAATCTGGCCCAGTAGTGGTGTACTGTTTCCCCGGGCTCTTGTCGTATTTGGGATAGATCCCTTATATTTGGGTGGGCGGGTGGATTTAAATCCGGAACCTCGCCCGATCTAAGACTCAGGGGCCAAGAAATTTCTGAATTCAGAAGCTTGTTTTCTTGGACGTTATTCAATGAATCAGGCCTGCTGCCTGACTTTAGGTTCAGGGCTAGGGCGACATCCTCCCCTCCGCGGATATCCGGCTTGGAGGGGTTGGGATTCCGGACACATCTGGTCCTTAGGATGGGCAAAGATTCGCCGCATTGTTCTTCCACCACTTCAATGTGGTGGGTGACCTGGGGAGGGTCGATCTCTCTCTGATCGGGTTTAAGCCCAATCTGGCCGTAATCTGTAGCGACTCCCAGGGCAGCGATGCGATCGAAGAGCTCGTTTAGGGAAGAGAGCTCCATCGGATCTGACTGCTCGGCAAGTTCCAAGATGATCTGGAGATTGCTTTCGATGACCCGAGAGGTCATCGCCGGCGCGGCAGCCGAACAGGCGGTCATCAAAAAATTGCCTAGCCGGAGAGTTTGGCCGACAGCCAAAGCTCCTTTAGCAACAGTCTCGTATTTAAAGACGGGGTGCGGCATCCTTCCTTTCGGTGACAACACAGAGGAACTCTCAATGAAATCACCAATGTCGGTGTCAAAACCGGCGGATCTCGGGTAGGGGGTCCCGAACTGTGCGTCTAGGTGGATGGTAACAGGAGACAAGGGACACGATGTTTTTACCCAGGTTCGGGCCCTCTCGGTGGAGGTAAAACCCTACTCCTGCTTGATTAATATTGATGATATGGGTAGTACAAGAGTTGATCTACCACAAGATCGGAGATGCTAAACCCTAGAAGCTAGCCTATGGTATGATTGTTGTTCGTCCTACAGACTAAAACTCTCCGGTTTATATAGACATCGGAGAGGGCTAGGGTTACACAGAGTCGGTTACAATGGGAGGAGATCTTCATATCGTATCGCCAAGCTTGCCTTCCACGCCAAGGAAAGTCCCATCCAGACACGGGACGAAGTCTTCAATCTTGTATCTTCATAGTCCGGGAGTCCGGCTAAAGGTCATAGTCTGGCCATCCGGACACCCCCTAATCCAGGACTCCCTCAGCAACGAACAAGAATTCAAAGCCCCTGATTGCTCGGGGGAAGGGGCCGAGGGTATCGAGCCCCCAGACCGAAAATGGCCATGATAGAGGGATTGTCTGAAGCGCTTGGGCAGGGAGGTGGGTTTTCTTGGAATGGTACTGGCAAGCTTCACACTTAGTGACTAGCTCGACCGCATCTTGGAGGGTTGTGGGCCAATAGAATCATTGTCGGAATGCTTTCCCATCTAACGCCCTTGATCCAATGTGGGAGCCACACATTCCTTTGTGTATCTCAGCCAGCAGTTCCTTTCCTTCTTCCCAGTAGACACACTTCAATTTCACACCGTTGGGCCTCCTTCTGTGCAGAGTGCCATCGACAAACTAATACATAGTGGCCCTCTCTACTTTTTCAGCTTCGTCTTGATCGACAGGAAGCTCTCTGGTTTGGAGGAAGCGGACAATGTTCCATGTTGTGGCTCGGCAATGAGGACTAGCGGCATCTCCTCTGCCGCGGGACCACCAGCCTCGTACGCGGGGTCCATGGACCCTGCTACAGGGGGTGGTCCGGCAAGCTGCGAGGAGTTATTTCCGAGAGGGTCTCTGCCGGGAGCGGACGGCTCTACCGGGAGAGGCTTTCTGCTGTCCAACTTTCTCCTCTTTTGGGCCATTGTTGCTGGGGATACGGAGGGCTGAGTAAGATGGAGAACAAAAGTCCCTGGTTCCATAGGAAGCTTCTGCGTAGCACACTTTGACAGATGATCAGCTATGCTGCTTTCCGCACGGGGTACGTGCTTTGTTTGTAATCCGTCAAAGTGCTCCTCCAATCTTCTCACTTCCTTGAGGTATGCCTCCATCAATGAACTTTGATAATCCTTGTTAACTTGCCTCACCACCAGCTTTGAATCTCCTCGAATGATCAGTTTCTTAATTCCCAATTTTGCTGCAATTTTGAGCCCGGCAATGAGCCCTTCATACTCTGTTGTATTGTTGATTGCTTCTTCCCAGGAAAAATGCATATGGATGATGTAGTTAAGTGCTCCCCGGAGGGGTGACAAGAAGCATGCCAGCCCCAGCACCTTGCTGGGAAAAAGCACCATCAAAATACATAGTCCATTCTTGCTGGGGATAACTGTCTCTATCACTTCCTCATCAGGGGTTGGCGTCCATTCTGCAATAAACTCTGCCAACACCCTGCTCTGGACAGTTGATGTGCTCTCAAACTTCAAACCAAAGCTGGATAGCTCCAAAACCCACTCCACTATTCTGCCGGTAGCCTCTTGGGTTTGGAGTATCCGTTGCAACGGGAAATGAGTAACGACCATGATCTCATGGCCTTGGAAGTAGTGGCGCAGTTTCCTTGAGGCCATGATAATACCAAAGATCAACTTTTGCATGCCAGAGTACCTCGACCTAGCCCCCTGTAACAAGGAGCTGACGAAGTACACTGAGCGCCGCACCACTTTCTTCCTTGCCGCTTCCTTGGGGTTGTCACTGTTGTCGTCCTTGCTGCTGTTCTGATCCTTATCTGGCTCTGTCGGCCTCTCCTTACTCTCTTTCTCATTCAGTTCTCACTGTGCTACCAAGGGTGCACTGACCACTTGGTTGGTTGCCGCTAAGTATAGCAACAACGGCTCCTGGGTTTGGGTGCAACCAGGGTAGGCACAGAGGACATGTAGGTCTTCAGCTCTTGCAACGCTGTGTCTGCTTCAGGGGTCCACCTCGTAGGACATGCCTTCTTCAAAATCTTGAAGAACGGCAGGGCACGCCTAGCAGACTTGGAGATGAATCTGCTTAGCGCTACAACACATCCCGTCAGGCGCCTCACATGTTTGACTGTCCTTGGCGCTTGGATCTGCTCAATGGCCTAGATCTTGTTGGGATTAGCTTCAATTTCCCTATGGGACACAAAGTATCCAAGCAACTTGCCGGAGGGGATGCCAAAAACACACTTCTCTAGGTTTAGATTTAAGTTGACCTTGCGCAGATTTGCAAACATCTCCTCGAAATCCTGGATGAGAGTTGCTCTATCCTTGGTTTTGACCACAATATCATCCATACATTGCCAGCTGTCTCATGCTTCTTGATCTCCTCTGCAATAAACAGCTGCCTCTCCAAGGCCTGCTTCTGGACTTTCTGCTTAACAGGTCTGGCGTGTGGGCAGACAACAAGGTGGTGCTTGATCACCTCCCTGGGGACACCAACGATATCCGATGGTTGCCAAGCAAACACATCGATATTCGCCCGCATGAAGGCAATGAGCGCGCCTTCCTTTTTGTCATCGAGGGTGGCACTGATACTGAAAGTACCATTGATGCCAGCCAGCCCTGCCGGGACCTTTTTCACTTGTGGAGCAGCAACCTTGGATCTCTTGTTTTTAGAACACTCCGGCACGTCTTCAACATGTGCCATGCACTCAACGGGGGAACGCTTCCTGGACTCTTTGTCGGAGGTCCTACAATCCTTTTTCTTCCCTTTGCTTTCCTTGGTGATAACTGATGTCGTCGCCACCTCTGTCGTGACTGCGTCCCGGTATATTTTGTCTACACAGATGATGGCATCTTTCTCATCTGACGGGATGGTGATGACTCCAAGTGGCCCACGCGTCTTCAGGGTGTTGTAGGCATAGTGGGATGCCGCCATGAATTTAGCCAAGGCTGGGCGTCCAAGGATTCCATTGTACGACAGGGGGAGATCAGCTACGTCAAACACAACCTTCTCAGTCTGGTAGTTAACCTCTCCCCCAAATGTTACTGGCAATGTAATCTTTCCCTTAGGATCACTCCTGCCAAGGTTGACTCCTTGAAACGTGCCTGTAACCTGTAGCTCTTCCTCAGCTATCTGAAGCTTGTTGATAACTGGCGGGCAAATTAGATTCAGTCCGGCCCCACCGTCCACCAGCATCTTAGTGACCTTGAGGTTGCGAATTGTTGGAGAAACCAATAAAGGCAGGCATCCTACCGCAGCGGTACGGCTAGGATGATCCTCTTCGTCAAAGGTGATGGGTGTACGGCACCATGTGAGTGGCTTCCGGTCCTTTGGTGCTGGTTCCACGTCATTGACTTCTCGTGCCCATCACTTGAGTTGGCGATGGGAGGTGTGCACAGATGCACCCCAGTCAACGCACAGGGCATCCATGGCCTTCTGAAACTCTTGCTCACTGGTTTCCTCTTCATTCCCTTTATCACTCTCATCATCACAGACTTCCTTCTCCTGGTCTCTGGCAGGTTTTCGTTTATTCCTAAAGGCCTTGCCGGGGCGATTTGCTCCATCAACTCGGCCCTTACCGCCATCGACATTCTGACCCTTTTCCTTATCACGCTTCTCATATTCTGCTCTCTTTCTCTTGATCAACTGCTAAACTTGATAGCACTATTGAAGGTCGTGGCCTTTGGTTTGGCGGATCTTGCAGTATGGTCCATCGCCCTTCCCGGCCTTCTCGGCAGCCGCAGCTTCCCAAAAATCAGCGCACACGATAGTCTCCTTGTCGGGGACCTCAGCCTTGGCGATCTCGCCGGTACTAGGGGTACCTGACCCTTCAACAGTCAACATTGCCTTATCCCTCCGCTTCTTACTGCGCTTCTTAACCTTCTTCTGATTGGTGGACACATCATCATCCTCTGAATCAACATTGATGCAATCTTCTTCTTCAGGAAACTTCCTCCCTTCCTCCATCCGAGCACACCTATCCACTAGGGTGTACATCTACTTCACAGTCTTGGGCAACCGCACATTCATCTAAGAACGGATCCGGCGGTCGCGCACATTGGACTGGAAGGCAGCTATGACAACTGCCGGATGGATATTTGGGATATTTCTATGAACTTTTCTGAATATCTATAAATACTTACGAATGTTTTCTCCTTCCTTCTGTTGGAGAAGCTGCAGATCGCTGGGACGGCATGGCTCCTGGTGGCCACCGGTGAAAGCACCGATGAACTCGTGGCATGATAACCCACAAGTATAGGGGGTCGCAACAGTTTTCGAGGGTAGAGTATTCAACCCAAATTTATTGATTCGACACAAGGGGAGCCAAAGAATACTCAAGTATTAGCAGCTGAGTTGTCAATTCAACCACACCTGAAAGACTTAATATCTGTAGCAAAGTATTTAGTAGCAAAGTAGTATGGAAGTAACGGTAACGGTGGCAAAAGTAACAGTAACGGTTTTGTAGCAATCGTAACAGTGGCAACGGAGAAGTAACTAAGCAAAGATAATTATGTGAAAAGCTCATAGTCAATGGATCACTGATGGATAATTACGTCAAATGCAATTCATCATGCAACAATTATAACATAGGATGACACAGAACTAGCTCCAGTTCATCAATGTAATGTAGGCATGTATTCCGAATATAGTCATACGTGCTTATGGAAAAGAACTTGCATGACATCTTTTGTCCTACCCTCCCATGGCAGTGGGGTCCTATTGGAAACTAAGGGATGTTAAGGCCTCCTTTTAATAGAGTGCCGGACCAAAGCAATATCACTTAGTGAATACACAAACTCCTCAAACTACGGTCATCACCGGGAGTGGTCCCGATTATTGTCACTTCGGGGTTGCCGGATCATAACACATAGTACGTGACTATTGACTTGCAACATAGGATCAAGAACTCACATATATTCATGAAAACATAATAGGTTCAGATCTGAAATCATGGCGCTCGGGCCCTAGTGACAAGCATTAAGCATGGCAAAGTCATAGCAACATCAGTCTTAGAACATAATGGATACTAGAGATCAAACCCTAACAAAACTAACTCTATTACATGGTAAATCTCATCCAGCCCATCGCCATCTAGCAAGCCTACGATGGGATTACTCATGCACGGCGGTGAGCATCATGAAATTGGTGATGAAGGATGGTTGATGATGATGATGGCGACGGATTCCCCTCTCCGGAGCCCCGAACGGACTCCAGATCAGCCCTCCCGAGGAAGACTTGGGCTTGGCGACGGCTCTGTATCGTAAAACATGATGAATCCTTCTGTCTGATTTTTTCCCCAAATGTGAATATATAGAGTTGGAGTTGAGGTCGGTGGAGGTCGAGGGGGCCCACGAGGCCGGGGGCGCACCCTGCACCCTCGTGAAGAGGGGTGGGCCCCCTTATGTTGATTCTTTCACCAATATTTTTTATTAATTCCAAAACGTGTCTCCATGGAGTTTCAGGTCATTCCGAGAACTTTTATTTCTGCACAAAAATAACACCATGGCAATTCTATTGAAAACAGCATCAGTCTGGTTAGTTCCATTCAAATCATGCAAGTTAGAGTCCAAAACAAGGCAAAAAGTGTTTGGAAAAGTAGATATGTTGGAGACGTATCAACTCCCCCAAGCTTAAACCTTTGCTTGTGCTCAAGCAATTCAGTTGACAAACTGAAAGTGATAAAGAAAAACTTTTACAAACTCTGCTTGATCTTGTTGTTGCAAATATGTAGAGCCAGCATTCAAGTTTTCAGCAAAGATTATGAACTAACCATACTCACAATAACACTTAGGTCTCACATTACTCATATAAATGGCATAATCAACTAGCAAGCAATAATAATAAATCTCGGATGACAACACTTTCTCAAAATAATCATAATATGATATACCAAGATGCAGAGCACCCCTGAAGATCAAGGACTGACTAGACATTGTAATTCATGGCAAAAGAGATCTAGTCACAGTCATACTCAATGTAAATTAATAGTAATGCATGCAAATGACAGCGGTGCTCTCCAACTGGTGCTTTTTAATAAGAGGATGATGACTCAACATAAAAGTAAATAGATAGGCCCTTTGCAAAGGGAAGCAGGGATTTGCAGAGGTGCCAGAGCTCGAGTTTTGAAACAGAGATAAATAATATTTTGAGCGGTATACCTTCATTGTCAACATAACAACCAAGAGATCTCGATATCTTCCATGCTACATACATTATAGGCGGTTCCCAAACAGAATGGTAAATTTTATACTACCCCACCACCAACGAGCATCAATCCATGGCTGGCCCGAAACAATGGGTACCGTCCAACTTACAATAATCCTAGGGAGTTTTGTTTGTAATAATTTTGATTTGATTTGAGGATGGGACTGGGCATCCCGGTTACCAGCCATTTTCTCTTGAATGATGAGTGGAGTCCACTCATCGTGAGAATAACCCACCTAGCATGGAAGATATAGACAACCCTAGTTGACACATGAGCTATTCCAGCATACAAATCAGAATTTCATTTGAAGGATTAGAGTTTGGCACATACAAATTTACTTGGAACGGCAGGTAAATACTGCATATAGGAAGGTATGGTGGACTCATATGGAACAACTTTGGGGTTTATGGAAGTGGATTCACAAGTAGTATTCCCGCTTAGTACAAGTGAAGGCTAGAAAGAGACTGGGAAGCGACCAACTAGAGAGCAACAACAGTCATGAACATGCATTAAGATTAACCAACAATGAGTACAAGCATGAGTAGGATATAAATCACCATGAACATAAATATCGTGGAGGCTATGTTGATTTTATTTCAACTACATGCGTGAACATGTGGCAAGTCAAGCCACTCGAATCATTCAAAGGAGAATACCACCATATCATTCCACATCACAACCGTTTTAATAGCATGTTGGCACGCAAGGTAAACCATTATAAACTCCTAGCTAATTAAGCATGGCATGAGCAACTATAATCTCTAATTGTCATTGCAAACCTGTTTCATCCATAATAGACTGAATCAGGAACAATGAACTAATCATATTTACAAAATCAAGATAGGTCGAGTTCATACCAGCTTCTCTTATCTCAATCATTTCATCATATATCGTCATTCTCGCCTTTCACTTGCATGACCGGACGGTGTGGATAATGATAATAGTGCACGTGCATTGGACTAAGCTGAAATCTGCAAACATTTAATACAGAGGAGAAGACAAGGTAATATGGGCTCTTGGTTAGATCAACAATAATGCATGTGAAAGCCACTCAACATTTTCATCATGGTCTTCTCCTCTCGACCCCCAAAGAAAAGAAAAAGAAATTCAAAGAACGAGAAAAACTATTTATATGGGAAAGCTCCCAACAAGCAAAAGAAGAACGGGAAATCTTTTTGGGTTTTCTTTTAATTACTACTACTACAAGCATGGAAAGTAAACTAGCTAAAAGGTACAACTAACTTTTTTTGTTTTTTCTCAAAGTTTTGCAAACACACAAGAAGAAAGCAAGAAAAGAAAATAAACTAGCATGGATAGTACAATGAAAAAGTATGAACACCGACAACTAGAATGAGTGTGTGAACATGAATGTAATGTCGGCGAGAAATACATACTCCCCACAAGCTTAGGCTTTTGGCCTAAGTTGGTCTATGCCTACGGATCGAAGCGACCCTCTTCGGTGTACTGAGGAGGGTCCTTGGGGTGACACTGGTTAGCGAGCTCCTCTGGGTCCCACTGATAAACCGACTCCCGATATGGGTCAAGTGGTGGCTCTGGCTCAGGCTCTGGGACATGTGTCAGCTCCCTATGCATAAATGTCCTCAGGCAAGATGAGGTATGTGCCTGAAAGTATGTTAAACAAAGATGGTGCAGGCAAGATAATAGTCTCACACTAAGTTTTAGAAAATATCAAGTTATACTTAAGTATCTTCTTCTTATTTTTAACAATAAAGTCATGTGCTACCATACTCTTATAGTCTAGAAAAATAGTGGGCAGCAACTTTTCCTCTTTCTCATGATGCCTAATAGGTATCTCAAAGTGTTTAGCAAGGCGTGAAGCAAAGATACCTCCAAAGATGGGGCCCTTTGTATGGTTCAGACTCAACCGTTTAGCAACAATAGCACCTAAACTGAAGGTTGTATCACGAAATAAAGCATGGCGCAAAATAGCAAGGTCTAGAGCACTAAGGTTCCCACTGTTTCCGCGACCAATTAAGCATCTACTAACAAATATTGCAAAGTAACGTAGAACAGGAAAATGTATACTAGAAGTCCTTGCATCTGAAACTTTTCTTGTTTCCCCTATAGCAATTTGATCAGTAAATCCATCCACATCACTAGGATGTGGTTCCTCAGTGCTACCCGCAAAGGGCAGCTTGCAAAATATGCAAAAATCATATAGTGACATATCCTTAAACTCATCATATAAATAAAACTCTACTGAAGGTGGTGATTTTCTAGCATGGAAGTAAAAGTTTTGCACGAAAATATTAGTGAGTATAGGAGATACTATTCACACTGGTCGTGGAGGAAGTCAGTGAGGCCTGCATTCTCAGCCAAATAATAAAAGTCTTCGTGAATTCCGGTGGCTCTTAAGAACACATCACAAGGCCATTCATAAGGCCGAACCTCCGTAGTGCGAGGAAGATTGTATTTGGACCTTTTATTTTTCTTCATTCTGCTTATCCTTCGAGCTTCGGCTCGAGGAACCCCTCAACAATCTCTTCATCATTTTCTTTCTCTGAAAATTTCTGAAATTTTTAGTGACTCAAAATAAAAGTGAACCAAACTCAACAAGATTGATAGCAACTACTCCCGCAAGTTCCTAGAGGCTAAATCATGCATTAAAACTACTTTGGACCATATAAATTTGACATGCAAGCTCGAGAACATGGTCACCTCAGCAGCAAAAATTTGCAATAGATAAAGCACTAGAACAAAAACTAATTGGACCATTGGAGGAGTCATATACCGAAGAACAATCCCCCAAAGCAGTTTTGCGAATGGAGCTTTGAGCAAGAAGATCGAAAATGGCAGCAAAACGAGCTACAACACGAGTTTGAGCTACGGGATGATTTTTCTGGAGGAAGACGAAGTGTGTGGGTGCTGGAATTAATAAGTGGAGGGGGTCCATGTGGGGCCCACGAGGCAGGGGGCGCGCCCCAGGTGGTGGGTGCACCCTGTGCCCTCGTGGCCAAATGGTGGGTCCCCCTAGTGTGTTCTAAGTGCCAGAAATTCTTAAATATTCTACAAAAAATCATACTCCATTTTCAGGACATTTGGAGAACTTTTATTTTTGGGGTATTTTTTATTGAATGGATAATTCAGAAAACAAACAAAAAATACTATTTTTGCTTTATTTATTCTAAATAACAGAAAGTAAAGAGGAGGGTATAGATAGTTGTGCTTTCTAACTTCATCCATATCATGCTCATCAAAAGGATCCACTAACAAGGTTGATCAAGTCTTGTTAACAAACTACTTCC
Organism: Triticum timopheevii; assembly: GCA_963921465.1. NCBI lineage: Eukaryota > Viridiplantae > Streptophyta > Magnoliopsida > Poales > Poaceae > Triticum > Triticum timopheevii. The sequence goes on along the minus strand of OY997268.1, from coordinate 618,853,267 downwards.
GAATAACATGAAGCCGAAGAATTTTTGAATAACACTAGGTTACCTCAATGGGGATATGCATGTCCCCAACAATAAGTATATCATATTCCTTTTTGACAGTAGGAAGAGGGAATTCAAAGCCTCCAATAGTAATTCTTGAAATTTTTCCAATAGAATTGATACTATGAACTTGAGGTTTTTTCTTCGGAAAGTGTACCGTATGCTCATTACCATTTACATGAAAAGTGGCATTGCCTTTGTTGCAATCAATAACCGCCCCTGTAGTATTCAAAAAGGGTATAGCGAGGATGGTCGACATATTGTCGTCGTCGGGAATATCAAGAATAACAAAGTCCGTTAAAATAGTAACGTTTGCAACCATAACAGGCACATCCTCATAAATACCAACGGGTATAGCAGTTGATTTATTGTCCATTTGCAAAGAGATTTCAGTAGGTGTCGACTTATTCAAATCATTTCTACGATATAAAGAGAGAGGCATAAAACTAACACCGGCTCCAAGATCTCATAAAACAGTTTTAACATAGTTTCTTTTAATGGAGCATTGTATAGTTGGTACTCCTGGATCTCCTAGTTTCTTTGGTACTCCACCCTTAAAAGTATAATTAGAAAGCATGGTGGAAATTTAAGCTTCCGGTATCTTTCTTTTATTTGTAACATTATCTTTCATATACTTAGCAAAGGGATTCATTTTAAGCATATCATTCAAACGCATACGCAAAAAGATACATCTAATCATTTCAACAAAGCGCTCAAAATCCTCATCATCCTTTTTCTTGGATGGCTTAGGAGGAAAAGACATGGGTTTCTGAACCCATGGTTCTCTTTCTTTACCATGCTCAAAATCCTCATCATACGTCTAGCAACGAAGTCTCTCTTATCATAATGTTGATTCTTTGATTGTGGGTTATCAAGATCAACAACGGGTTCAATCTCTACATCCTAATTATTACTAGGTTGAGAATAAATATGAACATCATCATTAACATTATCACTAGGTTCATGTTCATTGCCAGATTGTGTTTCAGCATCAGAAATAAAAATATCATTGGGATTCTCAAGTGTGTCAACAGAAGGTTCACTAGAAGCACGCAGAGTCCTATCACTTTTCTTTTTCTTTTTCTTAGAAGGACTAGGTGCATCAACATTAGTTCTCTGAGAATCTTCCTCAACTCTCTTAGGATGGCCCTTAGGATACAAAGGTTCCTAGGTCATTCTACCACCTCTAGTCATAACTCTAACAGCATTATCATTGTTCTTATTATTTAATTCATTGAGCAGATCATCTTGTGCTTTAAGCACTTGTTCTACTTGAGTGGTAACCATGGATGGATGTTTACTAATAAGCTTAAGGTCACCTTTAACTCTAGACATATAATCACTCAAGTGTTCAACCATATAAGCATTATGTTTCAATTTTGTACCAACATAAGCATTGAAGTCTTCTTGTTTAACAATAAAATTATCAAACTCATCCAAGCATTGACTAGCAAACTTAGTAGATGGGATTTCACACTTATCAAATCTATAGAGAGAATTTACCTTTACTACCTGTCTCGGGTTATCAAGACCATGTATTTCTTCAATAGGTGGTAAATTCTTAACATCTTCAGCTTTAATACCTTTTTCTTTCATAGATTTCTTTGCCTCTTGCATATCTTCAGGACTGAGAAATAGAATACCCCTTTTCTTCGGAGTTGGCTTAGGAGTTGGTTCAGGAAGTGTCCAATCAATATCATTACTCAACATATTATTCAATAGAAATTCAGCTTTCTCAACAGTTCTTTCCCTGAAAACACAACCAGCACAACTATCCAGGTGGTCTCTGGAAGCATCGGTTAGTCCATTATAAAAGATATCAAGTATTTCATTTTTCTTGAGAGGATGATCAAGAAAAGCATTAAGTAATCGAAGAAGCCTCCCACAAGCTTGTGGGAGACTATTTTCTTCAATTTGCAAAAAAATTAAATATTTCCCTTAAGGCAGCTTGTTTCTTATGAGCGGGGAAATATTTTGCAGAGAAGTAATAAATCATATCCTATGGAGTACACACACAAACAGGAGCAAGAGAATTAAACCATATCTTAGCATGACCCTTTAACAAGAAAGGAAACAATTTAAGGATGTAGTAATAGCAAAAAATTCCTCATGAGTAAATAGGGTGGCTATATCATTCAATTTAGTAAGATGTGCCACAACAGTTTCAGATTCATAGTCATAAAAAGGATCAGATTCAGCCAAAGTAATAAACTCAGGATCAACAAAGAAATCATAATCCTTATCAGTAACACACATAGGTGAAGTAGCAAAAGCAGGGTCATATTTCATTCTAGCATTCAGAGACTTTTCTTTCAGCTTAGCTAACAGTTTCTTAAGATCATATCTATCTTTGCAAGCAAAAAGGGCTCTAGCAGTTTCTTCATCCATAACATAACCCTCACGCACAACAGGCAATTCATCTCTAGGGGGAGAATCTTCATCATCACTTTCATTAATATCATCATTTTCAATAATTTCATTCTCTTTAACCCTAGCAAGTTGTTCATCAAGAAATTCACCTAATGGCATAGTATTATCAAGCAGAGAAGTAGTTTCATCATAAGCATCATGCATAATAGAAGTGGCATCATCAATAACATGCGAGGATCGCAACAGTTTTCGAGGGTAGAGTATTCAACCCAAATTTATTGATTCGACACAAGGGGAGCCAAAGAATATTCTCAAGTATTAGCAGCTGAGTTGTCAATTCAAGTACACCTGAAAGACTTAATATCTGCAGCAAAGTATTTAGTAGCAAAGTAGTATGGAAGTAACGGTAATGGTGGCAAAAGTAACAGTAGCAGTTTTGTAGCAATCGTAAGTGGCAATGGAGAACTAAGCAAAGATCAATATGTGAAAAGCTCATAGGCAATGGATCAATGATGGATAATTACGTCGGATGCAATTCATCATGCAACAGTTATAACATAGGGTGATACAGAACTAGCTCCAGTTCATCAATGTAATGTAGGCATGTATTCCGAATATAGTCATACGTGGTTATGGAAAAGAACTTGCATGACATTTTTTGTCCTACCCTCCGTGGCAGCGGGGTCCTATTGGAAACTAAGGGATATTAAGGCCTCCTTTTAATAGAGTACCGGACCAAAGAATTAGCACTTAGTGAATACACAAACTCCTCAAACTATGGTCATCACTGGGAGTAGTCCCGATTATTGTCACTTCGGGGTTGTCGGATCATAACACATAGTAGGTGACTATTGACTTGCAAGATGGGATCAAGAACTCGCATATATTCGTGAAAATGTAATAGGTTCAGATCTGAAATCATGGCAATCGGGCCCTAGTGACAAGCATTAAGCATGGCAAAGTCATAGCAACATCAATCTTAGAACATAATGGATACTAGGGATCAAACCCTAACAAAACTAACTCGATTACATGGTAAATCTCATCCAACCCATCACCGTGCAGCAACCCTACGATGGGATTACTCATGCACGGTAGTGAGCATCATGAAATTGGTGATGGAGGATGGTTGATGATGACGATGGCGACGGATTCCCCTCTCCGGAGCCCCGAACGAACTCCAGATCAGCCCTCCCGAGGAAGATTAGGGCTTGGCAGCGGCTTTGTATCGTAAAATGCGGTGAATCCTTCTCTCTGATTTTTTTATCCCCGTACGTGAATATATAGAGTTGGAGTTGAGGTCGATGGAGTTCCAGGGGGCCCATGAGACAGGGGGGCGCACCATGCACCCTCATGCATAGGGTATGGGCCCCCTTATGTGGATTCTTTCTCCAATATTTTTTATTAATTCCAAACCGTGTCTCCATGGAGTTTCAGGTCATTTCGAGAACTTTTATTTCCGCACAAAAATAACACCATGGCAATTCTGCTGAAAACATCGTCAGTCCGGGTTAGTTCCATTCAAATCATGCAAGTTAGAGTCCAAAACAAGGGCAAAAGTGTTTTGAAAAGTAGATACATTGGAGACGTATCATGGCACAAGTCTGCCCATGACAAAATAGAGTTCTCCGGCAGATGCATCAGCCAAGACCTCACATTGGACTTGAGGGCCAACGGGAAGTAGTTGGCGAACACCTTCTCATATCTTCCCCCGGCAGCCTGAAAAGCGATGTTGCAGATGCTCAGGACCTTTGTCGGGTTCAGCCCCCCGTTGTACTTCTAAGGTATCTCTGGCTTGAATGTGCGAATGGACGGCCAACAGACTTGCCGCAGCTCACGGGTGCAGGCAGGGCAGCCAACCTTAAAGGGCAGGGGACCGCCAACACCGAGAGTGGGCTCGATGACGTGGGGTCGTCGTGCCCGTTGGCTTGGAGGATGTTGCTGTGGCGTTGCTCAACGACGCAAGTGTCTCCTCTCTGCATATCTTCCAGGGTTTGTCATTAGCCTGGACGTGCTCGAGGATCAGAGGAGGCCATCGAGACGTCATCAGGGTCTTGATTATGTCTTGCCCGTCCTGGCTTCCACGGTGGGGACTGTACCGTAGGGACGGCTCCCTCCGTACGGGAAGCAACGTGGGCGGTTGCCGTTTCTTGGGGAGGTCGTGGTGGAGTGGCTCATCATGAGCCCTCGGCTTCGGCGAAGCCGAGCAGACTTTGGATGGTGGCACGCCATTCGTCCATCTGCTCGGCCGCTGGTGGAAACCTCAGCAGCAGTTGAGCTCATGCCATGGCCTCCGAGGTTGTGCTTGGCATAGATGATGATGAAGTCGATCGCGCCATTGCTCGGCTCCTGACAGAACCAGCGGCAGCAGAACTGCGCCCCCGCTGTTGCAGTGGAACCACCTAGGTGGCAGGGTAGTGAGGTGGAGGCGCTCGAGGGCCATCAGCTCCGTTGGGCGTATCAGCTCGGTCGACCCGCCCTGGGGAAAGCGTACGCGCAGTGGTCGCGCCTGCGGCAAGGGCGGCCGGAGGGCGGCGGTCCGCCCCAGACCGAGCGCCATTGCTATGGCTGTGCCCGCCGGCAAGCGGAGTGCGGCCGTCGAGGTGTTGCTGATGTTGCTCTCCTCCGGTGTCTCCTGCTCTTTTGTCGGCCGCAAGAGAAATGGTGGTGGTGCCGCCTGGTCACGCCCCCCTGCCTCATGGGCCCATGGTGGCCCCCTCCACTTATTCCTGAACCCACACACTTCATCTTCCTCCCAAAAAAATCCCCATCCAACTCAAGCACGAGTTGTAGCTCATTTTGCTGCGATTTTCGATCTCTTTGCTCAAAGCTCCATTCACAAAACTGCTTTGGGAGATTGTTGCTTGGTATGTGACTCCTCCATTGGTCCAATTAATTTTTGTTCTAGTGCTTTATTCATTGCAAATTTTTGCTGCATAGGTGACCCTGTTCTTCAGCTTGCATGTCAAATTTATGAGGTCCCAAGTAATTCTAATGCATTATATGGGCTCTAGGCACTTGTGGGAGTAGTTGCTATCAATCTTGTTTAGTTTGATTCACTTTTTTTTGAAGTTACTAAAAATTTCAGAAATTTTTCAGAGGAAGAAATATGTCCAGGAAAATGTACCAAGGTGGTTCCTCAACAAAGAAAGGACCTAGGTGGGCTATGCGTGAGCCAGACGATGAACCACCAAGGGAAGCTGAGGTGCGGTCTTGTGAATGGCCGTCAGAAGAGTTTATGGCCAATGCAGGCATCAAGGATGAATTTGACGCATATGTGCGTAATGCCGATCTTGAGGACTTCATGCAAGGAAAAACGAAGATATGTTGTCACCAGGGAGGAGGCAGCCGAACACGAGAGGAGAGCGGAGGCAGCTCGCCAATATGTCGCAACTCAGGAGGCATTGGCTGCTGCATCTCAGTACAACCCCAGTTATAACTTCGAATATCAGCTAGGCTATCCTTGGCAGTAGACCAACTTAGGCCAAAAGCCTAAGCTTGGGGGAGTACATATTTCTCACCGACTTTACATTCATGTTCACACATTATTCTAGTTGTCGGTGCTCATACTCTTTCATTTTATTATCCATGCTAGTTTAATTTTCTTTTTCTAGCTTTCTTCCTATGTGTTCGATAAACCTTATGAAAAACCAAAACAATTAGTTAGTTTAATTTCCATACTTGAAGTAGTAATTAAAATGAAAACCCAAAAAGATTTATCGTTCTTCTTTTGCTTGTTGGGAGCTTTCCCATGTAAATAGTTTTATTTCTTTTCTTTCCTTTGGGGGTCAAGAGGAGAAGACCATAATGAAAATTCTTAGTGGCTCTCATATGCATGATTGTTGATTTATTTTAGATCCCATTACCTTGTCTTCTCCCTTGAATTGAATGCTTGCAGATTCCAGCTTAGTCCAATGCACATGCACTATTATTATTATACACACCGTTCGGTCGTGCAACTGAAAGGCAATAATGACGATATATGATGGACTGATTGAGATGAGAGAAGCTGGTATGAACTCGACCTCTCTTGTTTTTGTAAATATGATGAGTTCATCATTCCTGATTCAGCCTATTATGAATAAACATGTTTGCAATTACAATTAGAGATTATAGTTGCTTATGCGATGCTTAATTAGCTAGGAGCTTATAATGGTTTACCTTGCGTGCCAACATGCTATTAAAATGGTTGTGATGTGGTATGATAGAGTGGTATCCTCCTTTGAATGATTCGAGTGACTTGACTTGGCACATGTTCATGCATGTAGTTGAAGCAAATCAACATAGCCTTCACGATATTTATGTTCATGGTGGATTAAATCCTACTCATGCTTGCACTAAGTGTTGATTAATTTTAATGTGTGTTCATGAGTGTTGTCGCTCTTCGAGTTGGTCGCTTCCTAGTCTTTTGCTAGCCTTCACCTGTACTAAGCGGGAATACTGCTTGTGCATCCAAATTCCATAAACCCCAAAGTTATTCCATATGAGTCCACCATACCTTCCTATATGCGGTATTTACCTGCCGTTCCAAGTAAATTTGTATGTGCCAAACTTCAAACATTAAAATGAAATTCTGTTTTGTATGCTCGAGCAGCTCATGTTTCAACTAGGGATGTCTATATCTTCCATGCTAGGTGGGTTATTCTCAAGGGGAGTGGATTCCGCTCCTCATTCACGAGAAAATGGCTGGTAACCGGGATGCCCAGTCCCATGATCAAAAAGATCAAAATCTAATCAAAATAATTAAAAAAAAACTCCCTCAGGACTGTTTTTGGTATGGACGGTACCCCATTGTTTCGGATGGCCGTGGAGTGTGCTTGTTGGTGGTGGGGGAGTACAAACTTTACCATTCTGTTTTGTAACCGCCTATAATGTATGTAGCATGGAACATATCGAGATCTCATAGTTGTTGCGTTGACAGTGAAAGTGTACCGCTCAAAATGTTATTCATCTCTATTTTAAAATCGAGCTCTGGCGCCTCTACAAATCCCTGCTTCCCTCTATGAAGGGCCAATCTATTTACTTTTATGTTGAGTCATCACCCTCTTATTAAAAAGCACCCACTGGAGAGCATCGCTGTCATTTGCATGCATTACTATTAGTTTATATTGGGTATGAATTGACTGGATCTCTTTTACCATGAATTACAATGTTTAGTCAGTCCTTGATCTTTAAAGGTGCTCTACATTTATGTTTTGCAGTCTCAGAAAGGGCTAGCGAGATACCATCTTGTTATATCATATTATGTTTGTTTTGAGAAAGTGTTGTCATCCGAGTTTTATTGTTATTGCTCGCTAGTTGATTATGCCATTGATATGAGTAAATATGAGACCTAAGTGTTATTGTGAATATGGTTAGTTCATAATCCTTGCTGAAAACTTGAATGATGGTTTTACATATTTACAACAACAAGAGCAAACAGAGTTTGTAAAAGTTTTTCTTTATCACTTTCAGTTTATCAACTGAATTTCTTGAGGACAAGCAAAGGTTTAAGCTTGGGGGAGTTGATACGTCTCCAACGTATCTACTTTTCCAAACACTTTTGCCCTTGTTTTGGACTGTAATTTGCATGATTTGAATGAAACTAACCCAGACTGACGTTATTTTTAGCAGAACTGCCATGGTGTTGTTTATTGTGCAGAAAACAAAAGTTCTTGGAATGACCTGAAAATCCACGGAGATAACTTTTGGAAAATATAAAGAATACTGGCGAAAGAATCAAGGCTGGGGGGCCCACACCATGTCCACGAGGGTGGGGGCACGCCCCCTCCCCCTGGGTATGCCCCCCTGTCTCGTGGGCCCCCTGATGCTCTACCAACCTCAACTCCAACTCCATATATTCCGTTTCGTGGAGAAAAAAGTCAAAGAGAAAGTTTCATCGCGTTTTACAACACGGAGCCGCCGCCAAGCCATAATCTCTCTTGGGAGGGCTGATCTGGAGTCCGTTCGGGGCTCCGGAGAGGGGGATTCGTCACTGTCCTCATCATCAACCATCCTCCATCACCAATTTCATGATGCTCACCGCCGAGCGTGAATAATTCCATCGTAGGCTTGCTGGACGGTGATGGGTTGGATGAGATTTACCATGTAATCAAGCTAGTTTTGTTAGGGTTTGATCCCTAGTATCCACTATGTTCTGAGATTGATGTTGCAATAGCTTTGCGATGCTTAATGCTTGTCACTAGGGCCCGAGTGCCATGATTTCAGATCTGAACCTATTATGTTTTCATGAATATATGTGAGTTCTTGATCCTATCTTGCAAGTCTATATTCACCTATTATGTGTTATGATCCGACGACCCCGAAGTGACAATAATCGGGATACTTCTCGGTGATGACCATAGTTTGAGGAGTTCATGTATTCACTATGTGCTAATGCTTTGGTCCGGTACTCTATTAAAAGGAGCCTTAATATCCCTTAGTTTCCACTAGGACCCGCTGCCACGGGAGGGTAGGACAAAAGATGTCATGCAAGTTCTTTTCCATAAGCATGTATGACAATATTCGGAATACATGCCTACATTACATTGATGAACTGGAGCTAGTTCTGTGTCACCCTATGTTATAACTATTACATGAGGAATCGCATCCGACATAATTATCCATCACTGATCCAACACCTACGAGCTTTTCACATATTGTGCTTTGCTTATTTACTTTTCCGTTGATACTGTTACAATTACTACAAAACTGCTATCTTTACCTTTGCCACTGTTACCATTACTATCATACTACTTTGCTACTAAATACTTTGTTGCAGATAATAAGTTATCCAGGTGTGGTTGAATTGACAACTCAACTGCTAATACTTGAGAATATTCTTTGGCTCCCCTTGTGTTGAATCAATAAATTTGGGTTGAATACTCTACCCTCGAAAATTGTTGCGATCCCCTATACTTGTGGGTCATCAGGGAGCCATGGATATAGCACTATGGTGGTGGTTGTGGAGAAGACAAAAAGAAGGAGATAGTCTCACATCAACTAGGAATATCAACAGGCTATGGAGATGCCCATCAATATATATCAATGTGAGTGAGTAGGTATTGCCATGCAACGGATACACTAGAGCTATAAGTGTATGAAAGCTCAAAAAGAAAAAACAAAGTGGGTGTGCATCCAACTTGCTTGCTCATGAAGACCTAGGGCAATTTGAGGAAGCCCATCGTTGGAATATACAAGCCAAGTTCTATAATGAAAAATTCCCACTAGTATATGTAAGTGACAAAATAAGAGACTCTCTATCATGAAGATCATGGTGCTACTTTGAAGCATAAGTGTGGTAAAAGGATAGTAACATTGCCCCTTCTCTCTTTTCTCTCAATTTTTTTGATTGGCTTCTTTTGCCTCCTTTTTTTTATTGGCTTCTTTGGGTTCTTTTTTTATTTGCCACATGGGACAATGCTCTAATAATGAAGATCATCACACTTTTATTTACTTACAACTCAAAAATTACAACTCGATACTAGAACAAAATATGACTCTATATGAATGCCTCCGGTGGTGTACTGGGATGTGCAATGAATCAAGAGTGATATGTATGAAAGAATTATGAAAGGTGGCTTTTCCACAAATATGATGTCAACTACATGATCATGCAAAGCAATATGACAATGATGAAGCGTGTCATAATGAACGGAATGGTGGAAGTTGCATGGCAATATATCTCGGAATGGCTATGGAAATGCCATAATAGGTAAGTATGGTGGCTGTTTTGAGGAAGGTATGTGGTGGGTGTATGGTACCGGTGAAAGTTGCGCGGTACAAGAGAGGCTAGCAATGGTGGAAGGGTGAGAGTGCGTATAATCCATGGACTCAACATTAGTCATAAAGAACTCACATACTTATTGCAAAAAATCTATTAGTTATCGAAACAAAGTACTACGCGCATGCTCCTAGGGGGATAGATTGGTAGGAAAAGACCATCGCTCGTCCCCGACCGCCACTCATAAGGAAGACAATCAATAAATACTTCATGCTCCAACTTTGTTACATAACGGTTCACCATACGTGCATGATACGGGAATCACAAACCTTAACACAAGTATTTCTCAAATTCACAATTACTCCACTAGCACGACTCTAATATCACCATCTTTATATCTCAAAACAATCATAAGGAATCAAAGTTCTCATAGTATTCAATGCACTTTACATGAAAGTTTTTATTATATCCCTCTTGGATGCCCATCATATTAGGACTAAATTCATAACCTAAGCAAATTACCATGTTGTTTAAGACTCTCAAAATAATTTAAGTGAAGCATGGTATTTCATCAATTTCTTCAAACTAAAACCACCGACGTGCTCTAAAAAGATATAATTGAAGCACTAGAGCAAATGACAAACTACTCCAAAAGATATATAAGTGAAGATCAATGAGTAGTCGAATAATTATGTAACTATGTGAAGACTCTCTAACATTTAATAATTTCAGATCTTGTGATATTATTCAAATATCAAGCAAAACAAAATAAAATGACATTGCAAGGATAGCACATATCATGTGAAGAAGCAAAAACTTATGCTCAACCAAAACTGACCGATAGTTGTTAAAGAAGAAAGGTGGGATGCCAACCGGCGCATCCCCTAGCTTAGATGCTTGAGACTTCTTGAAATTTTAATTAGGGATGCCTTGGGCATCCCCAAGCTTGAGTTTTTGTGTCTCCTTAATTCCTTTTATATCACGGTTTCCCTAAATCTTCAAAACTTCATCCACACAAAATTCAACAAAACTCGTGAGATAAGTTAGTATAAATTAACGTAATAACCTTATCATTCTGTACTGTAGCAAATCACTAAAATTATATTTGATATTGCCTACTAAATGCCTCTGCATATTTAATACTCATATACTCAAACAGAATCATTAAACAAGCAAACATATGCAAACAATGCAAACATAACAATAATCTGTCTAAACAGAACAGTTTGTAAAGAATGCAAGAGGAATCATACTTTCCTAACTCCAAAAATTCTCAAACATTACCACACTATATAAAATTTGTTGTTACTCATTGTGTAAAAATTTCAAGATTTTATCATGTTCTGACTATTCACCAATATTCAAAACATAACAGCAAACTTTCTGTTTTTGAAACAACCACATATAGACTTGTAAAATAAGCATGGTACAGGCTATACTTGACTTTTTTTATTGAACTAAAAGATATAAACCATGACTCCGAATAACAGCAAGCAAATATAAACAAAATAAAATGATGCTCCAAGCAAAACACATATCATGTGTTGAATAAAAATATACCCTAAGTAAAGTTACCGATGAATGAAGACGAAAGAGGGGATGCCATCCGGGGCATCCCCAAGCTTAGTTGCTTGGATATTCCTTGAATATTACCTTGGGGTACCTTGGGCATCCCCAAGCTTTAGGCTCTTGCCACTCCTTGTTCCTTAGTCCATCGAATCTTTACCCAAAACTTGAAAACTTCACAGCACAAAACTCAACAGAAAACTCGTAAGCTCCATTAGTATAAGAAAATATATCACCACTTAGGTATTGTTGTGAACTCATTTTAAATTCATATTGGTGACTATATTCCAACTTCTTGGTTCATACCCTCTGATAATACTCATAGATTCATCAAAATAAGCAAACAACACATAGAAAACAGAATCTGTTAAAAACAGAATAGTCTGTCGTAATCTGGAAACTTTCCATTCTTCTCTAACTCCAAAAATTCTGAACAATTAGGACAATCTAGGAAATTCATATATCAATCTTGTGTAAAAAGATTCAGATCAAAAGCACATTCCGGTGAATTTTCAAATTGCCTGGTCTGAGTGCAAAAGTTTTTGTTTTTGCACAGAATCAAGTCAACTATCATCCACACTATCCCAAAGGCTTTACTTGGGACTTTATTGAAACAAAAGCTATAAAACATGATTACTACAGTACCTTAATCATGTGAACACACAAAAACAGTAAGGGTAAATGTTGGGTTGTCTCTCAACAAGCGTTTTTCTTTAATGCCTTTCTAGCTAGGCATGATAATTTCAATGATGCTCACATAAAACATAAGAATTGAAACACAAAGAGAGCATCATGAAGATTATGACTAGCACATTTAAGTCTAACCCACGTCATATGCCTAGGGATTTTATGTGCAAACAACTTATGGGAACAAGAATCAACTAGCATAGGAAGGCAAAACAAGCATAACTTCAAGATCTTCAACAAAAGAGAGGAAATTTCATATTATTGCAAACCCTACAAGCATATAGTCCTCCCTCATAATAATTTTCAGTAGCATCATGAATAAATTCAACAATATAGCTATCACATAAAAGCATTCTTTTCATGATCCATGAACATATAAATTTTACTACTCTCCACATAGGCAAAATTATTCTCATGAATAGTAGTGGGAGCAGACTCAACAAAATCTATATCTATACCTATTAATAAAGCAAGGTGTGTTTCGCCAATTTTTTCATTCGTTCACCGTTGAATTTTTTTTCTATCTCAGGTGGTACTAAATTCTTATGCGTTCATCTCCTAGAAGAAAAGCTTTTCCATAATTTCTTATGTGCACCGCGCACGGTGGCTCAGCGAAGCCAGCAGACTTATTTTTGTGCCCACACAGCTAGAAATATTATATTTTTTGCACAGGGCGACAAATAGTCGGAGTTTTGCCAAGGACGACAAATAATGGGCTGGCGCATATTTCTTTTTTTTTGTGTTTTACTTCTATTTTTATTCTCCTTCCCCTCTCACTTTTTCCCTTTACAAGTTTATTTTTCGCATAGAATTTATTTCATAAATTCAAAATTAACAAAACACATTCAGAATTTCAAAAATAAATCAAATTGTAGAAAATGTTCGGAATTCCAAAAAAGTTTCCCATTTTTTCAAAACTTTTATTGTTTATAAAAATTAATCGAGATTTCTAAACACAAATTGGCATTTAATAAAATGTCCCAAATTCGAGAAATATTATTGTTTTAGTGTAATTTTCACAATTCAAATTAATGTTAAAAGACGCAAATTTTTGAAAAATGCTATGAATTTTCAGCGCATATTCCCGTTCTAAAACAATGTTCATAAATGCAAATAATGTTCATGTTTTATAAAAACAGTTTTCAAAAAAATGTTTATCAATTCCAGTTCTTTTTCTATCTGGACAAAAAACTTCCAAAACCAGCCACACTACATAGAGGGACCTTCCATATACATATTGACCACGCTCCACGCTCTATCAATCAAGTGACAAAAACCTCGTAAACATGTGCGTTCACAGGGGCAAGGTATTTGCTATTATTTTAGAATCCATATTATAGAAGATAATTAGTCATAAGGGACGTGTTTCTAAGAATAAGTAGTGTGTATGTTTGAATGATCGATAAATGAAATTTGGTGTTAAAAAAATATATGCTTTGAGATAGCCTGGTACAAGATATGTATATTGTATCTATGTTCATTTTGAACACAGATAATTAGAAATCATAGAACTCCTTCATGCATACATGGATTTGAAAATTAACTATCTCAAAATAGTCGCATTATCATTGTTAGTCTATATATACCTATTAATAAAGCAAGATGCGTTTTGCCAATTTTTTTCATCCGTTCACCGTCGAAAAGAATTTTTTTCTATCGGAGATGGTACTAATTTTTCATACGTTCGTGTGCTAGAAAAAGGCTTGTCCAAAATTTCGTACATGCACCGTGTGTTGTGGCTCAGAGAAGACAGCAGACTTATTTTTGTGCCCACGCAGCTAAAAATATTCATTTTTCCGCACATACGACAAATAGTAGGAGTTTCACAAAGGACAACAAATAATGGGCAGGCCCATTTTCCTTTCTTTCTGTGTTTTAATTCTACTTTTATTCTCCTTCCCCAATCACTTTTCACCTTCCAAATTTGTTCTTATTGAATTTATTTCATGAATTCAAAATTAAATAAAAAACGTTCAAAATTTAAAAAATCAAATTGTAGAAAATGTTTGGAATTTCCAAAAAAGTTTCCCATTTTTCAAAAACTTTTATTGTTTTTAAAAGTTGTTCGATATTTCTAAAAATAAATTGAAATTTACAAAAAACCTAAATTCAAAAATATTATTTTTTTTACTGAATTTTTCACAATTTAAAATAATGTTAAAAGATGCGCATTTTCGAAAAATTGTAGGAATTTTCAATGCATATTCCCGTTCTATAAAAATGTTCACAAATTCAAACAATGTTCATGTTTTTATAAAAAAGTTGGTGTTTTCAAAAAATGTTTATGAATTTTAAAAGATGATCTTGTTTCAAATTTTGTTCGTGTTTTTCAGTAAGTATGCGCTAGATATAGATCGGACGGTCGAATGTGTGCTCGGGCCGCTGCTTCTTCGAATTTCATCAACCAAATTCTTTCCAAATTTGGTTCGATGTGGTTTGGTAATACTTGACTTTGTTTCCTTGTTGTGTACGATCGATAGAAGCCCAATCACGCGTTGCCCCGCCTCAATAAATAAATTCCCCCGGATCCTAGCCCAGCCCACCCCACAGCAACCAAATCTCCCATCATTTCCTCCCCTCTGCCGCCGCCGTATTTCTAGGGTTTCCTCGATCCCCAATTCATCTGCCCCCCCCAGCTCAGATCCAGTAGTGATGGCGATCGCAGAGGCAGGTGGGAAGAAGATGATCATGCTCAAGACATCTGACGGTGAGGAGTTCGAGGTGGAGGAGGCGGTCGCCATGGGGTCGCAGACCATCCGCCACATGATCGAGGATGTCTGCACCGACAAAGGCATCCCGATCCCCAACATCAACTCCGAGATCCTCCCCAAGGTTATCGAGTATTGCAACAAACACGTCTCTGCCAAGCTAACCGACGTCGCCACTAGTTCTACCGTGTCTAACGTCGTGGCTCCCACCGCCCTAGCCGAGGACCTCAAGATCTGGGACGCAGAATTCATCAACGTCGATCATTCCACCCCTCTTCGACCTGATCCAGGTATCATATCCTTCGATTCGACCATTTTATTTTTCTAGACATATCTTTTCTTGATGTTCCCCTTCTGGTACTTGAATATATATTGGTCTTGCGCGTCTTGCTACTATTTATATTAGATTGGAAGGACTCCTCGTACAACCATCAAGGTAGATGCAATTAGATTCGAATGGAATAGATTAGGTTTAGATTATACATGATTGCGCTTTATTAGCAATGTAAACATTGGCCGGCCATACAAAATCCTAGTAAATAGGTTAGGGCTTGATCTTGTGGTATGATATGTTTCACTAACATGTGTATATCATTGTTATGCATAACCTAGGAAGCTTTATTATGATCACTATGAACTTACTAGATGCACTATCATTGTGCCAGCAAATTATATATGATTAACATGCAGAAACATCATACTACTCATAACAATATATGGTTATTATGATTATGCTACATATATTAATGCTTCTCTCTCGCACAGTGACTTAATGTGTTGTTTTGTGTTTTTTTAGCTTCTAACACATCTTAATGCAAGACAATCTATCTAATTATTCATCTATAGACATTATAGATTAATGCTTATTTCTAACACCCTATGGTTCTTTTTGCCTTGTCTCAGGCTGCAAGTTACCTCAACATCAAGGGGTTGTTGGACTTGACTTGCCAGACTACTGCCAACATGATTAGGGGCAAAACTCCAAAGGAGATCCATAATTTCTTCAACATCAAGAATGACTACTTGCCCGAGGAGGAGGAGATGATCCGCAAGGAGAACCAGTGGGCATTGCAGTAGAGGAGCATCAAGGTCACGTTCAATGAATGCTTAGTATTCGCCATGTCAACCTTTTAGTTGCGCTCTTTATGTTTAATTTGGTTGTAATTGTACTGGAGTCTATGAGGTGGTGTCAGTAAACATATTCAGTGTTTATTCTTGTGTGAACAAATTTCTTTATTGTGGTCAGTGGTCATCACTTGTCAAACATCTTAGCATTTTCATAAGCTTAATTTCTCCATTCATCTAAAGCACTCATGTCAAGCAAGATTTTCTCTCCAGCTAATCTGAAATCATAATTTAGTTGTTTAATAGAACAATATGCTTTATGTTTTATCTTCGAGGTAGATGACATGACATTGCATAAGCCCTTTGAAACGGTAACATACCCATATAATTTTTATAAGCAGTTATTGATGGTACAAGGTAATGTGGGTGGCTCATCTCCGGGAAGCCAGACGATATAACGGCTTTAGGGCTAACTAGCCCCAAGGTACATGATATATGATCCTAGGCTAAGGAAGTCGATCTTCCAAAACAATCTCCACCAACTTTGCACTCAAGAAAGGATCACCAACCGATTCTCCCCTTGGCGGTGGCCCATAAACATGTAACCTTATACCTCTTCACATTTATATAAGATAAGGCCAGGAAGTAGATAGATATCCATCCTATTCAATAACATAGTCTTGATACAAATATCCAAATCCTCTTGTAAACCTTCACAAGAGAGGCCCCCTCTGTTAATCAATCACAACAGGAGTAGGGTATTACCTCCATCATGAGGGTCCGAACCTTGCTAATCCTCCATGTGTGATCCCCTCTGGTACTACCACTTAGTCGAACCACCCTATTGGGGAAACTAATGGTTTTGGCTATCGTCATCTAGTGTGCTAAGCACGAGAAGCGTCGACTGAAGATCGAACCCAGATCGGATCTCTCCATAGATCAGACGACTTTATGCCAGACCAGAACTTTATCTTTGGATCCATGAGATTCATAGACGATGGGAGGAGGTGGATTTATGTAGACACACCACCCAAATTCACCCACAACATCAAAATCAACTTTTGCATCCTAGAGTTTATAATCGATACAAATGACATGATTATCTGCTTCAGCTCCCCACCATCGCCATATGAAGCAAACACAATCATGGAACCCACATGATCACTTGCAGGTGGATATTAAACCACCCGCTAGCCACGTTGTTAGCCACAATTAACATGATATTCAAAGCAGCAGATACCCATCCGGCACAAAAGTTGCCCTGAAGAAAGGTTTATGTCATCGCCTGGGTGTTCAAAGAGTTTCTCGAGTGATCGAACTCCAAGATCGCCTTCAAAATATCTGATCACCCGGGCAACGTTCCTCATCCAGGAAAGTTCCTCCTATAATACCACTTAGGTACTATTGTGAACTCATTCTAAATTCATATTGGTGTTATATCTACAATATTCCAACTTCTCCATGGTTTATACCCTCCGATAATACTCATAGATTCATCAAGATAAGCAAACAACACATAGAAAAGAGAATCTGTTAAAAACAAAACAGTCTGTAGTAATCTGGAAACTTTCCATACTTCTGCAACTCAAAAAATTCTGAAAAATTAGGACAATCTAGGAAATTTGTATATCAATCTTGTGTAAAAATTCAGATCAAAAGTTGGACTGAGTGCAAAAGTTTCTGTTTTTGCACAGAATCAAGTCAACAATCATCCACACTATCCCAAAGGCTTTACTTGGCACTTTATTGAAACAAAAGCTATAAAACATGATTACTACAGTACCTTAATCATGTGAACACACAAAAACAGTAAGGATAAATGTTGGGTCGTCTCCCAACAAGTGCTTTTCTTTAATGCCTTTCTAGCTAGGCATGATGATTTCAATGATGCTCACATAAAACATAAGAATTGAAACACAAAGAGAGCATCAAGAAGAATATGACTAGCACATTTAAATCTAACCCACTTCATATGCCTAGGGATTTTATGAGCAAACAACTTATGGGAGCAAGAATTAACTAGCATAGGAAGGCAAAACAAGCATAACTTCAAGATCTTCAACAAAAGAGAGGAAACTTCATATTATTGCAAACCCTACAAGCATATATTCGTCCCTCATAATAATATTCAGTAGCATCATGAATGAATTCAACAATATATCTATCACATAAAAGCATTATTTTCATGATCCATAAGCATACAAATTTTACTACTCTCTACATAAACAAAATTATTCTCATGAATAGTAGTGGGAGAAAACTCAACAAAATAAATATCATGTGAGGCATAATCCAATTGAATATTAAAATCAAGATGACAAGTTTCATGGTTATCATTATTCTTTATAGCATACATGTCATCACAATAATCATCATAAATAGCAACTTTGTTCCCATTATCAATTGGAATCTCTTCAAAAATAGTGGATTCATCACTAAATAACGTCATGACATCTCCAAATCCACTTTCATAATTATCACAATAAGATTCAACACCCTCCATAATAGTGGGATCATTACTTCCTAAAGTTGACACTCTTCCAAACTAACTTTCATCAATATAATCATCATAAATAGGAGGCATGCTATCATCATAATAAATTTGCTCATCAAACTTGGGGGACTAAAAATATCATCTTCATCAAACATAGCATCCCCAAGCTTATGCCTTTGCATATCATTAGCATCCTGGATATTCAAAGAATTCATACTAACAATATTCCAATCATGCTCACCATTCAAAGATTGTATGCCAAACATTTTATTGCATTCTTCCTCTAGCAATTGAGCACAATTATCGGAATCCTTATTTTCACGAAAGACATTAAAAGGATGAAGCATATGAGGCAACCTCAATTCCTTTTTCGTAATTTTATTTTATGAACTAAACTAGTGATAAAAATAAACTAAAAGATTAAATTGCAAGACCTAAAGACATACCTTCAAGCACTAACCTCCCCGGCAACGGCGCCAGAAAAGAGCTTGATGTCTACTATGCAACCTTCTTCTTGTAGACATTGTTGGGCCTCCAAGTGTAGAGGTTTGTAAGACAGTAGCAAATTTCCCTCAAGTGGATGACCTAAGGTTTATCAATCTGTGGGAGGCGTAGGATGAAGATGGTCTCTCTCAAACAACCCTGCAACCTACTAACAAAGAGTCTCTTGTGTCCCCAACACACCCAATACAATGGTAAATTGTATAAGTGCACTAGTTCGGCGAAGAGATACAAGTGTAATATGGATGGTAGATATAGGTTTTTATAATCTGAAAATATAAAAAAAGCAAGGTAGCAAGTAACAAAAGTGAGCGAAAACGGTGTTGCAATGCTTCGAAACAAGGCCTAGGGTTCATACTTTCACTAGTGCAAGTTCTCTCAACAATGATAACATAATTGGATCATATAACAGTCCCTCAACGTGCAACAAAGAGTCACTTCAAAGTCACTAATAGTGGAGAACAAACGAAGATATTATTGTAGGGTACGAAACCACCTCAAAGTTATTCTTTTCGATAAATCCATTGGGCTATTCCTATAAGTGTCACAAATAGCCCTAGACACTACAAAAAAATACACTTCCGTGATGATACGTGTTTGTCACAGTAGGTCGCGTTTTTAGTCATCCATGTACATCCATGACAAATTTATGACAGAATCAAGATAGTCATACCTGTGTTGTCGTAGAAGTGTTCCATGACATTACCAAAATTATCATCATGGAAGTGTCCACTTCCATGACGATAAATCGCGCGTCACAGAAGTGCTTTCATCAAGGGTGACCGACATGTGGCATCCATCGTAACGGAACGCCGTTAAGCTATCGGGTCGGGTTTTGGATCCGATAACCCGTTAACAGCCCCGACCAATGGGGATTTTCCACGTGTAAAATCATCATTGGCTGGAGGAAACATGTGTCGGCTCACCGTTGGGACAGATTCATCCGCTCATTGGACCGAAGGCACCTATGATACGGCGAAACGTGGCACGGCCCAACAAAGGCCCATTCGTGTGAAAAGGTCGGCCCGTTTGACTTGGTCAAAAGGTGGCGGGATGGCCCACGGAAAGCCTGTTAACGGCTTGTTCACATATAGTCCATTTACAGCCCGCTAACCCAGGGCCCGTTATGCCCTCTCCGAATTAGGCCCAGTAGCGTCATCTGGGCTGTCCAATATGATTCAGCTCGTTTTAACTTCCGGCCCATGTGTGGCCCATGACTTCTTTCGGCCCATATGAGGACCTTTGTAACTCTTGTCCCATTAACGGCCCGTGGTGAAACTGGCCCGTAATGAACAGTGTATCACTTTATACCCATTAACGGCCCATTATTCCATTGGGCCGTTTCCAGCCCAAGTTATCTTTTGGCCTTCTCAGGGCCCATTGATTCTTGGGCTCACTTGCAGCATTCGGTTACATACGGCCCGTTACTGTCATTTTCTGCTTGTGGGCCAAATTCAGCCCGTCGTTACAGTCATCCCATTTGCGGACCGTTAATACGTTGGGCCGTTTTCATGTCAAAAAAACCCGTTGGGCTGTTTTCATAGAGTTATCAAATACGGCCTATTAACGGCCCGTTATGGTCCACGAATAGTATGGCCCATGATTGGAGAAATGATGATACGCCCCGTAGAAGGCCCATGGATCCTACGGCTCGTATGAGGCCCATGGATAGTACGGCCCGTAGAAGGCTCATGGATCGTACCGCCCGTAGAAGGCCCATGGACCCTACGGCCCGTAGAAGGCCCATTGATCCCTAAGGCCCGTATAGAAGGCCGATGGATCCTACGGCCTGTATAGAAGGCCAATGGTCCTACGACCGAACGAAGGCCCATGGATCATACGGCCTGCAGGAGGCCCATGGTTACAATAGTCCGTGTGTTGCCATGATTATTTTGGCCTAGTTACCAAAAATAGGCTATTGTGGCCACTAGAAAAACACAGAAAAAGAACTGCAGTGACTACAAGCTAACAACTAAACAAGACAATAAGGAAACAAATAAGCAAGCAATTAAGGCTAGCCTATTACCGCTATTACACATATTACATCCACTGGGCATCAAAGTTCGCCACCAGTGCAAATATAGGGAACAAAGCAGCATATTACATACACTGGCCGTCAAAATTGGCCACCAGTGCAAATAAAGGCGGCAGCAAAACAAGAGCATAACTGAAACAACTTCAGAAGAGCTCAAGAAACGTTATCCTGGGTATCCACCATGCTGGCAATAAGCTTAGCAAGCTGATTAGCTTTTTCTTGTTTGGCGCTAAAATCCTCCAACGCTTGCTGTTGCACCAAAAAGTATACATCTGAATGCTCCAGGGACTTCCACAGTCCTTCCTCTTATTGTCGCAGCACAGCTGATCAATGTCTTTCAGCTTGTAGTTGAGACTCAAGAAACCAAACTGATTCAGACAGTGAGTTTGAATAGCTTGTGCAAGTGGTAGTGCCCAGTAACTCGAACACTAAACCAAGACAGGACTTTGGGGTTGTCTTGCTATCTTCAAGATAGTCTTCCTTAGCTGTTTTATCAGCTTTGTTGGAGACCAACAAGGATGTGTCACTATCCTGAACCTTATCTGCATTACTTCCTTTACCATTGCTTAATAAGGCACTCTTCCCCAATATTCTGTCAGCATTCTAAAAGAAGAAACAAGCAGACACATAACAAGTTTAGCATGTACTAGTATATGAAACTCATTTCGGTGAACAAGTTCATTAGTAAGGTGGACAGGATTAAACTACCAAGTCTTCTATTGCCAAGTACTAGTACATAATAAAAGCATCAAATAAACATATATCTATGTCCTATGGTCACTACATTGTCTTGCCAAATGAAAATAGAGACACGGTTCAAATCATATCAGTTCAAGACAAAGCAGCAGTGAAAGAATACAAAGCGTGGGAAACTATACGGCACAACAAGATTTCAGATGGGTACCACGGGTCTACATGTACAACAACACTATTGGCTCTGTTGTGATGCTAGTAATGTGCATGATATGAAAGTCAACTGTATACACAATTGAAATTGAAATCAAAAGAGCTATTGATAAGAGCAAACCTGTTAAAGAAACATGCGTGAACATACCTGTTGTGCCATTGGAGTTTCGATTGGATCCTTCAATTTAAAAATAAGTTTGTATCAGTAAATACAGTGATACAAGAGCAAAGCAATCATAGTTAAAAAAGGCGCGCCTAAGCGAGCGCTTAAGCGCGCCTAGGCTCTAGGCGTTGGCAAAACGCATTGCGCATAACTACGCTTAATCTGTGCATAACTGCGCATAAGCATGCGCTTTGGTCGGTAAAGTGCAAGGCGGTGGCAAAATGCACAATTAACGCCTAGCGCTTTTTTGAACTATGATAGCAATGGAATCTTAAATTAGAACAGTTGTTCTTCACGTTTAGGCACTTGTTCTACATGAACAGAGTACACTAAGACGCAAGAATATAATACTTAAAAATAGAAAATGAGCTCATAGACCTTACCACATTCTTGGTTCAGGACCAGTACAGAACAAGGCATTCCCAGTCATCATCCAATAAATGTGTCTCAGGAGAACATAAGGGAATTTGATGAGTTTCTTTGCCGGTGAAGTACGTTTTCTTCAGGTAATTCCGATACTGTCACCAAGCATTCTTGAAGATAGCAGAGGTATTAGCACAGGTTACCTCATCCTGAGTTTCCAAAGCGGTCCTTCTCTATAGAGAAAAATGGGAAATTTTGTTGTATTATAACCATCATGGAGGTAGGATCTATGGGACGAAGCAAAGTAATTGCCATGAATAACATTACTTACACATAACTCCTGGACAAACACTTGCAACTAGCATTTTCCTTCATCTTTAGTATAATATTTCCAAGATGGGAAGATACGCACATACGATTTAACAACATCGAATGAGATAGATGCTAAACTACGACTGTCTGGTTGTGTTTCCTCCATAGGAATAGGCGTACTAACTGGTGGAGTTGGGGTTCGCCGTGATAGTACTGGCCCTTTGGGCACTGGAGCTGCCTTACTAACTGCTCTTATTTGGGAGCTCTGTGGTGGAGATGGTGCAGTGTCAACAGGAACTGGGTTACTATCAGTTGGGGTTGGAGTTAGATTGGGTGAAGCTGGTTCTTTGTCCATCGCAGTAAGGGTACAATCTGCGAGAGTTTGGGTTATGTGTGGTAGGGCTGGTTCTTGTGCATGTACAACCGGGGTGCTATCTCCACCAAGAGGTAGCACTATTTTACTTGAAGACCATGTTTTTATTCCGCTAGATACTAGCATCACCCGCTCCAATTCAAATGGTTGATAAACAGGAAACATAGTTGAATGTACAGACATTGTATGAGAGACAGATGCAATAGATAGTGTGGAGAAAAGAGGGCATGAAATAGTTGACATGTATATTGTTTAACTAAAATGGATAGCATGACATAATTTCACATATATGATGTCCACTACTAGGAAAAGGCCTACTAATGGCGCACCAGTTTTGCCTACTAATGGCGCACTACCGGTGTGCCATTACTATCACGCCACTAGTATTTTTTACTAATGGCGCACCACTTGTGCGCCATTAGTATCTGGTATACTAATGGCGCACCACGCAGTGCGCCATTGGTATGTAACACCATGCGCCATTAGTATGCCTCCCGGGGGGCCATATGTAACCATGTGCTTTGTCATACTAATGGCACACTCTGTCGTGGTGCGCCATTAGTATCCTTTGGCATACTAATGGCGCACCTTGTGGTGATGCGCCATTAGTATGAATATTTGTTTTTTTTACTTTTCTGATTTTTGCACAGGTTACAAAATATATTATTGGACAGAATATAGACAGCAGCACACAGCAACAGCAGATTCATCAAATACAATAGAAGATTAGTCTCCGAATACAATTCATCATATTACTCTCCGAATTCAAAAGACCGAACAAAGATAAAACATTACAAGTCTCAAGACCGCGAGTATCGAGTTTGTCTTCACATTACAAGTTGATATCGATCATCTAAACTACCATCACATAGAAGAGAGCTGCGGTCATCACGATGAGCATCCTCACGATCAAACTGGTCTTCATCCGGTTCCTCCAACGCTCCCTCCTCTCTCCTGCTAGATAGAGGGTGAATCTAGATTCGGCCTCCGCCCTAGTGGTGTACCCTTTGTAACTGTTACCGCTGAAACGGTGAACCTGTCTCCGACACTCCTCCCAGTCGTCGTAGACTCCGGGAACCTTACCCTTGTACACGACATACGACGGCATCTCTATGCACAAGCCAAACAACAGACAATACATAAGCAATATGTAAGTATGCAACAAAAGGATCGAAAGAGAAAAGCAAGACATTAATAGCACGATTCATGGTCCTACTAATAAATAGCATCGATTACATCTAAGTTGAACGACTGTCCAAACCAAAGAGACATATGAATTCATTAAAGTTTAATTACAACATGAGCCAATCAATGTTTCAGAACTACACATCACTACTTTCGACTCAACTCATCGGACAGGAGCGTGGATGAAGCCGTCGTCTGTCGTGATGGTCATGAAATCGCGGTTGTTGTCACTCTGCATTTGTAGCATTCCATCTATCTCACTGTTGGACGGTTGATATCTGAGGAAGAGCTACCCCGAGGTATGAAGGACATCTTGATGGATGATGTCCGCAAACTCCGACTGGATGCGAAAGAATTCTTGTCTGAGGTCCGCGTCCTGGGTTGCCGACAAGGTCGCGGCCCAATCTTTGAGATTATCTGGTAGTAGAAGGTGATGATGGTCCCTTACGATTGCCCGCATGTGATGGAGGGCATAGTAGGCATCCTTCTGACAGCCAGGCGGCTGCTTGACGCAGCAGAACTTCGTATTGTGTGAGAACATGTGCTTGCCGTACTTACAAACTGCCCTGGTGAAGGTGCCTCCAGATTTGGCGTAGCCGGGGAGAACATCATCAAGAACTTTCTTGACATTTGTGTCGTCTATCTTGGAGTTACGGTTCAGGTCGAAATACGTGGTCGTGGAATATTTTGGGCTTAAGAGGATGAGTGTGCAATGTGTGTAACTGCAGAGAGCACGGAATGTTAGAAAAAAAAGAACGATCGAAATTTAAGAAAACATATGTTACAGGGCGGTTAAGGGATGACTTACTCGGGAAAGTAAGCCACAAGGAAGTTATCCTTATCTGGGTTTGCCAGAATGACGCCTTCGAGGTGTGAACTCGCAACTTGGCGGTACCTAGCACTGCTCAAGTGCTTGGCACGCATGTAGAAGGGGTCAACTATCACGATGTCCGAGGTCTTGTCTCTAATGATCCGCATCTCCATACTCAGCGAAAACAGCCGAACGAAGGTGTAGTGCAGCGGATGAAGGTTAAACATAGCAAAGATGTCATCAAACAGCAGGACGATCGTACCCCCGATGTCGACATCCACAAAGCCCTTGCCCTCTGGCACCTTGGCCACGAAAACAGGGTATGCCACATCATTCTCTCTGAGACGCCGCTTCTCCAAAGAAAGAACACTGCCATGCAGACTCCGCATAGCACCGGTTGTAGCATTGAGCATATTTGGCAGTAGCATCGCCCTACCCGCCACATGCACCCTCCTCGAGATATCCTTAGGTGAAGGTGGCCCGTCCTGAGCACGGATCGAACTCGGTGCCGGCTGGCTCGCACCGGCGCCCTTGTTAGTCTTTCATTTCCGTCCCTTCTTCTTGATCTCCTGTTATGGGACCGAGTTCTGCTCACAGACCGCCTTCTTGAGCGTGTTGGTGCTAATAATATTTTGCACCTCAGCTATTTGAGGCTCGGTGAAGGCAGGAGCTGGAGGCGTCTCCTGTGAACTGAACGCCAGACGATGCCTGTTGCAATTGGATTTCTCCGCCATACCTGCTAGATTGCGGTCGTCTTGGTTGGGTTCTTGAGAAAGAGGCCCACAGAACTCGTCAGCGTACCCATGTTCGGCAAAGTACTTATCGACTTTGGTAAATGTACCGTTGTCGTTGTCGTCGTCATCCGGATCCTGTGCCATAGGGCTGTCTAGATCCTGTGCCATAGGGATGTCCAGCATACGGATGTCCGGCAGGTCCGGTGGCGTTGCGGCGTTCTTGCCATGGCTTGGCGCCGGCACGACTGGCGGTCTTGTCTGTGGGGTTGTGTCCCCCGCCCCCAAACGAATCTGGCTCTTCGGCCAAAGCAGGGGCCAGTTTACGCATGCGCTGAGGGTCATCTCATCTTCTTCGTCGGCCTCAGCGGGTCGAATCAGAGGTAACAGCTCGTCGTAGCCTGGCAGCACCCGAACCACTTCAACCCTATACACTATGGGTGGCATCGGATTACCGTGGAACATGGGGTTGCCCGGTTGAATGATTCTGCCCTTCGCGACATCGACCAACTCGTCGCCCACGAAGTGCAGAAGAGTGCAAGGAACATCGGCGGCGCCCTGCGAAAACATGTAGGGCGTCAGGGATGCCCAGTCAAAGGCAAGGAGATGAAGTCATCGGCCGAGAGGCTTAGTTACCGTGATGCCGTCGAGCTCGGCTAATGTCAAGGCACCGCCAACGGCGGGCGTGCAACTGACGGAGGGGCCGCATGCTGGCGAGGTGTCAGTCGGCATACACCCGGGTGCATTAAGCTCCAATGCCCGTGCCGGCGCCGGAGACACGAATATCGCCTCCACCGGAGACACCAATGGCGCCGCCGGAGTCACCAATGGTGCCGCCTGCGCGCTGTGCGAGTTGCTGGCCGTGAAGCTGGGAACCGAGGGAGGCCCCTGTTGGCCGCCCACAATCCACGTCGTCAGCCCATGAATCAACATAGGCACCATGGCGTTGAGCTTCATTCCCAGTTGTTGTTCCACTTGCTCTTGGACAAGCTCCGGAATCCGCGCCACTTGTGCCTTGAGTGCTTCAACCTCGCGCGACTGGCTTTCCGAGATGGTCTTTTTCTCTTTTCACCCACCAGCGGTATAGTATGACGACCATTTTGTGGACAAGCCTTTGCCGGCCACACGACCAGCTGACGTCGCCTTACTGAGCTTATCCTTGTTTTTCATTACGTTCAATGCCCTATTTAAAGGGGTGTCGAAAGGGGAGCTCTGAGACAACCCCGCGCTACTGCTTTCAGTGTCCTGCGGAAGGAACGTGAACCATTTATAAATATTGGGGATTAATTAGAATGCAACCATATGGAGCTAATTACGCGGGGGTGTATTCCTTATCGAAACAAGCTCGAGCGCCCTGATCTTCGGATCCGTGGTAAGCTCCTTTGTTACCGGGTCCTCCTTGTACCGGTCCCTGAGAAAGTTCCTAGTCTGCTTGCCACGGTATTTCTCGAAGCGGGGCGGTAGGCCTTGCTCGGCACGCTCCGCGTCCTACTTGTCCCATATAGGCTCCGCCACTCTGTAACCGCCGGGACCGAGTTGGTGGAACCCTAAGCTCAACATCCGCATTTCTTTCCCCCACTGACTTGATTCGGAGGTTGCGCTGCTCTCGCACTTGATCTTGAACTCCTTGTACTCATCTTCGCTCATCAAAGGATATTTCTCCTTAATCTTGTCATAACTACCACCTTTGTCAATCATTGCCTTCATCGTGCTTCTCCAAGTAGACAGGGCCGTGCTCATCCTCGTGAGGGCGGTACTGTTCACTTTATTCCCTGAGAGGTGTGTGTTTGCAAACTCAGCGGGGAACTAGTATCGTTCGTGCAGCTTCGTGAAGAGGAGGCTGCGCAAATTCCTGTGGTCCTTATGCCTTATGTTCTCGTTGTTGATCAAGACGGTTCTCCGGGGAATGCACCCGAGCTGAACTGAGTACCCCTTGACTACTTATTTGGGCGCCGTCGGATTCCCGTCGGAGTCCACTTCAGTAAATTCCACCCTGACGGTGCCGAGCGCGCTCGGGCGCCGGTCCTTCAGTTGCCTCTTCGGTTGGCTGCCATCTGTGTGTGCGCCGCCATCATCAGTGGTGGCATCCTCGGCGGCACCATCAGTGGTGTAATCCCCGACGCCACTAGGGGTTGAGTAGTTAGGATCGGTGTCTTCCGCGGCGTCCTAATAGCGGTGAGGTTGTCCCTCCAACTCCTAGGACAGCTCCCAGAATTGCTTGCTGCCCGAACCGCCGGCCTCATCGTTGTGGGCCATGTTTCGCTCTAAATAGGAAAAAAGTTTGGTCAAAAAGTTGGTTATTGTCAAGGAACAAGATCATGGTCTCATCATTTAGGGTTTGTCGACACCGAGGCATCCTAAAAGCTAAGTTTTTATCATTTAGGGTTTGTCGATGCCGAGGCACCCTAAAAGCCTAAGCGTACATCATTTAGGTTCTCATCGACACCGAGGCACCCTAAAAGCCAAAGTTTCATCATTTAGGGTTTGTCGACGTCGAGGCACCCTAAATGCTAAGTTAAGTTTTCATCATTTAGGGTTTATCGATGCCGAGGCACCCTAGGTTGGGCCTAATCACTTGGCACTAATTAGTTGGCTCTATTGGCACCTATGTTGGGTTTATCATCTAGGGTTTATCGATGCTGAGGAGAATTCTAAGTTGGGCCTAATCACTTGGCTCTATTGCCACCTATGGTTTAATGCAACAAGAATAAAGGGGCAGTTGATCCTACTTAATTAAGTACTAAGATACCCCGGCCCATGCATTAGTAGCAAGTACCTCATATGTTCGATTTTTAGCAAAGTCATGCTAAAATTCACGGAAAATTTCAGCATGACCTTTGCTGGAAATAGGACATATGGAGTACCCGAATTTGCCAGAACGGAAGTTAATCGACATTCCGGCAAACTCAAGGGCCTCTCGGGGTACCTTCAAAATCATCACGACACGAAGGGGCTCTCAAGGGCCTCAAGCAGCAGTGGCATCTCCTAGGACACATATATATGTATAGCAATTGACATGAGCTTCATCATTTTTAGTAACAACAATACATATATAGCAATTGGAAGCAAATAGATGTACACATAAGATAAAAATGTAGTGCTGAAAGTTTAATGCTTACAAAAGACTTGCTGAAATAGTGAAAAATATGGAGTCACCAAGCTGGCTAAGAAACTCCCAAAGTCCACTAGCAAATCCAAGATCTAATCTTGTTACACACATCATAACAATTTAAGATAATTAGGATAAGGATAGTAGGAAATGAGAAAGAAAGAGCTCAAAAAACAATCACAACAGAAAAATAATAAAAACCTATTCCTAGAAGAAAACAAATCCTAAAAGAAAAGAAATTCTAAAATCTGGAGCAAGTCCTAGCAGTAGTAGTCCAACTAGATGGCCACCACTACTACTCCTATCACTAGAGTAAACAACAGTTGTGTGTTCAACATCTTTACTAACAGTAAATTGGCAGTACTCCATTATCTACTCCTACAACTTCAACTACAATAACATCCTACAGCTACTACAACAACATAAAACTACTATGCATCATCTTCCTACAACTACTCATCTTCAGCAGCAACAACATAAAATTCATGTTTAGTTAAATTCATGTTAATAGCCTGATCTAACCACTCAAACAGAACAAGAGCAAGAAACCCAGAAATGAATCATGAATTGTTATTCATAGCTGAGGCAAATGAGGGCCCCATCTATACAACAATCTGTTACAATTTGCATTTATTTACAAATAAAATGAAATGAACTGTCTTTCATTGGAACGGTGTACATTAGAGACAATATTCTCCACTAGAAATTATTAAAATGTCATAAACAAAATGGCAGAGAGGAGAATGTTGTTTCCACATTACCATCAATTGAGCTAGATTAGTCCAAACTAGTCACTGCATACTGGAGAAGCATTAGCAAATTGTGGTGTTGAAAATTGTGAGTAACTGCATGGCTTCGCAACAACCAAAATACAATCGGCTCATAACACCTACTAATAAAAGCATAGAGGTATAAAACATGTTGACGTGTGCCATTCATACTAAAAAACAAATATGGCAAGTAAGCCTGCTGCATAAGGTTTGTCCATGAAATGGAAAACATATCAATGGTAGTCTGAAGACTCTCACGTCTATCTTGAAGTGTTTCCCATTTGTCATTGTGATGCAGTGTCATCCAATCAAAGCTCTAATGTTTTAAAACCTATTATAGTGGAGTGGTTTTGGGAGTTCAGTTCATCTCATTAGGATCTGGGATTTCCATAAGCATTGTTACAAAATCTGTAAAATATGGCTATTTGGTAACGCTAAGTAAGCCTGCTGCTCCTTAGGAAGTTTGCCCACATCCTAGCTCATAGGGTATCGCGCGAGGGTGGGAGGAGGAAAACACTTACTGGTGCATTTCTCAGATTGTATTCATCTATACTAGCATTTTCAAATTATGAATATTGCATAGAGAGTGATCATTGTCTTGTTGTGGTAGTAGAGAGAGCACGCGACAGGGGCGGGGTGAGCGCGGTCTAGTGCGGCCGGGTGACAGCCGGAGGCGAGGTCAGGCAGTGGGCAGCACGGTGCAGGCGCGCGCGGAGCAAGGCCCGACCATGGCGGATAGTGGTGCGGCAAAATCACAGGGGCGGCGCTAGGGTTTGCAGGGCAGGGGGTGGAGGAGAAGGGAGGAATCACCTGGGGAGGGGATGGAGGAATGGAGGAAGACGCCGGTGTTGAAGCTCCGGCAGTGGCTGGGCATTGAAGCTCTGGTGACACGCGGCGGGCTCCTCCACGCGGGTGCCCTCGAGGCTTGGGCGGGAGGACGTCGAGGGAACGGGCGTGGGCGTAGGGGGGACGGCGAAGGAGGCGGCGCTCGGCTCAGGGAGGGGGCATTGGGGGTGGTGGTGGTCGGGTGCGGCGGGGGCAGCGAGCACGGCTGGGGACGGCGAGCACGGGGGCGTGCAGGTGCGTCGGCGGTCTACGGTTGGAGCGGATTGGGATAGGTCGAGTGGGGATCTAGCGAGGGAGGGGAATAGGTGGACTGGGGGGAAGCTTACTAATGGCGCACCCTGCAGAGGTGCGCCATTAGAATGTTTTTTTATTACAGTTCGAGCACTCAGGTTATATTCCACCTAACCCAATCCACATCAGAACCCGCCCACTAGCCTGACTGGTCAGCACGCAGCACACACACCAGGAGGTCCTGGGTTCGATTCCCAGGCTCCCCAATATTTTTTTATGCATTTTAAATGCCGTTTGATATTTATTTGTGTTTAAATATGTTCAAACTTGTTTAAATCATAACAGTAATATTTTTTATAAAAACAGTAATAATTTTTTTAAAAATATGTTCAAATTTGTTACTTGAAAATATCATCAGCAGCGGCAGTGGAGCGGGCGAGGGTGCGGGGGGTGCCCATTGGCGGCGGTGGAGCGGGGGAGGGTGCAGGGGGCCGGGTGCTCGTCGGCGGCGGTGGAGCGGGGGAGGGTTGCGGTGGGTCGGCGGTGGCGGTGGAGCTTGCGGGGGAGGGTGCTGGTGGGATCGAGATGGAGGGGGATCGAGATGGAGGGGGAATCGAGATCGAGATGGAGGGGGATCGAGATCGAGTGTCCTCGTGAATTTAAAAAGTGCCCATGAAATTTAAAAATATTCATGATATGAAAAAGTGCCCATGAAATACAATCGAGAAATGAAGACTACGATTTAAATACAATCGATCTTAGCTAGCTATCTGTTCACATACTTCTTGCCCTTCTTTTTTGCAAACGCAGTTCTTCTGTGGAACGGACGTCCTTTAGGTAGGGTGGTCCTGCTTCTTCTTGTGGTGTGTGCTGCTACTTCATCGTCGTCGTCATGTTCGATCTTCGGGTCGCCGTACTTGTCGAAGTCTTGCTCATTGGCTACTCCATCCATTCCAATGATCTTCCTTTTGCCTCTCCTCACGACAACACGACTGGGCTTTGACTTGTCGGTAATGAAGAAGCATTGGTCCACTTGGGAAGCCAGTACCCATGGCTCATTTTTCGCGGTGATGTTTGCGCCCGCGGTCTTGGATTTGGCTTCGGGTATAACCATGGTGGTGAAATACCGGTCTTCTTTTAGGACGCTCTTGGCCCATCTGACATGGAACATCGGGACCTTCTCTCCAGCGTAGCTCAGCTCCCAGATCTCCTCGATCCTTCCGTAGTATCTGTCCTTGTCGTTACCGGTGTAGGATTCCATGGTTACCCCGGAGTTCTGATAACCATCGCTCTTCATGTCCTTGTTCTCGGTGTAGAATGTGTAGCCGTTGATATCGTACGCCTCATATGTCATCAGGTTGTGCTCGGCGCCCTGTGACAAGGCGAATATGAGTTGTTCTTCCGCGGAAGAATCCTCATGTAAAGGGTACGACAGAAGCTTCTGCTTGAACCAACGCGTGAAACATGAGTTGTGCTCTTTGATTATATCTCCGTCCGTCCTCTGTTGGCCTCGGTCATTGTACGTCTTCTCAATAAAGGTTTTGTGCTCTACCACCCAAGGATCGACCATGTCTATGTGTTGTAGCACGACTAGGTTTGCTCTTTCAAAGTCGGCGAGTCGACCCTCGAAGTCGACATGCATTTCGCGGCAACCCTCATGGTGACCCCATCCAGCGAGCCTGCCGAGGTGCCTGTTGACAGGCAGACCAACGAGGTTCTCGATGCCTAGATAATTCATGCAGTAGCAGATGCACTCTTCGGTCAGAAAGCCCCTGGCTATACTTCCCTCTGGACGTGACATGTTGCGAACGTATCCTTTGATGACACCATTCATCCTTTCGAACGGCATCATGCTATGCAGGAACGTCGGCCCGAGTTGGATGATATCCTCCACGATATGGACAACCAGATGCACCATAACGTCGAAGAATGTGGGCGGGAAGTACATCACAAGCTCGCATAGTATCACCGCGATCTCTTCCTGTAGCCTTCTGAGTTGCCTCACGCCAATCGACTTCTGAGAGATGACGTAAAAAAAGTTGCATAGGCCAAATAGCATTTCACGGACGTGCGCGTCCATGATCCCACGGATTGCAACTAGAAGTATCTGCGTCATCAGCATGTGACAGTCGTGAGACTTCATCCCGCTGAACTTCTGCTTCGCTGGGTCTAGGTATCTGCTTATCTTCCCCGCGTAACCGTAAGGAAGTTTTACTCCTATGAGGCAGGTGAAAAACTGCTCGATCTCCTCCTGACTTAGAGTGAAGCATGCGGGAGGGTAGTCATTTTCGGTCTTCTTGGCGTTTTTGCCTTTGCGACGAGTTTCTGTGTCCTGCTTCGCCTCATCATCATCATCATCATCATCATCATCATCATCATTA
Source organism: Triticum timopheevii (assembly GCA_963921465.1). Taxonomy (NCBI): domain Eukaryota; kingdom Viridiplantae; phylum Streptophyta; class Magnoliopsida; order Poales; family Poaceae; genus Triticum; species Triticum timopheevii. The sequence goes on along the minus strand of OY997268.1, from coordinate 618,819,919 downwards.
GTGTGAAGCTCCTGCCTGATGCCCATTGATTTCAAGTCTGCCCTTGCTTTCGGCCCATCTTTGGTCCTCTCTGGCATGTTGAGCAGGGTACCAAGCAGACTCTCGCACACGTTCTTCGTGATATGCATGGCATTAAGGCTGTGAGGCACACGGTGGATCTTCCAGTACGGGAAGTCCTAGAAAACAGACCTCGTTTTCCATACCTTCAGCAGCGGCTCTGGCGCCTTTCGCTTCTTTCCCAGCTCTGGCGCCTTTTGCTTCTTTCCCGGCAGTGGGCAATCTTTCCAATTTTTCAACAGCTCATCTATTTCCTCGCCGCTCCTCGTACGCGGGCGTTTTCGGGGTTCGGTTTCACCATCGAACAGATCCTTGCGTTTCCTCCACGGGTCATCGTCGCGAAGCCACCTTCGATGTCCCATGAACACGGTTTTCGAAGACCCGGGATCTCTATCTAGCTGGTGATATGTTGTGTCATCCATGCACCTTACGCATCCAGAAAATCCGTGGACTACCTGCCCTGTGAGATATCCGTAACCGAGATAGTCGTGCACCGTCGTGAGCAGTGCGGCTCTCATAGGTAAATATTCTTTCTCTGTAGCGTCCACGTAGTGGCTGGCGTTTTCCACAGCGTGTCTAGCTCCTCTTTGAGGAGCCCCAGATACAGATTGATGTCGTTCCCTGGTTGTTTCGATCGTTCAATTAGCATACTCATGTGAATGTACTTCCTCTTCATGCACAACCAGGGGGAAGGTTGTACATCCACACAAACACAGGCCAGGTGCTATGTGTGCTTCTCTGGCTGCCAAACGGATTGACTCCATCGGTGCTCGTGCCCAGCACGATGTTCCTTGGATCCTTCCCAAATTCTGGGTATTCGAAGTTCAACGCTTGCCACTGGCCCGCATCCTTAGGGTGACTCAGCATCTTGTCTTTTTTATTTATCTCCGGATTATTTCCGTCATCTTCCCGCTTCTTCTCCTCCCTATCTGTGTGCCAACGCAGGAGCTTTGCTACCTTAGGGTCCGTGAAATACCGCTGCAGACGAGGAGTGATCGGAAAGTACCACACCGATTTTCGAGGAGCTTCCTTCCTCTTCTTGTATCGAGTGACGCCGCACACCAGACATATGGTAGACTCCGCGTGCTCGTCCCGACAAATGATGCAATTGTTCATGCACACATGGTATTTCACGTGCGGTAAATCCAGAGGACACACGATTTTCTTCGCCTCCTTGAAACTGGTCGGGCACTTGTTCCCCTTGGGAAGATGTTCGTGCCAGAATGACATGTTCTCGTCGAAGCATGTGTCGGTCATTTTGTGTTTTACCTTCATCTCCAGAGCCCTGAGCGTTACTTTCAGGCGGGTATCCTCGGGCCTGCATCCTTCATACAATGGAGTAACCGCGTCTATCTCAAGTTGATCCAGCTTGGCTTTCTCTCGGGCGGCAGCTCTTGCGTTATCCATCTGCTTGAGAAGCAGCTCTTGAATATGAGGGTCCTGCACCCAGCCTCCATCGTCGTCTGCTCCGGCATCTTCATCTTCATGATCATGCCCTTCGTCTTGATCTTCATCATCATAATGTACGACATCTTCTACATGATGCTGTGTACAGCATCACTGTCATGATCATTACCTGGAGATTCTTCGTCTTCTCTCCCGCCCTCGCCGCGGTGGTTGTCTTGTTGCCCTTCCTCATTTCTTGCCCATCCCCCATGGACGACTTCATAGTCATCTTCATCACCTTGCCACCGATAGCCATCCATGAAACCACGCAAGAGCAGGTGGTCCCGCACCTACCCGGAATCCGGGTCCGCAATAGGGCTCTTCAGCTTGCATCTTCGACACAGACATCTTATCTCCTTCTCGTTCTTTTGAAGCATCTCGGCCTTCGCGGAGCTCAAAAACCTATTCACGATGCCTTCGGTCATCGTGCGGACCATGGTCGCCTGCGGGGTAGAGAAAAATGATATTTTAGAACCAAGAAAAAATTTGGCATGACCTTCCCTAAAAATAGGACCAAAAAGAATGCATAGTGCCAAAATTCTTGCCGAAACAGAAATGAATCAACATTCCGGCAAAATATTGGCAACTATCGCATTTCAAATACCGGTACCTCCAAACACAAACATATATGCAACACCACAAACATACATAGATCTAGCTAGGCCACAAAAAGTGCATCTGCACGTTGTTGGAGCGAGCTAGGGAGTAAAAAGTAGATCTACATCATGAAGATAGCTTTCCCCTTACTTACCTATCAAAGAAAGGTAATTTCACCACTTAATTTTGATGAATTTATGGTGCAAATGAGGTGAGGAGGAGGAGGCAGCCGAAAGCTTGGAGAAGGAGGTGGAGGGAATGAAGTGGGGAAAGTGAGTGGGTAGCTGTGGCTGTCCAAAATATCTTGTTGGGGTCCTAGGTTACTAATGGCGCACCACCTGCAAATCAACCATTATTAACCCTGGTTACTAATGGCGCACCTGCATGTGGTGCGCCATTAGTGGTTTTGCAAAAAAGTAAAAAATATATATATATACTAATGGCGCACCACCAGTTGGTGCGCCATTACTAGTTTAAACTAGTAATGGCGCATGTGAGACGGTGCGCAATTAGTAGTTTTGCAAAAAAAGAATAAAAAAATACAGTACAGGCGCACTCTGTGGCTGGTGCGCCATTACTAGTTAGAACTAGTAATGGCGCACTTCGATCGGGTGCGCCATTAGTATGTATGTAAAAATGAAAAAAAATCACTAGTGGCGCACCTTTTGTCTGGTGCGTCATTAGTGTCTTCCACACTAATGGCGCATCGGCAAGTGGTTCGCCATTAGTATATAGTAGTGGCGCACTACTTCACTGGTGCGCCATTATTGTCCATCCCATCTATAGCCCTTTTCCTAGTAGTGGTCTATCTAAACTGGATAGCATAGCATAACATAATTCAAAGATATGATGAATAACTAAACAAGATCGCATGACATAATTCACCTACATGTTATCTAAGTAATCAGGATCGCATCATTTAATTCACATATGTGATTTATATGCTAAACAGAGGGCATTCGATATGATGTCTGAACTAAGAACATGCTGTTGAATATTGTGTATATGATGTCTAAACTATGCAATGCAAGACACCGTATGCATGATATGAGCAGTATAACTGTGCCAAGTTAGAGCATACACCTCAGTAGGGGAATAGGACTGGTCATCTGTCTCGGAATCCATCTCTGAGGAGCTATCGGGACCCAACAAGAGATCTGCTTCGACAGGTAGCACTGTCTACTCTGAAGGCCTTGTTTTCACTCCAGATTTTTCCATCTCCCACCCAAATGGTTGATTCACAGGAAGAGTAGTTTAATGTATAATCATTGTTGATAAATGGAAATGTAATGAAGAAAAGGATGGGCAAGATATCATTCAAATATATGATGCCTGGTTAAACAGGATGGCATTGCACATTTCACATATATTATGGCTGGCTAAAAGACATGAGACTGCATAATTCCCATATATGATATAGAAACTAAACAGGTGGCATTACAAAACATGTCTAAACTAAGCAGATGACATATATGATGTCAAAAGTAGGCACTGCAAGGCAACATATGCATGATATGACTAACATCATCATGCCAAGGTAGAGCAAACACCTTGGGGGTAAATAGGAGTGGTCAGCGGCGTCTGAATCTGCCTCAGAACAGATATCTTCCTCTGGATTACAATCTGGAGAGGGGTGGGGAGGGTTTGCCATCAAACCCACCATGGAGCGATGTCTGCATGACATTGTATTGCCGCGCAAAACTCTTCTCTTTTTCTCTACATGTTCAGCATGACTGTGTACAATATCTGACATGCATACGAAAAAATATGGTGAGATTATGTAAGGAGAGCATGCAGAAATTTAGCAACTAGTGGATGGATACAAAAATAATGATAGCAGGCTGATGATTGCTTTAAATTAATAAAAATACAGATGATGATTGCTTTACTATTTGTTTCCCACACAAGATGAACAACATAGGCATACCCTAGGTGAACCAGATATTAGACAGACATACTATTCATTGTTGCCTTGATATGTGCCCCACAACTAATTTAGAAATCAAGTTTGAACATTAATTTGGACCTGAGTTGGGAGTCCAAGAGCTGAACAGGACGATAAAGTAGCAGCTAAGTTTAAGAAATGCATAACATAAGCAGAAACAAAAGAGTGCGACCTCTCTTGTGGACCCGTGTACTCCTCAAGTTCATCTGCTGAGTCAATGATGGTGATGCCGTTGGGGTGGGTGCCGACGGCAGGGAAGGAGATCTGAGGCGGCGAAAGACGGTCAGGAGTCGTGATGTCTGGTTTGGTGGATGCTTCTGTCGATGGAGCAGCTCAGGTGAGGTGGACGACGTCGCGGCAGGAGCAAGACAAACCACACAAAGTTCCCTTCGACACGTACATGTAACTGAAGTAATTCTGTAAGGGCTCATTTGGCTTGCATGATTCTTAAAATGCAGGGATAGGAAAAACACTGGAATAGGATAGGAAAATGCACATGGTAAACATAGCATTTGTAAACACAGGATTTCTGTCAACTTGGGTGTTTGGTTTACAGGAATTGGAAGAGCAGAGGAATGCAAAGAAACATGGCCAAAATAAAGAGAAACCATATGAAAGCGTGTAAAGTTAGAATGTTATTCTGGCACTAATGCACTTGGCCTTGTTTTCATGCATAGGATTGTGAAAAGTAGGTCCAGGTGGATGTTTTGCTTCATTCCTTTCAACAAAATGCGTGAATAATTGAATAGTAGAGTGCCATTGGAAAATTCCCTATTGCTATGTTTTTCCGTTGAACCAAAATAGCCCTAATGGATTGACGTGAATGTATAGTAATAAGTGATGCAACAAGTGTACAACCTCTTTGTCGTAGCCGTGTCAACCTCAGCATCATTGGGTTGGTCGCTAAAGCAGTTGAGGCAGAGGTGGCTGTTGGAGGTGTGGAGGAAGATCTGAGGAATCTGTAGATGGTTTCCAGGGCACTGCTCTGTTGTGATGGATCGTTCTGTCGTTGGAGCAGCTCCGGTGAGCCGTAAGACGTCAAGGCTGAAGCAGCACAAGACAGGCATCGTCAATCTCAAGTGGGATTCTAATAGCATCTCCAATAGATGATGTAAAATGGATGTAAAATTAACATCACCAAAAACCACCTGACTACAATAGATGAGGTAAAAACTGTTGACTCTGAACTTAACTGTCGAAACTGAAATTTACTGTGGAATCTGAATGCTACTGTCGAAACTGAATGCAATGGTAGCAGAGAGGCACTTGACATGTAGTTTAGGGAGGGCCTGCAGTTCATCTTCAACCTGCACCCCCCTGAGCCGCTAGCCACCGCCGGCCGAACCGCCGGCCCCAGCGCCGCCTCGCCGCCCCAAAACAACTCGCCACCGCCGCCCCGGCCAGCCCTCTAGGCCCCCCGCCCCCCACCCTGAACCCTAAGATAGATAGTGGGGTACCTCTCCGGCGAGCCCCCGTCCCCGCCGCGGGTGGTTCTTCCTTAACTCCGGAGAGCCCCCCCCCCCCCCCCAACCCCTGCAAATCGACTGACCCAAAAGTTGATTCAGTCAACTGAAGTGTGGCTTAATCAGAGCAGAGCAGCGGCACGAGCGAGGGGGAGAGTAGCAGCAGCAGCTGGGCGAGTGAGCGATCGAGCGAGAGCCGGAGCAGCAGCAGCAGTAGTGCAAGCGAGCGAGCGAGAGCCAGAGCAGCAGCAGCAGATCCAGCTGGTATGGACGCCGCCGCCGAAGGGGCCTCGCACTGGGGGAGAGCCGCCGTGGAGATGTCGCCCGCGGCGCCGGCTTCAAGGTAGCCGCTCCATGGGGGTGCCGGATGGAGCATTGTCGGTGCCGGGAGGTCGAGTTAAGGAGAAGGTGTGATGCAATGAGTATACAACCTCTTTGGTGGCGCCGAGTAGGCCTCGGCTTCGTCCGAGGAGTCGGTGAGGATGTTGCGGTTCCGGTGGAGCAGGTTAAGGCAGCGCTGTGGGGATGGAGCAGCCGCGATAGACGAGGCGATCATCGAAGCAGCTCCTTAGAGGTGGAGGACGGGGCGGCTGAACCGGCTGGATGGCGAGATGGACGATGGATCCTCATCCGGGGAGGTGGACGAGGGATGTCGAGCTGTTGCGGTGGACAACATTGTTGGGGAAGAGGCTCCGGCTGGGCAGCGGTGACGTGGCGGACGAACGAGGGTGGGGTTTCGTGGCTAGAGTGGAGAGGTTATGGTGGCCTGGGATTTCGAATGGCGAAAAGCGGGCGATGGGTGGGGGTGAAGCATGACTTAGGGACGCGCTTGTCCAAAATTTAGCGTGTGTTATAAAAGTACCCCCCCCCACCGATTTGAACTAGCGGCCCTTTCGGCTCAGGGTTAGAAGGGGGATTTCGCGTGTCAGGATTTGGCAGCTCGAGGGAGTTTTTGCACGTGTTGTAATTTCGGGATAGCAAGGCACCGGTTGTGAAGGCGCCAGTTTTCGGAGCATGATATCTGAATTTTCGGGATATAACAAGATGCGGGTTGAGTTTTAGGGACAAGCCTAACATGTAGTAATATTGTACTTGTACGTACCAAATCAATTCGCACTTCCCTCAACCAAAAAGAAAACGAAAAAAAAACTATTCACACCACACAAAGAGAGAGTCTTGCCCCGTTTTACTATACAAATGCTATTGAAAGCTACTCCCTCCTTCCATCTATATAATGCCTAATGCGTTTTTCGATGCTAACTTTGACCAAATATTAGAGCAATGATATATGACATGCAACTTACACAAAGCACACCGTTAACTTCGTCTGTGAATGGTTCTTTCAATAATATAATTTTCACATTGTGCATGTCATGTACTATTAATCTTGTAAATAGTCAAAGGCGGTCTTAAAAATCTCATTACGCCCTATATAGATGGAAGGAGGGAGTATGAATCCATGTTATGTCCGATTAATTTTTTTCGCTTGCTGTATAATGCATGTAACCTACTCATACCAACATTTTAGTGCATTCCAAATGTCTATACTGCCGCTGCAATTCGAACTAAATTTGAATTCGTTTCTCTATTTCAATAAGAATCTACAATCATGATTGTTGCCAACTTCAACCATCATTCGTGTATTACCTTAATAACACACCACATGATTACTATAGAGATAGATATGAACTATGTGTACTACATGAACTCGAATTCTATTTTTTGAATACACTTGATGTTGATTCCAAATAATAGTACATTTGATGTACTAACTATATATTCATAATCTAAACCATGTTCCATATGTACACCGTGTTTATCACACAAAGTATAGTGCCCCGCCCCCTACATTATGACAAGTATTTAGACCTGAGTTGCAAAAGCCACACATTAGCCCAAATTATAATCAATGTTCTACATTATGATATCTTCTTCAAGTATCCGTATCGACCTTTTTATAACGAATTATGATCTTTGTTCGTCTTTTCCACCTTCACGATCCTCTTCTATTTGTAGCTAGCTAGCGCTAACTTTCTATCGTGCATGCACACGCCCGCCCCCCTCACACACCCTTAGCGTCCCCTCCATCGCGCACGTTCATTATTTCTCTTTAGGTCGTCCACCAGCGGTGTGTGTAGGCCCCCGGCTCCTTCTTTTTGGCACACACCGGTCGATATACCTCTCTAGCCAAGTGTGCCTACAACAAACACATATATACTTCCCCTCTTCTCTTCTCACTGTCCATTCCCCCATATGTCCAATACAATTCCACGCAGGTGCACACTCCCGCCCCTCTTTTCATTAATCACATGCTCGCACACTCCTACCCCCTCGACATGGTAGGCCTCTCGCACCACCTCCTAGCCACACCCTCTCCTCCTGTCTACCTCTCCGGACCTTATTTGCTTCTAACACATGCAGGCGTGTATATGAACTGATCTCCCTACATGTAGCCACGTCAACTATAATTCATTTTCACCAAGCACCGATACACTTACCTCGCTAGTTATGTCTCTCCTTTTCTCGGACACACGACGGTTGATCTTCCTATGTAGTTACGCATGCTTACCACAACCATATCTTCTCCCCTCATCATCCTTGAATACCTCTTGACCCGTCTCTCACACGCACGTGCATAGACAGACAGACATCCCCCGCCCTCTCTTATTGATATTGCACTCATACCCTCCGTTTTTCTAACAGGCCTCTCCCACCATTTGTGAGACGCCACTCCACCACCAAACCTCTGACGCTCTACCTTTGTCTTTTTCCGAACCTTATTCCTCTCCTACACATATCCATGGATGTCGATCGATCTCCCTCAATACATAGCTAGGTCTCTCTCCTTCCCCACACATATACTAGTCGACCGGTCTCTACCCCCCCCCCCCCCCCCACACACACACACCGATAGTCGAACGTTGTAGGTAGGTATCCATGCCACGGAGAAGAACTGCACCTCTGCCCTCTCAAATTCCAGTAGGCCAGCCGCCTTGTGTCTTTGACGTGGGCAAACACAAATTCGATGGCACTCTTTATCGATCGCGCAGCCACACACTTCATCCCTATTTTCAATTCTATCAATATCTCACGTCCATGACTCCGTTTCACACACATTGCATATGTTACGTTTTTCTGATTGAGATATCATCAACACATTGCCTCTGTTTTGCACAAACCATCTCTCTCACACCCACCCACATACGTACCTGCACCTAAAGAAGAAGTGCACGCAGGATGCACATACTCACGTCTCGTTCCCGGCCACACCCGTGCGGGTACACGGTGGAGTTCATTTCTGTACGAAAAGGCAGCCCACGTGATAATTTGATGCGTGTAGCGGTTGTTTACTCGAAGGAGGGTCGGGTACCACGCCTAGAATATAAAACAATTGTCATGGGGAAAATGGAAAATGGGTTTGTCTCTCATGAGTCTCGTCACACAATCTCATACAAGGCCGCTGTGGCCTCTCTCTCTCAATGTTGGTCAGTGATCCGGCCGCATCCCGTCCGCCGGTGAAAAGGGAGGATGTGCATTGTCTCTTCGTTCGACGGCATTGAGGCAGCTCGTCCCAATCTGCGGTACCCGCCGTTCTCTCTGACCAAGCTCCAGCGCGTTAGGGCCTTCACCACTTGCTCACTGCTGCAGTATGGGCAGATCCCGACCGCCGGTGCCCTCCTAGTAACATCCCGACGACCCTCAAGTACAGCTTCCTCCGGCCTTGCTCCACTGCCCATCTTCCCACGTTACTGCATGTGGATCTTATTTAGTTGTTTGCTTAAATATATCTCAGCCGGCGTACTTTCCATCTTACAATCTCGTCCTACCATTTTTGATAAACCACCATGTGCTATCTTTCCCTTTTTACATGGAACATGCTTCTTTTTTGTCGGTGTATGTGTCTTCAACTCGTGTTATTGGGCAGTAATTGTTTCCTTTCGACCTCCTTTTGCAAACAGGGCTATCCATTTTCACCTCGTTGCTATTGCGACCTTTTGGTGAAGTGCACAAATCACTTTTCTGATGAGTGTTTTGTGCAGTTCCGCCAAAATGTCACACGGGCAACGTTTTTACATTTCTGTGGGACTGCGGAAAGGGAGATTGGTTTTGCTATCCTCCTCATCCAACTCCGTGCCTAATCTTCTCCAACAAGAAGTTAGTCCTAAAGAGAGATTGGAGAGGTGATTGGCTTCTATTTATGTGTGTTATGTTTCATCATCTAGTTCCACTATTATTGTAATCACACTGACTGGATATCTTTGCAAACAGGAATGGTCCGCCCGATTTTAGTGGAGCTACACAAAATGATCGGATTGTGGTGTCCTTCATACACCTCTTTTTTGGCTACAGAGCTGGGTGAAACTAGCTGTCAAGCAATGAACACTGTGCCAAGGAAATGGAGCCATGCCTACGAACAGCATCGATCAATTATATTTTTTTCTTTATTTGTACACCTTCTCACAACTTTGTCTTCAGTTGTGATGTGAATATTGGCGCTGATCTGCGAACCATTGAGATGCATTAGCCATGGTAGTTTCATTTGTATTTGATGGAATGTTGTAACGAGATAATCTCGAGGCAAGACACATGAATCCTAAGTTGAAACCTTTTTATTCCTGCGAGAACCAGAGTTGAAACCTTCATAGCATCGTAGTACAATTTCATCAAAATTATGCGTACATATAAACAAATCCTGAAGGATTGATAGCAATGCCAGAAACAATTCAACTTCGTTTCACCGACATGTTGGACATCCTTCATTCGGCTCCACCTGCCATGCAGCAATATTGAGTGCACAACACAACTTCAGGGAAAGATTCACCCCGGTCATTGCGCCGCAGTAGTAATGACTAGTGAGCAGTCAAATCACAGAGCCCCACCTTTTCCACAGCAAGTTGCTCGGACGAAGCAACCATCATTTCTCTATTCCTTGAATCCGCTGGTACTCCCATATTCCCACAGTAATAAGTTGCTCGGGCGAATCAACCATCACTATATCCGCTCACGTGTGATGACCACAGGAGCTATCCATTCAGATTGCATGTTAAAAAAATAAAGGTCGATAACTAATGCGGCAAACTTTCAAAAAAAAAACTAATGCGGCACCTCGGGCCAACGCGGCCAGATCGCATTTTGCATGAGAAATTACACAGCATGTTTCGTTGACATGTGGTCCCGTTCCAACATATCAGTGAGACGATGACGAGTAGTAGGACTATTTCCAAACCGATGTGTAGGCCGGGGCGCCCCTTCGTGAACCGTGGCAAACTGGCAACCATCCACCGACTCTTCACCTTTCCCTCTCAATTTGGAACTGCTGTCGCACGCTCTTCCTCTCCCTCCTCCATTTTCCTTCAGCCCTTCACCCTTTCTTCTGCCATTGTTCGATCATCTTCTCCATGGAGGGAACAGGACATAAACGACCCCATTATTCTTGCCCCGATCTGAAAGATGACGTGGTGGAGAAACTCATTGATCGGTGCGACGTCATCACCTCGGCTAGTATGGCAGGTTCGTTCAAGCCCATTCTTGACTCAACTAATAACATCATTACAAGGAACCCAAGAGTCAAGGAGCGGTTTGATCTCCCCTATCTTCTTCGCCGTGACCCTGATGACTGGCGCCGTCACGACGGAGGCCTCGCCCTGTGCAAGTTGATGCCGCTTGATAATGATACATATGATCTTAAGATGCCATCGCTTGAGGGCAAGGCTTGGGCAGGCGCAAATGGAGATTGGGTTGTTTACATTGGGTCCAACTGCGAGTGGGAACTTGTGAATGTGTACACTCGTGACTGGGTTCCACTTCCAAAAATCTCAGTAGACTTCCCAGAGGTTGGGCACACCGGTATTGTACGCACGTTCAAATACAATCATGGTGACTGTCTTCTACGGAAGATAGCAATTTCTAGAGTTCCCAACCGCTCTTGGAATTACAACAACTATGAAGTTGTTGCTATCTTCGACAAGCTTGTTGCCGTCCTTGCTGGTTTGACTCGATGGATATTGCTCAAAAATCAGTTTCTGTACACGGATGAGTACTGTGATGCAATTGAATACGAGGGCCTTGTGTTTGCTGCTACCACTCGTGGCACTGTTTTTGCATGGAGTCGTTGTTACGGTACGTTTGTCTTCCACCGTAATTATAATTGTTTCATCCACATGCATGCGGGTTAGCAAGTTTCCCTTTACTAATTAACCTTCTTCTTGTGTTTCCAAGGTCCTGCGAACATTCCACCACCTATACTTGAAGATTTTTATAACCAAGGGGGAGATGATGATGGTGATGATCACGAGCATGAGTACGAGCAGCACCCATATACTATTTGGCGCTTGGCAACTAATTCCGATGGATCACCTCTTCTCGTGTGTATATAGCCCACTGATGATGTTACTGCTAAGGAAGCAGGTGTAGTCTCCCATGGTCGCACTCTCCGGACCTATTCCAACACCCGTTGCATGGTATTCGGGATGGATACTAGTGTGCTAGCGCCAACTCCTTCTCCCTGGTACAGAATTGATAGTCTTGGAGAAAACTCGCTCTTCCTTGGACAAAACTATCCAATGATGGTGAAAGGTGATCCAACTGCTGTTGACACAACGTTACTACCATTTATGAGAAGCAACTGTGTCTATACCTCGGACATTTGGGTGGTTCCCTACCCTGGTACTGATATAGTAGGCCGCTTCAGCCTGGATGATCAGTCCTGCGTTGGTCTCCAGATCGACAATGGATGGCCCGTCCCAGAGAATCACTTGTGGTTCAAAGCAAGTGTTTCCAACGCCGAGGAATGGTTGAGTTGAAGTTCATTTCATTGCTTGTTAATTGTTGTGTGGTGAAAACTTTAGTATTTATAATGTATCCTCGTTGTCGATGTGGGTTGATGACCTGTTGTATGCAATAAAATGATATGCCTGTGATAAACTTACTAAATTTATGAATGGCTTTCAAGTCGCTTCTGTGAGTGAGTGGTGCGACGAGGCAAAAAAATATTTTCCGAATACATAATTGTACATGCATTGCAACAGGTTATCGGATGAGGCCAATCAACAATAGTAGTACACTATTTGTACTAGCTTCACATGCTTCGCGCGTTGTGCGGGTGTTTTTACTGTAGCCATATTGTACTATGTAACCAGCACCTCGAATCCTCGATACTAGTAGTACTATATAGTAAGTAGTAGGAGTAGTAGGGTGGCATGGGCCAGAACAAGCATTCACGTCCAGGAGTACGGCACACGCCACCAGCACGACTTCCATCTGACACCATATTTCTTGGAGTCCGTGCTAGAGCAATCTCTTCAACCTCATTGTTTCTCTAACTCAGCCGTCGCGTGGCAGGCGAGGTGGGGGTTTGCCAATAATCGGTTTCCTTAACTGCGGTCCCACTTGTAAGGCCAACTGCAACGCACGACCCCAAATGGACCTCCGTTTTGCACGAACTCCAACGATAATTTTGACTAGAAAAGCAAGACCAAAGAAAACAAGAACCACAAGAATACATTTTACTACTCCTTTAAGTTGGATTAGTGCCTTCTCGATGCATTCATTGTTGATATGCGGAGGCTCGATCTTGCGTGCTTCTTTCTTCTTCGAGTGTAAAGAAGTAGACGTTGCTTCCTCGCATCTAGTCTCATGTCTAGCCTCTATTCTAGTACTCCCTCCGGTCCGTTTTTCTCCGCGTCTAAGCAGCAACACGCATACCAAGTAGGAGTATCAACAAGTGCACTAATCTCATCTATAGCCTCTGTGCTAGCTAAAAGTGATAGAACATCTACTAAATTGCGCTCTATCAATATATCGATGTACTCGTCTTCCCAATACAAAAACTTGCATCCATTCTACTCCCTCCGTTGCACAATACATGCCTTCTATTTGTCAAAATATATATGTATCTAGACATGTTTTAGTATATAGGTACATCCATTTTTGGAGAAATGCAAGTCAAGTATTTTGGAACGGAGGGAGTACACAATAAATTTTTAAGTTAGCACAACTAGTCTAATCCGAGAGAACAACCGAAGATTTGGTCGAGTTCTTCCTCCTTTTGCCGACACGTGGGACATCCAGCATCCAGGTCGTGTCATGAAAGAAAATAGAGTGGTAGTTGAAGCCACGAGATGTGCATCTTGGGTAAAATTGTAAATAGAATCTTACTACTCTTGAGTAACTCCAAAAGCGGCCACCGAAGATCTTTCTTGGATTTGTTTTTCACCACCAGCACGTCGAGGTGAAAGATGTGCAGGTTCAGTGGGTCCTCTTGCGTTTTCACTGACATGTGGGGCCGCATGTGAGAAAACAGACGATGGGCTCCGCGCATCCGCTGGCTGGCTGAGAAGAGAGATAGAGGAGGGCTGAGCACGGACTGCAGGAAATTTGTTCTACGTAACCAGCACCTTGATATTCGCGTGTGGTTGTTTCTAGAATAAAAAAAGGAGGTACCTCTACTTATGTTACTCCCACTACGCCTAGCCTAAGGTTAGTAGGTGACCTTGCACTTGGCTCTTCGCCTCTTCTGGAAGTCGATGGTTCTACAGTAGTGCTTCTGGCAATCTGACACCAAATGAACTGCTGCATGTCCATCGCTTGTAAGCAAAAGTTTCCCTCGTGCTGCGAGCCACCGTGCACGCGTTGGCGAGGGAGAAGGCGTAATCAAGCTTCTCGTCGTTCTGCGAGTTGATGGGACACATCAAAGTTATTTACTAGTAGTACGTACTCTCTCCAAAAAAGGGCTGACCATGTCATTGCTACCATCCCGTGCTCCGTCGTTGAGTATGTGCACTATTCAAGTTCCATTCACGTGCCATCGAGGAGAAAAAATATTGTGTAGGTGCCATCGAAGTGCACGACTCACTTACAGAAAAGGGATTCCCCCCGCTTCCCCCCCCCCCCTCCCCCCGCACGACTCACTTACGCACTGCTTATCTGATTATCTCCATTTTCTTGCATGACACATGCACCTTGATGCTAGATGTCTCGCGTGTTGGGAAAAGGATGAACAAAGCTCACGTAAAAGAAAAGAGTTGAAGAGCATAGATTCCTGACGACCGAGGAGGAGCAAGGAACCTCACGGTGGAGCATCTGCAAGGAACCTTACGCGTTTTCCCCAGTTTTTTGCCGCCTGCCCACCTATAAACAACTAAAAGAACATGAACTTTCTGCTAACCACTAGAAACGGTACATTAGGATGCTAAGTTGAAGATGTTTTATACTCCCTCCGTTCCCAAATATAAGTCTTTTTAGATATTTCAATAAGGGACTACATACGAAACAAAATGAGTGAATCTACACTCCAAAATATGTACACAAGCCAACGCACTAACTCCATCCAATCTAACTCATGCACATAAGCACACAACATGGAGCACACAATGCACGTACACAAGACGTGCATGCACACACGCTCGGCCGCAGAATGCACGTGAATAACACATGCATGCGCACACACTCGGCTGCATGGAGGCGTGCGCCATCCGCGGCAACGTCCGGTTCGTCGTGCTACGGCGAAGCTCGCACGCAACGGCGCATACGCATCTCTTGCAGCACCTCTTTGCCATCGTTGCTCAACTACTAGTCGGAGACGAAGACGACCGCAGCCTCGGCCTTAGAGCTAGCACCGATGGAAAAACACGCACGCTGCACGCACACGAGCACATACGGAGTGCCCACGACGTGGTGGTGGTGCGTCCCCAGTCGCCTCTACTCCTTTTGTGCATGTTGTCTATCAAGGCGGCTGCATGCTAATGATGATGTGGGTGAGATCTTCTAGGACTCAGATGATGACGAGGAAAATTATGAGACACAAGGTGACGTACACCGTCAAGGTCCACGGTCAAGGGGGTGCTAGCAAGTGCTTAGATGTGCTTAGAGCAAGTACAATAGAGATGAGTCAGCGGGCTATAAGGAATAAACAGTAGTATATTTCTGCTTAGTTGGAGGAAAGAGAAGAGGAGAGAGAAGGTAAGCGGGCTCTTCGTGAAGAGCTAGCTCTAGCACGTGCTCCTAGGCACTTTGTACATGTTGACTATAAGATGGTATGTAGGCTTATAGCCAGCAGCTGGCTATACTATTAATGCTCTTTAGATGAGGTGCTAAGTGCATTAAATGGCTTAGTAACTCAAGTGTTCAATGCATAGGTGCTTAGTTTATTGGTGCCACATCATATTTTATGCCTACGTGGCAGGCTTAGCAGCTATACATGGTGGAGCACTGGGAGAGGCCAAGGCTGGTCATAGTGGGGAGTAACTTGTATTGTAACATATTACTATGTTACTCTAAACATCTCTATAAACCAGAAAGGAGGGAGTAGTAACATAGACTAGTGTCCTATGCAGAGTATGGGAGCACATGATATTTCCCCATCCGGACCAATCCCAAGTTGGCTTCTCACCTTCTTGGCCCAACAAAAACCCCTCCCCCCTCCCGCGCGCGCTTCTCGCCTGGCGCTAGCTGAGCACGCCGCTCCACATTGATGGCAAGTCAGGGCGACATGACCTCTCATTGCTTCCACTGTTGAAGCGGCGCGCCGACCGAGGGCACCGCCCGCTGCACGCCTGGCATTTCAGACTACACAGTGGATAGTAACTTATAGAGCAAGTACTATAATTAGATGACATAAGCAGGCTATAAGGATTTAAATATAGTATTTGTGACTAGTTGAAGGAGAGAGAAGAGGAGAGAGAAGAGAAGCGGATTGTAAACGTGTAGCCGGTTGTACTCCAACATACTCTACTTTGTGAGACAAAAGGTGGGGCCATTATTAATGATATTGTATTTATACTAAAGGGACTAACGGATGCCTTAATTACTCCATTGTTTTTGAGACAAACCTTGGTGGGGCTATTATTGACTTTTTTTGAGCTATTATTGACTTGGACGTGGGGTTTGGGGGCCAAAGGCCTACTATTATACTCCGACCTGACATGCTCTACCCTAGCCGCTGTTGTATCATATGGTTTCGCATCGTTCCAGATCTTAGCGCCGCCATGCAATTCTTCTCTAGCCCTCCTTCCGGCGTGCACCACGAGAAGGGATAGCAGTCCTCCGAACCCCGCCTTTCGTGATCCTGTATGGGAGAGGGGCGATCAGGTATTTGGGGAGCACACTCATGTGACTACTGCCAGCGACGACATCCTCAACGACAGCCTTCTTCCCCGACCTCGGTAACCTCTTCATCAACGACATGAGTGACAACATCAACCACATCGGTTCTGCTCCCGCTATACAGTATGTGATTCTGTCCTCCTGGTTTAGTCAACATCATTACTTTGATGTTTGCAATTGTCGTCATGATCTATTTACTGCTGATTCGGATTAAATCTCATACTAAATTGCTCATATATTCAACAATCCAATCCAAAAACCTGATCATAGGCAATTTACTCCGAGTGGTTTTGCTGCGCTTTTGAAGCCGCCTACTTTTAAGGGGGTGCAATATAAAAGGTGGCGCACAAGAGCAGTATATTGGTTTCAGATCATTTACTGCTATGACGCCACTAAGGGTAAGACTGAGGGCGATCTTAATCCTACACAGCAGGAAGCTTTTCAGAACATGGATACCCTCTTCAAAGCCGCCCTGCTGAGTGTTCTTGACGATTCCATTGTGGATTTGTATATGTTTTTTGACAGCAGCAAAGACATGTGGGCTGTGTTCGAGGCCACGTTTGGGCCCTCGAGCACTGGCAACGAGTTGTACGTCATGGAGAAATTCTGTAACTACAAGATGACTGATGAGCGCTCTGTTGTTCAGCAGACTCATGAGATACAGTCACTCTCTAAGGAACTTGACTACTTTAAGTGTGTGTTGCCGGACAAATTTGTTGCTGGGACCATCATTGCCAAGCTTCCAACTTCGTGGAACGATTTTGCTACTTCTCTGAAAAACAAGAGACATGAGTTTTCTGTTTTGGATCTCATTAGCACTCTTGATTTTGAGGAGAAGGCGAGAGCAAAAGACACACGTGCTCGGGTCACCGAGGGAGCTTCTAGTGCCCACATGGTAAACGAGAAGAACTTCCAGTCCAACCAGCCCCAAAACAACAAGAACAAATCTCAGGGGAAAGGCAAGTTTGATGCAAAGAACAAGCTGTCACATTCTACCAACTTCAAGAAGAATTCTCATAATGGGAAGGGATATAAACCTCAATTTTGGTAGCACCGCACAAAATTTATATGGCTGCATATACCTGCTATCAGCTAACCTCATGGTGCTCCAGGTATTCCTACATTCGTAACTAGGTACAATGACCACCGCAAGACGAAATTAGCTTATTCTTATGTTGACTTGCTGAATGCAGTGCGGAACGATCCTGCATGTGTGGAGGAGCAAACAAGCAGTGCAGCTGAATGTGGAAATCAACCAAGGACTTGTGAAATTATATGTAATCTTCCTCAGGCAGGTCAGTATCCCCTTCGTCCAGATGATCGTGTTTTGTCATGCCGAGCTATTGATATGTGCTACTGTTTTGCAACACCGTTTAAGTATAGCTACTGTTTTCCTATATTTTCGGATTCAGTACAATGAATATGATATCAGGGGAACTGCACAATATGGACCCATGTTGAGTCATCTCCATTGCCTCATGTCTTTGCTGCAAATGTGTCAGCATCAATTGCAAGATGAGGCAGCTAGCTAGCTGTGGAGTTGCCAACATGCTCAAAGTGCTCGCAAGATTGAGATGAAACAAGCATGCCCAGGAAATTAATGCGTGCGCAGGGAGGCCCTTTGCTCAGAGAAGATCAACCGACTTTCTTTATTTCCACACCTTCTCATAGTTTTGTATATTGGTTATAGTATCGTGAATCATTGAGATGCATAGGCATGCTGAACTTTTGTTCTTCTGAATGTTAGTTTAATGTGAGTGTCTGCATCCAGTACCGCATCCTCTAATTTGGTGGATGCACACCGAGAAAATAAATCTCCTTAATTTACTCCATAACCACCCTATTAAATAGGCCTAGTACCAAACCAGGCGCATGTAGTGGCCGGCGGGCACATGCATCCTGCATGCATGGCCAATCATGCAGCAACGCAAAAGAAGAGAGCGGTTCTTGGGAAAAGCGAGTAGTTAGTGCAGCGGGCCTTATAAACACGAACAACTCGCTCTCCCGCTTCCGTCTCCCCACCCAATTCCCCCGCTCCCCAATCTTCCTCACTTGTCCGGAAAACCCCGCTCACCTTCTTCCTCACTCGTACAGAAAATGCCTGCTCCTCTTCTTCCACTCCTACAGAAATCCCCAGCCCTCCTTCTTCCCCACTCGCACTGCCACAAGGCTCATCTCTGGCTACTCTGCTCAAACCCGTGAGCTCGGCGCGATGCCCACAAGGAAAATGGAGTCGGTGGCCCCAGCGCCAAGAAGATGAGGCTCCCGCCAGCGACGACACCGGTTGTAGATCCCGCACCCGGTAGCATGGGGAGAAGCGGCGAGCCCCCCCCCCCCCCCACCCGGGTCTGAGGAACTGGTAGAATCTCCGGTGGACCGCATCAGTGATCTCCCGGACGTCATCCTTGAGGAGATCATCTCGCTTCTCCCCACCAAGGATTGTTGCCGCACACAAGTCCTCTCAACTCGGTGGCGCCCTCTATGGTGCACCGCACCCCTCAATCTCGACTGTCATCAGATATCTGTTCTTCCTGAATTTGATCTCATCAGAGCCATCGTCTCTTCTCACCAGCAGGGCCCTGTTCAATGCATCTGCATCCTGACAAGCTACCTACTGTCCATACCCGGCAAGGTGGACGCTTGGCTGACATCCCCTGAATTCAGAAAACTCCAGCAATTTGAGTTCTGCCATTACCACGAAAGTTTCATACCACGAACATACCAAGAATTCGTGCCCACACCACCATTGTCCATCTCGCGGTTTTCCTCCTCTCTCCACATCGCCACCTTCGCCGGTGCCATCTACCAGATGATCTGGTACCAATGCTTCAACTCCCACTGCTAAAAAAACTTTCGCTTGTGGTGGTTTATCTGTCGGAGGCCTCACTACACAGCATCATCCACTCCAGTTGCCCTGCCCTGGAGCGCTTGCTGATTGTTTTGGGAATAGAAATCGGTATCAGTTGTCTCCAAACAAAGTCGCCTCACCTTAAAAGCATTGGAATTTGTTTTGAAGGACAGCAGCTCATCATCGAAGATGCCCCTTCACTTGAAAGGTTGCTCCTTGATAATTGTTATACACCTTCAGAAATAACTATCATCTCTACGCCCAAACTGGAGACCTTGGGTGTAATTCGTGACCCATTTAATAATCACAAGGAGTTGGTGTTTGGCTCCTCACCTTTTCAGGTACCGTATATTATCATCTACACATTTGTAATCATATGCTGCATTTTTCATTTGTGCGCATAAGTTTTATATCATCTTGGAGTACACTTTGGGTACTAATATTACATTATATGCTCAATGAAGAGTTTGTCCATTGATAGCCTATCAATGCTGCTAGATTATGTCAAGATCATATATATCAGAATGTATAGTTTTGATCTGACATAATTATTGGCTTGCTGCGATGCTTTCGATCTCTGGAGAATTTATACATAGAGGTGACGATTTCATGCACATTGAAAGCTCGTATATATTGTACTAGAATTAACTGAGCTGTCGTTCTTTCAACATACTCTTTTTTCAGACCTTAACTATTTTCAATCTTCATGTCTACTTAGGCAGAACCACATGGAGAAAAACATATAACCAATCATTGGCGTAGTAAGCACAATGATTTTTTCAGGTCTCATGACATTCGTTTGAGGACAATAACGATGGGACGATATGCATCCAACCAGGCAAACAGAAGCTTTGTCACATTCTTCCTGTTGAATGCGAGGTTACTATTGTCCATGAGGCTTAATTTTTATAGCAAGAGATTTCTCATGGTCGAACATGTTGAACAGCAAAAAAGAAGTTTCAGGTGGAAAAATGGGCTTCTAAACGTGCTCGGCTTCTATTTACAAGTTGTAGACATCCTAAAATAATTTTGTTTGCACGGGATGTTGATTTTATGGATCAGACCGATCCATTTGTTTGTGACTGCAAAAAAGAGTGGTTGGGTTAGATGTTACTGTCATGTTCAATCTGGGTTTTGTCTACAAATTTGATGAACAATTAATCCTTGGGCTTTTTGTACCATTTGTATGCTTGACTTGCATGTTGTTGCCCTCGTACTCCCCTCCACCTGCCACTACACTGCCGCATCTTCCATGGCTGTTGTTTGTTCCCGTCCGAGGCTTTGCCGTCGTTCTCCGCCTTGGTTAGCTCGCTATGCTCGCCGCCGTCTGGTGTTGTCAACATGGTCAACAACCAAGAGGAATCAGGAGATGACTGTACGTGGAGAGGCTGACAGTAGGGATCCACCAGGGTCATTGCATTTCGCAAGCAGGTGCCTCGTTATTACAAGCCAAAACAATACTTCCTCATAATTGTTTGACAACTAGGTTCCACGCCATTGTCAATGTAGTCAATAAACGAGAAAATTACACAACGAGCGGATAACACCAGGGACCCAGCAGCTCGCCCAGTTGTTTTTCAGTTTCAGAGACGGAGCTCAACTGCGTGTTGTGCGGGGGCTGTGGCCCGTCTAGCCCACGCTTACGCTTTTATTAAGCACATGACGAGCCCACTTGATATTTTTTTCTTTCTGAAATTGGCTAGCCCAGTTCTTTTTTTGGGAGAATACCAAAACCAAGGCCAACTTGCTTTTCTCAGGCCTGCTGGGCTGCAAATCTTTCAAGACGAGGAGGGATAAGAAATGGGCTTCCTCAGAAAACGGGCTATAAGTTGTTAGAAATGGGCTGTAAATTTTTAAACCAAAACCAATCGGCAATTGCATTAAAATATCATTTTTTCAGGATTTCTCTACTCTCTAGTCTTATAAAAAACAAAGCGAACTGCCAATTACATTAAAATATCATCTTTTCACCCACAAGATAAACTACTCATACAAATGCATCTTCCTGTTCCGTGCAACGAACGGGCATCTTGCTAGTTAAGATTCTAAATTTCATTCATTTTTTTTTGCGCAGAATTGTTTTTTGAATTTTATTTTGATACAATTTTTTAAAACTATTTTTAACGTGACTCGAAATTTTGTGATTAAAAGAGTTCGGACCCCACCGAAATATGCAAAATTCCGTTGAATATTTTAGCAGTGCCCTGAATATATGGTCTGTAATGCTAATAAAAAGAATAGGGGCTCCAAATATCCTTAAGAAATAGCAAATGGGTTGTAAATTATTGAAAATAATGGCTAATGGGCTGTATGTTATTTTCCACGGATTTGGAGGCTGACTTCTGGGCCTACTAGGTTGACGATGACGCTGTCCTTAATTTTTTTTGACGCGTACGCAAGGCTTTGTCAACTTAGTCAACACACATCAGTGACTGTTGGATGTACATCCAACGGCCGCCGTGCTTCTTCAATCTCTGATCTTCCTCCTCCGGCCGCCCAAACCAGCGCCGGCAGGACTGCCTGCTCCCTCCTCCCGTGGCTAGCTGTGCTGCCGCCAGGCCATCCCTCTAACCACCCACACATCCTGTTATTTCCCGGTGACGTCAGCCTCACCCCACAGCTGACCAGTCAACGCTCGTTCTCCCCTCGGCGCGGGCATCCGCTGCGGTGGCTTCGCCGGCTCCGGGTGGTTCTCTTCCTGGGCCCCGCCCTCGTCCACCGCATTTGTGCTCTCAGCGTGGCGAGGTCAACATGGTCAACAAATAACAGCCATCGGAAGAGGCTGATAGTAGGGGCCCACAGAGGAAAATGCCTACTTATTACGCGCAAAATAATGATTCCTCCACCTGATAGCTGGGACCCACCGGAAGGGTCTCTGTATTTGGCGAAAAAAACGTTCCCCCCACTATCAGCTCGGACCCACCGGAAATGCCTCCTTATTACGCACAAAAAAATGAATACTCCCCCTGCTAGCTGGGACTCACCTTGGTGGGAGGCTGACTTGTGGGCCTACTAAGTTTACGGGGACGGAGGGCTTTGTCAACTTAGTCAATATGAACGACTCTAGATCCAGTGACCGTACGATGTCCATCCAACGGCCGTAGTGCTTCTTCAGCCTCTGGTCTTCGTGCTCCAGCCGCCCAAAGCAGCGCCGGTCGTGCCGCGTGCTCCTACCTCCCGTGGCCGGCTGTGATGCCGTTGAGGCCTCACCACCCCCTACTACTCCCACCGCTGGCGAGGCCATCCCTCTACTCACCCACACCCCCAGTTATTCTGCGGTGACGGCAGCCTCACCCTCGTACTCCGCTTCGCGTGGACATCCACTGCTGCGTCTTCCCCGGCTCCGCATCGTCCCCTTCCTAGGCCTCGCCGTCGTCCACCGCCGTGGTGCTCTCGGTGCGGCGTGGTCAATGTGGTCAACGACCGACTTCCATCGGAAGAGTACTGTGCATGGAGAGGCTGACAGCTGGGTCCACGGTGGCCGCAAGGAAGTGCCTCCTTATTACACGCAAAATAATTATTCCTCCACCTGACAGCGGTGACCCACCGGATGGGCCACTGTATTTCACAAAAAAAAACATTTCCCCCTGACTGTTGAGACCCACTAGCTACATCTTCGCACACAAGGAAGTGCGTCCGGGCAAAAAAAAATGATTCGCCCGCCTGACTGTTGGGACCCACCAGCTACATCTTCGCACGCAAGGAAGTGCGTCCGGGCAAAAAAACGATTTGTCCCCCCTGACTGCTGGGACCCACCAGCTACATCTTTGCAGACAAGGAAGTGCCTGACAGTCGGGACCCACCTGGTCGAAGCGTACCTAGCGTTGTCATTCCGGTCGCAAACGTGTACGTACATACTGGTCGATGTAGAGGCGCGCACGTGTCGTAGTAGAGGCGCGCCCGTGTCGTAGTAGAGGCGCGCACGTAGCATGTACATGTACGTGCAGCGGCGAGGGTGCAAGAAAGAAAATACAGCCACGTACGTACATACGGGCAGGGTCTCGAATGCCTACTCGCGCATACGTACATGGCTGGGTCGGAACAGAGAAACAGAGTCATCGTCGTGTTCATGGGGAGGCAACGAAATGCGTCGTGTTCATGGGGAGGCAATGGAATGCGTTGTATTCATTGGGAGGCAACGAAACATGTGGGAGCCAACCGGCTTGGACGGAACAGGCGATGGAAACGAGGCCTGGCGTACCGCAGAATGGAGGAAACAGCCTTGTGGACGGAGTCTTGTTAATCGGGAGGGGTGTGGCATACCGCAAAACAAAGGAAACGGACCTCCTGCGGTCAAAACAGGGGTCCTGTTGATCGGGAGATGTGTGGCGTACCGCAAAACGGACGAAACAGACCTCCTACGGTCGAAACGGGGGTCCTGTTGATCGTGAGGGGTGTGGCGTACCACAAAACGGACGAAACTGACTTGTGTTGGAGCGCTATGGTCGAAACGGGGGTCCTATTCATCGGGAGGGGTGTGGCGTACCGCAAAACGGGACTCCACGGGATACTGTTCATCTCCACCGTCGACCTCCTCCAGCCTCCACGGGCTACCGTTGACCTCCTCCAGCCTCCACGGGCTCCTGTTCATCCAGCCTCGACCATGCGCTACTCCACTGGTTACTGTTCAACCACCCCTCCACCATCTACTGTTCATCCAGCCCTCCATCATCTACTGTTCATCCAGCCCTCCACGCCACGGGGTCCTGTTCAACCACCCCTCCACCGTCTACTGTTCATCCAGCCCTCCACACCACGGGGTCTTGTTCATCCAGAGGCAACGCCACCGCTCACTGTTCATCCAACCCCCCCCCCCCCCCCCCGCAACGCTCACTGTTCATCCAATCGATCGGCTTCAGTTAGCAGCAGTAGCGAAGGAATCGCTCCATCGGGTTCAGTTAACAGCCATCGATCGATCGCTCGGGTTTAGTAATGCGTAGCCTGCAGTGCAATCGCTCGGGTTCAGTTAGAGCCCAACGCCTCGCTTGGGTTCAGTTAGAGCCAACGCCTCGCATGTGTACGAGAGAAACGCGCATCGCTCGGCCCCCGACCTCCCACCGTAACTGGCAACTCCCTGAAATTTTCCTTCCCCTCGCTTCTACCACGGTTTTTTCCGTCATGGATGGCCCAAAGAATGTCATGCAGCTACGTCTCCGGCCCGCCCAGGACGAAAAGCCCATTTTCTGTCATGATTTTTTGTCATAGAAGTAGGAGCCCACCACATCTATGATGATACCGGGTTTTGTCACAATTATCGTCATGGAAGTGTCATATGTATGACAGAAAAAAAATTCGTTCGGCCGAAAATGTCACGAGTGTGTCTTTTTTTTGTAGTGAGAGTTTGTAGTAAAATAACACCTTAAGACACACATCAACCAAAACCCTAATTTCACCTAGATACTCCAATGTCACCACAAGTATCCGCGGGTTTGATTATATGATATGCATCACATAATCTCAGATTCATCTATTCAAACCAACACAAAGAACTTCAAAGAGTGCCCCAAAGTTTCTACCGGAGAGTCAAGACGAAAACATGTCCCAACCCCTATGCATAATTTCACAAGGTCACCGAACCCGCAAGTTGATGATCAAAACATACATCAAGTGGATCACGTGAATATCCCATTATCACCATAGATAAGCACATGCAAGACATATATCAAGTGCTCTCTAATCCTTAAAGACTCAATCCAATAAGATAAATTCAAAGGGAAAACTCAATCCATTACAAGAAGGTAGAGGGGAGATACATCATAAGATCCAACTATAATAACAAAGCTCGTGGTACATCAAGATTGTGCCAAATCAAGAACACGAGAGAGAGAGATAGATCAAACACATAGCTACTGGTACATACCCTCAGCCCCGAGGGTGAACTACTCCCTCCTCGTCATGGAGAGCGAATGATGAAGATGGCCACCAGTGATGGATCCCCCCTCCGGCAGGGTGCCGAAACAGGGTTCCGATTGGTTTTTGGTGGCTACAAAGGCTTGTGGCGGTGGAACTCCCGATCTTCGTTCTGTTCTGGAAGTTTGGGGATATATATAAGAGGTGTTGGCATCGGGAACAAGTCAGGGGGGTCGACGAGGCAGCCACGGGGTAGGAGGCGCCCAGGGGTAGGGCGCGCCCTCCACCCTCATGGTGGCCTCGGGACTCTTCTGGTCCATCTTCGATGCTCCGTGGCTTCTTCTGGTCCAAAAACAATCTCCGTAAATTTTTAGGTCACTTGGACTCTGTTTGATATTCCTTTTCTGTGAAGCACAAAAAACAAGGAAAAAATAAGAAACTGGCACTGGGTTCTAGGTTAATAGGTTAGTCCCAAAAATCAAATAAAATAGCATATAAATGCATATAAAACATACAAGATGGATAATATAATAGCATGGAACAATCAAAAATTATAGATACGTTGGAGACGTATCAGTGACATTGATATAGAAGAGGGAAACCTTATGCAGAATAATTTGAGTAAGGAGGGAGAGGTAGTTAGAGAGATGGAGGTAGTTTAGAAGAGTATGTGAAGCGGGGGGATCCTGAGAATTCAATGCTGGAAGAAGCTGCTGATGAAGTTCAGAGGAAAGAAATTACACATAAAGGGAAGAAGGGAGAGGGAAAAACAAGGAAAATGGACCCCGGGACACACAGAGAGATGGGGGATTTGGGCCTCAAAGCTTCTAGGCCCAATTGGAAAGACAGCAGGGGTGGCCCAGAGGAAAAAGTGAGAGTGGCCCTATATAAAGGGGGGTTCCACCTTGCATACTAGACCCAGACTTACTCCACCTACCCAACCCTAACAGGAGTGCAGCGGCGGCGAGCTGGGCGGGGGGAGATTCAAGGAAGGAAGAGGATACTGGGAAGAGGAGGAGATGGCAGGAAGGCAAGATAATTGGAGACCAAGACCAGAGGAGCTGGTTTTGGAGGGAGAGGCAACTACAATGGCAGGTTTGGCAACTTTGAGAGAGGGTTCAGCAGACAGGATGTAAGAGATCAAGATAGTTATGATAGGAGAGATAGAGATGGAAACTACAAAGGAGGATCTGGGACCAATAGCAACGGCTCTGGAGGGGAAGGAACATCTATGAGGAGTGGTAGGGATACTCATGGAAAATCAGGAAGATTTAACTCAGGCAGATTTGGGAATCAGCAAGATGGGTTTCAGCCTGGGAATGGAGTGAATGTATGTGGAAATGGATTTGTTGTTGGCAATCCTAACCTGCAACAAATGGGGATGCAGGGGGACATGTTCAAATGTTGGGAGTCTTTACAATGATGAGCAACACTAATTTCCCTCAGATGGTGCCAGTAGGGATGGGCCTTGGACAATTCGGTTTTATACCACAGGAACATATGGCTCAACAATACCAGTACTTGTTCTAAACATGCCAAAGCAAGAGGTTTTGCAGACACATGGTGTGACAAAAGATGAAGGGGGTAAAGAAGCAAGAAAAAAGAAATAATCGGGGAGTAAAGAGGAGCTTTTCTGTGCCAAATGTAAAGAGCAAGGTCATCTGAAAAGTGAATGCAGGAATAAGGTGTTTTGTGTGGTTTGTCAGAGTCCATCACACAATACTTAGGAATGCATAGTGTTGAAACAAGCCAAACCAGTGGCCAAGTATGTGGGCTATGGAGCTAGAGGGATGGGGTGTCTGCTGGTACAAAATACCAAAGACATTGTAGCTGTTGAACATACAAATCCTATGGCATTAGTCACAGTACACTCTAGACAGCTGAATGACACCACAGTTGCTTATGGCTTCAGCAAAATGTTTGAGTGGGGCTGGACTTGGAGAGCTAAATTTCAGAGCCCCAAGACATTTCTGATGGGATTTCCTAACAAGGCCAAGTTGGTGGAGCTAAAAAACTTTGAAAAATTCACACTGCTTGGTACTGGGGTGATGGTGGAGGTAGACTTTTGGAGTCCAGATGATAAATCCAAAGGAAAACTTCATTCTGTATGGATCAAAATGTGGGGGGGGGCTCCTGACCTGACACCTTGAGACACTTTTTAGGGGGGTGTGAAATTGGTTCTGCAATGGGACATGTAGTGGAAGTGGATGTGGAACATATTCACTCTAAAGAGGAAATCAGGGTGAAACTGGGAGTGAGAGATTTACATAAGATCCCAGCAGGAACTGAAATAGCCACAAATGATTTGTTGTTATATGACATAGGCTTTGAGTTTGATTTAGTTGCAGAACAGGGATGGTACATGTTTGATGAGGGGAACAAGAGGAAGATTTTTTAATATTTGGATTTAGAGAACATTGCTGAACACAGAGTGAGTGATTTGCAGAAGAGAAGCAAACAATCTGAATCTGGGAAATAAAATGTTAGCTTGGGAAGCTTCGGGCTGAAACAGTATGAACAAGTGGTGCAAAAGGTAGGAGAAAAAATCATAGGATTGAAACAACAAAAGACAAAATGGAGCCAGAGATAGTAGGAGGGGTGTAGGGAGATGAATATAGCTTGATGGTGAGATTACAAAAAGCAAAAGAGCTTGCTGCTAGATAGACTGCACAACTGGTGTTGGAGGAGAAGAAAAGGAAAGAGATGGAGATTATAAGGAAAACATTAGAAAAAGAGGTCAGAAGACATCATGAATTACTACAAATCAACTTGAAAGTGACTGATGAGGTGAGGGTGTCCCAGTCTGGTGAAAAACATTTAGAAGGAGGAGAAGAGAAGGAAGGTATTGATGATGAGTTGACAGGGGGGAACAAACAAGTGGAAGGAGAAGTGATGACAGACTTAGACCTGATGGAACAAGCTATTGGCCTGGGATATATGGAACCAGTGGATTACACTGCTAGAGAGACTGACTCCTTTGTAACAAAGATAAAGAAAGCTGAGAAGGGAGAAATAGACTTAAAATAGGAAGAAAGACTGAGAAGATGTGAAAGACTGAAGGGAAAGGAGGACTCTAACATTGCAGAGTTGGCTAAAGAAAGAGCAACCAAGAAAGACAATTATGGTGAGCTTCCCTCTCCTGGGTTTTGGTCTATTCCTAATAGTTATCTTCAAAAAGTTGCTGGAGGGGTTGGGGTCAGTTTGGGTAATAAACTTGAGGTGGTTAAACATAATATTAATCTGATAAAAGTTGTAGAACAAGCTAGAGTTGATCTGTGGTTAGCTAAGTATAACAAAAATTAAAAACAAACCTCTTTACCTGAGGAGACATCATTGACACTGGGGAACATAGTTTGGAGGATTTGCTGGAACAGGGAGATAATGATGAAGAAAGAGAGGAAGAGGAAGATTGGGATATGTTGAGGGGGATTTTCTCCTCCAAGAAAGCAAAAAATAGGAGCAGAAACACCAGAGGTTCTAGGGTTAAAACTGCTTCTGTTATAAAAACTATGGAATCTTCTACTAGGAAGAAAAAGAAAAACAGATGAGAGGCATTTTCTGGAATATGAGAGGTTTTGAGGGCATCAAAAAAAGATTTGTTAGGGAAATGATCATGGATAAAAAGGTTGACTTCCTGGGTCTGCAAGAGACCATGAGACAACATTTTCTAGAACTGACCTGCAACAAGTTTGTGTTGGTAGAGACTTTCATTGGCATTTCATCCCTGCTAGGGGGGAATCTGGTGGGATCCTGCTGGGGGTTAATTAATTACACCACTTTAGATGTAATATCTCAAGATGAAGGAGACTATCATATTAAAATGATTGTTCAAGATTTAAAAACAGGCTGGACTGGGACCTAGTAGTTATAAATGGAGATGCTTAGCCAGAAGGAAAATTAGCTTTTCTAGCTGAGCTATCCAGAATTTTTCAACACGGCATCAATACCATACTGATTGGGGGTGACATTAATATTATTAGAAATGCTAATGAGAAAAACAAACCAGGCTTCTTGGGCATTGGAGTTTCTTGTTTAATGCCATCCTGGAGCAGGCTGGGGTTAGGGAACTTGAGATGCATGGGAGACAATTCACATGGGGGAATAACTTGCCTATTCCCACATTTGAAAAATTAGATGGAATCTTATGCAGCACAGAGTGGGAAGAGACATACCCTTTAACTCAGATTGCTGCATTGACTAGAGAGAAATTTGATCATACAACTCTATTCTTGGACTCTGGGGACATGCAGAAAACTGATCCTATTTTCAGGTTTGAAAATGCTTGGTTCCTGAGGGAGGGGGTTGGCAAAATTGTCCATGATGTTCAGAATGATCCAAGCATTAGTGGTGATAGTGTAGATAGACTTCTGTGTAAATTTAGGTTGCTTAGACCCAAACTTAAAGGCTGGAAGAGAAATATGAATGGATGGTATAGAGAGTTGAAAAAAGATATTATGATATGACTAGATATAACTGATAAGCACTATGAAAAAAATGGTCTCACATCTACTGATAGAAAAGAGCAAATGGAATTGAGACCTCAACTTGATAGACTTCTCCAACAAGAAGAAGCCAAGTGGAAACAGAGAGCTAAAGTGGATGAAATTCTATAGGGAGACAGTAATACCAAATTCTTCCATGCCAAACCTAATGGGAGACATAGAAGAAATAGAATAACAGGCTGGAACAAGACGAAGGGGAGATAGAAGGAGATACAAACTTGATGGAGTATATCACTCTCTTCTACAAAAATCTCTTTGGTCCACCTGATGATTCTTCTATATCTCTTAATGTAGATAATGAAAAAAATATACCTACAAAGTATAGGGATATACTGATTGATGAATTCTCTTTAGAAATTAAAAATGAGGTTTTTAAGATGGCACATAACAAATCACCTAGGCTGATGGATTCACTGGTGAATTTTATCAACATTACTGGGAGTTAGTGAAAGATGATCTTAAAGCCCTCTTAGATGATTTTGCAGAAAGAAAAGTGGATATTAGTAGATTGAACCATGGGATTATCACATTGGTTCCTAAGGGGAAGGAAGCCAACAAAATACAAAAGTTTAGACCAATATGTCTACTGAATGTCAGCTTCAAAATTATCACAAAAATTCTGATGAACAGACTAAACCTAGTGGCTGCTGAAGTCATATCGCCTGTTCAAACTACTTTCGTTAAGGGAAGATATATTATGGAGGGAGTCTTGATACTTCATGAAGCTTTAAACAGTATACATAAGAAGAAATAGAGTGCTCTCTTCTTGAAAATAGATTTTGAAAAATCATATCAAAAACATAATATGGTCCTTTCTTTTCCAGGTGTTCAAAATGAAGGAGTTCCCTGACAAATGGATAGACTGGGTAATGGGGACTATTAGGGGGGGAAGGCGTGTATCAAAGTGAATGATACTTTGGGCAAATAGTTTCCTACTCATAAGGGTTTGAGACAGGGGGACTGTCTGTCCCCCCGTAATTTTGACCTAGCTGCTGATGCATTGGCCATTATGCTGGATAATGCAAGAAGAAATGGTTTAGTGAAAGGGGTGCTTCATGAAAATGTCCCAGATGTGGTAAATATGTTATAATATGCAGATGATTGATGTCTACTACACAACCTTCTTCTTGTAGACACTGTTGGGCCTCCAAGTGCAGAGGTTTGTAGGACAGTAGCAAATTTCCCTCCAGTGGATGACCTAAGGTTTATCAATCCGTGGGAGGCGTAGGATGAAGATGGTCTCTCTCAAACAACCCTGCAACCAAATAACAAAGAGTCTCTTGTGTCCCCAACACACCCAATACAATAGTAAATTGTATAGGCTCACTAGTTCGGTGAAGAGATGGTGATACAAGTGCAATATGGATGGTAGATATAGGTTTTTGTAATCTGAAATTATCAAAACAGCAAGGTAACAAGTAATGAAAGTTAGCGAAAACGGTATTGCAATGGTAGGAAACAAGGCCTAGGGTTCATAATTTCACTAGTGCAAGTTCTCTCAACAATAATAACATAATTGGATCATATAACAATCCCTCAACATGCAACAAAGAGTCACTCCAAAGTCACTAATAGCGGAGAACAAATGAAGAGATTATTGTAGGGTATGAAACCACCTCAAAGTTATTCTTTCCGATCAATCTATTGGGCTATTCCTATAAGTGTCACAAACAGCCCTAGAGTTCGTAGTAAAATAACACCTTAAGACTCAAATCAACCAAAACCCTAATTTCACCTAGATACTCCAATGTCGCCTCAAGTATCTGCGGGTATGATTATACGATATGCATCACACAATCTCAGATTCATCTATTCAACCAACACAAAGAACTTCAAAGAGTACCCCAAAGTTTCTACCGGAGAGTCAAGACGAAAACGTGTGCCAACCCATATGCATAGATTCCCAAGGTCATTGAACCCGCAAGTTGATCACCAAAACATACATCAAGTAGATCACGTGATATCCCATTGTCACCACAGATAAGCACATGCAAGATATACATCAAGTGTTCTCAAATCCTTAAAGACTCAAACCGATAAGATAACTTCAAAGGGAATACTCAATCTATTACAAGAGAGTAGAGGGGGAGAAACATCATAAGATCCAACTATAATAGCAAGGCTAGTGATACATCAAGATCGTGCCAAATCAAGAACATGAGAGAGAGAGAGATCAAACACATAGCTACTGGTACATACCCTCAGCCTCGAGGGTGAACTACTCCTTCCTCGTCATGGAGAGTGCCAGGATGATGAAGATGGCCATCGGTGATGGATTACCCCTCCGGTAGGATGCCGGAACAGGCTCCGGAGAGGTTTTTGGTGGCTACACAGGCTTGCGGCGGCGGAACTCCCGATCTAGCTTATGTTTCAGGGTTTCTATATTTATAGGATGGTTTGGCGTCGAGAACAAGTTAGGAGGACCCATGGGGTGTCCACGAGGCACAAGGGCGCGCCCTAGGGGGGGCTCGCCCATCACCCTCGTGGGCCCCACAGGACTCCTCTCCAATAACTTCTTGTTCCAGTATTTTTTATATTTTCCAGAAAAAATCTCCGTTGATTTTCAGCGCATTCCGAGAATTTTATTTCTGCACAAAAACAACACCACGGTAGTTCTGCTGAAAACAGCGTCGGTCCGGGTTAGTTCTAATCAAATCATACCAAAAGCATGTAAAAGTATTATAAACATGGCATGAATACATCAAAAGTTATAGATACGTTGGAGACATATCAAGCATCCCCAAGCTTAATTCTTGCTCGTTGTCGAGTAGGTAAATGATAAAAACAGACTTTTTGATGTGGAATGCTACCTAACATATTTATCAATGTAATCTATCTTTATTGTGGCAAGAATATTCAGATCCATAAGATTCAAAACAAAAGTTTAATATTGACATAAAAACAATAATACTTCAAGCATACTAACAAAGCAAACATGTCTTCTCAAAATAACATGGCCAAAGAAAGCTATCCCTACAAAATCATATAGTCTGGCTATGCTCTATCTTCATCACACAAAATATTTAAATCATGCACAGCCCCGGTTTCAGCCAAGCAATTGTTTCATACTTTAGTATTCTCAAACTTTTTCAACTTTCATGCAATACATGAGCGTGAGCCATGGACATAGCACTATAGGTAGAATAGAATGGTGGTTGTGGAGAAGACAAAAAGGAGAAGATAGTCTCACATCAACTAGGAGTATCAACGGGCTATGGAGATGTCCATCAATAGATATCAATGTGAGTGAGTAGGGATTACCATGCAACGTATGCACTAGAGCTACAAGTGTATGAAAGCTAAAAAAGAAACTAAGTGGGTGTGCATCCAACTTGCTTGCTCATGAAGACCTAGGGCATTTGAGGAAGCCCATCGTTGGAATATACAAGCCAAGTTCTATAATGAAAATTTCCCATTAGTATATGAAACTGACAACATAAGAGACTCTCTATCATGAAGATCATGGTGCTACTTTGAAGCACAAGTGTGGTAAAAGGATAGTAACATTGCCCCTTCACTCTTTTCTCTCATTTTTTATTTGGGCCTTTTCTCTTTCTTTTTTTGGCCTCTTTTTTTATTTATTTTTATTTTTCGTCCGGAGTCTCATCCCGACTTGTGGGGGAATCATAGTCTCCATCATCCTTTCCTCACTGGGACAATGCTCTAATAATGAAGATCATCACACTTTTATTTACTTACAACTCAAGAATTACAACTCGATACTTGGAACAAAATATGACTCTATGTGAATGCCTCTGGCGGTGTACCGAGATGTGCAATGAATCAAGAGTGACACTTATGAAAGAATTATGAACGGTGGCTTTGCCACAAATACGATGTCAACTACATGATCATGCAAAGCAATATGACAATGATGGAGAGTGTCATAATAAATGGAACGGTGGAAAGTTGCATGGCAATATATCTCGGCATGGCTATGGAAATGCCATAATAGGTAGGTATGGTGGCTGTTTTGAGGAAGGTATGTGGTGGGTGTATGGTACCGGCGAAAGTTGCGCAATACTAGAGAGGCTAGCAATGGTGGAAGGGTGAGAGTGCGTATAATCCATGGACTCAACATTAGTCATAAAGAACTCACATACTTATTGCAAAAATCTATAATTCATAAAAACAAAGTACTACACGCATGCTCCTAGGGGAAGGGTTGGTAGGAGTTAACCATCGCATGATCCCGACCACCACACAAAGTATGACAATCAAAAAATAAATCATGCTCCAACTTCATCACATAACTGTTCACCATATGTGCATGCTACGAGAATCACAAACTTTAACACAAGTATCTCTCAAATTCACAACTACCCACTAGCATGACTCTAATATCACCATCTTCATATCTCAAAACAATCATAGAGAATCAAACTTCTCATAGTATTCAATGCACTTCATATGAAAGTTTTTATTATATCCCTCTTGGATTCCCATCATATTAGGACTAATTTTATAACCAAAGCAAATTACCATGCTGTTTAAGACTCTCAAAATAATATAATTGAAGCATGATCTATTTCTTCAAAATAAAACCACCGTCGTCCTCTAAAATATATAAGTGAAGCACTAGAGCAAATGACAAACTACTCCAAAAGATATAAGTGAAGATCAATGAGTAGCCGAATAATTGTGCAACTATGTGAAGACTCTCTAACATTTAATAATTTCAGATCTTGGGATATTATTCAAACAGCAAGCAAAAAAATAAAATAGAATGATGCTCCAAGCAAAACAAATATCATGTGGTGAATAAAAATATAGCTCCAAGTAAAGTTACCGATGAACGAAGACAAGGCGATGCCTTCCGGGGCATCCCCAAGCTTAGGCTCTTGGTTGTCCTTGAATATTACCTTGGTGTGCCTTGGGCATCCCCAAGCTTAGGCTCTTGCCACTCCTTATTCCATAGTCCATCGAATCTTTACCCAATACTTGAAAACTTCACAACACAAAACTCAACAGAAAACTCGTAACCTCCGTTAGTATAAGAATATAAATCACCACATTTGGTACTGTTGTGAACTCATTCTAAATTCATATTGGTGTAATATCTACTATATTACAACTTCTCTATGGTTCATACCCTCCGATACTACTCATAGATTCATCAAAATAAGCAAACAACACATAGAAAACAGAATCTGTCAAAAACAGAACAGTATGTAGTAATCTGTAACTCTCGAATACTTCTATAAGTCCAAAAATTCTTAAATAAATTGGTGGACGTGAGGAATTGGTCTATTAATCTTCTGCAAAAAGAATCAACTCAAAATCACTCTTCTGTAAAAACTAACAATTATTCTCGTGAGCGCAATGTTTCTGTTTTTTACAACAAGATCGCATTAACTTTCACCCAAGTCTTCCCAAAGGTTCTACTTGGCACTTTATTGAAACAAAAGCTATAAAACATGATTACTAAAGTATCTTAATCATGTGGACACACAAAAACAGTAAGGGTAAATATTGGGTTGTCTCCCAACAAGCGCTTTTCTTTAATGCCTTTTTAGCTAGGCATGATGATTTCAATAATACTCACTTGAAATATAAGAATTGAAACATAACGGGAGCATCATGAAGAGTATTACTAGCACATTTAGTTATAACCCACTTCATGTGCCTAGGGATTTTGTGAGCAAACAATTTGTGGAAACAAGAATCAACTAGCATAGGAAAGAAAAACAAGCATAACTTCGAGATTTTCAACACATAGAGAGGAAACTTGATATTATTGCAATTCCTACAAGCATATATTCCTCCCTCCTAATAGCTTCCAGTAGCATCATGAATGAATTCAATAATATAACTATCACATAAAGCACTCCTTTCATGAGCCACAAGCATATAAATTTTGTTACTCTCCACATAAGCAAAATTCTTCTCATTCGGAATAGTGGGAGTATCATAAGAAACTCGAATACTATAAATTTTTTCCACATTAAAAGAGTAATGTTCAGAAAAAGGATAATCATAATCATGACAAATTTTATAAATATAATCACCACTACTTTTTGTAGCATAATTATCATCACAATAATCATCATAAGTAGCAACTTTGTTCTCATCATAATCAATTGAAACCTCTTCCAAGATAGTGGAATCATTACTAAATAAAGTCATGACCTCTCCAAATTCACTTCTATAATTATCACAATAAGATTCAACACCCTCCAAAATAGTGGGATCATTACTTCCTAAAGTTTACACTCTTCCAAACCCACTTTCATCAATATAATCATCATAAATAGGAGGCATGTTATCATCGTAATAAGTTTGCATATCAAAACTTGGAAGGTTAAAAATATCATCTTCAATAAGCATAGCATCCCCAAGCTTGGTACAAACATTAATTGCAGCAAATAAATTCTCAAACATGTCATTCTCATCAAACATAGCATCCCCAAGCTTGGGTCTTTTCATATCATAAGCATAATCACTCTCATCATTAATAGTATGGATAGCACCAATAGTATATCAACTATTATCATCACAATGAGTAGTAGGAGCAACATCATTTGGGAGGGATGCCTTTTTACCTTTGCTTCTCCGTCTTTTCTTTTTCTTATTCGCATCATGTGTGGGTTTAATCCCCTTTTTGGAGCTCCTTATTAATGATATTGGTTGAATAGAAGGCTCCTCCTCGTTACCTGATTCATCATAAGAAATAATAGGAGGATATTGGGAAGTTTCTTCCCTTTCATTAGTATTCTCTTCGTCTTCTATTCGTTTTCTTGTCTTTAAGTAATTGGCAATATAAGGATTTTCAATGCAATTAACCGCACAATACATATAAATTTCCTCTAGATCAAAATCAAGAACTCTCTCAAGGGCAAATTCTGGGATATCCTTAGTTATACGTTTCATTTCTTCACAACCTAGAAGCAAACTAAGTTCATTATGATGCGTAAGGGAAATCAAGTCATCGCAATTTTTGGACACGATTCGATCATGAAACAATTTGCATTGGATATTCAAATGACCACGTTCATTGCAAAGTTCACAAGGATGGCTAAGAAAATTTAAATTTTTAGCACAAACATCTAGCCTTTCTTGCAACCATTTAGTTTCTAAATACTTATGCCTCTTGCAAAATCTATCTTCCCTATTTGGTGTGTACTTGCAAACTCTATGCTCTCCACAAAAGTTGGCATGCTTATAAGAGACATTTTCATCATAACCATAGTTTCAAATAGCGGAGATAGCAACCGCTATTGCGCCCGCAATAGCGCTAGCACAATAGTGCTGGCGCAATAGCATCCGCTATTGCTCAAATTATTTGTAACTACTTTTTGTTAAGGATCTAGAAATATACACAATAATCTAGTGTTTTTACAAATGCGCTATGTGGACATAGCGCCCGCCATATGGCCCGCTATCCGCATTTCGCTGCACGGACCCCAATTCGCTACCAGCCCACTACCCGCTATTTAAAACCATGATCATGACTAGTGCAATCATCATTAGTACTATGGATATTCAAGGAATTCATTCTAACAACATTGCAATCATGCTCATCATACAAAGATTTTATGCCAAACATTCTATTGCACTCTTCCTCTAAAACTTTGGCACAAATATCTGAATCCTTATTTTCACGGAAGACATTAAAAAGATGAAGCATATGAGGCACCATCAATTCCATTTTTTTGTAGTTTTCTTTTATAAACTAAACTAGTGATAAACAAGAAACTAAAAGATTCAATTGCAAGATCTAAAGATATACCTTCAAGCACTAACCTCCCCGGCAACAGCGCCAGAAAAGAGCTTAGTTGATGGGGTGTTAGTGCCGCTTACCTAGCCTCCCCGGCAACGGCGCCAGAAAAGAGCTTGATGTCTACTACACAACTTTCTTCTTGTAGACGTTGTTGGGCCTCCAAGTGCGGAGGTTTGTAGGACAGCAGCAAATTTCACTCAAGTGGATGATCTAAAGTTTATCAATCCGTGGGAGGCGTAGGATGAAGATAGTCTCTCTCAAACAACCCTACAACCAAATAACAAAGAGTCTCTTGTGTCCCCAACACACCCAATACAATGGTAAATTATATAGTGCACTAGTTCGGCAAAGAGATGGTGACACAAGTGCAATATAGATGGTAGATATAGGATTTTGTAATCTGAAATTATAAAAACAGCAAGGTAACACCTAATAAAAGTGAGTGAAAACGGTATTGCAATGGTAGGAAACAAGGCTAGGGTTCATACTTTCACTAGTGTAAGTTCTCTCAACAATAATAAAATAATTGGATCATATAACAATCCCTCAACATGCAACAAAGAGTCACTCCAAAGTCACTAATAGCGGATAACAAATGAAGAGATTATTGTAGGGTACGAAACCACCTCCATGTTATTCTTTTCGATCAATTTATTGGGCTATTCCTATAAGTGTCACAAACAGCCATAGAGTTCGTAGTAAAATAACACCTTAAGACACAAATCAACCAAAATCCTAATGTCACCAGGATACTCCAATGTCACCTCAAGTATCCGCGGGTATGATTATACGATATGCATCACACAATCTCAGATTCATCTATTCAACCAACACAAATAACTTCAAAGAGTACCCCAAAGTTTCTATCAGAGAGTCAAGACGAAAACGTGTGCCAACCCCTATGCATAGATTCCCAAGGTCACTGAACCCGCAAGTTGATCACCAAAACATACATCAAGTAGATCATGTGATATCCCATTGTCACCGCAGATAAGCACATGCAAGACATACATCAAGTGTTCTTAAATCCTTAAAGACTCAATCCGATAAGATAACTTCAAAGGGAAAACTCGATCCATTACAAGATAGTAGAGGGGGAGAAACATCATAAGATCCAACTATAATAGCAAAGCTCGCGATACATCAAGATCGTGCCAAATCAAGATTACGAGAGAGAGAGAGAGATCAAACATATAGCTACTGGTACATACCCTCAGCCCCGAGGGTGAACTACTCCCTCCTCGTCATGGAGAGCGCTGGGATGATGAAGATGGCCACCGGTGATGGATTCCCCCTCCGGCAGGGTGCCGGAACGGGCTCCCGAGAGGTTTTTCGTGGCTACAGAGGCTTGCGGCGGCGGAACTCCCGATCTAGGTTACGTTTCGCAGGTTTATGTATTTATAGGAGGGTTTGGCGTCGAGAACAAGTCAGGAGGACCCACGGGGTGTCCACGAGGCACATGGGCGCGCCCTAGGGGGGCACGCCCTCCACCCTTGTGGGCCCCACGGGACTCCTCTCCAATAAATTTTTGTTCCGGTATTTTTTATATTTTCCAGAAAAAATCTCCGTTGATTTTCAGCGCATTCCGATAACTTTTATTTCTGCACAAAAACAACACAACAGTAGTTGTGCTGAAAACATCGTCAGTACGGGTTAGTTCTAATCAAATCATACCAAAAGCATGTCAAAATATTATAGACATGGCATGAATACACCATAAATTATAGATACATTGGAGACGTATCAATGATACCATCTTCTTGTTGCAAGATGATTTGGAAAGTGCCAATAATTTGAAATATATTTTGTGTCTTTTTGAACAAATGTCTGGTCTGAAGATCAACTTCCATGAAAGTGAGTTGTTCCTTTTTGGGGATGCCATCAATAAAAAAGAAGAATATGCAAAAAAAAATTACATGCCCTGTGGGTGCCCTACCTTTGAAATATCCAGGTCTACCTGTGAATGAGAAACGTATTAGAAATAAACATTGGCAACTTCCTGAGGATAAAATGGAGAGAAAATGTGAAAATTAGCAAGGTAGATTACTTGCAAGTGCTGGTAGAGTTACTTTGATACAATCTTCATTAATAGGCATACCATATTTATGATGTCATTCTATGATTTACCAAATGGGGTTAATATGCGTATGGACTTCTTTAGAGCCAGGCTGTTGTGGCAGGAAAATGACAAAAAGAAAAAATATCATTTAGTTAAATGGTCATTTAGAATCTCACTCATATGAATAAAGCCCTGTTATGTAAATGGTGGTGGAAGTTATACACTACTGAGGGACTATGGCAGGAGGTTATTGTTAGTAAATATCATGGGAATAAAAACATTAGCAACATTTCTTCCAAACAGGGGGACTCCCAATTTTGGAAAGAACTCTTGAAACATAGAGAACATTTTATTTCTTTGTGCAAATTTATAGTGGGCAATTGGAAAAGTTTCGTTTCTGGGAGGACTGGTGGATTGGGTCCGCACCTCTGAGGAAGAATTTCCCTAGGCTCTACAACATTTGTTTTGATAAAAAAAAGACTGTGAGTGAAGTTTTTGAAAAAAAGGATAGATAACATGCATTTTAGAAGGACACTGATGGGGGACTCGAAAGATCTTTGGGAGCACATTAGAGAAGCTTGTAGTTCGGCTGTTCTGAATGATAAGAAAGATGAGATTAAGTGGACACTGGCGAAAAATGGAGTGTATACAATTAGGTCTTTCTACAGACATTTGATAGAAAATGGTATTAAATATCCACACTTATATATGTGGAAAATTAAAATGCCACCTAGAGTTAAAGTCTTTATGTGGCTGGCTCTCAGAAACAGTATTCTCACAAAAGATAATCTGCTACGCAGGGGTTGGAAAGGGGATAAAAAATGCCCATTTTGTGGACATGATGAAAGCATAAATCACCTTTTCTTTTCATGTTTTGTAGCTCGTTTGCTGTGGAATTTCTTAAAATGTGCTTTTAATTTGGCAGAGATCCCAGATGATCTAGATCTTATAATGAGAGCCTGAGTCAAGAAATTCGGAAGAGAAGAGAGAGGACTAGTTATGATAGGGATATCTGCTATTTGTTGGACAATCTGGAATTTGAGAAATAGTGTTGTCTTTGAGAATAACAGGGTTAATGATCTCTATGTACCTGTGAATTTGTTTCTCAAAAAATTACATGATTGGAATATTTTGCAGAAAAACCCTGCAAGAAGTGAGATGATGGCAGCAGGAGTGAGACAGGTCGGCGAAGTAGCTGAAGAAGTGTTCAGAGCAGCACATGGGTGGCGTCTGAGAACGGGGAGGAGCACGGCAGGGTGATTATCTTCCGCTTTCAGATCACCTTCCAGTGCTGCGACCCTGCGGATACTTTCAAGCTTCATCAACCTCGCTTGTGCTTTTCTTCCTCCGTCTTTTGATCTAAACAAAAATGATGTATGATACCTGTTAGATGGCAATTGTATGCTGGATTTCTTCTGTATGGGTCAAAACTATTTTATGTTTCTGGTATTGGACCTGCTTTTGAGCCCAGGCCTTAGATCTTGGGCTACTGTTTTGGGATGCAAGGGGATGGGGATGCCTTCCCTCCTCTTCCTCTCAACAGTTAGTTTCGAGGTGGTTGCAGTAGTTTTTTTTGTTCCTTTTCATGTAAGACTTGGTGATTTCTATTAATAAAAATCGGAGAGAGAAGCTCTCTTTTATCAATCAAAATAATAATATGAAAAGACAGGTCGTCCAGCTCTCTATGACAGACACCACTAAAGAAAACTCTCTCTGACAGACCCTAAAAAATCTCTCTGTGACAGCAGTGAAGCTACTCAGCACCAGCGAATCATCAAACATATATAAACTGCCTTTGCGCTACAAATAAGAGAGGCAGGGAACCAACTTGCATTCTGAATAACTGAATATACATCCTGTCACTTGGTAGCTTTGGCGTGTTCTAATTGGTGCAAACTGAGTTGACCCATGTAGATATTGTACGTATATTGTTGCTTCATTCATATCACTAGATAAGATAGGAGTATTATATAAGAAAGCAACGGCCCAACCCTTTCTAGGTAAGGTCATTATTACGTCGCCTCGTCCAGCTTGCCCTCTCCTCTTCCTCTAGCCGCATCTCCTAGTGAAGCCACAGCTCTCCACTCTCGGTCTGACCCGCGTCTCGATCGGCGCTGCGCAGAAAGAATGGCGACCAAGGTGGTGGACCTCCGCTCGGACACGGTGACCAAGCCCTCGGAGGCCATGCGCGCCGCCATGGCCGCGGCGGACGTGGAGGACGACATCCTGGGCTCGGACCCGACCGCGCGCCGCTTCGAGGCGGAGATGGCCCGGATCATGGGCAAGGAGGCCGCGCTGTTCGTGCCGTCGGGCACCATGGCCAACCTCATATCCGTCCTCGCGCACTGCGACACAAGGGGCAGCGAGGCCATCCTCGGCGACAACTCCCACATCCACGTCTACGAGCACGGCGGCATCTCCACCCTCGGCGGCGTGCACCCCAGGACCGTCGCCAACAACGCCGACGGCACCATGGACATCGACAAGATCGTTGCCGCCATCAGGAGTCGGGATGGGTCGCTGTACTATCCCACCACCAGGCTCATCTGCTTGGAAAACACACAGGGAAAGTGAGTTTGCTCTGTCCGATGCTCATTCACAAGGCTAGTGCCGCTGTGGTAGAGTATTATTACTCTACCATTTTTTCTGAGTAGTATCGATCGACCCTCGTCTTTCCATTTTTTTTCTAACTGTTTAATACTAGTACGTACTTTGTACTCCCTTCGTTCGAAAATACTTGTCATTAAAATGGACAAAAAAGGATGTATCTAGAACTAAAATACATCTACATACATCCTCTTTTATTCATTTTGATGACAAGTATTTCTGGACGGAGGGAGTACATGTTTAATAAAATGGTTGTGTGCATCTCTGAATGCGAGGCCAGGACTATCCCCCTTTTGGAAAGAAAAAATGAGTAATAAGTAGTACTCCTACCTACTCCCTCCGTTCCTAAATGTAAGTCTTTGTAGAGATTCCACTATAAACCATATACGGATGTATATAGATGTATTTCAAGTTTAGATTCATTCATTTTGCTCCGTATGTAGTCTACCTTGTGGGATCTCTACAAAGACTTATATTTAGGAACGGAGAGAGTACTAGCTAACTGTGCTATGTTACCTGATTTGGTAGTATTTTTGTTGTTGCTGTTTCCACAGTTGCGGAGGGAAGTGTCTGTCTGTAGAATACACCGACAAGGTCGGTGAAGTTGCTAAAACCCATGGCCTGAAGCTTCATATCGACGGAGCTCGTATTTTCAATGCTTCGGCGGTAAGTACTAGGTACTACGGGATCAATTAACCGGATGGTGTAATTATGCGCATCGACCTTCTCCTGAGATTTTAGATCATCACTGCTATCTTATGTGTCAGGCGCTTGGGGTCCCTGTTGATAGACTTGTGAGAGCTGCTGATTCGGTTTCGGTACGTATCGATTTGCGTGGTACTTCTACAATGGCAGATTATATAAAATGGGCCACGCTGGTATAGGGTGTGTGACTGTATTTCTGTTAAACGTGGAGGTGCAGGTAGGCCTAGCGAAAGGGATAGGTGCTCCTGTTGGATCAGTTATTGTTGGCTCCAAGGCCTTCATACACAAGGTGATGATTGATATTATTTCTGCTAGTAAGGTGGAGCTGCTTGCTTAAGAGAACATGTAATGAAAATCTGGCAAATACTGTTTTCAGGCTACAATTCTTAGGAAGACACTAGGTGGTGGAATAAGGCAGGTAGGAATTCTTTGTGCTGCTGCCGAAGTTGCAGTCCGCGACACCGTCGGCAAGCTTGCGGACGACCATAGGAAGGCTAAAGTCTTAGCAGGTTTCATATTAACTAATCTTGTCTATCCCATTTATATAGGTATTCCATCGTGTGTGCGTTACAGCCCTGAATATGTTTTCTTGTCCAATTGTTCAGATGGACTGAAGAAAATTGAACAGTTTACAGTTGATTTAGCTTCAGTGGAGACCAATTTGGTTAGTCCTCCTGCTAGTCCATCAATCAGAGAGTTTGGTTGATGTTTTCTGATTAAATTCTATGCATCCATATCGCACTGTACTCCCTAGGTCTTCTTTGACATGGCGGATGCACGCATATCACCTGCCAAACTGTGTCAAGTCCTGGAACAACGCAATGTGCTTGCAACGCCAATAGGCTCCAAGAGGTTCAGTTCAGTTGACTCGACTGCTTTTTTTTCAGTACTGGTATCAAGCTCAACTGCTTGGCATAAGCACATCCTTATGCCAGTGTTGAACTAGAGCTTTTTCATATTAACTAGAGCTTTTTCTTTCAGTGCCTGTGTATATCTATGCTTCGTATATAACTTCATTTTGAACTCCCTCAATCTACAGTGTCAGACTTGCGGTACACTACCAAATTTCAGATGGTGACGTTCAGTATACTTTGACATGTATCGAGGTACGAAAATCTTAGATTCTTTGTGTGAGACCTTGTATCAACGACGCTCTGGGTTGGGTGTGGATAGCACTGATATGTCGCTCTGTTTTCAGGAAGCCGTGAAGGAAATACTGACAGGCGATGCGAAATTGGAGCATCTGACGAACAGCGCTACCACGAATTCAGAAGGGCGCTAGTAGCTAGCCTGCAGGCCACTTCCCTTTGGCGCCCACCGACGCATCCGTCGGTGCTGTATCCAGCTTGTTTTGTGATCGTGGCCGGCGTTGGTAGTGGCAACAACTTCCAAGAATATCTATTGCCTTTTTATGCATGCGATGTGCGTGTGATTATGTTTCGGAGCTTGCGACTAGGGACAGTAAAGATGTATATTGGATAATTGCTTGCACCGTTCATTATGCCTGTTGCCAATCTTAATCGTTTCTGCCAGTGTTGTTTATTTTCGAAACAAAGGCAAAAGTTTTGCCTCGTCTAATAATTAAGAAGAAGTTATAGTGATATTACATTGTCCTCATTATTACAAAGCCTCTACTCTCCCGTCATGATTT
This sequence comes from Triticum timopheevii, assembly GCA_963921465.1. Taxonomy (NCBI): domain Eukaryota; kingdom Viridiplantae; phylum Streptophyta; class Magnoliopsida; order Poales; family Poaceae; genus Triticum; species Triticum timopheevii. The sequence continues at coordinate 618,775,366 of OY997268.1, read as the reverse complement.
TCTTTTTTCTTTTTTTGATATAAAAGAAGGGTAGGCCCTTCCGATTTCCATTACTAGTAGAAACCAAACACCCAACATGTAGAAGTCAATCAATGACTCAAAAGAAACGGCACACCTCTCCCCGTGCCCTCTAGACACCAGAAGAGGCACGGAAACCCGGAAACGCTAGAGGCTCCTCACGCCGCTCACCTCCTCGCCATCGCCGATCGGAGCCACCGGGCAAAGCCTCGGGCCGCCGACTATGGCGGCGGGCCATCTCCCATCTCGTCCTGTGTCCTCGAAGTTCCTCGAAGCAGATCACTTCCTGTCCGCCATCGCGGCTGGTGGCGTCCAGGAGAGATGCAAACGGCTCCTCCAGATAGTCACTGGCGTGGCCCGGCTTGCACGCATCTAGCCATGGAGAGGCGGCGGTGCGAGCCCCTAATTACGTCCTAAGAGCATCTCCAACAGGCGCCCAACACGCGGCGCGCAAGAATCTGGTTTGTGGCGCGCGCAACGTCAGGTTTGGCGCGGCGCAGCGCGCTGGCTCCAGCAGCCGCGCTAAAATACAGCGTGTGCGCACAGCTCCAGCAGTGCGCTAAAATGCAGCGCGCGGGATCAGCCGCGCATCCACATTTGTTGCATTTTCACAACACATTTCACACAAAACAAAGACATGGCATAATTTTTAAATCACAAACATCATTCATAACCAAGTTTAAATGAATAGTTCAATTTATTACAACTCATCAAACAAATAGTATTTTGAGAAATACAACAAATAGTTAAATAATACAACATCAAACGCACAAATCATGATGATCTTCGGCGTCCATTCCAAGCCCATCACTCCTCAATGAGATCCTTCTTGAGTTTATTATGCGCTGCCGGACGTTAAATGGCATGATAGGAGGCAACAAAACAGGCCACCCTTTCAGCCCTCCGCCGCACTCGCACGGGATGTCCCAAGAGCTCATACTGAGAGTAGTTTACATCTTGGCCACGCTCGTTCTCGATGATCATGTTGTGCATGATCACACAAGCATGCATTATGTACCAAAGTATTTTCTGATCCCATAATCTAGCCGGTCCTCTCACAATAGCAAATTGAGCTTGCAAAATACCAAAAGCTCTCTCCACATCTTTTCTAGCCGCCGCGTGAGCATTTTGGAAACCAATATATTTCTTACCTTCCGGTTCTTTCAACGGCTTGACAAATGTTTGCCATTTTGGGTAGATGTCATCCGCAAGATAGTAGCCATGGTTGTATGTACGACCATTAGCTACAAACTGCACCGGTGGCAGTTCACCATTTGCAATCTTACTCATCAGTGATGACCGGTTGACAACGTTGATGTCATTCAAAGAGTCGGGCATTCCAAAAAAAGCATGCCAAATCCAAGTCTCGTGATCGGCCACCGCTTCAAGGATTATAGTGGAACCCTTTTTTTGTCCGTGGAATTGTCCATGCCATACCTTTGGACAATTATTCCAACTCCAATGCATGCAATCCATTAAGCCAAGCATACCTGGGAACCCGCGAGCTTTGTTCATCTCCAATAGCCTTGCGACATCTTCAGCATTGGGAGTTCTCAAGTACTCCAGGCCAAACACTTGCACAATTCCGACTGCGAAGCGCTTGACACACATGATGGCTTGGCTCTCCCATGGCCAAGTGGTCATCAACTAGATCAGCTGGAATACCGTATGCCAACATACGCAAAGCGGCTATCACCTTCTGAAAGGTGCTATGCCCGAGCTCTCCGGCGGCATTCCTCCTCTGCTGAAAAAACTGGTCATGGCTCGCTAGTTTCTCTGCAATGCGCCTGAACAACTCGGTGCTCATCCTAAACCGGCGAGAAAGTACGATTCGGGCTATGTGGGATTCTCCACAAAATAGTGCCTCATCAATCTGTTATGGCCATCAATCCTATCTCTCCAAATTTTCTGCCGACCCATAACCGAACCACCGTGCTTCGGCTTTTTATTGATGTGCATAGCTAGGATCATTGCAAGATCCTCCTCCTCTTCCATATCAAATTCTTCTTCAGAAGTGTCATAGCCCGAACTCATCTAAATTGTTCAAAACTAGGCTATAAACAACATGCACCCAATTTCATGCAAAAATGTGCAAGTTGGAAGCAATACATACCTTGCGGGCGCTTTGTCGAACACCTTGCAGGCGTCAAAGCGGCGGTGGGCGGCCGGGCGCTGTTCGTCTGACACTGTCGCGCGCGATGGCGGTGCTGACCAGAGAGAGAGGGAGGAAGCCGCGACAGCGCGGGAAGAGACCGGGGAAGCGTCGGAACGGTCGCCGGAAAAAATGGGGTGGTGCGGGGCGGCGGCGGCGGCGCGGCTGGATGGGTTGGTGGAGTGAGAGCGAGCGCTCGAGAGTCCAGCGCGCGAGAGCGGGCACAGCAAATAAACGGCGCGCGATGGCGTTTCCGTCCGCGCGCTGAATTACATATGCCGCGCGCGCGGTTTTTGCGCGTCCGCTGGAGCGCCGGGAACGATAGCGCGCGCGCTAAAACCACTACTTTTTCGGTGCCGCATGTTTATAGCGCGTCTGTTGGAGACGCTCTAAGACGAGGGTGCCCTTGCTTCAACTCCTATGGCAGTGGCAGTTCTGGGCACGTACATGGGTGTTGCCAAACGGGGTTACAATCCCATGTCCAGGTCACCTCCCAGCAACACCGATCTGATGAATCGACTTTGTCCGGCTGCGCACCAGCATGCCTGCGAACTCGGCCAGATAGGCTGGCGCGGCATGGTTTGTTGATCCGGTATACGTGGATCCTTGTAACATCTCAATTTTCATTTTGGATGTTATACATAAATTATCTTATGCATATCATGTTTATTCTTGCATTTGGCTGACATCCTAGAAATCTTAAGCAACTCGAGGACCAAAGGAGAGAGTTGGAGGTTTCACAAAAATTATATTTGAATTTATTTCAAATTTAAAGAAAGGATAATTTGATTATTTTTTTATTTTTCTCTCCAATTATTTCCAATATTAAAAGTAAATAAGAGAAGATAATACGACTTCTTCAAATTAAAGAAATATTGGAAAAGGAATTTTAAAATCAAATTATGTAATTTCTGATATTTTATTTGAATTAGAAAAATATGCATTTTTGAAAATTGTGTTCTTAGGCCAGAAAAAGGTTCACTTTGTTCTAAATATTGTATTTAGACGGTGAAAATTGTTTTGGTATTTTTTTAGAATTTTTTTATATTTTATTAGGAATTTTTCTTCAGGCGAAATTACTTTAAAAAAAAGTTCCGTCGCCCGACTGGGCCAAAGGCCCAGCTGAGCAGGCCGCGAAGCCCAGCCGCACTGCCGCCGTGGAGACGCCGGACTCCCGGAGGAGTTCGACTCGTCGCTCCCTCGTCGACCCCTCTCCAAATCGAGAGCTGGGGGGGGAGGGGGGGGGGCTTTATAAGCCGCCTTGAGGCCGCCGCCTTCCCCTCGTCCCGTCGAACCCCGCCGAGTGCCGCCGGCGCCGAACCCTGCCGCCGTCGCCCCGCAGCCGCCCGCCGCCCGTGCCGCCGCCCGTAGCCGCTCGACGCCGCCGATCCGCCACCGGTTTTTCTCTGAAAACCGTTAGAACCGTTGGTTCTTCGGTTATTTTTTATTTCCGGCTTTTTTTATATTACGGTTTTTAGATCGGTTTCGTTTGGTTTATATAATTAGCGGACGTTCGTCCGTTCGTTCGTTTTAATGAACGCTTTTCGCCATGTTAGTTCAGAGAGCGGACGTTCGTTTGTTAGTTTTTTTCTTTTTAGTTTTTTTCAGCCAGGGACCTATCTGTGATTATTTTTATTGCAATTTAGTCCCTGGTATTTAAATTAACATAATTGTTTACTCGTTTATCCAAATTAGATGACACCAGCGCCAAAATCTTCGTACCGTTATGTTCTTTCCAGTTAACCAACTTGAACATGATTTTGGTACTGTAAAATTTGAGTTTAGTCCAGATTAGTAAACGATCCTGTTTCGTTCGTATTTTGAGTTTCGTTACTCCGCTTGAGTTGAATCTTTTTGCAAATCATAGGTAATCACATGTACCTACTGCTAAGATCTAATTCACATGTTAATATTGCTGTTAGGTTTTGACTCTCGTTATTTTAAGCCGTTTGCTTGTTTCGTGTTTGATTTGGATCTTTCCCTGGTTTTTCTCGTGTTTCAATTGAGTGATTGCTTATGTATGCTATTGTTTGTCTACGCTAGATTACCCGGAGTGCGAAGCTTGTTACTACGAATCTCTAGAGTTTGCAGATCGTCGGTAAGGCAAGTTACACTTTGATCATACTCTTTTATACCCAGTTTTTACTATGCATCAATATTTCCCCTCCGATATTTGCATGAGTAGGATTGGGAACATGTGGTTTTGGTTGTAGTGCTTAAGGTAGGAACCTAATACCTTTTGATCACCCCGAGAATATACGTTATGCTTATTTGTTTCTTAGCCATGCTCGTAGACGGGGATTGGATCGTGATTTCACACATGGAAGTTTGAGAGTTATTTAATTATGGACAACACTAAGGTGACAACTTTAATATACATCTAGGTGGATTGGTTGAGGCACCTGGGGAACCCACTGTTGCCTGTTTTTGGAAATCCCGGAGTACCCGTGTGATTATCCTATGGAATGTCACCCGGGCTCAAAGGGATCATAAGATTATTCATACTAGAAACTTCCGTGTGCAATCACAAGCCGTTATGGACTCTGGCATAGTTGAGTAAGTTGCGTGAGCTCTTGAGGAGGTAGACTAGCAGATGTAGGGGATGTAGGTGGTACTGTCTACCCGGAGTAGAGAGTTAATGCTTCAGAAAGGCTATGTCTCGATCATCCGATCATGGATGCGGTTGAGTCTTGTGGGGAAAAGTGTGCAAACCTCTGCAGAGTGTATAGACTAATCATGGTTAGCGGTGCCCCAGTTATGGACTTCTTGACTATCTAGTACTTGAATCTATTGATGTGATCTCGTCACGTTACTTCAATTAATTTGATTTGGGTTAATGATGATACTTTTAATTGGGATTTGAGTTGGGGTTACCTTCAAGTAATGGGCAACTTGGGAGTAGTTACATAAATTTATTTCATTGTTGTAGGGAAAAACTCGCTTTATGCAAAACCATGAAACTTACAGCCTCCACCAGCCAAATATTGCATGTAGATATAGCTCTTGCATTTCATTGCTTTACAGTGTAACTACGCCAGCATATTTCATGTGCTGACCCGTTTCTGGCTGCAACGTCTTATGTTGTAGACTACTCGGACGACGAGTAAGGTGCGATAGGTCGTTGGTTTGCACTCAGCTATGCCGTTGGAGTTGATGGACTCATTTACCTTCGAAGCTACCGCAATTATTTAGTTTAGATGGCCTTCAGCCATGATATTTTTGTGTAATCATACTCTTCATGAGGACTTGATGTAATAAGTGTGTGATTGAAACTCTGTAACAATTCCTCGAGTACTGTGTGTGTCAGCATTACCGGTCCAGGGATGACACTGATGCACAGAGACTTGACCGTTTGAGGTCTGGTCGCTACAAGATGGTATTAGAGCACATGCTGACTTTAGGATGCGACCACTAGAATTTGCCATAGGATTATATTCTCTACACATTTCTAATTCTCCTCTCTTTCTACTCTATAGATGGCGGATCCGAGGAACAAGTTCACTCAGCCGGATGATGAAACCCCTTTCGGAAAGCACTTGAAGGAAGTTACTAAGTATCTGAACATTGGACTACCAAGCTTCACGGGGACTTTCTCTACATCAGTACTGGAAGAGGAGCGCTGGAAGATCAAAGTCTGGGTACCTGGGAGGACATTTGCACCAACAATGAAGCCTATTGATTTCTACCTAGATGCACCAAGCTGGAGTATAGGAAAGAGCATGGTCGCACATATCACCTTTGGACGCATATGTGAGGTGTATCACAAGGAGCTGGAGAATACCATCTACAAGATATGTGGCCGCCGAGATGACAAATGGGATATGATTCATACCAGGAGGGATGTATCAATTGCATCTTACATTCAAGAGATGGGAGATCATATTCGTCGATAGGAGAATCAACAAATTATCCACATGAAGAAGATCAAGAAACTGGTGAGGAGAAAGAACGAGCTGGAGGTGGAACTCAAGTCTACATGTGATGGATACGAGGAAGAGATTGTTGTACTTGAGAAGAATGAAGACCTGAAGAAGAAGCTAGGAGTATTCATGGGAGACCCTACGCCAAAGGAGGACAACCACCCAGAAGACTACATCATCATCGACGACACCGACTCCGACTGGGATAGTGATGATGATTATGAAGACGAAGCTGGAGCAGATATCATGGAGTCTTCATCTGATGAAAATTTCCAGGCGACCACCATTGTAATTAGTAGTATTTCCCTCCAAGTAGTTAGCAACGATCGAGTTTGTAATCATAGGTTAGACCGCTTTGAGTGGTCTTGTGTTCTACTGATTGAAGTGAAATTGATTATGTTTGTCTCATGAGCATTATGGGTAGTGAATCTCTCTTAGACCCCATTCTATTCTGATTTCTCACCCCTTCTAACCCAACAGATGCCTCCAATACGTGACAATGGGTTTGCCTTCCCACTGGAGCTCACTCAGTTGATCCAGTAGCAGAATGCCTTGATGCAGATATTAGTTCAGAATCAGAACCAAGGCAACAGTAACAACAACAACAACCCACCACTGATACGTCTCCAACGTATCTATAATTTATGAAGCATTCATGCTATTATATTATCTGTTTTGAATGTTTATGGGCTTTATTATACACTTTTATATGATTTTTGGGACTAACCTATTAAACGGAGGCCCAGCCCATATTGCTGTTTTCTTGCCTATTTCAGTGTTTCGAAGAAAAGGAATATCAAACAGAGTCCAAACGGAATGAAACCTTCGGGAAAGTTATTTTTGGAATAGAAGCAATCCAGGGAACTTGGAGTGCAAGACAGGGAAGCTTCGAGGAGGCCACGAGATAGGGGGCGCGCCCACCCCCTGGGTGCGCCCTCCACTCTCGTGGGCCCCTCGTGGCTCCCCCGACCGACTTCTTTTGCCTATATATTCCCATATACCCTAAAAACATCGAAGACAACAATAGATCGGGAGTTCCGCCACCGCAAGCCTCTGTAGCCACCAAAAACCTCTCGGGAGCCCGTTCCGGCACCCTGCCGGAGGGTGAAACCATCACCGGTGGCCATCTTCATCATCCCGGTGCTCTCCATGACGAGGAGGGAGTAGTTCACCCTTGGGGCTAAGGGTATGTACTGTTGGGGAACGTAGCAGAAATTCAAAATTTTCTACGCATCACCAAGATCAATGTATGGAGTAACTAGCAACAAGAGAGGGAAGGGAGAGCATCTTCATACCCTTGAAGATCGCTAAGCGGAAGCGTTACAAGAACGCGGTTGATGGAGTCCTAGTCGCGGCGATTCAAATCGCGGAAGATCCGATCTAGCGCCGAACGGACGGCGCCTCCGCGTTCAACACACGTACAGCCCGAGGATGTCTCCTCCTTCTTGATCCAGCAAGGGGAGAGGACAAGTTGAGGGAGAACTCCAGCAGCACGACGGCGTGGTGGCGATGGAGCTCGTGGTTCTCCGGCAGAGCTTCGCTAAGCACTACGGAGGAGGAGGAGCAGTTGGAGGAGGAGTGGGCTGCGCTAGAGGAAGGGTTACGACTCCCATGCGCCTCCCCACTATATATAGGGGTGGAGGGGGCTGGTTTCTTGCCCTCCAAGTCCATTGGGGCGTTGGCAAAGGTGGGGGAATGAAATCCCATCATTTCCCTACCCCACCGATTGTTATCCCCCCTTTTTAGGGATCTTGATCTTATCCCTTCGGGATATGATCTTATTCCTTCTAAGGGGGGATCTTGGTGCGCCTTGACCAGGGGTGTGGGGCCTTTCCCCCACTACCCACGTTCATGTGGGTCCCCTCATGCAGGTGGGCCCCACTCCAGAACCTTCTAGAACCTTCCCGGTACAATACCGAAAAATCCCGAACATTTTCTTGTGGCCAAAATAGGACTTCCCATATATAAATCTTTACCTCCGGACCATTCCGGAACTCCTCGTGACGTCCGGGATCTCATCCAGGACTCCGAAAAACCTTCGGTAACCACATACTATTTCTCATAACAACTCTAGCGTCACCGAACCTTAAGTGTGTAGACCCTACGAGTTCGGGAACCATGCAGACATGACCGAGATATCTCTCCGGCCAATAACCAATAGCGGGATCTGGATACCCATATTGGCTCCCATATGTTCCACGATGATCTCATCGGATGAACCACGATGTCAAGGATTCAAGCAATCCCGTATACAATTCCCTTTGTCAATCGGTACGTTACTTGCCCGAGATTCGATCGTCGGTATCCCAATACCTCGTTCAATCTCGTTACCAGCAAGTCACTTTACTTGTTCCGTAATGCATGATTCCGTGACTAACTACTTAGTCACATTGAGCTCATTATGATGATGCATTACCGAGTGGACCCAGAGATACCTCTCCGTCACACGGAGTGACAAATCCCAGTCTCGATTCGTGCCAACCCAACAGACACTTTCGGAGATACCCTTAGTGCTCCTTTATAGCCACCCAGTTACGTTGTGACGTTGGCACACCCAAAGCATTCCTACGGTATCCGGGAGTTGCACAATCTCATGGTCTAAGGAAATGATACTTGAGATTAGAAAAGCTTTTAGCAAACGAACTACACGATCTTGTGATATGCTTAGGATTGGGTCTTGTCCATCACATCATTCTCCTAATGACGTGATCACGTTATCAATGACATCCAATGTCCATGGTCAGGAAACCATAACCATCTATTGATCAACGAGCAAGTCAACTAGAGGCTCACTAGGGACATGTTGTGGTCTATGTATTCACACATGTATTACGGTTTCCAGTTAATACATTTATAGCATGAACAATAGACAATTATCATGAACAGGGAAATATAATAATAACCATTTTATTATTGCCTCTAGGGCATATTTCCAACATGTGCTAGTAGCTATGTGTTTGATCTCTCTCTCTCGTGTTCTCTCTATGGCACGATCTTGATGTATCGCGAGCTTTGCTATTATAGTTGGATCTTATGATGTTTCTCCCCCCTCTATTCTCTTGTGATGAATTGAGTTTTCCCTTTGAAGTTATTTTTTCAGATTGAGTCTTTAAGGATTTGAGAACACTTGATGTATGTCTTGTCTTGCTTATCTGTGGTGACAATGGGATATTCACGTGATCTACTTGATGTATGTTTTGGTGATCAACTTGCGCGTTTCGCCCATGAACCTATGCATAGGGGTTCGGACACGTTTTTGTCTTGAATCTCTGGTAGAAACTTTGGGGCACTCTTTGAAGTACTTTGTGTTGGTTTAATAGATGAATCTGAGACTGTGTGATGCATATCGTATAATCATGCCCACGGATACTTGAGGTGACAATGGAGTATCTAGGTGACATTAGGGTTTTGGCTGATTTGTGTCTTAAGGTGTTATTCTAGTATGAACTCTATGATAGATTGAACGGAAAGAATAGCTTCATGTTATTTTACTACGAACTCTTGAATATATAGAACAGAAAGGATAACTTTGAGGTGGTTTCGTACCCTACCATAATATCTTCGTTTGTTCTCCACTATTAGTGGCTTTGGAGTGACTCTTTTGTTGCATGTTGAGGGATAGTTATATGATCCAGTTATGTTATTATTGTTGAGAGAACTTGCACTAGTGAAAGTATGAACTCTAAGCCTTGTTTCCTACCATTGCAATACCGTTTACGATCACTTTTATCATTAGTTACCTTGCTGTTTTTATAATTTCAGATTACAAAAACCCATATCTACTATCCATATTGCACTTGTATCACCATCTCTTCGCTGAACTAGTGCACCTATACAATTTACCATTGTATTGGGTGTGTTGGGGACACAAGAGACTCTTTGTTATTTGGTTGCAGGGTTGCTTGAGAGAGACCATCTTCACTACAAAAAAAAGACACATCCGTGACATTTTGGGCCGAACGAATTTTTTTTCTGTCATACATATGACACTTCTATGACGATAATTGGGACAAAACCCGGTATCATCATAGATGTGGTGGGCTCCAACTTCTATGACAAAAAATCATGATAGAAAATGGGTTTTTCATCCTGGGCGGGCCGGAGACGCAGCTGCATGACATTCTTTGGGCCATCCATGACGGAAAAAACCGTGGTAGAAGCGAGGGGGAGGAAAATTTCGGGGAGTTGCCGGTTATGGTGGGAGGTCGGGGGCCGACCGATGCGTGTTTCTCTCGTACACATACGCGTGTGTGTGCGAGGCGTTGGCTCTAACTGAACCCGAGCGAGGCGTTGGGCTCTAACTGAACCCGAGCGATTGCACTGTAGGCTACGCGTTGCTTAACCCGAGCGATCGATCGATGGCTGTTAACTGAACCCGATGGAGCGATTCCTTCGCTACTGCTGCTAACTGAAGCCGATCGATTGGATGAACAGTGAGCGTTGTAGGGGGGAATTGGATGAATAGTGAGCGGTGGCGTTGCCTCTGGATGAACAGGACCCTGTGGTGTGGAGGGCTGGATGAACAGTAGACGGTGGAGGGGTGGCTGTGGAGGGGTGGTTGAACAGGACCCCGTGGTGTGGAGGGTTGGATGAACAGTAGATGGTGGAGGGGTGGTTGAACAGTAGCCGGTGGAGTAGCGCGCGGTGGAGGCTGGATGAACAGGAGCACGTGGAGGCTGGAGGAGGTCGACGGTAGCCCGTGGACGCTGGAGGAGGTCGACGGTGGAGATGAACAGTATCCCGTGGAGTCCCGTTTTGCGGTACGTCACACCCCTCCCGATGAACAGGACCCCCGTTTCAACCGTAGCGCACCAACACAAGTCTGTTTCGTCCGTTTTGCAGTACACCACACCCCTTCCGATCAACAGGACCCCCGTTTCGACCGTAAGAGGTCCGTTTCCTCTGTTTTGCGGTACGCCACACCCCTCCCGATCAACAGGACCCCGTTCCGAACATAGGAGGTCCGTTTTCTCCGTTCTGCGGTACGCCAAGCCTTGTTTCCATCGCCTGTTCCGTCCAAGCCCTCCCGACGAACACGACCACGCATTCTATTCTGACCCAGCCGGTTGGCTCCCACGCGTTTCGTTGCCTCCCGATGAACACGACGCATTCCGTTGCCTCCCCATGAACACGACGCGTTTCGTTGCCTCCCCATGAACACGACGCATTCTGTTGTCTCCCCATGAACACGACGATGACGCTGTTACTCCGTTCCGACACAGCCATATACACGATCCCTCGTCGTACGTATGCGCGAGTACACGTTCGAGACCCCGCCCGTATGTACACATACGTGGCCGTATTTTTTTTCTTGCACCCTGGCCGCTACGTACGTGTACAAGCTACGTGCGCGCCTCTACTATGACACGTGCGCGCCTCTATATCCACCAGTATATATGTACGTACACGTTCATGACCAGAATGACAATGCTACGTACACTTCGACCATGTGGGTCCCGACTGTCAGGCACTTCCTTGCCTGCGAAGATGTAGCTGGTCCGTTTTGAAAAAAAATGTAGCTGGTGGGTCCCAGCAGTCAAAGGGACGAATCATTTTTTTTGCCCGGACGCACTTCCTTTGCGTGCGAAGATGTAGCTGGTGGGTCCCAGCAGTTAGGGGGGCGAATCGTTTTTTTTTTGCCCGGACGCACTTCCTTGCGTGCGAAGATGTAGCTGGTGGGTCCCAGCAGTCAGGGGGGCGAATCATTTTTTTTTGCCCAGACGCACTTCCTTGCGTGCGAAGATGTAGCTGGTGGGTCCCAGCAGTAAGGGGGAAACTTTTTTTTGCGAAATACGGTGGCCCGTCCGATGGGTCCCCGCTGTCAGGTGGAGGAATCATTATTTTCCGCGTAATAAGGAGGCACTTCCTTGCTGCGGCCATGGACCCAGCTGTCAGCCTCTCCACGTACAGTCCAAGTCCGATGGAAGTCGTTCCTTGACCACATTGACCACGTCGCAGCGAGAGCACCACGGCGGTGGATGACGGCGAGGCCTAAGAAGGGGACGACTCGGAGCCGGGGAAGACGCAGCAATCGGTGCCCACGCAAAGAGGAGTACGAGGGTTCACGGGTTCGGCTGCGGTGTGAGGCTATTGTCTCCACAGAATAACAGGGGGTGTGTGTGAGTAGAGGGATGGCCTGGCCAGCGGTGGGAGTAGTAGGGGGCGGTGAGGCCTCCGCGGCATCACAGCCGGCCACGGGGGGCAGGAGCACGCGGCACGACCGGCGCTGGTTTGGACGGCTGGAGCAAGAAGAACAGAGGTTGAAGAAGCACTACAACCGTTGGATGAACATCGTACGGTAACAGGAGCTAGAATTGTTCATATTGACTAAGTTGACAAAGCCCTCCGTCCCCGTCAACTTGGTAGGCCCACAAGTCACCCTCCCAGTATGCTGGGTTCCAGCTGGCAGGGGGTATTCATTTTTTTGTGCGTAATAAGGAGGCACTTCCTTGCGTGCGAAGATAGCTGGTGGGTCTGACAAGTCAGCGGGGGGGCACGTTTTTCGCGAAATACAGAGGCCCTTCCGGTGGGTCCCAGATGTCAGGTGGAGGAATCATTATTTTGCGCGTAATAAGGAGACATTTCCTTGTGTGCGGCCGTGGACCCAGCTGTCAGCCTCTCCACGCATAGTCTACTTCCGATGGTGTCATTCGTTGACTACCACGCCGCGCCGAGCACATCCAAGGTGGTGGACGACAGCGATGCCCCGGACAGCAACGAGTCGGAGATGGGAAGATGCGGGAGTAGAGTCGCAGACGGAGAGGTTACGAGGGTTAACTGGTTCTAGTGCGGTTTGGTTCGGCAGTCGGTGGAGAAGAACAGGAGGTGTGGAGGGGTGGAGGGATGGCCTGGCCAACGGTGGAGTAGCGCTTCATAGCGAAGCGTGCTAAGCAGAGCTGCTAGCAGCAGGAGGCGGGAGGTGGTCCCGGCTGCGCTGGAGGAAGAAGACGAGAGATTGAAGATGGATGCCGGTCGTTGGATGTAAATCCAACGGCTAACATGTCAGAATCATTTGTTGACTAAATAGACAACAACTTGCGTTGGCTTCGACCTATTAGCCAACATTTCAGCCTCCAAAAATGTGCCACGTATTCAACCCATCTTTTCAGAATTTACATTTTTTTGCGCGGAAGAATTTACAGTCAATTTGATCTTTTTTTTGAATTACAGCCATTAGCTGGGTTGGGTGAACAATTAATGTAGTGTCAATGCGGCCCATTTATTTTATTTCCTAAAAAAATTACAGGCCATTTGCACTTTATCTAGATACACGATTTTGCTGGGCTGATTCTAATTATAATGTTGGGTTGGGCCAGCAATGTTATCAAAAAATAAAAAAGGGCTGAGCATTTTGTTATAAATATATTTAAATAATAAGTGATATTATTACATTCGTCCTTAAATCTTACCAAGCTTTTGTACACAATCACTGGGATTTTCATGCCAAAACAATCCAGGATTTTATTTGTTAAGAAATGATTTTCATAAGTTAATATGATGTGGGATATTGTTTTCTTACATATGTAAGTATCTGTTAAATATATGATGACAATAAAAATAATATATAATAACATATAAAATAATTTAAATATATATAATATAGTTAGAAGGGAAACATAAGTTGTACCTGGCGTTCCTATTCTTATGTAGAAAAATAGAACAGACCTCTGCATTTTCTTCAAAAAAACACATAAACTGGGCTGCCAAAAATAAAACCTCGGATGGGAGGTCCATAGGCCGGTCGATACATGACGGCCCTAAGAAAATACAAACAGGCCCTCCCATCCGAGGTCGTGGGCTGCGCATGTTAAAAATGAAAGCCTAGACGGCGCAGCCCAAAACCACGTCCAACACTTGCCAAAACTGCGTCCCTCGTTTTCTCTGTGTTTCGCACACTCGACATTGTGTGGGCATTTTGACTGTGCATCATATGAAGATGTGCTATGCATTAAAGTTGATCAGCATGATGTTAACTGGCTGGTAGTTCCAATTTCGACCATGAATAAAACTTCCAACATGATGTTAACACTGTTTGAAAAGGCCGTGTTAATATAAATGCTCTTCCTCTGAAAGTTGCAGTTTCTTATCTGAAACTGAACTTGCAGTTTCTTATCTGAAACTGAAACTTGCAGTTTCTTCTCGTCTGCACTTTTATACTCCGATGAAACTACATTTTTTAAGTGCTAAAAATAGATCTCTAGAATTCATAAAATTCTTCAGATGCTCAATACTGCAAATCTAAAATTCAAAAGACATTCATATATGAAAGTACTCTCAAAATACACAACACAATTCACAATTCACAACCTGCAAATACTGACAACCCTAAGCTCCTCCTGACAATTCACAGCCTGCCCGACTATTGGGTTGGGGGGTGGGGGGAAGCCCCCTCCTATTCCTCGGCGGCAGACAGCCGCCCCGTGATATGATGTGAACGGCGAGCGAGACGATGGCGGGAAAGCATCGTCGGGCCAACTGCTTTTCTCCTCTTGCAGTTGGGTTTGGTCGACGAACACTCCACCGGCTCGCTCTGGCAGGACACCCTCACAAATGGCACTCTGTAGATGCTCGGTCCTTCAATCTCTAGTGGATGCTCCATCTGGGATCGATACTCCCACCACCGCTCCCTCACGATCGGATTCAGTGAATCTGTTTGCTCCATGGCCCACAGGAGCAGCTCTATGTACTCCGGCGCGACTGCCTCCGGGAGTATCGCCGCCTTTTCGCTCTGTTGCAGATATTTGGCCATGGATGTCGCCATCGCCGCTAGTTGGTCCGTGTTGTCAAACCAAGACTGTATCTCCAACATCCTAGCTAGCTTCACAGGGTCGCCGTCTGTGATCCTCACGTATCGGTTGTACTCCTACATCGATCTACTTCTCCACAGCGCCTTCACTCGCCGGCGGTGGTTTTTGAATGGAGGATGAGAGGAGCAGCGCTGGTTTTGGATTAGAACGGGAGAGGAGCGACGCTGGTTTTGGACTGGAACAGGAGAGGGGCGGTGGTTCTGAAATGGAAGAGGAGAGGAGCGGTGCTGGATTTAGATTGGAACAGGAGAGGAGCGACGGTGGTTTAAGAGGAGAAGAGCGGAAGAGCGGCGCTGGTCTTGGAAGTATTTTTTTGTTGTTTTGCGTATTGTGGGTCAAAGTTTGACCACGTACTGTATGTGACAAGCAAAATGTGAATGCATGTCACCAAAAATTGTATTGTTTGGTTCGTATCTGAATGTACTTTCAAATTATATTATTTTTGCAACCTATAACATATATTTTATGTGCGAAAATCATGGTCAATTATGACCCAGAATAAAAGGGAGACTAGTTAATGTGGGATCGCTTTCTTAATTGAAGGGTAAATTGATTTTGATTTTGATCCGGTCACAGCGCGTCGGCCCTCTCGCCCAATCCTAAATCGCTGCCGCACGCTCCTCTCCCTCTTCTCCATTGAAAAACCACCTCCTCTCCTCTCCATCATCTCCATTCCAAAACCACCGTCTCGCCTCTCCCTCTTCTGATCTTCTCCATTGCAAAACCACCTCCTCTCCTCTCGATCATCTCCATTCCAAAACCACCGTCTCGCCTCTCCCTCTTCTGATCTTCTCCATTGCAAAACCACCTCCTCTCCTCTCCATCATCTCCATTCCAAAACCACCTCCTCTCCTCTCGATCATCTCCATTCCAAAACCACCGTCTCCCCTCTCCCTCTTCTGATCTTCTCTCCATTGCAAAACCACCTCCTCTCCTCTCCATTCCAAAACCACCTCCTCTCCTCTCCCTCTTCTCTATTGCAAGACCACCGTCTCTCCTCCCATCTTCCAAAGCTAGCACCGGACCACTCAGAACGACATCTATGGAGAGGATGCAGCAGCGAATCAGGCAGATCACCGGCGGCGACCAGGCAAAGTTAGCCAGGTTGAAGGAGATCATTAGTTGATTTGACAATGAGTGGGAGATTTAGAGGACGGTGCAGGCCATGTGGCAATGTATGTGAAAGAGCGAGACGGCGGCGATGAGGGCGGCGATGTACATGTACTCCTCGGCGGCAGTCACACCGCAGTCCTCCAAGTTCATCGAGTATCTCCTATGGGCGATGGAGCAGACAGATTCGCCCGAGGCGACAGTCAGGCGAAGGTGGTGGGCATACAGGTCGAAGGTCGAGCACCCAGAGGATAACGAATCGATCGAGTATGGTGTGCCATTCGTGAGGGTGCACAGCCAGCCAGAGCCACAGGATTATTCGTTCTCCCACGGCAAGAGGAGGCCGGATAGCGCGTCGTCGCTTCCCCGCCGTTCTCCACGGTTCCCTCAACGCTCGCCTCATTTCAACGACGGGGCGGTAGGGTTTAAGGTAAGCTTCGCACTAACCTAATCTTCCACCTGCTCATGCTTACAATCAGTGTGACAGCTAATGAAAATCATGCTTACAATCAGTCTCCGAGTACTACGCCAATCACCCTAAAATAGCTCTGGACCTTTGGGTCAAAGTTGTGACATAGTGTACAAATAAAGAAAAATAGATTGGTGCTTCTTTCAGAAAATAGTACTCCCTAGAAAACTGCCAATATAAGCTACTAGTATTTGGTTAGAGGATTTGCTGCCGAGAAAGATCTGTCCACAGAGAGCGCCACACACCCCATTGGTGGTGGTGGATGCCAATGCGTGCATGCAGCATGGTTGGTGTCGGTAATTTTTACTTGGCACACCTCGCACTCTGCATATATGCCGGTTCCATACGTACATTTGTGCAGTTCCACCAAAATGCAGCTGAATAACCCTGTTTGCGCTGATAATGAAAAAGCGTAATTACATTATAGTGGTACTAGTTGATGAAACACACAAAATAAGTAGAAGAAAATATTGCGATAGTATCATAGTATGCCATGCTGCGAGGGCGAGATGGGCCCTGCGACGCCTCATATGGTACGCCTCATACTGGACATCATCCCAAGTCTCCCAGATACACCTTCTGCCAGTGATGAACATCAGTGTACGGCAGTAGTACAAGGAGGTGC
The DNA here is from genome assembly GCA_963921465.1 of Triticum timopheevii. Taxonomy (NCBI): domain Eukaryota; kingdom Viridiplantae; phylum Streptophyta; class Magnoliopsida; order Poales; family Poaceae; genus Triticum; species Triticum timopheevii. Next base: position 618,758,265 of record OY997268.1, on the reverse strand, counting down.
CTTGAGACATTCAAATCTCTATTTTTGTACATATCAACAAAAATTAAGCACCCCAGTTTGCAGAAACGCTTAAACATTAACAATGGGACTAGTTGATGAAACATACTTTAACAAAGAGGAGCACTTTTTTATCTACATTGGAAATGAAATGATAGAGATGACACTCGCTCTATTTTAACTGTATTATTACTTCATTTTATCAGTGACACTAGGGTCGAGCAGGTGGCAAACGAGGTGTACCGTGCGTCGCAAGGATGGAGGCCGGGGGTGCTTAGACTGGGATGCTGAAGCTGGCTCTTTCAGTCACCAACATGGATGATTCAATTCATGGGACCTTTTGGTGCAGTTCACCTAAAAGGAAGCAATGTCCCGTGAGCTAGTAGCTTCTTCAAAAAAAATTTAAGAAAAGGGCTCCAGCCCCGGTTCCATTTCCATCAGAAAACGAAACCCATAGAGCTTCTTCTTCATTAGTTGCAATAAAATTGAGCAACATCAAGGTTGGTTGTGAAGCTCCTGGAATGCTCAACTATAATTTGGATATCATTTGTGCAGTTCAACTAAGATCGAGCGTGAAATGTATATCTCTGTTTGCACAAAACAGGTGGAAAGGAGGGTGACTAACAAGTGATGAAACATGCATCAAATGAAAAGAAGCATGTTCCTTATCTGAATGGCAATCCTACAAGGACAGTAGCAATTTCTAAAGCAGTGGCATTGCTAGATATTAGTGTGGGCATTAGGATTAACTATGACAACCGTTAAATACGACATTACTTTGGGCACGGGAGAGTAGGCGGACCAGGACAGTTGCATTTCTAACGAAAAGAACCAACTTATCTTAATGGGAAATTTTAGCAGGACATGTAAAGAAGTGCCATTGATTCATATTACTGGAGGCATTACATTGAAAACAACAATGGTTTAACGTGTCCTTACTTTTAATAGTGCGACTGCTACATTTTACCAGTGGCATTACATAAGAGTGGCTCGGGGCAACAAACATCAGAACAGGATATCTGGGTTGGTCCCATTTATGTTCGGTATACCCACCTTATACTGTGTGAGGCTAGCAAACCTAGTGTTGGACTTACTCTGTTGACTTGTCCCCCAGTCCCCACTTTCTTTCCTTTTTCAACCAATAGATCGGGTTTATATTGAGTTTGTACCGCGTTTCCCTTTATTTCCCTATTAGACCTAGAGACCAGTTGGATAGCCAGTCTCTGCTACTTTTCGCCCCCATTATTTCCTCTTTCGACCAAGTCCTAGATTCAGGTAACAAATCCTCCCCCACCCCCACCCCCTTTCTTCCTTGTTTGAACCAAGTAGTACTAGATTCGAGTGCATGAACTAGTTTTACCTCTTAAACGTAAAAAAATAGGTGGTTTTCGAACAGCCGATCGATCCTATCTATGAGGGGGCCTGAGAAATAGTAAAAGTTACAAATGCAGCGACGTTAGGAGATCGGGAAGCAGAGCAAGGCCGGTTTCGAAGGAAGTTATATCTGATGGTCGCCGGGATGTCGCTAGGTGGGCGGCGGGAAGCCGGATCTGCCCACACTACGGCAGCGAGGAAGAAGGGGTCGGAGGCCCTCCCTTGCCAACGGTGCTTGGGAGAGAACGGCAAGGCAGGCTGATCAGGACGCGCCCAGCTGTGGGTAAGAGACGTCGCCGAGGACAACCGCGTGAATGTTGCACCTTCTCACCTTCCCTAGTGGAGAGGATCCGGCTAGATCTGTGACCAGCGGTGAGCAGAGAGAGAGTGTGTGTGGCCACCGCTGTCGTGTTTAGGTCTGGAGAGGCCAAGATAGTGTGAAGAGAGCAACACTAGCAAGCAAGCGCGGAGGCTCCTGCCTATGTAGTGGAGTAGTACTTAGTTTTCTTTTGTCTACTGGAGTCGGCTTCACCTCGTCAATGGCAGTCGAGAAGTCTTCATGCACGTGGCCCGGAGGCGCAGTTGTCGTCATTTTGATCTCAAGAGCCGGATTATAACATATAACATGAAAAAATGCCACATGACAAGAAATCATAACCTCACTGCCCAAAGGAGACAACATGAATCCCGACGGACAAACTAGATGAGGAACAAAGCTCACATTAAAGATAAACTCGTAGAAAATGGGTCCGTCGATAGATGTCCTATTTCACATAGACGGCTTGACCTAGATGGCAGTCGAGTAGTCACTGTTCATGCATGTGCCCCTGATGACCCACAAGTATAGGGGATCTATCGTAGTCCTTTCGATAAGTAAGAGTGTCGAACCCAACGAGGAGCAGAAGGAAATGATAAGCGGTTTTCAGCAAGGTATTCTCTACAAGTACTGAAATAAGTGGTAACAGGTAGTTTTGTGATAAGGTAAATTGTAACGAACAATAAGTAACAAAACTAAATAAGGTGCAGCAAGGTGGCCCAATCCTTTTTGTAGCAAAGGACAAGCCGGAACAAACTCTTATAATAGGAAAAACGCTCCCGACGACACATGGGAATATCGTCAAGCTAGTTTTCATCACGCTCATACGATTCGCGTTCGGTACTTTGATAATTTGATATGTGGGTGGACCGGTGCTTGGGTGTTGTTCTTACTTGAATAAGCATCCCACTTATGATTAACCTCTATTGCAAGCATCCGCAACTACAACAAAAGTATTAAGGTAAACCTAACCATAGCATGAAACATATGGATCCAAATCAGCCCCTTACGAAGCAACGCATAAACTAGGGTTTAATCTTCTGTCACTCTAGCAACCCATCATCTACTTATTACTTCCCAATGCCTTCCTCTAGGCCCAAATAATGGTGAAGTGTTATGTAGTCGACGTTCACATAACACCACTAGAGGTTAGACAACATACATCTTATCAAAATACGAACGAATACCAAATTCACATGACTACTAATAGCGAGACTTCTCCCTTGTCCTCAGGAACAAACGTAACTACTCACAAAGCATATTCATGTTAATAATCAAAGGGGTAATAATGTGCATATAGGATCTGAACATATGGTCTTCCACCAAATAAACCAACTAGCATCAACTACAAGGAGTAATCAACACTACTAGCAACCTACTAGCACCAATCCCGGATTTGGAGACAAGAATTGGATACAAGAGATGAACTAGGGTTTGGAGATGAGATGGTGCTGATGAAGATGTTGATGGAGATTGCCCTCTCCTGATGAGAGGAGCGTTGGTGATGACGATGGTGATGATTTCCCCCTCCCAGAGGGAAGTGTCCCAAGCAGAACAGCTCTGCCGGAGCCCTAGATTGGTTCCGCCAAGTTTCCGCCTCATGCCGGCGGAGTCTCTTCCCGAAAGGTTGCTTCTGATTTTTTTTTCTCATCGAAAGAGCTCATATAGGAGAAGATGGGCATCGGAGAGCCACCAGGGGGCCCACGAGGTAGGGGGCGCGCCCCCCACCCTCGTGAGCAGGGTGTGGGCCCCCTGGCCTTCATCTTTGGCGATGATTTTTCTTTATTTATTTTAAGTTATTCCGTGGAATTTCAGGACTTTTGGAGTTGCGCAGAATAGCCCTCCAATATTTGGTCCTTTTCCAGCCAGAATTCCAGCTGCCGGCATTCTCCCTCTTCATGTAAACCTTGTAAAATAAGAGAGAATAGCCGTAAGTATTGTGACATAACGTGAAATAACAGCCCATAATGCGATAAATATCAATATAAAGCATGATGCAAAATGGACGTATCAACTCCCCCAAGCTTAGACCTCGCTTGTCCTCAAGCGAAAAGCCGATAACAATAAATATGTCCTCATGTTTAGAGGTAGAGGCATCGATAAAAAATAATATACGGACATGAAGGCATCATGATTATTCTCATAACAGCCACATATATAAATTTTGTCATATGATTACTTATGTTAAAGTGATGATCTTTTCACAAAGCCAAAGTATGAATCAGAAACCTTATTGAGCACCAACAAATTATACCCTCAGTCATTGAAGCAATTGCAATTTATCATAACATCGGAAAGAGTCTATGTCAGAGCTTAAAAGCAAGTCCACATACTCAACTATCACTTAGTCCTTCATAATTGCTAACACTCACGCAATACTTGTGGTTACGGAGTTTTAACCGGACACAGAGAAAGATAGGGGCTTATAGTTTTGCCCCACAACCTTTTACCTCAAGGGTAATGTCAACAATAATAATTCATACTCCCCTACATCCAATTAGATATATATACCATGTTCTTTCCAACATGCTGGGCTTGCCAAACGATAAAATGAAAAAGGAAAGGTGAAGATCACCGTGACTCTTGCATAAAGTAGAGGATAATAATAAAAGATAGGCCCTTCACAGAGGGAAGCAGAGGTTGCCATGCGCTTTTATGGTTGGATGCACAAAATCTTAATGCAAAAGAACGTCACTTTATATTGCCCCTTGTATGTGAACCTTTATTATGCAGTCCATCTCTTTTATTGCGTCCACAACAAGTTTGTACAAAGCTTATTTCTCTGCACTAATAAGTCATGCATATTTAGAGAGCAATTTTTATTGCTTGCACCGATGACAACTTACTTGAAGGATCTTACTCAATCCATAGGTAGATATGCTGGACTCTCATGGCTAAACTGGTTTAAGGATATTTGGAAGCACAAGTAGTATCTCTACTTGGTGCTGATAATTTGGCTAGCATGAGGGGGAAAGGCAAGCTCAACATGTTAGAGGAACCATGACAACATACTTTATCTCAGATATAAGAGAACATAACTCATTATGTTGTCTTCCTTGTCCAACATCAACTCTTTAGCATGTCATATTTTAATGAGTGTTCCCAATCATAAAAGATGTCAATGATAATATATCTATATGTGAAACCTCTCTCTCCTCATTACTTCCTATTAATTGCAACGATGACCAAAGCTATATTTGCCAACTCCCAACAACTTTTAATCGTCATACTCTTTCTATCTGAAGTCACTACTTTCAATAAGATCAATATGAGCTCTTTGTTTCTTTTTATTCTCTTCTTTTATTCACTCAAGATCATGGCAAAGTAATCAAGCCCTTGACTCAACACTAATCTTTATTAAATATAGCTCACGGACTCGATTGCATAGAGGGATCATAAAGCAAAACTTCGAAACTAAATCATGCCATGACTTTATTCTACTAAATCAAGATACTACTAATAGGATCGAACTAAGAAAACGGTAAATGTAGAAGTTGTGATGGTGATATGATACCGAGGCACCTCCCCCAAGCTTGGCAGTTGCCAAGGGGAGTGCCCATACCCATGTGATTATGTCTCCTTCTTTGTTGTTGGCGGTGGAGGTGTTGTTGATGATACAAGCTTGTCGTCCACCTTCCATGGCATAGGCTCACCCTCATAGAAGGATGATCGAGTCCCCGGAATCCTCATATCTGCAACGGAAACAGCTCGAAACGAAAACAGAGGATATTTGCGTGATACGGGAATCAAAACCTTCAGGAGAATATATATAATGAATCTTTACTGCCCAAAATACGTATCATGCAAGAAAACGGAGTCTGGAGGGCACACGATGTGCTCACGAGGTAGGGGGGCGCACCCAGAGGGAGGGGGCGCGCCCTCCACCCTCGTGGAGGCCTTGTGTCCTCCCCGGACTGCTACTTATTTTTCTGTTTTTCTAAATATTCCAAAACGGAGTAATATTGCCTTAGAATTTGTTTTGGAGTCGGTTTACTTACCGTAACACATACCTATTCCTTTTCGGAGTCTGAAACGTTCTGGAAAGTGTCCCTTATGTATTCCTCCGGGGTTACGGTTTTAATAATATTAGTTTTAACATTTATAGGATTACCTGAGATATAGTGTTTGATCCTTTGACCGTTTACCACCTTCGGATTTGTGCCTGCGAAGTTGTTGATATTTATGGCACCGAAGCGATAGACCTCCTCGATAACGTAGGGACCTTCCCATTTAGAGAGAAGTTTTCTTGCAAAAAATCTTAAACGGGAGTTGTATAGCAATACATAATCACATACATTAAACTCACGCTTTTGTATCCTTTTGTCATGCCATCTTTTAACGTTTTCTTTAAACAACTTGGCATTTTCATAGGCTTGGGTTCTCCATTCATCAAGTGAGCTAATATCAAATAACCTCTTCTCGCCGGCAAGTTTGAAATCATAGTTGATCTCTTTAATAGCCCAATATGCCTTATGTTCTAGTTCAAGAAGTAAGTGACATGCTTTTCCATAAACCATTTTATACGGAGACATACCCATAGGATTCTTATATGCAGTTCTATAGGCCCATAATGCATCATCAAGTTTATTGGACCAATTCTTTCTAGACCTATTAACAGTCTTTTGCAAAATTAATTTGAGCTCTCTATTACTCAATTCTACTTGACCACTAGACTGTGGGTGATAAGGAGATGCAATTCTATGATTAACGTCATATTTAGCAAGCATTTTACGGAAAACACTATGAATAAAGTGTGAACCACCATCAGTCATTAAATATCTAGGGACTCCAAACCTCGGAAAAATAACTTCCTTAAGCATTTTAATAGAAGTGTTATGATCAGCACTACTAGTTGGAATAGCTTCTACCCACTTAGTAACGTAATCAACAGCAACTAAAATATGTGTATATCCATTAGAGGCAGGAAAAGGTCCCATATAATCAAAGCCCCAAACATCAAATGGTTCAATAACAAGTGAATAATTCACAGGAATTTCTTGACGTCTACTAATATTACCAATTCTTTGACATTCATCACAAGATAAAACAAACTTACGGGTATCCTTGAAGAGAGTAGGCCAATAAAAACCAGATTGCAATACCTTATGTGTAGTTCTATCTCCAGTGTGGTGTCCTCCATAAGCTTCGGAGTGACACTTGCGTAGGATCTGTTCCTGTTCATGCTCAGGTACACAACATCTAATAACACCATCTACCCCTTCTTTATAAAGATGTGGGTCATCCCAAAAGTAATGCCTTAAATCATAAAAGAACCTTTTCTTTTGTTGGTATGTGAAGCTAGGTGGTATAAATTTAGCAACAATATAATTAGCATAATCAGCATACCATGGAGTGCTACGAGAAGTGCTTATGACATTTAATTGTTCATCAGGAAAGCTATCATCAATAGGTAGTGGGTCATCAAGAACATTCTCTAACCTAGATAAGTTATCTGCAACGGGGTTCTCAGCTCCTTTTCTATCAACAATATGCAAATCAAATTCTTGCAGCAAGAGAACCCATCTAATAAGTCTAGGTTTAGCATCTTTCTTTTCCATAAGATATTTAATAGCAGCATGATCGGTGTGAATAGTTACTTTAGAATCAACAATATAGGGTCTGAATTTATCACAAGCAAATAGAACTGCTAAAAGTTCCTTTTCGGTAGTAGCATAATTTCTTTGAGCATTGTCTAGAGTCTTACTAGCATAATGGATAACATTTAACTTCTTATCAACTCTTTGCCCTAGAACAGCACCTACAGCATAATCACTAGCATCACACATAATTTCAAAGGGTAAATTCCAATCAGGTGGCTGAACAATAGGTGCAGAGACTAATGCTTTCTTAAGTATTTCAAATGCTTCTACACAATCATCATCAAAGACAAATGGTACATCTTTTTGTAATAAATTAGTCAGAGGCTGAGAAATTTTTGAAAAGTCCTTAATGAACCTCCTACAAAATCCGGCGTGACCAAGGAAACTTCTTATACCTTTGATGTCCTTGGGACATGGCATCTTTTCAATAGCATCAACCTTGGCTTTATCGACTTCAATACCTCTTTCAGAAACTTTGTGCCCCAAGACAATACCTTCATTAACCATAAAGTGGCACTTTTCCCAATTCAAGACAAGATTAGTTTCTTCACATCTCTGCAAAACTCGATCAAGATTGCTCAAGCAATCATCAAAAGAGGATCCATAGACGGAAAAGTCATCCATGAAAACCTCACAAATCTTTTCACAAAAATCAGAGAATATAGCCATCATGCATCTTTGAAAGGTAGCATGTGCATTACATAAACCAAAAGGCATACGTCTATAAGCAAAAGTACCAAAAGGGCATGTAAAAGTAGTCTTTGATTGATCTTTAGCCGACACAGGTATTTGAGAGAAACCAGAATAACCTTCTAGAAAGCAATAATGTGTATGTTTGCATAATCTTTCTAGCATTTGATCAATAAAAGGTAAGAGGTAATGATCTTTCTTAGTAGCTTTATTTAATTTGTGGAAATCAATTACCATCCTATAACCTATGATAATTCTTTGCGGGATCAATTCATCTTTATCATTAGGGACAACAGTAATACCTCCCTTCTTAGGGACGCAATGGACAGGACTTACCCACTGACTATCAGCAACGGGATAAATTATACCTGCCTCCAGAAGCTTGAGTATTTCCTTTCTTACCACTTCTTTCATTTTAGGATTCAAACGCCGTTGAGGATCACAAACTGGTTTGGCATCCGCTTCCAAATTTATTTTATGCTGACATAGAGTGGGACTAATGCCCTTAAGATCATCAAGAGTATATCCAATAGCGGCACAGTGCTTCTTCAGAGTTTTCAATAATCTTTATTCTTCATGCTCTAAAAGGTTAGCACTAATAATAACAGGATAAATTTTCTTTTCATCCAGATAAGCATACTAAAGATTATCAGGCAACGGTTTAAGCTCAAACACGGGATCACCCTTGGGTGGAGGAGGGTCCCCTAGGATTTCAACGGGCAAATTGTGTTTCAGAATAGGTTCCTGTTTAAAGAATACTTCATCTATTTCCCTTCTTTCATTCATAAACATATCATTTTCATGGTCTAGCAAATAGTGTTCCAAAGGATCACTAAGAGGCACGGCAATAGAAGCAAGACCAATAATTTCATCCTTACTAGGCAATTCTTCCTCACGATTTTGTTTACTAAATTTAGAGAAATTAAACTCATGAACCATATCATCCAAGCCAATAGTAACAACATTCTTTTCGCAGTCTATCTTAGCATTAACAATATTCAAGAAGGGTCTACCAAATATAATGGGACAAAAGCTATCTTGTGGAGAACCAAGAACAAGAAAATCAGCGGGATATTTGGTTTTCCCACACAAGACTTCAACATCTCTAACAATTCCCATTGCAGATATAGTATCTCTGTTGGCAAGTTTAATTGTGACATCAATACCTTCTAATTCAGCAGGTGCAATTTCATTCTTAATTTCTTCGTATAAAGTATGTGGTATAACACTAGCACTCGCACCCATATCACATAAGCCATGGTAACAATGATCTCCTATTTTAACAGAAATAACATGCACGCCTACCACAAGTCTATGTTTATCTTTAGCACAGGGTTTAGCAATTCTAGCAGTTTCACCTTCGAACTAAATAACATGCCCATCAATATTATCAGACAAGAGATCTTTAACAATTGCAATATTGGGTTCTACTTTAACTTGCTCAGGAGGTACATAAGTTCTGATATTGCTTTTACGAACAACAGTTGAAGCTTTAGCATGATCCTTTACTCTAACAGGGAAAGGTGGTTTCTCAACATAAGAGGTGGGAACAATAGGATCATTATAAGTGATAGTCTTTTCTTCAACTTTAATAGGTGCAGCTACTTTTACTTCTATGGGAGGATGATATTTAAACCACTTATCCTTAGGGAGATCAACATAAGTAGCAAAAGATTCACAGAAAGAAGCTACTATTTCAGAATCAAGTCCATATTTAGTGCTAAACTTACGGAAAATATCGGTATCCATAAAAGATTTAACACAATCAAACTTAGGTGTCATACCTGACTCCTTAACTTCGTCGAGGTCCCAACCTTCAGAGTTGCATTAAATTCTATCCAATCAATCCCATCTGAATTCAATAGTCTTCATCATAAAAGAGCCAGCACAAGAAGTATCGACCATGGTGCGATTGTTATCAGAAAGCCGAGCATAAAAATTCTGAAGAATTGTTTCTCTTGAGAGGTCATGATTGGGGCATGAATATATCATTGATTTAAGCCTCCCCCAAACTTGAGCGATGCTTTCTCCTTCGCGAGGCCAAAAATTATATATATAATTGCGATCACGATGAACAAGATGCATAGGGTAATACTTTTGATGAAATTCCAATTTCACTCTTTTATAGTTCCATGATCTCGTATCACATAGCCTATACCATGTCAATGCATCTTCCTTCAAAGATAAAGGAAAAGCCTTCTTCTTAACAACATCATCGGGTATACCTGCAAGCTTAAATAGTCCACAAATATCATCCACATAGTGAAGATGCTCGTCAGGATGCTTTGTTCCATCTCCTGTAAAAGCATTAGCCAGCAGTTTTTCCTTGATACCCGAAGGAAATTCAAAAGGAGTTTCATTTTTAATAGGTTCAGTAGGTTGAGGGGCAACTCTTTGCTCTACTGGAAGGGGTGAAGATACCCCGAAAAAGCCCCTCATAGATTTACTTTCCATAGTAGCAAGTGACAGAAAATTTCAGCACACTATATAAATTTTTCCTTACCAAATTCCACCTACCAAAGGCGCTACACTCCCCGGCAACGGCGCCAGAAAAGATTCTTGATGACCCACAAGTATAGGAGATCTATCGTAGTCCTTTTGATAAGTAAGAGTGTCGAACCCAACGAGGAGCAGAAGGAAATGATAAGCGGTTTTCAGCAAGGTATTCTCTACAAGTACTGAAATAAGTGGTAACAGATAGTTTTGTGATAAGGTAAATTGTAACGAACAATAAGTAACAAAAGTAAATAAGGTGCAGCAAGGTGGCCCAATCCTTTTTGTAGCAAAGGACAAGCGGGAACAAACTCTTAGGATAGGAAAAGCGCTCCCGAGGACACATGGGAATATCGTCAAGCTAGTTTTCATCACGCTCATATGATTCGCGTTCGGTACTTTGATAATTTTATATGTGGGTGGACCGGTGCTTGGGTGCTGTTCTTACTTGAACAAGCATCCCACTTATGATTAACCTCTATTGCAAGCATCCGCAACTACAACAAAAGTATTAAGGTAAACCTAACCATAACATGAAACATATGGATCCAAATCAGCCCCTTACGAAGCAACGCATAAACTAGGGTTTAATCTTCTGTCACTCTAGCAACCCATCATCTACTTATTACTTACCAATGCCTTCCTCTAGGTCCGAATAATGGTGAAGTGTTATGTAGTCGACGTTCACATAACACCACTAGAGGTTAGACAACATACATCTTATCATAATATCGAACGAATACCAAATTCACATGACTACTAATAGCGAGACTTCTCCCTTGTCTTCAGGGACAAACGTAACTACTCACAAAGCATATTCATGTTCATAATCAGAGGGGTAATAATGTGCATATAGGATCTGAACATATGATCTTCCACCAAATAAACCAACTAGCATCAACTACAAGGAGTAATCAACACTACTAGCAACCTACTAGCACCAATCCCGGACTTGGAGACAAGAATTGGATACAAGAGATGAACTAGGGTTTGGACATGAGATGGTGTTGATGAAGATGTTGATGGAGATTGCCCTCTCCCGATGAGAGGAGCATTGGTGATAACGATGGTGATGATTTCCCCCTCCCGGAGGGAAGTGTCCCCGGTAGAACAGCTCTGCCGGAGCCCTAGATTGGTTCCGCCAAGGTTCCGCCTCGTGGCGGCGGAGTCTCGTCCCGAAAGGTTGGTTCTGATTTTTTTTCTCATCGAAAGAGCTCATATAGGAGAAGATGGGCATCGGAGAGCCACCAGGGGCCCACGAGGTAGGGGGGCGTGCCCAGGGGGGTGGGGCGCGCCCCCCACCCTCGTGAGCAGGGTGTGGGCCCCCTGGCCTTCATCTTTGGCGACAATTTTTCTTTATTTATTTTAAGGTATTCCATGGAGTTTCAGGACTTGGAGTTGCGCAGAATAGCCCTCCAATATTTGCTCCTTTTCCAGCCAGAATTCCAGCTGCCGGCATTCTCCCTCTTCATGTAAACCTTGTAAAATAAGGGAGAATAGCCGTAAGTATTGTGACATAACGTGAAATAAAAGCCCATAATGCGATAAATATCAATATAAAAGCATGATGCAAAATGGACGTATCAGCCCCCAATGACTAGCCCAACTCAGTTCTCGCTGTTTAACCCTCGCAGTGACCCGAAGCACATGACACATAATTTTGCGAGATGACAAGAAAACGTTTTTTAGATTTCTCACCACAACTACAGCCATGTACAACACAGCCTGCACGATATGTAGACGATAGTCAATCCAGGCGTGTCTGCTAGTCTGGTCACATGCATGGACGAACTGATCTTCCGTGTCTTGCAGGGATCATCCAGGCACCAACGTAGTACAACACTTCACTACAAGAAATATGTCAACTTGTGACCTTGAATATTGGTCACTGAAAGGTCACTATTTTCCATTTGCGACCTTTTTGTGACCAAAAACAGAAGGTCAAAAGCTGGCCGTCGTAAACAGACAATTTTGACCATTCTTCTGGAATGGTCGAAGACGTTTATGACCAAAATATGTCTATTGTGGCGTTTTCGTCACTAGCAACCTCCCCAGGCCACGCAGGCATCCAACATGGCAAGCTGATGTGGCACAAGATTCAGCCCGGTCCAATTCGGTTTTCTACATGGGCCTAGCCCAACAATTCAGCCTTTTAATGTATTTTTTTTCTTGTTAATTTTCGATAGCTACATGGCCTTGGGCCATTAATTCGGCCTTTTTTTAAGATGCAGCCTTTTACAGTCTACTGATTTTTTATTTTTCGTCCTTTTTTTGCCACTGGTCCCACCAATCAGATTGGTCCCACTTGTCATGCTTACCACAAAATTGATCCCATGCATCAAAAATTTTAAAATCTGTCAAACAACCATTATAACTTGGACCCCCTTGTCAGGTTTCCATTTGACGGGTATTCAAATCACATACACAATCATTATTTCAAACAATCCAAATAGCAAATAAAATTCGTCCAAAACAACACGGCATTAGTCTATTACAAACTTACAGTATACTACAGCCCAGATAAGCCTACTACTGCCTACATTTACAACACATAATATGCTAGTCTTTGTTGATATGCTTCATAGCTTCGAACTTGGATTCGCACTTCACCTGTGCAAAAAACAAGAATGAACATATAAGAATAAGAATGTGTACAGAACATCAAACAGTAGCCAATGAGGGATCCAATAACTTACAAGCAAGAATTGACAGCAAATGAGATGTACATAAATAGTATGACTAACACTAACCAGTATGCGTTCATGTTGTGACTAAAATGTTCTCACTAGCTAGGATTTTTTTAGTATACAATATACTGACATGTGCAACTCTCTAAATTGATCATAGAAATGAAAACTGACATGTGCAACTCTCTAAATATGAATAGCCTTATGAACAGCAGGGGCAAAGGTACCAAGCAACAAAGATGTTCAAGAACCAAAATATTTATGGGCACGGACTAATTCAAAGGAAATTTGTACTATAAACTACTCCTGGTTCTGAGCTGCAATGCACAAATATAAAGTTTTTGTATTCCAGTTGATCAGTTCATATGAATTTTGTGATTGAAACTGAAATCATAAACCAACACAATTGGAAAAGAAGCAACTGACTGTAGCAATACTCAGACAACATATATCTGAAACTAAGACAGAAGTACCGAACACAATATAAGATGATGATGCTCAGTGGCCCATCTTTTTCCCCACAAAGAAATTGAAACCTTCTATTCAAAATTAAGAGAAAGGGCACAAGAGCAGGCGACAGGAAATGGGTACCCAAGACGTTTGCAATGATCAAAATAATAGACCATTTGTGTAAGAAATTTCAGTGTATAAAACTGCAGTCACTTAAATGAAAATTGTGTTTCATGCCACCTCTAAGTAGTGAATGACACACCACATAACTGGCTGCGTAAGAAAAAAATGCGAGACAACTATCAGATATACTTGTTCACAGACTGCATAATTCTCTGCAGAATTATAATGAATCTTCCCAGATATAGAGGAACTTACTTTGGCAGTATCAAACATATTCACAACATAAATATGGAAATCTCTCTGAAGCCAAAGAACGTCATTGTCAGCTCCGTGGAAGATCTAAAGCAAAAGAAAGCAGAACATAAATGATTGTGACCTTTTAGAAACAAAAGCATTGTGGATATTCTGTTGAGGCAAGCATACATCAATATTTCAAGGAAGTCTAAAATATATTGAAGAGGGGAAATACATAGAATCAAGGAAGCCATGGGAGAGTTATTATGAGAAGGTGGGCATGCAAGAATCAGGATCACATGTGTGCACATCCATGTTTTATTAGTGTTGACAGAAACTGGCAAGTCTCTGAAACAGTACAACTCATTGTCCTTCAGATATGTCATCTAATGGGCATCTTGTATTACATCGTTGTGCCTTTGTGCTTACACTACTTCACACAAATAAGATGCTAGCATATCTAAGAAGCTATGATTCAGAGGGATGGTAGAGCCAAATAGAGCTTGGAATCAATGTGCTCCCAGCTCAAAAACCAATTTTTCAAAAAGTCCTCACATGTGGTTGTGTGAGTATTGTTTCTTGCTTATCTCCCCGCGTGTATGTACCTGAACATTCAACCAAGCAGGGGCCTTATATTGCGATAGTGCAACTTCAACTTGAACTAGTGTGAAGCTTCCATCAAACCTATCTGTACGAGACAAGATTGCTCGCAGCACTGTAACAAATAGTAAGTTTGGGTTAGACAAGCAAAGGCAACAATGCTACTCAAGCAAGAGAAAGATGTAATGAAGATGCTCAAAACATTAGAACTGCAAGCTGCATTTGCACTTACAAGTTACATTGGTCAGGTCAATGCTGTTATAGTCCACAGAGAACCACCCCGTCGTGGACACACCGTTGACATGGTAGGCAGGCTTAGAAATATATGCTGCACAGACACCTCCTGCACCCACCCACCCACACATTCATTCATTCAGCAACCCAGTGGGGTATCCTTTTTCCGAGTTGATCACCCTTACCCTTGGGTGCTAGTTTATTCAGATACGAAAGAACAAAATAGTAATCTTTGATCAAATGCAGCAAGCCACAATAGATCAGAGTAGTGCTCACATCTGAATTGGATCTTCCAAACAAGGTCACTTCTAGAATGCTAGGACTCCTAAGAATTGGCTAAGCATACAGATAAAAAGATCTTAACTATCTATGATTTCTTTTGGTTTCTCTTGAGCTTTCAGATCCTACAAATTGTGGGGATTTTTTCTGTTTCTTTTTTTGCAGGATCTTGTTGATCCATTTATGTACATTACTTTAGCGCATAATGCATTCTCAGGAGGGCTTGTCAGTACTGTTTCTGTAAGCAAAATGCGACTGTTCATTTTGGTACCTAATAGAACACATGGTGATTGAGCATTGAACTAATGACAGCGTACAGATCTTACAGCCTACACAAACATATACACACAGATCCCCGATGTACAAAATATAAGCCAAGATGTGTACCATTTTCATAGTTCAACTTTTAGGTGCATGCAAAGCAGTATGCAGGTTGGAAAACCAAATAGAGGAGGAACCTGAACTGGAACGGTAGATGGAGCGGATGACAAGGTAGACATTGGCCCAGCTAGAGGCCTCAACTCCGACTTGCACGCAACCAGTTGTCAATGTCAGTAAAACTAGCAAACATGCCCGTGCGTTGCACCGGGTGACAAAAAAAACATACGTCCCTAAACCTGTAAGCATGGGTCAATACACCCACATGTCCACTCTTCGTTTTCGACACGGCATACCACCCGTGTTGTCGATTATCCTCCTTCGTGTCATCACAAACAAACTATGGCCAAGGTGTCTACCTGATATCAACTCATCCGAACGTGGTCAGTCCCAAGGCCATGAGCTTGCCACCATACAACAAACTTGTCACTGAACTGCTTCTGCGCAAGAATGTTTAAACTTTAAAAAACTAATCTCATCGGGCTAGACGTGAGATCCGCCCTCCACAAGATACTCCCTCCACGCGTGTGGCTACTTATCTTGTAATGTTGTCGACTTGTTTAACATAAGGAGGGCAGGTCTTGCACGTGTCCGTGCATGCCTCTTTAGTGTCCGGGCACCTTCTAATGGGCGACACACCGTCACGCCATGCATGCATGCAACTCGAGACCAATGGGCCTAGGCTCGAATCTTCTATCCTTGTTGGCATGGCTTCTCCTCCATTCCCCCTCTGCTCGACGCAAACAAGCGAAAATAAATCTTCCACCATGCTTGATCCTTCTCGAGGCACCCGATCCGTTGGCAAGGAAGACAGACACATATTTCCAATCCTAAGAAGAGATTGCATGTTCAGACTTCAGACTCAGGATGTGTGACATCGAACATATGTTCTTGCCGAGATCAAACAGGGAGGTATCATTTATAACTACCACAATGTATATTTTTAGTAATACAAAAATGTTCAATTATTGTAGTAGAAATAACGCCGTAGTTAGAAAAGAAGATTGTAGATGAGTGTCAATTTGAGTATTGGCCCATTAGGCTTGTATGGATACACCGCAACATCAATTGTGATTGAACACCAGGATATGCTTTGTGATTCATAAGGCTAATGCAAGCAGAAAATAGATGAACACATAATACAGAGCGTTAGATTTTTTCTTTCCGTCCAAAAGAAACTCCTTGATAATTCAGTAGTCGTGCACAGACCACAAGCTTGATCAGGAGAACAAAAGGACCTAAAAGTAACCCTATCTCCCGAAAATCAACAGGCTCCGGAAATCAAGGATAATTAAGTATGTCCCCTAACATCACAACACAAGAAGGAATTAACTAGAAGTAGATCAAGGAAAACTGAACTAAGCACAGAGACACGCTGCAATAGAAATTAAACCCACTTCTGGGCGCTATCATCAATGAACATCCTCATCAACCTGCAAACTACCATTTGCCCGAAGGCTATAGAAACGATCTACATTTCAATATACATGCAGAGATATAGACTGTTAGGGCTTCTCCTACAGTTTTTGGTACACAAGAAGGTATGTTGGGGCATAGCAAGTTGAAATCATCCGACAAACTAACAGTTAATCAGGATCAAAGACATATTACAATTTCGTTTCGTTCTCATAGAAAGACATCTATCGAGAATCTCACTTCGAATAATTATGTAGCCATGAGGCAAAGGGGGTCTGAACAAACAACCTCATATGTGCTAATTGATTTTAACAAACCTATATCCATACTAATAACCTTTCCAGACAATATTAAAAGAGAATTAGGAAATTGTCCCGGAACTGATAGTGCTACGGAAGCCAACGAGTGATTTGTGTTCAAGGCGGGGATATTGCGGAGTCGTACAATGCCACTAATGAGCCCAGTAAATAATATGAATGTGATTCTTTGCTTTTAGTCTTTGATGCGTTGGAGTTTCTTCTTAAAATTGTCTTTGATGAAAATGTTTTATTTTTTCAAAATCTGCCATAAAAAAACTTCAATTTTCTGGGGAAGCTTCACCTTCCAAAGAAATATTTCTGTAAATATCTCTTGTTTAGGTGAAACATATCCATAATTTATTGGGTCAGTTTCAATTAATTGACTGGATCAAGCAAAAGCTTGTGCGCACTCGCCACCATATGTTACAAATTCCCCGAGAACAAATTTGTATGCAAATCTGAGGCGCCACATAGGTTTTGTTGACAACTCATGGAGACTTGCCAAAATAGCTTTTGTTGATTTCTTCTCATCTAATTGCACAACGGAACCATCCAGAAGCTGAATATGGCTACTCCTCTCCAGCAAGGTTTCAACAGCTCCCTGCAACTGCAATAAGCAATCAGGACACATCATCATGCACTTGAGTGCCCCTCCAGTAGACATAAAACAATGATATCATGCACTTGAGTGCCCCTCCTCGCCCGATCCTGTCCCAACTTCCAAGCTCCCTTCTCCCTCGATTCTCTGCGCGCCTCTCGCGATGCTGGTTCCCAAGCCGGCTGTAGTATCCCCGTTGTTCGTGTCCCAATTCTTGTGTTGTGGCCCGGTGATCGGTATTGGATTGGGCGTCGACACCTATTGATCCGGGGGGCAGTCCATCTCCATATGCTAGCTTGATTTTCTCCACTCAAAAGAACAGGGTTGGTGTTAGTACGAACGCTGGAATCCTATGTCGGACCGGCGACGCCGGCGCCAGCCACGAGAGGCTCCGCCTCAGTCACGACCTCGACGGATCAGCCAAGATGCACCGCGCAGACCCAGCATGCCTGAACCCTATGCTGGCCGACTCCGGCGTTGACGATCCTCGCCGCGAGGACACTCTCCTCGCCCGACCTCCATACAGATGGCGGCTAAGATTTCGCTGGTGCAAGAAGTAGTACAGGGATTTGGTTTTTACAAGGGCTCCTGCGTGTACGCGCTGCCCTTGCCGGCGCTGAAGCTGAACCGCGGAAAACTGTGGAAAGCTCGTCCCTTGCTCCTCCTCGTCCGGTCCTCCATCGATCTGTCTCGCGAGGCGGCCGATGTTGGGTGGCGGCGACATCGACGGGTTATGGGCTGATTGTTTGCTGACCCGTGCTTGATATAGTCACGGTTCTTACGATAAGCTGAACATGTGCACCCGTGTTCGGACCTGGAAAATAAGACGGCGTGCTCCAGGGGCTGGCAATTATTTTTGTATTGGGCTAGCTTTGCGCGCTGCGGCCCAACCCTGAAATTTTGTACGAAGTGATAAGTGATATATATATAGATGGATTAGTACCACCTTGGATTTTGTAAAAACTATGGACGAAAAACTGAAAGCGTAAATTCACAGGAGAAAGCGTATTGTGACGGTGAACCCGGAGACCCAATCCGTGCTTTATTATTAGGGAGAGATTATTACTAGGTACGAGGGGAAACTTCAAAACAAATAGAGCTGCAAACAGCAAATGAATACTGATTCCGTTACCCAAGCATCCACCATGCAAGGGGGCAACGACATAAAAAGAAGCAGGATTGGAAGACAAGCGGAAGCAGCAGGTACACTGGCAGAAGAACGGCTAAACAAAAATATCACTGCTTGATGCAAATCACCACCAACAGATGCCGACTAGGTGGTGGGGGGGGGGGGGGGGGGGGGGGGGGGACGGCAATCAATTGTTCGGAGAAGCGGAGGTTCAACTAATCAAATCGTTGAACTCCCCGCGTTTGTTCAGAATGGGAAAAAAAGGGGGGAAATTCCCCTTCTCTTCTTCTACGGCGATGGGGAGGAGCAGCGCATCTAGGGTTCCGCGGCGGTCAGAGAGAGAGAGAGAGAGATCTGATAGCCGGAGAAGATGTCGGCGCGGGGGGGGGGGGGGGGGGGGGGGGGCGGCGGCGGAAGTACCTGCCGACGGCAGCCGCGGGAAGTCGAGAGGAGCTGGCCGCACAGTATCTTTGCTGGGGCTGGCCGGCGCCATGGCCCTGACGGTGGTGGAGAGCAGCCTCCGCGCCAGTGTCTTGACGGTCGGGGAAGGGAGGCCGAGGCCATGGCCGTGGAGGGATAAGGAGGTCGCGGACGGAGGGGCCGGGCTTGATTCCGCGAGGCTGGGGCGTGGGGGCGGGCCATGGCCAGGATCGACAGCGCCAGGGACGCCCCTGCCGCTCGGCTGCCCGAGTTCGACGGTGGGACGCGGGAGCTTCAAGATGTGGGAGCGAGAGGGGATGGACAGGGAGAGCTCGATGCGATCTGAGATCGAGGGGAGGGTCGGGCACCGTCAGTGGCGGCGGCGAGGGCGTGAAGGGAGCGGGGCGGCGAGGGCGTGAGCGGGACGGTGGCGGTTTGAGGAGGGGATCTGAGTCATCGACAGGAAGTGGATCGGGGGAGAGAGGAGGGGATCTGAGGGGGGAGGGAGAGAAAGAAAGAAAGAATGGAGGTGGAGGGGTGGGTGGAAAATGTCCATGAGAACAGACTAGGGTTTCGGCTCGGGTGGGTTTGGGTCGTTGGATCCGGAAGCATCCGACGGTGGTTGATGCGTGATCCGTGTGGTATGCCCATGGTCCAATCAGAACGCAGCAAACCATTTGATGACCTTATGACCATATAAATTGGTCATGATCGATTCAAGATAAAAAATTTCATTTCATTTTTCAGTGCTCAAAATGAGTTTTTTTTTGAAAGTCCTATCAAATATTGGTTCAAATGATCTCATATTGTACACAATGGTGCATCTTGGAATTTAAAACAATGTTGCCTAAGGGAGTTTTCATTTTCTTTGCACGAAAAATTCATTTTCCATTTTTCGAGTGCCCGAAAAGAGGTTTTTTTTTGTGAAGGACCTACCATATATTTGTTGCAAAATTGTACCAAATCAATTTTCTAAAATACTAGGACATATTTAATGCACAATTGACCAAATGGTTGGGTGTAAAAAGTTTTAATCCACCTCTCGTGAAAAAGACAAATTTCCGCCGATTCAGTTGGAACCAGGTCAAATTTGAACTGTAGCTGCCTTGTAGTTTGCTCTATATTTTTTCCAAAAATCATTTCTAGGTACATAAGTATCTATTTAATCAGAGAAACACCAAAAAAAATCCAAGATTCAACCACTAGCTAGGAACGATCATTCCCGCCGTTTTGACCGCATTTTGAAACGGGCATAAAAAATATAAAAAAATCAAAAAATTGAGAAACCTTCGCATTGTTTCATTATATGTGGCCAAGTTCCCAGGAAAAATAATAAACTTGTAATAAGGCAATTATTTTAGAAAAGTGTTCTCAGAAATGAGCTATCATGCGTGAAGATTCATGGCTTTCAAGCCAAATGATCAATCTTATGGCCACATTCATGGCATAGTTTGTTCAAATGATCTCATATTGTGCACAAGGGTGCATCTTGGAATTCCAAACAATGTTGCCTAAGGAAGTTTTCATTTTCTTTGCATGGAAAATTCATTTTCCATTTTTCGAGTGCCCAAAAGGAGGGTTTTTTGTGAAGGACCTACCAAATAATTGTTGCAAAAATGGACCAAATCAATTTTATAAAATACTAGGTCATATTTAATGCACAATTGACAAAATGGTTGGGTGTCAAAAATTTTGATCCAACTTTGGTGAAAAAGACAAATTCCCGTCGATTCAGTTGGAAGCGGGTCAAATTTGAACTGCAACTGCCTCATAGTTTGCTCTTTATTTTTTCCAAAAATCATTTCTGGGTAAATAAGTATCTATTTAATCAG
Organism: Triticum timopheevii; assembly: GCA_963921465.1. NCBI lineage: Eukaryota > Viridiplantae > Streptophyta > Magnoliopsida > Poales > Poaceae > Triticum > Triticum timopheevii. The sequence continues at coordinate 618,737,116 of OY997268.1, read as the reverse complement.
AAATACATGGTTTGATGGCGAGACATCGAGGTTTGGACGGTGGCCGAGGGCCCCAACTCTAGAGCGCGTAAGCTCGCATGCCCGCTGCGTGGTCTGGGCGGCCTAGGCATGTCTAGTGGGTTGGGCACTCCCTAGGTAGGTGCTAGGAAGAAAATCACAACATAAGACTCTCACGAGGAGACCGATCGATGCTCAAACATGAATAAGCAGCCAAGTGTTTGATTTGTTGTACGGGAAATGCACATGGCTAATGGGCGTGAGTTTTGGCTGAGGATGATCAGTTACTAAGAAGACCGTCTTCACAAATTTTCACCTCAAAAGGAGGAGCCTAGGTGGTACTTGCTTTACAAAGTACCACACTGGACATAAATACGAATGTTGAAGCTGGGCTCAAAATAATGAATGGATTGAGATGGCATTTGGTGGAGGATGGTTATTTGGGCATAGGAAAGCACTATAGAAAATGGATACCATTTGGACATGCCAAAGTGGTACTTCCTTCACAAAGTGCTGCTCTGAACAGCATAGGAAAATGAATATTTTCGAATTATTTTTGAACTACACAAGGAAATGACATATTTGATGAACATATGATCCAAAACATTTATGAGAATTTTTTGGGAATTTTTGGAACAACAGAAATATAGGTTGCTCCACAACCTAGGGCAAAAACTGCCACATGGACATGACACATAGGCAAAACTGATGAGATGGTGCCTAGTCATCACAACCCACCACAATCCACAAGGCTATGACCATCTATATTGGTCATTAACAACTAGAAATAAGGCAGCAGACTAGCACTATTTGCTTTGTGACCATTTCGTGTAAGAAAATTACGACCTTTCTGACCAAAATGGTCGCAAAGGTTTAGGGTTTGGAGCCCCCCGAACAGCTTTTGACCAATTGGTCTGAAATGGTCATAGATCTATGACCAATTATTCCAGGGTCACTGAGAGAAGGTCACTAGTTGACATATTTCTTGAAGTGCTTCTCTAGTACTATCGCTCGTCACCCTCTTCTATTAAGTCACCTGACTTGCGGGGCCGGGGAGTGTGCCTATGGTCGGTTCTCAATTGTCGTCCCACATGTGTGTGCGAATGCAATATGACGCGTGTTCCATTTGGAGAGCAGCGTGGCAGACCGACCGACCGTCTGTGGTGCGACGCGAACGCGATGGGCGTGCTGTATACTCTGTACGTGTGTACCGCCGTTTTCTAGACGTTTTGCTCCATGGCGCAGGCGCAATCCATGGATACAAAATTAGTATTTGTATACTATTTAAAAGTCGAGGGCGGGGCTTTTCCTGCCCGGTAGGCGGCGGGACAGTTCCACCTAGTCGGTTCGACAGAGACGCGAGAAAATGAGGGAGTAGGCTGCTGCAAACGTAGTGCTGTGTGATTTGACAGCGAGTTACTGCTGGACAGGTGGGGCCCCGTGATTTGACTTGCCATTATCATTTTAACTGCGGCGCTACGACCGGCATGAGTCTCCCGATTCCTGACCACCTCCATACAGGTGCCTCTCCCAGTGCTCCACCATGTAATAGAGGCTGGCTCTTGCATGAGAGCCCACTTGTCAACTTTTTCCTTGCCTCTCTTTCCTCCACATATGCAAAAATGCCATGTAAAGCGCACTATTGTACTTACTTGCTCCTACAGGTGCTTAAGCTTGCCACATAGGCATAAAGTCTGATGTGGCAAGTTAATCAAGAAGAGAGAGAGAGACTAGTTTGGTGACCCAAGGAAGAAACGGTGCTAAGCGCATGTACCTAGGTGAAAAGACAATTTTGAGTCTATAGCTAATTAAATGAAGCAAACTTAGCAACACCAATTCATTGGAAGAGGTCACTCCTTGGCAAATGCAATAAATACTAATACTCCCTATGCCCCATTACATAAGAACGTTTCTGATACTACACTAGCTAGTGCCAAAACGTTCTTATATTATGGGACGGAGGGAGTACGAAGAAAGAGATAGAGAGGAGTAAAAAAACACTTAAAGCCAACCTTGTTGTAGTATGAGTGACTAAGTGATGACTATGTATGACATGCCAACATAAGATAGCCTAACGCACCGTGTTAAATCTCCAAGGGCGCGACCAAGCAAGCGACGCGACAGTCGTGGTAGGCGCAACCATGATACGGGCTGCTGGCAGACCTTGGATCTGAGATCAAACGATCGCATGCTAAGTTGCTGGAAATTTGCAGAATAACCCTCCAGGATAGGATATTCACCCATAGGTCTAGAATCACGCCATGCAACCGTTTGATCTCAGATCCAAGGGCTCTCGGAAGCCCGTATCATGGGAGAATGGAAAGCCACTACCCTGCCGTTTGCACGCTGGCAGTTCGCTCCTACTCATCCCCGCGCGTCCTTTAATACTACGGCGGTTCGCTCCTAGTCGTCCCGTCCATTCACATTACGGCAGTTCCACTAATCCTAACCCTCCTCCCAAATCCATGGCGTCCCAAATCTCCCCGATCGGCGGTGAGTACAAGGTTAGAACCATCACCGGCGATGAGTTCGACATCATCTACACCCGTACTTCCGTGACGGTGAAAGGATGCCTTTCTCGCTTCAGACGCATGTTCGAAAACTCACATGATGAGTGAGTCGCTGGGCTAGATGTTGAGTACACCACAGTTGTGGGACGAGAGAAGGATCTAAAGGACGAAGAGAGGAAGAAGCCCGCCGTGATCCAGGCTTGCGTACATAACGTTTGCTTGGTCTACCACATATGCCATGCCGACATTGAGTGCCAGGATTTTAAGAACTTCCTCAAGAACAAAACAGTCAAATTCGTTACTCTAGACTTTAAGAACTACAAAGAAGTCCTGTGTCGGATAGGCCTCGTTGTAGGCAACCCCTTCGACCTCTAGAAGAATCGGCTGCTGCCCTCTCGTCAGCCCTCAATGCTGACCCTGGCAGGAGCCATGGTTCATCCTTTGTACCGTAAACTGGAGAAACCTCATTACACGTTTCATCGTCATGCATGGCAGCGGAATGTACTAGATATAGACCACATCCACTACGCTGCAATGGATGGCTACCTTTGTTTCAATATCTACAAGGGTTGGATGAAGAGCAACTGCCAAGTTGGCGGTTCATGCAAAGAAGTATCGGCCAAGAGGAAGAGGGACAAGGACGAAATCGAGGACGTGGACGAGGACTCCGAGTAAGGTGGCAGTGTCGTTGCTCATGGCGGTTCTAAACTTCTAATACAGTGTCTACCGGATTAGTTGCATAGTTTAATTTCAGGTGTGCTTAGTTTAATTTGAGGGGTGTATTGTGCTGAGCCCCCAGCAGAACTATGTTATGTTTCTTCTCGTTACTTTAACTCTTCAGTATGTACATACTAGTACTAGTATTTCTTTAATAGAATTTAGCACCCCAATTAAGCATGTACTAGCTTTTTTTAATAGTACTATATGCATATTTGGCGACGAGCGCTCCCTATATGTACCACCTTTTTTTAATTTCAATTTTTGCTCCGTGGCGCAATCCATCGATAGTACTACTGTACAAAAGTATACATTTTTTAAAAGGCTAGCATACTGTTCATCATATATATATATAGCCAGTTAAATTCTCAACCTAGAACGACCTGCATGCCATGTAGTAAACCGATCCGGAGGAAGTATAGTAAAAATGAGGTGATTTTACCGAGCGATCGGTGGGGGAGCATGGCCTATCATGCGGTCCCACATGTCATGATGTACCAAGGCGATGCGCGTGCCCCTCTTGAGGCAGAAGCAATACTAGTACGTGGTATAAGATGATGTCGAACCGAAGTGTGAAATAACGGTTGCTTCGTCCGTCTGGGATGGTGCGGCATTGTGATTTGACGTCTCATTGCTCATTACTACTACTGGGCCGGTACGAGTGGGGTGCGTCCCCCCTGCTGTTCTGCACTATTACTTGGTGCTTGACACGTCAACCCGGTTGCTATATGTCCCACATGTCGGCAACAGGAAGTACAGAATTCATGAAAGGGAGCATCGACGGAGGAGTATACTACAGAATTCATGAAAGGGAGCGACTTAGTTTTGGAAAAATCTGTTTTTACGGAGTACGTACCCACTAGGGTTTATAGGGCTCATCTAAAAACATTCGTTTTTCCGTTTGATAAGTCTCAATTCTACTATACTAGTAGTAGTACCATTACATGTTGGATTTCGAGGTGCGCTAGATCACCCGACACAAGCAGTGTCAAGAGGAAACTAACCAATGCATGTACAAGTTCATGGAAATTTAGTGGTCATTCATGCATTCGTTCTAATTAATGCCTCGGTAAACATAACTTCTTGAGAGAAACGAGCGTACTATGCAAACTACGAAATTAATTCGACCACTCACCATCTACCTTGGTTGGAGAGATTTTGAAATTGAGCCATAAACTGGAAAGGCTCGATTACTATTTATGGCCTTGTATAGATGCAAAATGTTTTTTTTATAGTGGCCTTGTATAAGTAAATGGAGGGAGTACTAACCAAAGTACGTGCGTAGTAGGGACGAGGAATAAACGAAGGGAGTAGTAAAATTTTCTCCTAAGTGATGACTAACCTTATAGCTAACCTTGTTGTAGTATGAGTGACTAAGTGATGACTATGTATGACATGCCAATATCAGATAGCCTAACGCACCGTGTTAAATCTCCAAGGGCGCGACCATGCGAGCGACGCGACGGTCGTGGTAGGCGCGACCATGATACGGGCTGCTGGCAGCCCTTGGATCTGAGATCAAACGGTCGCATGCTAAGTTGCTGAAAATTTGCAGAATAACCCTCTAGGATAGGATATTCACCCATAGGTCTAGAATCACGCCATGCAACCGTTCGATCTCCGATCCAAGGGCTCTCGGAAGCCCGTATCATGGCAGAATGGAAAGCCACTACCCTATCGCCGCCACATCTCTGTAGTGTGCAAAACAAAAAAATACACTTCCGTGATGATATGTGTTTGTCACAATAGGTCACGTTTTTTGTCATGCATGTACATCCACGAAAAATTTATGACAGAATCAAGATAGTCATACATGTGCTGTCGTAGAAGTGTTCCATGACTTTACCAAAATTATCATCACGAAAGTGTCCACTTCCATGATGATAAATCGCGCGTCACAGAAGTGCTTTCGTCAAGGGTGACCGACACGTGGCATACACCATAACGGAACCCTGTTAAGCTATCGGGTCGGGTTTTGGATCCGATAACCCGTTAACAGCCCCGACCAATGGGGATTTTCCACATGTAAAATCATCATTGGCTGGAGGAGACACGTGTCGGCTCACCGTTGGGACAGATGTCATCCACTCATTGGACAGAAGGTGCCTATGATACGTGGACACGTGGCACGGCCCAACAGAGGCCAATTCCTGTGAAAAGGCCGGCCCATTTGACTTGGTCAAAAGGCCCGTGTAAAGCCTGTTAATGGCCTATTCGCATATAGCCCATTTACAGCCCGCTAACCCAAGGCTCGTTACGCCCTATCCGAATTAGGCCCAGTAGCGTCATCTGGGCCACCCAATATGATTCCAGCCCATTTTCACTTATGGCCTATGTATGGCCCATGACGTCTTTCGGCCCATATGAGGCCCTATGTAACTCTTGGCCTATTAACGGCCCGTGGTGAAACTGGCCCGTAATGAACAGTGTATTACTTTACACCCATTAACGGCCCATGGTGAAACTGGCCCCTAATGAACAGTGTATCACTTTATACCCATTAAGGGCCCGTTATTCCGTTGGGCCGTTTCCAGCCCATGTTATCTTTCGGCCTTCTCAGAGCCCATTTATTCTTGGGCTCATTTCCAGCATTCATTTACTTACGGCCCGTTACTGTCATTTTTTGCTTATGGGCCAAATTCAGCCCGTTTGTGTTCCGTTAACATGTTGGGCCGTTTTCATAGCGTCATGAAATACGGCCTATTAATGATGGCCAGTTATGGTCGGCCCATGAACGGACGATTCCAACTCTAGCCCGTTTACGGCCATAATGCGGCCTGTTATTGGCCCATGTTTGGCCAATCGATCACTGCCCGTATAAGGCCCATTGATGATACAGCCCGTAGAAGGCCCATTGTTACTACGGCCCGTGGAAGGCCCACTGTTTATACGGCCCGTAGAAGGCCCACTGTTTCTACGGCCCGTAGGTGCAGTGTCACCACAGTAAATATTAGCCCATGGTTATTGTGGCCTAGTTTTAAAAAATAGGTTGTTGCAGCCACTAGCAAACCACAGAAAAAGAACTGCACTGACTACAAGCAAACAAATAAACAAGACAACGAGGAAATAAATAAGTAAGCAACTTACACTAGGCAATCACGGCTATTACACATATTAAATCCACTGGGCATCAATGTTCGCCACCAGTGCAAATATAGGGAACACAGCAGCATATAAATGCCGCAGCGAAACAAGTCCAGAACTGAAACCACTTCAGAAGAGCTCAAGAAACAATATCCTGGGTACCCATAATGCTGGCAAGATGCTTAGCAAGCTTATTAACTTTCTCTTGTTTGGCGCTTAAGTCCTCCAGCGCCTGCTGTTGCACCAGCAAGTATGCATTTGAATTCTGCATGGACTTCCTCAGTCCTTCAGCTTCCTGTCGCATAACATCTGATCGATGTCTTTCAACTTGAAGTTGAGACTCAAGAAGCTGAACTGATTCAAGCAACGAGTTCAAAGAGCTGGTGCCAGCAGTGGTAGCCAGTAACTCGAACACTACATCAAGACAGGACTTTGGGGTTGTCTCAGTGTCCTCAATATAGTTTTTATCAGCTTTCTTGGAGACCAACAGGGATGTCTCACTATCTTGAACCTTATCTGCATTACTTCATGTACCATTGCATAACAGGGTACTCTTCTCCAATATTTTATCCGCTTTCTAAAAGGGAAACAAACAAACACATCTCAGGTTTACAATGTAGTATATGAAACTCATTTTGGTAAACCAGTTCAGTACTAAGGTGGACAGGATAACAGCATGAAACAAACATATATCTATGTAGTATGGTCACTGTATGGTCTATATCATTCTAGTTTATGTTGCCAAATCAAGATAGATACAGTTCGAATCATATCTATTTAAGACAAAGCAGCATACACAGAATATAAGTGTGGGAAACTACACTCCAATAACAACACTTGTAATGTGCATGGCATGAGAACATAACTGTTTATTCAATTGAAACTGAAATCAACATAGAGCAAGTTACAACAGCAAACAACCAAACACGTTGAAGAAACAGGTTTAAAACATACCTGTTGCGCCATTGGAGTTTCACACTAGTAGAAAAACACCAATTAGTCCCGGTTCGTAAGGGCCTTTAGTCCCGGTTCATGAACCAGGACTAATGGGTCGTTACTAATACCTCCACCCATTAGTCCCGGTTCAAACACGAACCGGGACCAATGTGCCTCCACATGGCCCTGTGTGCCTAGCCCAGTCAGGGGGCCTTTGGTCCCGGTTGGTGGCTCCAACCGGGACCAAAAGGCATCCACGCGTCAGCATTCTAGTGGCTGGGGTTTTTGTTTTTTTTAAAGGAGGGGGGGTTGGGGATTTTGGGGGGTTAATTTAGGTGTTTCATATATTGTGTTAGCTAGCTAATTAATAGAGAGAAGTGTCCTCTCTTATGTCCGTGCTTGGTCGACGCTACGTACTATATATACATAAGTGATCGAGAGAACCATTCAGTACAGAAGTTCGTCATGCATACCAAGAGAAGTGATCGATCGACCTCTCCTTCTCCGAGAGATTGGTCGAACAACAAGTTTTCGTATCATGTATCCGACGCTACTGGCTACATACATGTACAATATGTATAAGATCTCTTAATTACAAACCCCTAGCATTTGAAATCAATTTCCACATGGTATTCTTTGGCTTTACTCTTGAATTGCTTTCCTCAAGAAAGAATCCCGCCAATTCCTCTTGAATTGCTTTCATGCGATCTGGTTCTAGGAGTTCATCCCGCATCTTCCACGTCTAATTTGAAGAAGGGGGTTAATTAATAGATATATATGAATGAAACTCAACAGAAATGATGGTGTAATAAAATGAAATTGTGAATATTATTGCTTACGCACTTCATATTGTCTTCTACAGTAGCCCCGCTTGTTTTTCAAAGTCACGTTGTGGATGATCTCGCACACGTAGTATCCACAGAAATCATTCCCTTCCTCCTGCCACAAGCACTTTACGAGAAATAGAGGTCAATCAAACTGATAATGAAGCATTACAAATGGCATTGATGAAAGTATAGCTATAGAATCAATGGGAGATGCGCGCAACTAGCTAGCTAGTAGTACTTACTTTCGGGTATGTATATCGCAGCTCCTTCGGCAGTTCCGAAGCTTGTGCGGTGAACTGTTTCCAAACCCTGCAAGACAAAGAAAATAATTATTATTACTTGAGATATCAGGAAATGAACAAAAAGTTGCTGATATGGTGCGATAATGATTGATTGAACTTACTTGCTGAGCATTTCAGTGATGTCCGCATAGGTTTCGGGATCTTTCCTTCTCGAGTCTAAGACGGTTACTAGTCCATGCTCAAGCTTAATCTCCAGAAGAATATAGTGGTACCTGCGCACGCATGCATAACTAATCAATTATTACTATAACCTCGCTCGAGTAATAAGGGAAACCGAATATGCACACGACAGTAACACTCACGGGCCGTTGTAAGGAAAGAGTATGGTATCTTTGTTTTGATTTTTGATCAACGATCGTAGCAAGTTGTCCTCGGCCTCTTCGACGTGCTTTTCAACCAGAAATACATCTATGATATTTGTGTTAATGAACCCAATATCATAAATTTCTTGTTTTTTGCACTCGACGATCTTCAATCTGCATAATATATTATGGATAATTAATTATAAATACATGCAATGAAAGAGCCGAGCTATATATAGAGACTTAATGACAGAAATATTACTTACAGGCAGTAGCATAAGACCATTAATTTATCGAGGGCCTTTTGATTGAAGAACTCGAAGAATTCCTCAAATGGAACACACAACAGATCATTTGAAACGAGGTCGTGCTCCTCTTTAATGTTCAGATACAAACTGTTCGTCCCCTCGGACTCTCTGCAGGTTTTCATGTACCAACTATGGAATCTTCACATCATTGTTGTCAGAGATTTTTCATCTTTGACGAGAGGCTTCCCGTACTCGTATCTGTGTCCGTCCACCTCCATGAAATCAGGAAGTGCATCGTCAGGCAGGTAATCTTCAAGATTGCCATAACCGGCCACCATCCCCGGAGCATTAGACACATTGAGCGGGGGGCACGATTGTTGTGCTTGTTCACCGAGCTGGGCAATTTTTTCCCCTTTGCTCGTTCTTTTAACCTTTTATCACTGACAGTAGTTCCCGACCGCTTGGCTGGGAGATATGTCTGTTCAGTAATGCGCTCATAGTTGGTTCTCGGCGGAGACTTTGGTGATTTCCTCAAGGCATCGATAGTGCGCTTTGCTTTCACCGGATCTACCTTCTCCTCCGGAGGTGGATGTCTCTTTGCTTTCACCCCTTCAAGTCCTTCATGTGGGTCCGCACAATCGTATTGTTTTCCTCCTCGGACCTCTCGTACGGTAACTTCTCTAGAGGCTTGAGAGATGATGGACCGTATTTGTATTGCCTCCCGCCTCTGGTTGTGCTGCTAGATGCCGGAGCAGATGGTGCGGCTGTGGCGTCCGTCTTCTTTCGTGCTTGCTTACGAGGCGGAGGAGAAGGAGTACGACGCGCCGGAGCAGCCGGGGCGGCGGCGGGTCTCTTCTGCCCTTGCTGGCGAGGCGGTGAAGGAGGAAGCTGCTGGCTGCTCGGGAGCGCCGGCGCAGGCGGAGAAGGAGGCGGAGTGCCGCCACGCGCCGGAGAAGGAGGCGGAGTGCCACCACGCGTGCCTTGATCGTCACTCGCCGGAGGAGGAGGCGGTGGAGGAGGTAGAGTGCCCTGACTCGCCGGAGGAGGAGGAGGAGGCGGAGGCGTCCAGTTCGGAAGGTTGATGAGCCCCTTCCGCTATAGGCATGGAGTCTTCAGAGCAGAACCCAGCCTAGTCTCCCCTTCACCGGTAGGGTGGTCAAGTGGGAGGTCCTCAAATCCCTCCGTTATTTCATCCACCATCACCTTAGCATATCCTTCTGGAATCGGCTGGCAGTGATAAGTTGTGCCGGGTCCACTAGGATAAACTTGGCCAACAGCCGCCTTGACCTTCAAAGTCATCCATCGCGCCATAATGTGGCAACTTTGAGACTCCGTGATACCATCCACGGGATAGCTGGCAGGAGCCGTCAAGACATGCTCCGGCTGAAGCAGCTCGGTGGAAGCCACGCTGATTCTCCGCTGAGATGGCGGGGTAGCTTCGGGGGAAGCTTCGGCAGGTTGTTTGTTGCGATCTGCTGATTCTCGTTCCTCTTCTCGATCCTCTAGCCCCATTACCCTTCCAAGCAGCGCCTGCAGTTGGTCCTGCTCCAGTTTCTTCCTCCTCTCGTGGGTTTTGTAACCCCCTGCATCCGGAAAACCAACCTTCCACGGAATGGAGCCTGGCGTGCCTCGTGTCCGTCCAGGGTGCTCAGGATTCCCAAGGGCCATTGTGAGCTCGTCCTTCTCCCTGTTTGGAAGGAACGTCCCTCGCTGCGCAGCAGCGATATAGTGTCGAAGGTTCTTGACTGGTATTTCCATTTGCTCGTCCGTCCACTGGCACTTCCCTGTTACAGGGTCCAAGGTTCCGCCAGCCCCGAAGAACTAAGTCCGGCAACGGTCTGGCCAGTACATTGTCTCTGGTTCGATCCCTTTTTCAAGTAGATCATGCTCAGCCTTGGTCCACTTAGGTCGGGCTTTGAGGTAGCTGTTGGGGAACGTTGCAGAAAACAAAAAATTTCCTACGGTTTCACCAAGATCCATCTATGAGTTCATCTAGCAACGAGTGATTAGATGCATCTACGTACCTTGTAGATCGCGAGCGGAAGCGTTCAAAGAACGGGGATGATGTAGGCGAACACGACGTGATCCAAATCACCGGAGATCCTAGCACCGAACGGACGGCACCTCTGCGTTCAACACACGTACGGAACAGCCACGTCTCCTCCTTCTTGATCCAGCAAGGGAGGGAGGAGAGGTTGAGGGAGATGGCACCAGCAGCAGCACGACGGCGTGGTGTTGATGGAGCTGCAGTACTCCGGCAGAGCTTCGCTAAGCACTATGGAGGAGGAGGAGGTGTTGGAGAGGGAGAAGGAGGCAACCAAAGGCCAAGGTATGAAGTCCCTCCTTTCCCCCACTATATATAGGAGGTCCAAGGGGGGGTGGCCGGCCCTAGGAGATCCAATCTCCTAGGGGGTGGCGGCCAAGGGGGGTTTCCCTCCCCCCCAAGGCACCTAGGAGGTGCCTTCCCCTCCTAGGACTCTTCCCCCCTCAAACCCTAGGCGCATGGGCCTATGTGGGGCTGGTGCCCTTGGCCCATGTAGGCCAAGGCGCACCCCCTACAGCCCATGTGGCCCCCCGGGACAGGTGGACCCACCCGGTGGACCCCCGGGACCCTTCCGGTGGTCCCGGTACAATACCGATAACCCCAAAACTTGTCCCGATGCCCGAAATAGGACTTCCCATATATAAATCTTTACCTCCGGACCATTGCGGAACTCCTCGTGACGTCCGGGATCTCATCCGGGACTCCGAACAACATTCGGGTTACTGCATATACATATCCCTACAACCCTAGCGTCACTGAACATTAAGTGTGTAGACCCTACAGGTTCGAGAGACATGTAGACATGACCGAGATCGCTCTCCGGTCAATAACCAACAGCGGGATCTGGATACCCATGTTGGCACCCACATGCTCCACGATGATCTCATCGGATGAACCACGATGTCGAGGATTTAATCAACCCCGTATGCAATTCCCTTTGTCAATCGATATGTTACTTGCCCGAGATCTGATCGTCGGTATCCCAATACCTCGTTCAATCTCGTTACCGGCAAGTCACTTTACTCGTACCGTAATGCATGATCCCGTGACCAGACACTTGGTCACTTTGAGCTCATTATGATGATGCATTACCGAGTGGGCCCAGTGATATCTCTCCATCATACGGAGTGACAAATCCCAGTCTCGATCCGTGTCAACCCAACAGACACTTTCGGAGATACCTGTAATGCACCTTTATAGTCACCCAGTTACGTTGTGACGTTTGATACACCCAAAGCACTCCTACGGTATCCGGGAGTTACATGATCTCATGGTCAAAGGAAAAGATACTTGACATTAGAAAAGCTCTAGCAAATGAACTACACGATCTCACGCTATGCTTAGGATTGGGTCTTGTCCATCACATCATTATCCTAATGATGTGATCCCGTTATCAATGACATCCAATGTCCATAGCCAGGAAACCATGACTATCTATTGATCAACGAGCTAGTCAACTAGAGGCTTACTAGGGACATGTTGGTGTCTGTTATTCACACATGTATTACGATTTCCGGATAACACAATTATAGCATGAATAAAGACAATTATCATGAACAAAGAAATATAATAATAATGCTTTTATTATTGCCTCTAGGGCATATTTCCAACAGTAGCCATCTGACCCCGTGCGATGGTGAAGCTTCTTCTTCGCAGCATTTTCCTTGTTTCTCGCCGACATCTTCTTACTCTTTTCCGATGTCTTGTGGGCCACAAATGCGGGCCAGTGATCTTTGATCTTCTCATATTTGCTGATGAATTCTGGTGTCTTTTTTTTCGACAAACTGGTTCAGCTCTTTCCTCCACCTCCTCATTAGGGTTGCCATCTTCTTAAGAACACAAGACTTGATTAATTGCTCTTTAACTGGATTCTCCGGATCCTCCTCTAGCGGTAGGGTGAAATTTGCCTTCAGCTCAGTCCAAAGATCTTCTTTCTGCATATCATTGACATAAGACACCTCAGGGTCTTCCTCCTTAGGCTTATACCATTGCTGGATGCTGATCGGGATTTTGTCCCTAACAAGAACTCCGCACTGAGCAAAAAATGCCTTCCTTGTCCGGATGGGTTCAATCGGTTCGCCATCGGGCGCGATTTCTATGATCTCAAACTTTTCATCCGAGCTCAACTTTTTCTTCGGGCCTCGTCTCCTTACCGAAGTTGTGCTCGATCCGGAGGGCTAGAAATTATAAGGAAGAAAGACGAGAGTAATTAATATGTGTACATATACCAAAACAATGGAAGCATCAATTAACTAGTCAGCACAGGCTTAACTAATATATATATACCTGGCCGGACTCGGTTCGGTCACCGGAGCAGTCAGCACGGTCTCCTTCTTGTACCTCCATTGTGTCACCGGGGCCATCATGAACATAGTCCTCTTCTTGTACCGGCATTAATGGGCTGAAGCCATCATGAACATAGCCCTCTTCTTCATCCAGCTGACCATCGGTGTCGAGGAGAAATGACACAACATCATCACTTCCATTTGCGATTATCTCCCCCAACATCGCTTCTGTTTCTTCGTCTCGGGAGTGATCCATAGTTTCTGCAAATATTTACAACATGCCAATTATTAGTGGCAAACATAGAACTAGCTAGCTAATCACAATAAGGAATCATGTTAGTGGCCTCGACGCTGCTTCTCTAGGGTTTGGGGTCGCCTCGACACAACGCTTCAAGGGTTTGGGGTGGCCTCGACGACAACGCTCTTTTAACTTGGTAAATTTGGGTGGCCTCGAGAGAGTTAATTTGTCGGGTAGGGGCGCGGCGGGAGGGGGTAGGAGACCAACATCATTTTCTCTCTAGGGTTTGGGTGTCCTCGAGAGTTTTGGTCGAGCGAGAGGGCCGAGGGCCGGGGGGTGCTGCCGTTGTATAAGTTATCACGGTCGAGAGGGGGTATATATATCGACCGCCCCTCATGTCGAAGTTATCTAGAGGGGGTTATATCGACAACGACGCGACATACATATACATGGGAAAATAATGTTATCGGGGAGGGGGTATCGGTACCACCCCCTCGTGTTGAAGTTTCTTCTTTCTCCTCTATTCCTTTCTTTCTTCTTATACTCTTCTTTTTCTTCTTCTCCCTCGAGAAAGGAAAATAATTAAGGAAAAGGAAGAAAAGAGGAAGAAGGAAGAAGGAAGAAGAAGAAGAAAAAGAAGAAGAAAAAAAAGAGGAGAAGAAGAAAGGAATAGAGGAGAAGAAGAAAAAATAGAATTTTTTCTTCTATTTTTTCTTCTTCTCCTCTATTCCTTTATTCTTCTCCTCTTCTTTTTCTTCTTTTTTCCTCTTCTTATTTATTTCTCCTCTTCTTCCTCTCTTCTTTTTCTCCTTTCTTCCTCTTCTTATTTTCCTTTTTCCTCTCATTCCTTTTCTTCTTCTTCTTCCTTCTTCCTTCTTCCTTCCTTCTTCCTCTTTTCTTCATTTTCCTTATTTTACTTTCTCCTCTACACTAACCTAAAATGCACTAACCTAAAATCGATATCTACTAACAACCTAAACAAAAAATTAATACATATATGAAAAAACATATGTAAACAAAAAAATGCTATGAACATTATATTCATACATACATATATAGCCACATCCATTCATCATATATATAGCTACCACATACATATATACATTATATACATGAAAAAAATGCAATGAACAAAAAAAATACACTTATGAAAAAAAATACTATGAACATGTACACATATATATATACACATACAAACACATATACACAAAAAATGCAAAAAATTGCTATGGAAATTGCAGGGGCGGCGGGGCGGCGCGCGGCGGCCGCGCAGGGCAGGGGTGGCGGCGCAGCGGCCGCGCAGGACAGGGGCGGCGCGCGTCGGCCGCGCAGGGCTGGGGCGGCGGCGCGGCAGCCGCGTAGGGACAGGGGCGGCGCGCGGTGGCCGTGCAGGGGCGCGGGACGGGAGGGGCGCGGGAGCAGGCTGTGCTCGCAGGGCGTGGCGGCGACGGCTCAGGTGAGCAGCCTGACGGCGTCGGTGGCGGCGGCGACGGCAAGGTGGAGCTGGGGCGTCGGGTGGTGACGGCGATGAGGAGCAGGGGGCGTCGGGGGAGAAGTGGGCGATTTGGCCGAAAGCTGCTAAGTGTTGCTTATATAGCAAACCCGTTAGTCCCGGTTGGTGGCACCAACCGGGACTAATGCACCCTTTAGTCCCGGTTGGTGCCACCAACCGGGACCAAAGGCCTCTTTTTCGGCAGCCCAAAGGGCAGGAACCGGCGACCTTTAGTACCGATTGGTGGCACCAACCGGGACTAATGCCTCCCCCTTTAGTCCCGGTTGGTGCCACCAACCGGGACCAAAGGTCCTTGTGCTGCCCGCGTCGCGGCCAAAGTTTAGTCCCACCTCGCTGTTGGAGAACGTTGCAGAAAACAAAAATTTCCTACGGTTTCACCAAGATCCATCTATGAGTTCATCTAGCAATGAGTGATTAGATGCATCTACGTACCTTGTAGATCACGAGCGGAAGCGTTCAAAGAATGGGGATGATGTAGTCGAACACGACGTGATTCGAATCACCGGAGATCCTAGCACCGAACGGACGGCACCTCCGCGTTCAACACACGTACGGAACAGCCACGTCTCCTCCTTCTTGATCCAGCAAGGGAGGGAGGAGAGGTTGAGGGAGATGGCACCAGCAGCAGCACGACGGCGTGGTGTTGATGGAGCTGCAGTACTCCGGCAGAGCTTCGCTAAGCACTATGGAGGAGGAGGAGGTGTTGGAGAGGGAGAAGGAGGCAACCAAAAGCCAAGGTGTGTTTTCTCCTCCTTTTCCCCACTATATATAGGGCCAAGGGAGAGGGGGAGGCGCAGCCCTTGCCCCTTCCTCCAAGGAAGGGTGCGGCCAAGGGGGGGGGGGGGAGGAGTCCATCCTCCCCAAGGCACCTCGGAGGTGCCTTCCCCCTTTAGGACTCTCCCCTTTTTTCTTCTCTTGGCGCATGGGCCTCTTGGGGCTGGTGCCCTTGGCCCATGTAGGCCAAGGCGCACCCCCTACAGCCCATGTGCCCCCCCGGGACAGGTGGACCCACCCGGTGGACCCCCGGGACCCTTCCGGTGGTCCCGGTACAATACCGATAACCCCGAAACTTGTCCCGATGCCCGAAACAGGACTTCCCATATATAAATCTTTACCTCCAGACCATTCCGGAACTCCTCGTGATGTCCAGGATCTCATTCGGGACTCCGAACAACATTCGGGTTACTGCATATACATATCCCTACAACCCTAGCGTAACCGAACCTTAAGTGTGTAGACCCTACGGGTTCGGGAGACATGTAGACATGACCGAGATCGCTCTCCGGTCAATAACCAACAGCGGGATCTGGATACCCATGTTGGCTCCCACATGCTCCACGATGATCTCATCGGATGAACCACGATGTCGAGGATTTAATCAACCCCGTATGCAATTCCCTTTGTCAATCGATATGTTACTTGCCCGAGATTCGATCGTCGGTATCCCAATACCTCGTTCAATCTCGTTACCGGCAAGTCACTTTACTCGTACCGTAATGCATGATCCCATGACCAGACACTTGGTCACTTTGAGCTCATTATGATGATGCATTACCGAGTGGGCCCAGTGATATCTCTCCATCATACGGAGTGACAAATCCCAGTCTCGATCCGTGTCAACCCAACAGACACTTTCGGAGATACCTGTAATGCACCTTTATAGTCACCCAGTTACATTGTGACGTTTGATACACCCAAAGCACTCCTACGGTATCCGGGAGTTACACGATCTCATGGTCAAAGGAAAAGATACTTGACATTAGAAAAGCTCTAGCAAACGAACTACACGATCTCACGCTATGCTTAGGATTGGGTCTTGTCCATCACATCATTATCCTAATGATGTGATCCCATTATCAATGACATCCAATGTCCATAGCCAGGAAACCATGACTATCTATTGATCAACGAGCTAGTCAACTAGAGGCTTACTAGGAACATGTTGGTGTCTGTTATTCACACATGTATTACGATTTCCGGATAATACAATTATAGCATGAATAAAGACAATTATCATGAATAAAGAAATATAATAATAATGCTTTTATTATTGCCTCTAGGGCATATTTCCAACAGTCTCCCACTTGCACTAGAGTCAATAATCTAGTTACATTGTGATGAATCGAACACCCATGGAATTCTGGTGTTGATCATGTTTTGCTCTAGGGAGAGGTTTAGTCAACGGATCTGCTACATTCAGGTGCGTATGTATTTTACAAATCTCTATGTCTCCATCTTGAACATTTTCACGAATGGAGTTGAAGCGACGCTTGATGTGCCTTGTATTCTTGTGAAACCTGGGCTCCTTGGTAAGTGCAATAGCTCCAGTGTTGTCACAGAAGAGCTTGATCGGCCCCGACGCATTGGGTATGACTCCTAGGTCGGTGATGTACTCCTTCACCCATATTGCTTTATGTGCTGCCTCCGAGGCTGCCATGTACTCCGCTTCACATGTAGATCCCGCCACGACGCTCTGCTTGCAACTGCACCAACTTACTGCCCCACCATTCAAAATATACATGTATCCGGTTTGTGACTTAGAGTCATCCAGATCTGTGTCGAAGCTAGCGTCGACGTAACCCTTTACGACGAGCTCTTCGTTACCTCCATAAACGAGAAACATTTCCTTAGTCCTTTTCAGGTACTTCAGGATATTCTTGACCGCTGTCCAGTGTTCCTTGCCAGGATTACTTTGGTACCTTCCTACCAAACTTACGGCAAGGTTTACATCAGGTCTGGTACACAGCATGGCATACATAATAGAACCTATGGCTGAGGCATAGGGGATGACACTCATCTCTTCTATATCTTCTGCCGTGGTCGGACATTGAGCTGAGCTCAATTTCACACCTTGCAAAACAGGCAAGAACCCTTTCTTGGACTGATCCATTTTGAACTTCTTCAAAATCTTATCAAGATATGTGCTTTGTGAAAGACCTATGAGGCGTCTCGATCTATCCCTATAGATCTTGATGCCTAATATATAAGCAGCTTCTCCAAGGTCCTTCATTGAAAAACTCTTATTCAAGTAGGCCTTAATGCTGTCCAAAAGTTCTATATCATTTCCCATCAAAAGTATGTCATCTACATATAGTATGAGAAATGCTACAGAGCTCCCACTCACTTTCTTGTATACACAGGCTTCTCCATAAGACTGTGTAAACCCAAACGCTTTGATCATCTCATCAAAATGAATGTTCCAACTCCGAGATGCTTGCACCAGCCCATAAATCGAGCGTTGGAGCTTGCACACCTTGTCAGCATTCTTAGGATCAACAAAACCTTCCGGCTGCATCACATACAATTCTTCCTTAAGGAAACCATTAAGGAATGCCGTTTTGACGTACATTTGCCAAATTTCATAATCATAAAATGCGGCAATTGCTAACATGATTTGGACGGACTTCAGCTTCGCTACCGGTGAGAAAGTCTCATCGTAGTCAACCCCTTGAACTTGTCGATAACCCTTAGCGACAAGCCGAGCTTTATAGATGGTCACATTACCATCCGCGTCTGTCTTCTTCTTAAAGATCCATTTATTTTCTATGGCTCGCTGTTCTACGGGCAAGTCAGTCAAAGTCCATACTTCGTTTTCATACATGGATCCTATCTCGGATTTCATGGCTTCTAGCCATTTGTCGGAATCCGGGCCCGCCATCGCTTCTTCATAGTTCGAAGGTTCACTGTTGTCTAACAACATGATTTCCAAGACAGGGTTGCCGTACCACTCTGGTGCGGAACGTGTCCTTGTGGACCTTCGAATTTCAGTAGGAGCTTGATCAGAAGTATCTTGATCATCATCATTAACTTCCTCTCTAGTCGGTGCAGGCACCTCAGGAACATTTTCTTGAGTTGCGCCATTTTCCGGTTCAAGAGGTAATACTTCATCAAGCTCTACTTTCCTCCCATTTACTTCTTTCGAGAGAAACTCTTTCTCCAGAAAGGACCCATTCTTGGCAACAAAGATCTTGCCTTCGGATCTGAGGTAGAAGATATACCCAACAGTTTCTTTAGGGTATCCTATGAAGACGCATTTTTCTGATTTGGGTTCGAGCTTTTCAGGTTGAAGTTTCCCGACATAAGCATCGCATCCCCAAACTTTTAGAAATGACAGTTTAGGTTTCTTCCCAAACCATAATTCATACGGTGTCGTCTCAACGGATTTCGACGGTGCCCTATTTAAAGTGAATGCGGCAGTCTCTAAAGCATAGCCCCAAAAGGATAGTGGTAAATCGACAAGAGACATCATAGATCGCACCATATCTAATAGAGTGCGATTACGACGTTCGGACACACCATTACGCTGAGGTGTTCCAAGCGGCGTGAGTTGTGAAACTATTCCACATTTTCTTAAGTGTGTACCAAACTCGTGACTCAAGTATTCTCCTCCACGATCTGATCGTAGAAACTTGATTTTCCTGTCACGTTGATTCTCAACTTCACTCTGAAATTCCTTGAACTTTTCAAAGGTCTCAGACTTGTGTTTCATTAAGTAGACATACCCATATCTACTCAAGTCATCAGTGAGGGTGAGAACATAACGATAGCCACCGCGAGCCTCAACACTCATTGGACCGCACACATCAGTATGTATGATTTCCAATAAGTTGGTTGCTCGCTCCATTGTTCCAGAGAATGGAGTCTTGGTCATTTTACCCATGAGGCATGGTTCGCACGTGTCAAATGATTCGTAATCAAGAGACTCTAAAAGTCCATCAGCATGGAGCTTCTTCATGCGTTTGACACCTATGTGACCAAGGCGGCAGTGCCACAAGTATGTGGGACTATCACTATCAATCTTACATCTTTTGGTACTTACACTATGAATATGTGTAGCATTACGCTCGAGATTCATAAAGAATAAACCATTCACCATCGAAGCATGACCATAAAACATATCTCTCATATAAATACAACAACCATTATTCTCGGATTTAAATGAGTAGCCATCTCGAATTAAACGAGATCCTGATACAATGTTCATGCTCAAACTTGGCACAAAATAACAATTATTGAGGTTCAAAACTAATCCCGTAGGTAAATGTAGAGGTAGCGTGCCGACGGCGATCACATCGACCTTGGAACCATTCCCGACGCGCATCGTCAGCTCGTCCTTCGCCAGTCTCCGTTTATTCCACAGCTCCTGCTGTGTGTTACAAATATGAGCAACGACACCGGTATCAAATACCCAGGAGTCACTACGATTACTGGTAAGGTACACATCAATTACATGTATATCAAATATACCTTTGGTTTTGCCAGCCTTCTTGTCCGCTAAGTATTTGGGACAGTTCCGCTTCCAGTGACCACTTTCCTTGCAATAAAAGCACTCAGTCTCGGGCTTGGGTCCATTCTTTGGCTTCTTCCCGGCAGCTTGCTTGCTGGGCGCGGCAACTACCTTGCCGTCCTTCTTGAAGTTCTTTTTACCCTTGCCCTTCTTGAACTTAGTGGTTTTATTGACCATCAACACTTGATGTTCCTTCTTGACTTCTACCTCTGCTGATTTCAGCATAGCAAATACTTCAGGAATGGTCTTTTCCATCCCCTGCATATTGAAGTTCATCACAAAGCTCTTGTAGCTTGGTGGAAACGACTTGAGGATTCTGTCAATGACCGCATCATCCGGAAGATTAACTCCCAGCTGAGTCAAGTGGTTATGTAACCCAGACATAGTGAGTATGTGCTCACTGACAGAACTATTTTCCTCCATCTTACAGCTGAAGAATTTGTCGGAGACTTCATATCTCTCGACCCGGGCATGAGCTTGGAAAACCATTTTCAGCTCTTCGAACATCTCATATGCTCCATGTCTCTCAAAACGCTTTTGGAGCCCCAGCTCTAAGCTGTAAAGCATGCCGCACTGAACGAGGGAGTAGTCATCGGAACGTGCCTGCCAAGCGTTCATAACGTCTTGTTCTGCAGGGAGAACAGGTGCATCACCTAGCGGTGCTTGTAGGACATAATCTTTCTTGGCAGCTATGAGGATGATCCTCAGGTTCCGGACCCAGTCCGTATAGTTGCTGCCATCGTCTTTCAGCTTGGTTTTCTGTAGGAACGCGTTGAAGTTGAGGACTACGTTGGCCATTTGATCTACAAGACATATTGTAAAATATTTAGACTAAGTTCATGATAATTAAGTTCATCTAATCAAATTATAATGAACTCCCACTCAGATTTGACATCCCTTTGGTCATCTAAGTGTTACACGATCCGAGTCGACAAGGCCGTGTCCGATCATCACGTGAGATGGACTAGTCATCGTCGGTGAACATTCTCATGTTGATCGTATCTTCCATACGACTCGTGTTCGACCTTTCGGTCTCCGTGTTCCGAGGCCATGTCTGTACATGCTAGGCTCGTCAAGTTAACCCTAAGTGTTTTCGCTGTGTAAAACTGTCTTACACCCGTTGTATGTGAACGTAAGAATCTATCACACCCGATCATCACGTGGTGCTTCGAAATGACGAACTGTAGCAACGGTGCATAGTTAGGGGAGAACACTTCTTGAAATTTTGTAAGGGATCATCTTATTTACTACCGTCGTCCTAAGTAAACAATATGCATAAAACATAATAAACATCACATGCAATTATATAAAGTAGTGACATGATATGGCCAATATCATATAGCTCCTTTGATCTTCATCTTCGGGGCTCCATGATCATCTTGTCACCGGCATGACACCATGATCTCCATCATCATGATCTCCATCATCGTGTCTTCATGAAGTTGTCACGCCAACAACTACTTCTACTTCTATGACTAACGCGTTTAGTAATAAAGTAAAGTAGTTTACATGGCGTTCTTCAATGACACGCAGGTCATACAAAAAATAAAGACAACTCCTATGGCTCCTGCCGGTTGTCATACTCATCGACATGCAAGTCGTGATTCCTATTACAATAGCATGAACATCTCATACATGACATATAGATCATTCATCATTCATCACAACTTTGGCCATATCATATCACAAAGCACTTGCTGCAAAAACAAGTTAGACGTCCTCTAATTGTTGTTCGCAAGTTTTACGTGGCTGAAGTAGGGTTCTAGCAAGAACGTTTTCTTACCTACGTGAAAGCCACAACGTGATTTGTCAACTTCTATTTACCCTTCATAAGGACCCTTTTCATCGAATCCGCTCCAACTAAAGTAGGAGAGACAGACACCCGCCAGCCACCTTATGCAACTAGTGCATGTTAGTCGGTGGAACCGGTCTCACGTAAGCGTACGTGTAAGGTTGGTCCAGGCCGCTTCATCCCACAATACCACTGAAGCAAGATAAGACTAGTAGCAGCAAGAAAGTTGACAAATCTACGCCCACAACAAATTGTGTTCTACTCGTGCAAGAAGAACTACGCATAGACCTAGCTCATGATGCCACTGTTGGAGAACGTTGCAGAAAACAAAAATTTCCTACGGTTTCACCAAGATCCATCTATGAGTTCATCTAGCAATGAGTGATTAGATGCATCTACGTACCTTGTAGATCGCGAGCGGAAGCGTTCAAAGAACGGGGATGATGTAGTCGAACACGACGTGATTCGAATCACCGGAGATCCTAGCACCGAACGGACGGCACCTCCGCGTTCAACACACGTACGGAACATCCACGTCTCCTCCTTCTTGATCCAGCAAGGGAGGGAGGAGAGGTTGAGGGAGATGGCACCAGCAGCAGCACGACGGTGTGGTGTTGATGGAGCTGCAGTACTCCGGCAGAGCTTCGCTAAGCACTATGGAGGAGGAGGAGGTGTTGGAGAGGGAGAAGGAGGCAACCAAAAGCCAAGGTGTGTTTTCTCCTCCTTTTCCCCACTATATATAGGGCCAAGGGAGAGGGGGAGGCGCAGCCCTTGCCCCTTCCTCCAAGGAAGGGTGCGGCCAAGGGGGGGGGGAGGAGTCCATCCTCCCCAAGGCACCTCGGAGGTGCCTTCCCCCTTTAGGACTCTCCCCTTTTTTTCTTCTCTTGGCGCATGGGCCTCTTGGGGCTGGTGCCCTTGGCCCATGTAGGCCAAGGCGCACCCCCTACAGCCCATGTGGCCCCCGGGGACAGGTGGACCCACCCGGTGGACCCCCGGGACCCTTCCGGTGGTCCCGGTACAATACCGATAACCCCGAAACTTGTCCCGATGCCCGAAACAGGACTTCCCATATATAAATCTTTACCTCCAGACCATTCCGGAACTCCTCGTGACGTCCGGGATCTCATCCGGGACTCCGAACAACATTCGGGTTACTGCATATACATATCCCTACAACCCTAGCGTAACCGAACCTTAAGTGTGTAGACCCTACGGGTTCGGGAGACATGTAGACATGACCGAGATCGCTCTCCGGTCAATAACCAACAGCGGGATCTGGATACCCATGTTGGCTCCCACATGATCCACGATGATCTCATCGGATGAACCACGATGTCGAGGATTTAATCAACCCCGTATGCAATTCCCTTTGTCAATCGATATGTTACTTGCCCGAGATTCGATCGTCGGTATCCCAATACCTCGTTCAATCTCGTTACCGGCAAGTCACTTTACTCGTACCGTAATGCATGATCCCGTGACCAGACACTTGGTCACTTTGAGCTCATTATGATGATGCATTACCGAGTGGGCCCAGTGATATCTCTCCGTCATACGGAGTGACAAATCCCAGTCTCGATCCGTGTCAACCCAACAGACACTTTCGGAGATACCTGTAATGCACCTTTATAGCCACCCAGTTACGTTGTGACGTTTGATACACCCAAAGCACTCCTATGGTATCCGAGAGTTACACGATCTCATGGTCAAAGGAAAAGATACTTGACATTAGAAAAGCTCTAGCAAACGAACTACACGATCTCACGCTATGCTTAGGATTGGGTCTTGTCCATCACATCATTATCCTAATGATGTGATCCCGTTATCAATGACATCCAATGTCCATAGCCAGGAAACCATGACTATCTATTTATCAACGAGCTAGTCAACTAGAGGCTTACTAGGGACATGTTGGTGTCTGTTATTCACACATGTATTACGATTTCCGGATAATACAATTATAGCATGAATAAAGACAATTATCATGAACAAAGAAATATAATAATAATGCTTTTATTATTGCCTCTAGGGCATATTTCCAACACTCGCTAGTTGAGAGGGGCGCGCAGTGGTTTATAAGCCCCACTGCCGCACCCCTCTCGAACTCCTCTCCACTGCAGGCTTACGGGCCTACTTGCTACTGCTTTGCCTGATGGGCTGCGGGCCTGAATCCTGGCCCATAGTAGGTTTTCAAGTCGTATTCAGGCCGTGGGGGCCCAGTAGGAGGCATTTTTTTGTTTTTTTGTTTTCCTTACTTATTGTTGCTATTTTTATTATTTTTCCTGTTTTTTTGTTTTGTTTTCTGCATTATTTATTTTCTTCTGTTTTTTGCTTTATTTTTTAATTCTTTTTGCTTTTAGTTTTAGGAAAATTATAAACTTTCTGTTAGTGCCATTACTTTTCAAATTTGAAAACACTTTTTTTTTTGTTTTCTTTCTTGCTTTATTTATTTTATTTTGTTTCTACTTACAACAAAATACTTATTGTTGTTTTTTGTTTTGTTTTCTGCATTATTTATTTTCTTTTGTTTTTTGCTTTATTTTTTAGTTCTTTTTGCTTTCAGTTTTAGGAAAATTATAAACTTTCTGTTAGTGCCATTACTTTTCAAATTTGAAAACACTTTTTTTTGTTTTCTTTCTTGCTTTATTTATTTTATTTTGTTTCTACTTACAACAAAATACTTATTGTTGTTTTTTTGTTTTGTTTTCTGTATTATTTAT
The DNA here is from genome assembly GCA_963921465.1 of Triticum timopheevii. Lineage (NCBI taxonomy): Eukaryota > Viridiplantae > Streptophyta > Magnoliopsida > Poales > Poaceae > Triticum > Triticum timopheevii. The sequence goes on along the minus strand of OY997268.1, from coordinate 618,712,314 downwards.
TTTCTTTTGTTTTTTTCTTTGTATTTTAATTCTTTTTGCTTTTAGTTTTCGGAAAATTATGAACTTTCTGTTGGTGCCATTACTTTTCAAATTTGAAAACACTTTTCTTCTTACAACAAAATACTTATTGTTGCTATTTTTAATTATTACGAGGGCTGAACCATAAGACATTAAAGCATTTCAAATGAACTCTGAAAAAGTTGAAAGTTGGCATGGTATCATAAATTGACCCACACATAGCATGTGCATATACAAAACAGACAATGGTATCATACTCGTCAGTTACAAAGTTGGCATGGTATCATCATAATAGTTGCGGGAGAAAGTCTTCACTTTTTCTTCGCTTGTGTCATTTGCTTATTGCGCCGTAACCATGGATAATCTTCATCGTTTATCAGGATGCTGGTGTCAGCCTTGACTTTGAAGGGAGGAATTTCATGAAACTTTTCATAATCTTCATGTCTGTCTTGTCCTCCACTCCCACGATGTCCCTTTTTTCCTGAAAGAACTATGTGGCACTTTGGCTCATCGTATGATGTATTCGCTTCCTTATCTTTTCTCTTTATCGGTCTGGTAGACATGTCCTTCACATCGATAACCTGTGCCACATCATTGGCTAGGACGAACGGTTAGTCAGTGTATCCAAGATTTTTCAGATCCACTGTTGTCATTCCGTACTGTGGGTCTACCTGTACCCCGCCTCCTGACAGATTGACCCATTTGCACTGAAACAAAGGGACCTTAAAATCATGTCCGTAGTCAAGTTCCCATATGTCCACTATGTAACCATAATATGTGTCCTTTCCCCTCTCGGTAGTTGCATCAAAGCGGACACCGCTATTTTGGTTGGTGCTCTTTTGATCTTGGTCAATCGTGTAAAATGTATTCCCATTTATCTCGTATCCTTTCCAAATCGTAACAGTCGAAGATGGTCCCCTGGACAACAAGTACAACTCATCACAAACAGTGTTGTCACCTCTGAGACGTGCTTCCAACCAACTGCTAAAAGTCCTGAGGTGTTCACATGTAATCCAGTCGTCGCACTACTCCGGGTGTTTGGAGCGCAGACTGTTCTTGTGTTCATCGACATACGGAGTCACCAAGGTAGAGTTCTGTAGAACTGTGTAGCATGCTTGAGACCAAGAATATCCGTCCCTGCATATTATTGAGTCCCTTCCAAGCGTGCCTTTTCTAGTCAGTCTCCCCTCATACCGCGATTGAGGGAGACCTATCTTCTTAAGGCCAGGAATGAAGTCAACACAAAACCCGATGACATCCTCTGTTTGATGGCCCATGGAGATGCTTCCTTCTGGCCTAGCGCGGTTACGGACATATTTCTTTAGGACTCCCATGAACCTCTCAAAGGGGTACATATTGTGTAGAAATACGGGGCCCAGAATGACAATCTCGTCAACTAGATGAACTAGGACGTGCGTCATGATATTGAATAAGGATGGTGGGAACACCAGCTCAAAACTCACAAGACATTGCACCACATCACTCCTTAGCCTTGGTATGATTTCTGGATCGATCACCTTCTGAGAGATTGCATTGAGGAATGCACATAGCTTCACAATGGCTAATCGGACGTTTTCCGGTAGAAGCCCCCTCAATGCAACCGGAAGCAGTTGCGTCATAATCACATGGCAGTCATGAGACTTTAGGTTCTGAAACTTTTTCTCTGCCATATTTATTATTCCTTTTATATTCGACGAGAAGCCAGTCGGGACCTTCATACTAAGCAGGCATTCAAAGAAGATTTCCTTCTCTTCTTTGGTAAGAGCATAGCTGGCAGGACCTTCATACTGCTTTGGAGGCATGCCGTCTTTTTCGTGCAAACATTGCAGGTCCTCCCGTGCCACAGCTGTATCTTTTGTCTTCCCATACATGCCCAAGAAGCCTAGCAGGTTCACGCAAAGGTTCTTCGTCACGTGCATCACGTCGATCGAAGAGCAGACCTCTAGGTCTTTCCAGTAGGGTAGGTCCCAAAATATAGATTTCTTCTTCCACATGCGTGCGTGTCCCCCAGCGTCACTCGGAACAGCTAGTCCACTGGGACCCTTTCCAAAGATTACGTGTAAATCATTGACCATAGCAAGTACGTGATCACCGGTACGCATGGCGGGCTTCTTTCGGTGATCTGCCTCGCCTTTGAAATGATTGCCTTTCTTTCGACATTGATGGTTGGTCGGAAGAAATCGACGATGGCCCAGGTACACATTCTTCCTGTAGCTTGCCAGGTATATACTATCGGTGTCAAGCAAACAGTGCGTGCATGCATGGTATCCCTTGTTTGTCTGTCCTAAAAGGTTACTAAAAGCGGACCAATCGTTGATGGTCACGAACAGCAACGCCTTTAGGTTAAATTCCTCTTGTTTGTGCTCATCCCACGTACGTACACCGTTTCCATTCCACACCTGTAAAAGTTCTTCAACTAATGGCCTTAGGTACACATCAATGTCGTTGCCGGGTTTCTTAGGGCCTTGGATGAGAACTGGCATCATAATGAACTTCCGCTTCATGCACATCCAAGGAGGAAGGTTATACAGACATAGAGTCACGGGCCAGGTGCTGTGATTGCTGCTCTGCTCCCCGAAAGGATTAATGCCATCCGCGCTTAAAGCAAACCATACGTTCCTTGGCTCACTTGCAAACTCATCCCAGTACTTTCTCTCGATTTTTCTCCACTGCGACCCATCAGCGGGTGCTCTCAACTTCTCGTCTTTCTTATGGTCCTCACTGTGCCATCGCATCAACTTGGCATGCTCTCCGTTTCTGAACAGACGTTTCAACCGTGGTATTATAGGAGCATACCACATCACCTTCGCAGGAACCCTCTTCCTGGGGGGCTCGCCGTTAACATCACCAGGGTCATCTCGTCTGATCTTATACCGTAATGCACCACATACCGGGCATGCGTTCAGATCCTTGTATGCACCGCGGTAGAGGATGCAGTCATTAGGGCATGCATGTATCTTCCGCACCTCCAATCCTAGAGGGCATACGACCTTCTTTGCTGTGTATGTACTGTCGGGCAATTCGTTATCCTTTGGAAGCTTCTTCTTCAATATTTTCAGTAGCTTCTCAAATCCTTTGTCAGGCACAACATTCTCTGCCTTCCACTGCAGCAATTCCAGTACGGTACCGAGCTTTGTGTTGCCATCTTCGCAATTGGGGTACAACCCTTTTTTGTGGTCCTCTAACATGTGATCGAACTTCAGCTTCTCCTTTTGACTTTCGCATTGCATCATTGCATCGACAATGACCTGGCAGAGATCATCATCATCGGGCACATCATCTGGTTCCTCTTGATCTTCAGCAGCTTCGCCCGTTGCAGCATCATCGTGCATATCGTCTGGTTCCTCTTGATGTTCAGTACCATCACCGTATTCAGGGGGCACATAGTTGTCATCGTACTCTTCTTCTTCGCCGTCTTCCATCATAACCCCTATTTCTCCGTGCCTCGTCCAAACATTATAGTGTGGCATGAAACCCTTGTAAAGCAGGTGGGTGTGGAGGATTTTCCGGTTTGAGTAAGACTTCATATTCCCACATATAGGGCATGGACAACACATAAAACCATTCTGCTTGTTTGCCTCAGCCACTTCGAGAAAATCATGCATGCCCTTAATGTACTCGGAGGTGTGTCTTAAACCGTACATCCATTGCCGGTTCATCTGCGTGCATTATATATAATTAAGTGTGTCAAAAATCATTACAGAACACTAAAACCAAATTAATAGAAGTTCATCATCACACTAAAACCAAAGTACATACATAGGTCTCATCTAACAACATAAAGCTCTGCAGAGCATCTAAATTAATTAAACCATACACTGAAACTATGTAAAACATTTCAATGCGAAAACAAATGCGATCATAATCGCAACCAATGTAACAACTGATACAACGTCATAATGATACCAAGCCTCGGTATGAATGGCATATTTTGTAATCTTTCTAATCTTCAAGCGCATTGCATCCATCTTGATCTTGTGATCATCGACGACATCCGCAGCATGCAACTCCAATATCATCTTCTCCTCCTCAATTTTTCTAATTTTTTCCTTCAACAAATTGTTTTCTTCTTCAACTAAATTTAACCTCTCGACAATAGGGTCGGTTGGAATTTCCGGTTCAACAACCTCCTAGATAAATAAAATCTATGTCACGTTGGTCGGCATAATTGTCATAAACAATAAATGAACCAATAGTTATGAAAAGATAATATATACCACATCCGAATCATAGACAGGACAAGGGCCGACGGGGGCGGATACCAAAACCATCGCACTATATAAGATGCAATAATAAAATTAAGAAAATTATACAAGTATCTATATAAACATACAAGTAAGAGGCTCACCACAGTGGTGCCGGCAACGAGATCGGCGAGGGCGATCGACGGCGGTGAAGACGGGGACGGGACGTGACGGACCGCTAAACCTAGACAAATATTGAGGACAATGGAGCTTGGAGAGGAGAAAGCTTAAGTAGTGCGGCTCGGGCATTCCATCGAACACCTCGTGTGCATAGGAGGTGAGCTAGAGCACCACAAAGCTCCTTCCTCGCATGCCATGAAAAACAGAGCAGTGAGAGTGCTCTGCTCACGGGGTATATATAGGGAACTAACTGGTCCCGGTTCGTGGCTTGAACCGGGACTAAAGGGGAGCCTTTGGTCCCGGTTCAGGCGACCAACCGGGACCAATGGTGGTGGGCCAGGAGCAAGGCACATTGGTCCCGGTTCGTCCCACCAACCGGGACCAAAAGGTCCAGACGAACCGGTACCAATGGCCCATGAGCCCCGACCGGCCCCCGGGGCTCACGAACCGGGTCCAATGCCCCCATTGGTCCCAGTTCTGGATTGAACCGGGACTAATGGGCTGACCCGGCCTGGACCATTGCCCCCTTTTCTACTAGTGTCAATTGCATCCTTCAAATTTGAAATTGGTTGGTATCATTAAATACAGTGATGCAAGAGCAAAGTAGTATGAACCATAGCTACGGAACCTAACCTGAGAACAATTCTTCTTCTGCTTTAAGCATTGACTTCGGGTTCGGAGTGGTGGTCCTCGCGATATGGGCACTGCAGTTGCCTTACTAACTGCTCGTGTTTGGGTGCTCTGTGGTGGAGACGGTGTTGTGTCAACGGGAACTGGGTGTCTATCTGCTGGGGTTGGGGTTAGAAGGGGTGTAGTTGGTTCTCTATCCAACTAGGTAGGGGTACAATCTGCATGAGTGTGGGTTATATGTGGTGGGGCTGATTTTTGGGCAAGTACAACCGTGGTTCTATCTGCATCGACAGGTAGCACGATCTTTTCTGAAGACCGTGTTTTTACTCCCACAAATACTGCCATCACTCCCTCCAATTGAAATGGCTGATAAACAAGAAAAGTAATTGAATGTACAGACATTGTAAGATAGACAGGTGCAATGGATAGTAGGGAAGAAAACAGGGCATGAAATAATTCACATTTATGTTGTCTAAGCAAACAGAATAGCAGGACATAATTTCACATATATGATGGCTAATTAAACAGGATAGCATGACACAATTTCACATGTATGATGGCTAACTAAACAAGATAGAATGACATTCTTCAAAATATGATGACTATGTAAACAGGATGACATGATATAACTATATGATGTGTCTATTAAAGTGGTTGGCATGCCATAAATCACAAACATGCCGTCGATGGAAACATGATGGCATGATATAATTCATGGATAGAATGACATAATTTAAAATATGATGACTATGTAAACAGGATGAGATGATATAACTATATTATGTCTTTAGAAAATGGGTTGGCATGCCATAATTCAGATACATGCTGTCTATGTAAACATCATGGCATGACATAATTCAAATATATGATTTATATACTAAGGAAGTGAGCAGAGGGCAATTGCACATATGATGTGTCAACTAAGGAGATGGCATTCAATATTGTGTATATGATGTAAAAAATAAGCATTGCAATACAACATATGCATTATATGAGTAATATAACCCTGCCAAGTTTGAGCATACACCTCAAGGGGATAATAGGACTGGTCATCTGCCTCTGAATCCTCCTCTGAAGAGCTATCTGTAACCGGCAAGATATCTGCTTCAGCAGGTAGCATTGTCTGCTCTGAAGACCTTGTTTTCACTCCAGATTTCTCCATCACCAATTCAAATGGCTGATGCACAGGAAGAGCAGTTGAATATACAAACATTTTCGACAAAAGCAATGAGAAATACAAAAAAAGGACGGCATGATATAATTCACATGTATGACGCTTGCCTAAACAGCATGGCATCGCATAATTCACATACATAATGCCTTGCAACAAGATAACATTGCATAATTCACATATATAATGTCTTGCAACAAGATGGCATTGCATAATTCACATATATGGTAATTAGACACTAAACAGGTGGCATTCACACAAAGCATGTCTAAACTAAGCAAATGACATAGCAATGCAAGATACCATACGCACGATATGAGTAACATAACCCTGCCAAGTTAGGTCATGCACCTCAGGGGGGAAATATGACTGGTCATCTGTCTCTGAATCGTCCTCTGAGGAGCTATCGGTAACCAGCAAGACATGCGCTTTGTTAGATAGCATTGTCTGCTCTGAAGACCTTGTTTCCACTCCAGATTTTTCCATGACCGTGTCGAATGGCTGATGCAGAGGAAGAGTAATTGAATGTACTAAAATTGTTGAAAAATTTAACACATAATAAAAAATGATGGCATGATATGATTCACATATAAGATGACTGGCTAACCAGGGTGGCATTGCAAAATTCACATATATGATGCCTGGCTAGACAAGATGGCATTGCATGATTCACATATACGATAAAGAAACAAAACAGATGGCATTGACACAAAGCATGTCTAAACTAAGCAGATGACATCTTTAATGTATACAGTAAGCAATGCAAGGCACCATATGCATGATATTACCAACATCGGCATGCCAAGTTAGAGCGAAGACCTCATGGGGTAAATAGGAGTGGTCTTCTCCTTCTGAATCCCCCTCAGAACAGTTATCTTCCTCTGGATTACAATCCGAAATGGGTGGAGGGGGGCTGCCTTTGCGCCCACCATGGAACGATGTCTGCATGAAATTTTATTGCCATGCAAGGCTCGTCTCTTTTGCTCTACATGATCAGTTCAATTGTGTACAATAACTGGCATGCATAGGAATAAAACATAGTGAGATTATGTAAGGAGTGCATGCACAAATCCAGAGTGATGGTAGCAAACTGTGGATAGACCCAAAACCAATGATAGCAGGCAGATAATAGCTTTAGTTAAAAAATACAGATAATGGCTCCTTTAATGTTTGTTTGCACCCAACATGAAACTCATAGTAGACACCAGAGATTAACCAGATAGTAGACAGATAGTACTGATTGCTGCCCCAATATGTACCCCACAACCATTTAAAAACTCAAGTTTCAACATTAGTTTGGACCTGACTCGGAGTTTAATAGGTGAACACGACGATAATGTAGCATGTCATCATATTAAGCGACGCATAACGTAAGCAGACACGGAAGAGTGCGACCTGTCGTGCAGACCCGTGTAGTCCTCAAGGTCATCTGCTCAGTTGATGATGGCAATGCAGTTGTCGTGGCTGCCGGCAGCGGGGAAGAAGATCTGAGGCAGCGAAAGACAGTCTGGAGAACGGATCCCTGCTGTGGTGAACCCTTTCGTCGTTGGAGCAGCTGAGCTGGGGTGGAACACAACGCCGCAGGAGCAGGACAAACCACACAAGGTTTTCTTTGACACATATCTGTAACAGAAGTAATTGAGTAAGGGCTTGTTTGAATTTGAGAATTCTAACAATGCAGGGATAGGAAATAGACAGGAATAGGATAGGAATGCACGTGCAAAACAGAGAATTTAAAAACACATGATTTGTGCCAATCTGGGTGTTCGATTCACAACAATTGGAAGATCACAGGATGCAAAAAAGCATGGTGAGATTAAGTCAAACCACAAGAAAATGTACGTTTATAATGCTATCATGCGACTATCTCTTAGTCTTGTGCTTGATGAATAGGAATATGAAAAGGAGGAGAAGTGGAAATTAGAATTCCTATGGTTTTTCTTTCAAGGAGACACTAAAGGAACAAATCCTACAGTTTTCCTTTGCTCCATTCCTTTGCACCAAATTCATGAAAAGTAGTACCATAGGAAACTTTCCAATTCCTATGTTTTTCATTCACTTTTCCTTTCAAGCACTGGCGATTCTAGTAGGTAGGCATGAGCAAGGAAAATCCTACACTAATAAAATGTTTTTGTGCTACTTCTATTACTTTGGACCCAGGCCACTGCCATACTAGCTCAACTCCCAGGCCCATCGACAAATGCACAGCTCAAACGCGCAGAGATAAATAATGATGGCGTTCAAGAGAGTCCATCACGGATAGCTAAGTTGCCTGGTACCTCACTATTTGTCATATAGTAGGATAAAATAATTGTAGTTCCCGTTACTATGAGTGCTCAGTGGACAATACATATAAAATGTAGAGTAAAAAAGAGATGCAAAAAGTGTACAACCTCTTTGGCGAAGCCATGTCGATCTCAGCGTGATTGGGTTGGCCGGTGAGGATGCTCCGGCTGACTTTGCTGTCGGAGGAGGGGAAGAAGATCTTAGGCGTCTGGAGATGGAGTCCGAGGTACTGCACCGCTGTGATGGAGGGTTTCGTTGTTGGAGCAGCTCCGGTAAGTTGTACGACGCCTAGGCTGAAGCAGGACAAGAGAGACAACGAACAACGTTAACCTGAGTGGAATTCTAATAGCATCTCCAATACATGACGTAAAATACATAACCACAAAGTGCTAGATGTAAAATACATCAGCCCCTCATCTCTGAACTTAACTGTCGAAACTGAACTTAACTGTTGAAACTGAACCTAAGTGTCGAAACTGAATTTTGCTGTCGAAACTGAATTTTGCTGTCGAAACTGAACGCACTAGCAAGGTGAGGCTACACGTCAGTTGATTTTGCAACCGTTGGATATGAAATCAAGGGCCTGTGGTTCATCTTCAACCTCCACCCCCCCTGTGCTGCCAGCCACCACCGGCCAAATAGCAGCCCCCCGCCGCCCGCGGCCGGCTGTGCGCCGCCCCGCCCGCCCCGAAAACACTTCCCACCGCCGGTCCGCCGCCGCCTTGGCCATCCCTCTAGCCCCCCCCCCCCCCCCCCCCCGTGCCGAGCTTTTTCTCCGGTGATCCCCACGCCACCGCCCCGCCAACGCACCGCCACCGTCGGCGACCACCACCCCATCCCGAACCCTAAGATAGATAGTGGGGTACCTCTCCGGCGAGCCCCCCTCCCCGCTGCGGCTGGTTCTTCCTTTACCCCGGCGAGCCCACCCCTTGGAATTCGACTGACCCAAAAGTCGATTCAGTCGACTGAAGTGTAGCCAAATCGGAGCAGCATCGCAAGCAAGAGCAAGAGCGAGAGCAGCAGCGCGAGCAAGAGCAATAGCAAGAGCAGACCAGGCAGGGGACCGAGAGCAAGAGCAGAGTAGCAGGGCGAGCGAGAGCTAAAGCAGCAGCAGCTCCTACTGATGTGGACGTCGCCGCCGAGGGAGCGACGCCATGGAGGAAGTGGCCGGCGACGCCGCCATGGATGGAGCCGCGCCGTGTCGGCTCGGGACCAAGCGCCGGCAGCACCGTGAGATCGAATCAAGAAGAAAATGCGGCGATTAGTGTACAACCTCTTTGGTGGCGCCAATTAGGCCGCAGCTTCATCCGAGGAAATGGTGATGATGATGCTCTTCCGGTGGTGCAGGTGAAGATGGTGGTGTGGGAATGGAGGTGGCGTGAAAGACGAGGGGAATGTTGGGGCAGCTCCTTGGAGGTGGAGGACGGGGTGGCTGAACCGGCGGGACGATGAGATCAACGATGGATCCTCATTCGGTACGGTGGATGAGGGACGTCGAGGTGTTGCTGTGGACGACATCGTCGGGGAAGAAGCTCCGGCTGGGTGGCGGACGGAGCAGGGTGTGTGGTTTCGTCGTGGGTTTTCGCGGCCTCGGTGTATGAATGGGTGGGCGGATGGGATGGTGGGGAACCATGGCTTAGAGACGCGCTTGTCCGAAATGTGGAATAAGTTACGAAAGTACCCCCCACCGATTTGAGGCAGTTCTTTCAGTTCAGGGGTACCACGGGCATTTCGCGTGTCGGGATTTCACAGGAGGTGGGAGTTTTCGCGCGCGTTGTAATTTCGGAATAGCAAGGCGCGGGTTGAGATGGAGGGAGTTGTCGGAGCACAACGAGACAAAGATATATCTTAAATATTTCGGGCTAACAAGGCACGGGTTGAAGAGGCGGGAGTTTCGCAGCACGATAGACAGAGACGCTAGCTTCAATTTTTGGCATAACAAGGCGCGGCTTGAAATTTCGGAAGAACATGCTTAACATGTACCAAAAAAGACAATTTGCACCTCAACACGCACAACACACACACACAAACACCATTTAGACTAGAGTAAGGTACACGTGCATTGCACGCATGAGATTTGGCAACCAAATTATGAATAAATACCACATTATAGCATGCAAGCTTTGAGTCATATATGCATGATGTAGATGTTCGTTTAATTCATATAGTTCATTTCGTTCAAAATCATCTAGTTTTATAAGAAAGCTAATCTATTTTAAGATTCATGGAATTGTGCGTTGTAAGACATAAAGTAAAAACAAATGATGGCAAATCATGTAGAAAAACATTTGGGCAATTATGATACGGAAGATTCTAGAACAAATAAGAAGTGCTTGTGTTTTGATGTTTGTGCATTATGCTTAAGTTCAACCATGGAGTCTTCTAGATTATACATGTGGCGAAATCTGGTGGAATCTAGATGATATCCAACGGCCAATAGTGCTCAAATTTGCCATCTTTGGACCTTCGGATTCGCCTCATCCAACGACCATCTTTCAAAGTTAAAGTTACCCGCTCACAATATCAAAATATATACAATATAATCTATATATAGGGGTATAGATATAGACATGCGATGCGAAAGCCGCCCATCATCTCCAATTACATGCACGGAGGCGACATGGGCAAATGATGTCTGCCATCGGTATCTCAAATTCAAATCAGTCTGACCTTGTTCAATGTGTATACATTACAACATGCTCATTTCCAAAGCACACCGCCCAGATCTCCGTTATATTCATGCATGCATGGGTTTCAAACATCAGGATCTCTTATTCAAATATTTGAATTCAACTTTACATTGATTATGACCTCACCTATTCTTTTACAACCACACAGTAGTCTTCTCTTTATAATTGTACCACTAAATTTCTCTCGTGCATGCATGCACACACACTACCAGTCGGCATTATCTATCACACGCATGCAATCTTTTTCTTCAGGCCGGTCTCCCATGAAGGCACACACCCACACACATCCCCCTCTCCCTCATATCGGGCATTCTTTATCTCTCACACGTGCATGCACAATGATCGATGTTCCTCTATGTATGTGTGTATATAGCTAGGTCTTTCATAGTTTTCCACATAAACCGATCAATTGATATATCCAGTGAGGTCTCACCCTCTTTCCCATGTCCACATCGATCAATCTATACCTCTCCCGCATCCACATCGATCAATCTATACCTCTCTACATAGGATTAACATAAATAGCCAATCCACCCACATTAATTATATATCCAACGTCCCCCTCTCATCATCCATGCCTTCCGCTTCATCTCTCAGATGCATGCACAATGGCGAAGACAGGGGGCAGTAAGGGCCCTGCCCCCCCCCCTAACATCACTATATATAGAGGCTAATATGAATGTGATCATTAGACAATTGTTGCTAAAAAAGGTTTAATTTCATGAATTGACCCTCCTCGTAAAGGATTAGCAATGCTTGGCCCCCTAACTCATTTATTTTTCATGGCTCCGCCACTGCGTGCAACAGCTCACGTGTTCGCCCCCTCTCTCTAAATATCGATCTCGCACTTGTGCATTCCTTCATAGTCTCCCTCCACTCGGCCCCTCGCACCATCTTCTAGCCCCCCACCAGATTTTGCCACATGTACAATCTAGCAGACTCCATGGTTGAACTTAAGCATAATGCACAAACCTCAAAACAACAGTGTTTCTCTTTTGTTCTAGAATCTTTCGTATCATAACTGCCCAAACTTTTTTTCTAGTTGAATTGCCATTATTTGTTTTTACTTTATGCTTTACAACGCACAATTCCATGAATCATAAAATAGATTAAGGGCTTCTTTGATTCAAAAGATTCTCAAAGGAATTTTGGAGGATTCTAATCATTAGGAATTTTTCCTATCTTGGTTGTTTGATTCGTAGGATTGTAAACCATAGGAATTTTTTCATATGTTTCATTTGCACTAGATTTCATAGGAAACATCCCATCCACTCAAACCTCTTTGAAAGAATTCTGCGTTTTTCTATGCACAGTCAGACACTCGTACAATCCTATAGGATTCAATACGACATTCCACTATAATCCCATGTTTTTTCCTATTCACACGTTCTTAGCTTTTTTTATAAAAACTAATTGATTTTGAATGAGATGAACTATAAGAATTAAACGAAGGGCTACATCACGCATATATGACTCGGAGCTTACATGCTATAGTGTGGTATTTATTCATAATTTGGTTGCAAAATCTGACGCAAAATCTGAGCTCAATCAGCAGGGGGAGTTGACCGCCGGCTTGGTGATGCTGCTGAAGAAGAGCATTGCCTCGAAGAAGAAGGCGACCGGCGAAATCCTGCGACTTCAGGAGGACAAGGCGAAGCTCTGCCACGAGATCGACCTGTCGAAGGAGAAGAACGCCGGCTGGAAGAAGCTGCATGAGAATAGTAGTTCCTCGAGGAAGATGCTGCACGCCCTCATCATGGAACAGAAGGAGGAGTTGGCGAAGCTCCGCATCGAGCACCCAGCTGCTGTCAAGGTACGTAATGCGGCCGTGGAACAGATGATGAAGGCTCGCATTGAGAAATCCCGCGTCATGGAGAGAATGAAGAAGATGGCGGAGGATACGCGCAAGGAGATGGAGGTCGCGGAGGCGATGAAGAAGCAGTTACGACTCCGCGGCGAATTAGATCATTTGGGGTGATAATCTTCCTTCTTCTTTTGCTGTTGTGTTTCATCTTTTGCTTCGGGTGTTTCGCCGCACGTGTCACGTTCTTTGCAAGGCATGAATAGAACAATGGTTTTTGTTTTTTGAGGGAATGAATAGAACAATGCTAACAATGAGATGACTAGCAAATTAGATCATTTTTTATCGCCATATGGCACTGGGCTGCCGTGTTTCGTGCTCCTCCGTCGCAGTACTACTCCAGTGGAAAACTTGAGTATACCGCACGGTTCTTTGCTCCTCCTCGATCAGGTTGTCGGCGCATTTATATGAGCAGTCAAATCACAAGGCCCCGCCTTCCAGCAGTAATGAGCCGTCAAATCACAAAGGCCCTCGCCTCTCGTGAAACCGACCAAGCTAGACTACCCCGCCCTCTAGCCTTTTAAAAAATGTATACTTTTTTACAGCAGTAGTATCGATGGATTGCGCCATGGAGCAAAACTTGAAATTAAAAAAAAGGTGGTACATATAGAGAGCGCTCGTCGCCAAATTATGCATATAGTACTATTAAAAAGGCTATTTACAATAATGGTGTCCAGCACAACCCACCCCTCAAATAAAACTACGCAACCTGGAATTCTTTGACAAAACTAAGCACCATGAAATTCTTTGACAACTAAACTGCTGGCTATATGATGTTGGCAATATATATTGTACGTATATAATGTGAATAAATGAGTGGTAGTACTATACCAACTAAAAGATGAAATGTAAGAAATACTAGTATGTACTTACTGAAGAGTTAAAGTAACAAGAAGAAACATAACATAGTTCTGCTGGGGGCTCAACACAACACACCCCTCAAATTAAATTAAGCAAACCTGAAATTAAACTTTGCAACTCTTCCGGTAGACACTGCATTAGAACCACCATGAGCAACGACACTGCCACCTTACTCGGAGTCCTCGTCCACGTCCTCGACTTCGTCCTTGTCCCTCTTCCTCTTGGACGATACTTCTTTGCTTGAACCGCCAACTTGGCTGTTGCTCTTCATCCAACCCTTGTAGATATTGAAACAAAGGTAGCCATCCATTGCAGCGTACTGGATGTGGTCTATATCTAGCACATTCTGCTGCCATGCATGACGATGAAACATGCATGGAGGTTTCTCCAGTTTACCGTATGAAGGATGAACCAAGGCTCCTGCCAGGGTCAGCATTGAAGGCTGACGAGAGGACACCAGCCGATTCTTTTGGAGGTCGAAGGTGTTGCCTACAACGAGGCCTATCCGACGCCGGACTTCTTTGTCGTTACCAAAGTCTACAATAACGAATTTGACTAGGTTTCTCTCAAGGAAGTCCTTAAAATCCTGGCACTCAACGTCGGCATGGCATATGTAGTAGACCAAGCATAAGTCATGCACGCAAACATGGATCACGGCGGGCTTCTTCCTCTCTTCATCCTTTAGATCCTTCTCTCGTCCCACGACTGTGGTGTACTCAACATCTAGCCCGGCGACCCACTCATCATGTGAGTCTTCGAACATGCGTCTGAAGCAAGAGAGGCATCCTTTCACCGTCGCGGAAGAATGGGTCTAGATCATGTCGAACTCATCGCCGGTGATGGTTCTAACCTTGTACTCACCGCCGATCGGGGAGATTTGGGACGCCATGGATTTTGCAGGAGGGTTATGATTAGTGGAACTGCCGTAATGTGAATGGATGGAACGACTAAGAGCGAACCGCCGTACTATTAAAGGACGTGCGGGGATGAGTAGGAGCGAACTGCCAGCGTGCAAACGGCAGGGTAGTGGCTTTCCATTCTCCCATGATACGGGCTTCCGGGAGCCCTTGGATCGGAGATTGAACGGTTGCATGGCGTGATTCTGGACCAATGGGTGAATATCCTATCCGGAGGGTTATTCTTAAAAAATTTAGCAACTTAGCATGCGACCGTTTGATCTCAGATCCAAGGGCTGCCAGCAGCCCGTATCATGGTCGCGCCCTTGGATATTTAACACGGTGCGTTAGGCTATCTGATGTTGGCATGTCATACATAGTCATCACTTAGTCACTCATACTACAACAAGGTTGGCTATAAGGTTGGCTATAAGTGTATTTTTTACTTCTCTCTATCTCTTTCTTCATACTCCCTCCCTCCCATAATATAAGAACGTTTTTGACACTAGTGTAGTGCACAAAACGTTCTTATATTATGGGACACGGGGAGTACTAGTATTTATTGCATTTGCCAAGGAGTGACCTCTTCCAATGAAATGGTGTTGCTAAGTTTGCTTCATTTAATTAGCTATAGACTCAAAATTGTCTTTTCACCTAGGTACACGTGCTTAGTACCGTTTCTTCCTGGGGTCACCAAACTAGTCTCTCTCTTCTTGATTAACTTGCCACATCAGACTTTATGCCTATGTGGCAAGCTTAAGCACATGTAGGAGCAAGTAAGGTGCCCGTCCGTTGCATGGAAGAGTGAAATGCATTGATCGGGGTGTTGTTTATTTTGACAAAGGATGTGGGGATCATCTCATGTGCAACCGGGTCGACGTGTCAAGCACGAAATAATAGTGCAGAACAGCAGGGGGGACGCACCCCACTCGTACCGGCCCAGTGTTAGTAATGAGCAATGAGACATCAAATCACAATGCCGCACCTTCCCAGACGGACGAAGCAACCATTATTTCACACTTCGGTTCGACATCATCTCAAACCACATACTAGTATTGGTTCTGCCTCAAGAGGGACACGCGCATCGCCTTGGTACATCATGACACGTGGGACCGCATGACAGGCCATGCTCCCCCGCCGATCGCTGGGTAAAATCACCTCATTTTTACTATACTTCCTCCGGATCAGTTTACTACATGGCATGCACGTCGTTCTAGGTTGAGAATTTAACTAGCTATATATATATATATATATATATATGATGAATAGTATGCTAGCCTTTTAAAAAATGTATACTTTTGTACAGTAGTACTCCATTATCGATGGATTGCGCCATGGAGCAAAAATTGAAATTTTAAAAAAAGGTGGTACATATAGAGAGCGCTCGTCGCCAAATTATGCATATAGTACTATTAAAAAAGCTAGTACGTGCTTAATTGGGGTGCTAAATTCTATTAAAGAAATACAAGTAGTAGTATGTACATATTGAAGAGTTAAAGTAACGAGAAGAAACATAACATAGTTCTGCTGGGGGCTCAGCACAACACACCCCTCAAATTAAACTAAGCACACCTGAAATTAAACTATGCAACTAATCCGGTAGACATTGCATTAGAAGTTTAGAACTGCCATGAGCAACGACACTGCCACCTTACTCGGAGTCCTCGTCCACGTCCTCGACTTCGTCCTTGTCCCTCTTCCTCTTGGCAGATACTTCTTTGCTTGAACCGCCAACTTGGCTGTTGCTCTTCATCCAACCCTTGTAGATATTGAAACAAAGGTAGCCATCCATTGCAGCATACTGGATGTGGTCTATATCTAGCACATTCCGCTGCCATGCATGACGATGAAACATGTAATGAGGTTTCTCCAGTTTGCGGTACGAGGGATGAACCATGGCTCCTGCCAAGGTCAGCATTGAGGGCTGACGAGAGGGCACCAGCCAATTCTTCTGGAGGTCAAAGCGGTTGCCTACAACGAGGCCTATCCGACGCAGGACTTCTTTGTCGTTCTTAAAGTCTACAGTAACGAATTTGAATAGGTTGCTCTCGAGGAAGTCCTTAAAATCCTGGCACTCAACATCGGCATGGCATATGTGGTAGACCAAGCATAAGTCATGCACGCAAACCTGGATCACGACGGGCTTCTTCCTCTCTTCGTCCTTTAGATCCTTCTCTCGTCCCACGACTGTGGTGTACTCAACATCTAGCCCGGCGACCCACACATCATGTGAGTCTTCGAACATGCGTCTGAAGCGAGAAAGGCATCCTTTCACCGTCGCGGAAGAACGGGTGTAGATGATGTCGAACTCATCGCTGGTGATGGTTCTAACCTTGTACTCACCGCCGATCAGGGAGATTTGGGACACCATGGATTTGGCAGGAGGGTTAGGATTAGTGGAACTTCCGTAATGTGAATGGACGGGACGACTAGGAGCGAACCGCCGTAGTATTAAAGGACGTGCGGGGACGAGTAGGAGCGAACTGCCAGCGTGCGAACGGCAGGGTAGTGGCTTTCCATTCTCCCATGATACGGGCTTCCGAGAGCCCTTGGATCGGAGATCGAACGGTTGCATGGCATGATTCTAGACCAATGGGTGAATATCCTATCCTGGAGGGTTATTCTTAAAATTTTCAACAACTTAGCATGCGACCGTTTGATCTCAGATCCAAGGGCTGCCAGCAGCCTGTATCATGGTCGTGCCTACCACGACCGTCGCGTCGCTCGCATGGTCGCGCCCTTGGAGATTTAACACGGTGCGTTAGGCTATCTGATGTTGGCATGTCATACATAGTCATCACTTAGTCACTCATACTACAACAAGGTTGGCTATAAGGTTGGCTATAAGTGTATTTTTTACTCCTCTCTATCTCTTTCTTTGTACTCCCTCCGTCCCATAATATAAGAATGTTTTTGACACTAGCTAGTGTAGTGTCAAAAACGTTCTTATATAATGGGTATAATGGGACACAGGGTGTACTAATATTTACTGCATTTGCCAAGGAGTGACCCCTTCCAATGAAATGGTGTTGCTAAGTTTGCTTCATTTAATTAGCTATAGACTCAAAATTGTCTTTTCATCTAGGTACACGTTCTTAGCACCGTTTCTTCCTTGGGTCACCAAATTAGTCTCTCTCTTCTTGATTAACTTGCCACATCGGACTTTATGCCTATGTGGCAAGCTTAAGCACCTGTAGGAGCAAGTAAGTACAATACCATCTGAGGCTGTGCACCGTGACCAAGGAGGAGGAGAAAACGGGAAATGTTAATGTTTATTTGCTAATTAATAGTATTGCATGCAATGAACTAACCACTGCATGTCGTGTTTGATAGTCTCAAGTCATTAAAAGCATGCACACCCTTTATCTCTTATTGGTTGATATGTCAAGAAACAAGAAACGAGGTAGAAGTTAATGCACCGTGCCTAAGTGTTTTGGGATTATTTGATTTTCGTAAGATGACTTACACACCTAGACGGAGGGTGCACTTTACATGGCATTTTTGCATATGTGGAGGAAAGAGAGGCAAGGAAAAAGTGGAGAAGTGGGCTCTCATGCAAGAGCCAGCCTCTACTACTACATGGTGGAGCATTGGGAAAGGCACCTGTATGGAGGTGGTCAAGAATCGGGAGACTCACGCCGGTCGTAGCGCCGCAGTTAAAATGATAATGGCAAGTCAAATCACAGGGCCCCACCCGTCCAGCAGTAACTCGCTGTCAAATCACACAGCCCTACGTTTGCAGCAGCCTACTCCCTCGTCTTCTCGCGTCTCTGTCGAACCGACTAGGCGGAACTGTCCCACCGCCTACCGGGCAGGAAAAGCCCCGCCCTCGACTTTTAAATAGTATACAGTATACTAATTTTGTATCCATGGATTGCGCCCGCGCCATGGAGCAAAGCGTCTAGAAAACGGCGGTACACATGTACGGAGTATACAACATGCATGTCGCGTTCGTGTCGCACCCCAGACAGTCGGTCGGTCTGGCACGCTGCTCTCCGAATGGAACACGCGTCATATTGCGTTCGCACACACATGTGGGATGGCAATTGAGAACCGACCATAGGCACACTCCCCGGCCCCGCATGTCGGGTGACTTAATAGAAGAGGGAGACGAGCGATAGTACTAGAGAAGTGTTGTACTACGTTGGTGCCTGGACGATCCCTGCAAGACACGGAAGATCAGTTCGTCCATGCATGTGACCAGACTCCAACAGACACGCCTGGATTGGCTATCATCTACATATCGTGCAGGCTGTGTTGTACATGGCTGTAGTTGTGGTGAGAAATCTAAAAAAAGGTTTCTTGACATCTCGCAAAATTATGTTTCATGTGCTTCCGATCACTGCGAGGGTTAAACAGCGACAACTGAGTTGGCCTAGTCATTGGGGGCACATGCACGAACAGTGACTACTCGGCTGCCATCTAGGTCTAGCCGGCTATGTTAATTAGGACATCTATCAACGGACCCCTTTTCTACGAGTTTATCTTTAATTTGAGCTTTGTTCCTCGTCTAGTTTGTCCGTCGGGATTCATGTTGTCTCCTTTGGGCAGTGAGGTTATGATTTCTTATCATGTGGCATTTTTTTGTGTTATATGTTATAATCCGGCGCTTCAGATCAAAATGACGACAACTGCGCCTCTGGGCCACGTGCATGAAGACTTCTCGACAGTCATTGACGAGGTCAAGCCGGCTCCAGTAGACAAAAGAAAACTAAGTACTACTCCACTATATAGGCAGGAGCCTCCGTGCTTGCTTGCAAGTGTTGCTCTCTTCACACCGTATCGGCCTCTCCAGATCTAAACACGACAGCGGTGGCCACACACACACACTCTCTCTCTCTCTCTCTCTGCTCACCGCTGGTCAAAGATCCAGCCGGATCCTCTCCATCGGGGAAGGTGAGAAGGTGCAACGTTCACGTGGTCGTCCTCGGCGACAGCTCTTACCCACTGCTGGGCGCGTCCCGATCAGCCTGCCTTGCAGTTCTCTCCCAAGCACCGCTGGCGAGGGAGGGCCTCCGACCCCTTCTTCCTCGCTGCCGTAGTGTGGGCAGATCCGGCCTCCCGCCACCCACCTAGCGACATCCCGGCGACCATCAGGTATAACTTCCTTCGAAACCGGCCTTGCTCTACTTCCTGAGCTCCTGACATCGCCGCATTTGTAACTTTTACTATTTCTCAGGCCCCCTCGTAGATAGGATTGATCGGTTGTTCGAAAACCACCTAATTTTTTTACGTTTAAGAGGTAAAACTAGTTCATGCACTCGAATCTAGTACTACTTGGTTCAAACAAGGAAGAAAGGGGGTGGGGGTGGGGAAGGATTTGTTACCTGAATCTAGGACTTGGTCGAAAGAGGAATTAATGGGGGCGAAAAGTAGCAGAGACTGGCTATCCAACTGGTCTCTAGGTCTAATAGGGAAATAAAGGGAAACATAGTACAAACTCAATATAAACCCGATCTATTGGTTGAAAAAGGAAAGAAAGTGGGGACTGGGGGACAGGTTAACAGACTAAGTCCAGCACTAGATTTGCTAGCCTCACATAGTATAAGGTGGCTATACCGAACAAAAATGGGACCAACCCAGATATCCTGTTCTAATGTTTGTTGCCCCGAGCCACTCTTATGTAATGCCACTGGTAAAATGTAGCAGTCGCACTGTTAAAAGTAAGGACACGTTAAACCAATGTTGTTTTCAATGTAATGCCTCCAGTAATATGAATCAATGGAACTTATTTACATGTCCTGCTAAAATTTCCCATTAAGATAAGTTGGTTCTTTTCGTTAGAAATGCAACTGTCCTGGTCCGCCTACTCTCCCGTGCCCAAAGTAATGTCGTATTTAACGGTTGTCATAGTTAATCCTGATGCCCACACTAATATCTAGCAATGCCACTGCTTTTGAAATTGCTACTGTCCTTGTAGGATTGCCATTCAGATAAGGAACATGCTTCTTTTCATTTGATGCATGTTTCATCACTTGTTACTTGTTAGTCACCCTTCTTTCCACCTTTTTTGTGCAAACAGAGATATACATTTCACGCTCGATCTTAGTTGAACTGCACAAATGATATCCAAATTATAGTTGAGCATTCCAGGAGCTTCACAACCAACATTGATGTTGCTCAATTTTATTGCAACTAAAGAAGAAGAAACTCTGTGGGTTTCGTTTTCTGATGGAAATGGAACCGGGGCTGGCGCCCTTTTGTTAAAAAAAATTGAAGAAGAAGCTGCTAGCTCATGGGACATTGCTTCATTTTAGGTGAACTGCACCAAAAGGTCCCATGAATTGAATCATCCATGTTGGTGACTGAAAGAGCCAGCTTCAGCATCCCAGTCTAAGCACCCCCGGCCTCCATCCTTGCGATGCACGGTACACCTCGCTTGCCACCTGCTCGACCCTAGTGTCACTGATAAAATGAAGTAATAATACAGTTAGAATTGAGCGAGTGTCATCTCTATCATTTCATTTCCAATGTAGATAAAGAAAGTGCTTCTCTTTGTTAAAGTATGTTTCATCAACTAGTCCCTTTGTTAATGTTTAAGCGTTTCTGCAAACTAGGGTGCTTAATTTTAGTTGATATGTACAAAAATAGAGTTTTGAATGTCTCAAGGCGCCTCCTTGTACTACTGCTGTACACTGATGTTCATCACTGGCAGAAGGTGTATCTGGGAGACTTGGGATGATGTCCAGTATGAGGCGTACCGTATGAGGCGTCGCAGGGACCATCTCGCCCTCGCAGCATGGCATACTATGATACTATTGCAATATTTTCTTCTATTTATTTTGTGTATTTCATCAACTAGTGCCACTATAATGTAATCACGCTTTTTCATTATCTGTGCAAACAGGGTTATTCAGCTGCATTTTGGTGGAACTGCACAAATGTATGTATGGAACCGGCATATATGCAGAGTGCGAGGTGTGCCAAGTAAAAATTACCGACACCAACCATACTGCATGCACGCATTGGCATCCACCACAACCAGTGGGATGTGTGGCGCTCTCTGTGGACGGATCTTTCTCGGCAGCAAATCCTCTAACCAAATACTAGTAGCTTATATTGGCAGTTTTCTAGGGAGTACTCTTTTCTGAAAGAAGCACCAATCTATTTTTCTTTATTTGTACATTGTGTCACAATTTTGACCCAAAGGTCCAGAGCTATTTTAGGGTGATTGGCGTAGTACTCGGAGACTGATTGTAAGCATGATTTTCATTAGCTGTCACACTGATTGTAAGCATGAGCAGGTGGAAGATTAGGTTAGTGCGAAGCTTACCTTAAACCCTACTGCCACCGTTGAAACGAGGTGAGCGTCGAGGGAACTGTGGAGAACGTCAGGGAAGCAACGTCGCGCCATCTGGCCTCCTCTTGCGGTGGGAGAACGAATACTCCTATGGCTCCGACTGGCTCTGCACCCTCACAAACGGCACACCATACTCAATCGATTCATTATCCTCCGGGTGCTCGACCTTCGACCTGTACGCCCACCACCTCCGCCTGACTGTCGCCTCGGGCGAATCTGTCTGCTCCATCGCCCATAGGAGATACTCAATGAACTCGGAGGACTGCGGCGTGACTGCCGCCGAGGAGTACATGTACATCGCCGCCCTCATCGCCGCCGTCTCGCTCTTTCGCATACATTGCCACATGGTCCGCACCATCCTCGAAATCTCCCACTCATTGTTAAACCAACTAAGGACCTCCTTCAACCTGGCTAACTTTGCCTGGTCGCCGCCGGCAATCTGCCTGATTCGCTGCTGCATCCTCTCCATAGATGTCGTTCTGAGTGGTCCGGTGCTAGCTTTGGAAAATGGGAGGAGAGACGGTGGTCTTGCAATAGAGAAGAGGGAGAGGAGAGGAGGTGGTTTCGGAATGGAGATGATGGAGAGGAGAGGAGGTGGTTTTGCAATGGAGAGAAGATTAGAAGAGGGAGAGGCGAGACGGTGGTTTTGGAATGGAGATAATGGAGAGGAGAGGAGGTGGTTTTGGAATGGAGATGATGGAGAGGAGAGGAGGTAGTTTTGCAATGGAGAAGATCAGAAGAGGGAGAGGCGAGACGGTGGATTTGGAATGGAGATGATGGAGAGGAGAGGAAGTGGTTTTGCAATGGAGAAGCGGGAGAGGAGCGTGCGGCAGCAATTTAGGATTGGGCGAGAGGGTCGGCGCGCTGTGACTGGATCAAAATCAAAACCAATTTACCCTTCAATTAAGAAAGCGACCCCACATTAACTAGTCTCCCTTTTATTTTGGGTCATAATTGACCATGATTTTCGCACATAAAATATATGTTGTACGTTGCAAAAATAATATAATTTGAAAGTACATTCAGATACGAACCAAACGATACAATTTTTGGTGACATGCATTCACATTTTGCTTGTCACATACAGTATGTGGTCAAACTTTGACCCAAAATACGCAAAAGAACAAAAAAATACTTCCAAGATCAGCTCCGCTCTTCCGCTCTTCTCCTGTTCCAATCTAAATCCACCGCCGCTCCTCTCCTGTTCCAATCTAAATCCAGCGCCGCTCCTCTTCTCTTCCATTTCAAAACCACCGCCCCTCCTCTCCTGTTCCAGTCCAAAACTAGCATCACTCCTCTCCCGTTCTAATCCAAAACCAGCGCCGCTCCTCTCCTCTTCCATTCAAAAACCACCGTCGGCGAGTGAAGGTGCTGTGGAGAAGTAGATCGATGGAGGAGTACAACCGATACATGAGGATTGCAGACGGCGACCCTGTGAAGCTAGCTAGGATGTTGGAGATACAGTCTTGGTTTGACAACAAGGACCAACTAGCGGCAACGATGACATCCATGGCCAAATATCTGCAACAGAGCGAAAAGGCAGCGATACTCCCGGAGGGAGTCGCGCCGAAGTACATAGAGCTGCTCCTCTGGGCCATGGAGCAAACAGATTCACCGAATCCGATCGTGAGGGAGCGATGGTGGGAGTATCGATCCCAGATGGAGCATCCACTAGAGATTGAAGGATCGAGCATCTATAGGGTGCCGTTTGTGAGGGTGTCCTGCCAGAGCGAGCCGGTGGAGTCTTCATCGACCGAACCCAACTGCAAGAGGAGAAAAGCAGTTGGCCCGACGACGCTTCCCCGCCATCATCTCCCTCGCCGTTCACATCGTCTCACGGGGCGGCTGTCTGCCACCGAGGAATAGGAGGGGATTGTCCCCCAGCCCAATAGTCGGGCATGTTGTGAATTGTCAGGAGGAGCTTAGGGTTGTCAGTATTAGCAGGTGGTGAATTGTGTTTTGTATTGTGTATTTTGAGAGTACTTTCAGATATGAATGTCTTTTGAATTTTAGATTTGCAGTATTGAGCATATGAAGAATTTTATGAATTGCAGAGATATATTTTTAGCACTTAAAAAAAATGTAGTTTCATAGGAGTATAAAAGTGCAGACGAGAAGAAACTGCAAGTTTCAGTTTCAGATAAGAAACTGCAAGTTCAGTTTTAGATAAGAAACTGCAACTTTCAGAGGCAGAGCATTTATATAAACACAGCCTTTTCAAACAGGGTTAACATCATGTTCGAAGTTTTATTCGTGGTCGAAAATGGAACTATTAGCCAGTTAACATCATGCTGATCAACATTCATGCATATCACATCTTCATATGATGCACAGTAAAAATGCCCACACAATGTTGAGTGTGCGAAACAAAGAGAAAACGAGGGACGGAGTTTTGGCAAGTGTTGGACGTGGTTTTGGGCTGCCCCGTCTAGGCTTTCATTTTTAACATGCGCAGCCCACGACCTCGGATGGGAGGGCCAGTTTGTATTTTCTTAGGGCCGTCGTGTATCGACCGGCCTATGGACCTCCCATCCGAGGTTTTAGTTTTGGCAGCCCAATTTATGTATTTTTTTGAAGAAAACGCAGCAGTCTATTCTATTTTTCTATATAAGAATAGGAAGGCCAGGTACAACTTATGTTTCCCTTTTAACTATATTATATATATTTAAATTATTTTATATGTTATTATATATTATTTTTATTGTCATCATATATTTAACAGATACTTATATATGTAAGAAAACAATATCCCACATCTTATTAACTTATAAAATAATTTCTTAACAAATAAAATCCTGGATTGTTTTGGCACAAAAATCCTAGTGATTGTGTACAAAAGCTTGGTAAGATTTAAGGACGAATGTAATAATATCACTTATTATTTAAATATATTTATAACAGAATGCTCAGCCCTTTTTTATTTTTTGATAACATTGCTGGCCCAACCCAACATTATAATTAGAATCAGCCCAGCAAAATCGTGTATCTAGATAAAGTGCAAATGGCCTGTAATTTTTTAGGAAAAAAAAATGGGCCGCATGAAAGCTACATTAATTGTTCACCCGGCCCAGCTAATGGCTGTAATTCAAAAAAAGATCAAATTGATCATAAATTCTACCGCGCAAAAAAAGACTGTAAATTCTGAAAAAATGGGTTGAATACGTGCCGCATTTTTGGAGGCTGAAATGTGGGCCAATAGGTCGAAGCCAACGCAAGTCGTTGTAAATTTAGTCAACAAATGATTCTGACATGTTAGCCGTTGGATTTACATCCAACGGCCGGCATCCATTTTCAATCTCTCGTCTTCTTCCTCCAGCGTCGCTGGGACCACCTCCCGCCTCCTACTGCTAGCAGCTCTGCTTAGCACGCTTCGCTATGAAGCGCTACTCCACCGTTGGCCAGGCCATCCCTCCGACCCTCCACACCTCCTGTTCTTCTCCACCGACTGCCGAACCACACCGCACTAGAACCAGTTAACCCTCGTACACCTCTCCGTCTGCGACTCTACTCCCGTGTCTTCCCATCTCCAGCTCGTTGCTGTCCGGGGCCTCGCCGTCGTGATGCGCTCGGCGCGGCATGGTCAATGTGGTCAACGAACAACACCATCGGAAGTAGGCTGTGCGTGGAGAGGCTGACAGCTGGGTCCACGGCCGCACACAAGGAAATGCCTCCTTATTACGCGCAAAATAATGATTCCTCCACCTAACATCTGGGACCCACCGGAAGGGCCTCTGTATTTCACAAAAAAACGTGCCCCCCGCTGACTTGTCGGACCCATCAGCTATCTTCGCACGCAAGGAAGTGCCTCCTTATTACGCACAAAAAAATGAATACCCCCCCTACCAGGTGGAACCCAGCATACTGGGAGGCTGACTTGTGGGCCTACCAAGTTGACGGGGACGGAGGGCTTTGTCAACTTAGTCAATATGAACGATTCTTGCTCCTGTTACCGTATGATGTTCATCCAACGGTTGTAGTGCTTCTTCAACCTCTGGTCTTCTTGCTCCAGCCGCCCAAACCAGCGCTAATCGTGCCGCGTGCTCCTACCTCCCGTGGCCTGCTGTGATGCCGCGGAGGCCTCACCGCCCCCTACTACTCCCACCGCTGGCCAGGCCATCCCTCTACTCACCCACACCCCCTGTTAATCTACGGCAACAGCAGCCTCGCACCGCAGCCGAACCAGTGAACCCTCGTACTCCTCTTCACGTGGGCATCCACTGCTGCGTCTTCCCCGTCTCCGAGTCGTCCCCTTCCTAGGCCTCGTCGTCGTCCACCGCCGTGGTGCTCTCGGCGCGGTGTGGTCAACATGGTCAAGGAACGACTTCCATCGGACGTGGACTGTATGTGGAGAGGCTGACAGCTGGGTCCACGGCCGCAGCAAGGAAGTGCCTCCTTATTACGTGCAAAATAATTATTCCTCCACCTGGCAGCGGGGACCCACCGGACGGGCCACCATATTTCGCGAAAAAAACGTTTCTCCCTGACTGCTGGGACCCACCAGCTACACCTTCGCACGCAAGGAAGTGCGTCCGGGCAAAAAAAAACGATTCGCCCCCCTGACTGCTGGGACCCACCAACTACATATTCGCACGCAAAGGAAGTGCGTCCGAAAAAAAAATGATTCGCCCCTCTGACTGCTGGGACCCACTAGCTACATTTTCGCACGCAAGGAACTGCCTGACAGTCGGGACCCACCTGGTCGAAGCATACGTAGCGTTGTCATTCTGGTCGCGAACTTGTACGTACATATATACTGGTCGATGTAGAGGCGCGCATGTGTTGTAGTAGAGGTGCGTACGTGTCGTAGTAGAGGCGCGCATGTAGCATGTACATGTACGTACAGCGTCCAGGGTGCAAGAAAGAAAATACAGCCACGTATGTGTACATACGGGCGGGGTCTCGAACGCCTAGTCGCGCATACGTACGGCGAGCGCTCGTGTTCCTGGGGAGGCAAAGGAATGCATCGTGTTCATGGGGAGGCAACGGAATGCGTCGTGTTCATGGGGAGGCAACGGAATATGTCATGTTCATGGGGGGCAACGGAATGCGTCGTGTTCATCGGGAGGCAATGGAATGCGCCGTGTTCATCGGGAGGCAATGGAACACGTGGGAGCCAACTGGCTTGGACAGAACAGGCGATGGAAACGAGGCCTGGCGTACCGCAGAACGAACGAAACGGACCTCCTACGGTCGAAACAGGGGTCCTGTTGATCGGGAGGGGTGTGGCGTACCGCAAGATGGAGGAAACGGACCTCCTACGGTCGAAACGGGGGTCCTGTTGATCGGGAGGGGTGTGGCGTACCATAAAACGGACGAAACGGACTTGTGTTGGAGCGCTACGGTCGAAACGGGGGGAGGGGTGTGGCGTACCGCAAAACGGGACTCCACGGGATACTGTTCATCTCCACCGTCGACCTCCTCCGGCCTCCACGGGCTACCGTCGACCTCCTCCAGCCTCCATGGGCTACTATTCATCCAGCCTCCACCGCGTGCTACTCCACCGGCTACTGTTCAACCACCCCTCCATGGGCACCCCTCCATCGTCTACTGTTCATCCAGCCCTCCACACCACGGGGTCCTGTTCAACCACCCCTCCACGGCCACCCCTCCACCCTCTACTGTTCATCCAGCCCTCCACACCACGGGGTCCTGTTCAACCACCCCTCCACGGCCACCCCTCAACCGTCTACTGTTCATCCAGCCCTCCACACCATGGGTTCCTGTTCATCCAGAGGCAACGCCACCGCCCACTGTTCATCCAAAACCCCCCGCAACACTCACTGTTCATCCAATCGATCGGCTTCAGTTAGCAGTAGTAGCGAAGGAATCGCTCCATCGGGTTCAGTTAACAGCCATCGATCGACCCCTCGGGTTCAGTAACGCATAGCATGTAGTGCAATCGCTCAAGTTCAGTTAGAGCCCAACGCCTCGCTCGGCTTCAGTAAGAGCCAACACCTCGCACACACGTGTGTACCTGTACGAGAGAAACGCGCATCGCTCTCCCACCGTAACCGGCAACTCCCCGAAATTTTCCTCCCCCTCGCTTCTACCATGGTTTTTTCCGTCATGGACGACCCAAAGAATGTCATGCAGCTGCGTCTCCGGCCCGCCCAGGACGAAAAGCCCATTTTCTGTCATGATTTTTTGTCATAGAAGTAGGAGCCCACCACATCTATGATGATACCAGGTTTTGTCACTATTATCGTCATAGAAGTGCCATATGTATGACAGAAAAAAAATTGTTCGGCCCAAAATGTCATGGATGTGTCTTTTTTTTGTAGTGGTGCATCAGGGGCGACGCCGCTAACGCTAACACTGACACGAGGCCGATGTACGGGTGCGTGCTCACTATTACTACCCCTCGGAGGTCCGTGGGCAGCGACACTGGCTACGTCAAGCTGACTTGGACTCTGCCGAGCTGGGACCTTCCTGCCGATGTGGACATGGAAGACGCATGGTATTATTTGACCCCCAACAATTTGCATGGGGACTCCAAGGAGGTTCACCTAGACATATGCATTACTAAGTTAAATGTTGATCATCAGTCTTCGCTCAATGTAATCCGCTGTCTAAGCATGTGGAGACTTCCATGCATGATCTTGCTCTATTGGAGTATCGCGCATGAATAAAAGTGTATCCATTTATGGTTTAGTCTAGAATCTTCCATGTATGAATTTTTACTACAGTACCGGTGAAAGACTTATGACAAACCATTTCCTGCAAAGCACAATAAGAGTTATTTCTTCACAAGTTTTGGATGCAGGTTGAACAGTTGAACGCTTTTGTTTGCAAAAGATACTTTTTTATCTAGTTCACCCGGATGTTTCTGAGCTCTAGAGATGAAATAATATCCGAAGAAACCTATCGATAACTGTTACACATGGTATGACCCCCGCATCCTTTGTCAAAATAAACAACACCCCAATCAATGCATTTCACACTTCCGTGCAACGGACGGGCACCTTACTTGCTCCTACAGGTGCTTAAGCTTGCCACATAGGCATAAAGTCTGATGTGGCAAGTTAATCAAGAAGAGAGAGACTAGTTTGGTGACCCAAGGAAGAAACGGTGCTAAGCGCGTGTACCTAGGTGAAAAGACAATTTTGAGTCTATAGCTAATTAAATGAAGCAAACTTAGCAACACCATTTCATTGGAAGAGGTCACTCCTTGGCAAATGCAATAAATACTAGTACTCCCTGTGTCACATAATATAAGAACGTTTTTGGCACTACACTAGTGCCAAAAACGTTCTTATATTATGGGACGGAGGGAGTACAAAGAAAGAGATAGAGAGGAGTAAAAAAATACACTTATAGCCAACCTTATAGCCAACCTTGTTGTAGTATGAGTGACTAAGTGATGACTATGCATGACATGCCAACATCAGATATGCTAACGCACCGTGTTAAATCTCCAAGGGCGCGACCGCGTGAGCGACGCAACGGTCGTGGTAGGCGCGACCATGATACGGGCTGCTGGCAGCCCTTGGATCTGAGATCAAACGGTCGCATGCTAAGTTGCTGAAAATTTGCAGAATAACCCTCCAAGATAGGATATTCACCCATAGGTCTAGAATCACGCCATGCAACCGTTCGATCTCCGATCCAAGGGCTCTCGGAAGCCCGTATCATGGGAGAATGGAAAGCCACTACCCTGCCGTTCGCACGCTGGCAGTTCGCTCCTACTCGTCCCCGCACGTCCTTTAATACTACGGCAGTTTGCTCATGGTCGTCCCGTCCATTCACATTACGGCAGTTCCACTAATCCTAACCCTCCTCCCAAATCCATGGCGTCCCAAATCTCCCTAATCGGCGGTGAGTACAAGGTTAGAACCATCACTGGCGATGAGTTCGACGTCATCTACACCTGTTCTTCCGCGACGGTGAAAGGATGCCTTTCTCGCTTCAGACGCATGTTTAAAGACTCAGATGATGAGTGGGTCGCTGGGCTAGATGTTGAGTACACCACAATCGTGGCATGAGAGAAGGATCTAAAGGACGAAGAGAGGAAGAAGCCCGCCGTGATCCAGGTTTGCGTGCATGACTTATGCTTGGTCTACCACATATGCCATGCCGACGTTGATTGCCAGGATTTTAAGGACTTCCTCGAGAGCAACCTAGTCAAATTCGTTACTGTAGACTTTAGTAACAACAAAGAAGTCCTGCGTCGGATAGGCCTCGTTGTAGGAAACACCTTCAACCTCCAAAAGAATCGGCTGGTGTCCTCTCATCAGCCTTCAATGCTGACCCTAGTAGGAGCCATGGTTCATCCTTCGTACGGTAAACTTGAGAAACCTCCATACACGTTTCATCATCATGCATGGCAGCGGAATGTACTAGATATAGATCACATCTAGTACGCTGCAATGGATGGCTACCTTTGTTTCAATATCTACAAGGGTTGGATGAAGAGCAACAGCCAAGTTGGTGGTTCAAGCAAAGAAGTATCGGCCAAGAGGAAGGGGGACAAGGACGAAGTCGAGGACGTGGACGAGGACTCCGAGTAAGGTGGCAGTGTCATTTCTCATGGTGGTTCTAATGAAGTGTCTACCGGAATAGTTACAAACTTTAATTTCAGGTGTGCTTAATTTAATTTGAGGGGTGTGTTGTGCTGAGCCCCCAGCAAAACTATGTTATGTTTCTTCTTGTTACTTTAACTCTTCAGTAAGTACATACTAGTATTTCTTACATTTCAACTTTTAGTTGGTATAGTACTACCACTCGTTTCTTCACATTATATATGTACAATATATATGGCCAACATCATATAGCCAGCAGTTTACTTGTCAAAGAATTTCAGGGTGCTTAGTTTTGTCAAAGAATTCTAGGGTGCTTAGTTTTATTTTAGGGGTGGGTTGTGCTGGACACCATTATTGTGACTAGCCTTTTTAATAGTACTATATGCATAATTTGGCGACGAGCGCTCTCTATGTGTACCACCTTTTTTTATTTCAAGTTTTGCTCCATGGCGCAATCCATTGATACTACTGCTGTACAAAAGCATACATTTTTTAAAAGGCTAGAGGGCGGGGCATTCTAGCTTGGTCGGTTTCACGAGAGGCGAGGGCCTTTGTGATTTGATGGCTCATTACTGCTGGAAGGCGGGGCCTTATGATTTGACTGCTCGTATAAATGCATCGACGACCTGGTCGAGGAGGAGCAAAGAACCGTGCGGTATACTCAAGTTTTCCACTCAAGTAGTACTGCGATGGAGGAGCGCGAAACACGGCAGCCCAGTGCCATATGGCCATAAAAATGATCTAATTTGTTATTCATCTCATTGTTAGCATTGTTCTATTCATTCCCTCAAAAAACAAAAGCCATTGTTCTATTCATGCCTCGCAGAGAACGTGACACGTGCGGCGAAACACCCGAAGCAAAAGATGAAACACAGCAGCAAAAGAAGAAGGAAGATTATCACCCCAAATGATCTAATTCGCTGCGGAGTCGTAACTGCTTCTTCATCGCCTCCGCGACCTCCATCTCCTTGCGCGTATCCTCCGCCATCTTCTTCATTCTGTCCATGACGCGGGATTTCTCGACGCGAGCCTTCATCATCTATTCCACGGCCGCATTACGTACCTTGACAACAGCCGGGTGCTCGATGCGGAGCTTCGCCAACTCCTCCTTCTGTTCCATGACGAGGGCGTGCAGCATCTACATCGAGGAACTACTATTCTCATGCAGCTTCTTCCAGCCGGCGTTCTTCTCCTTCGACAGGTCGATCTCGTGGCAGAGCTTCGCCTTGTCCTCCTGAAGTCGCAGGATTTCGCCGGTCGCTTTCTTCTTCGAGGCAATGCTCTTCTTCAGCAGCATCACCAAGCCGGCGGTCAACTCCCCCTGCTGATTGAGCTCAGATTTTGCGTCAGATTTTGCAACCAAATTATGAATAAATACCACACTATAGCATGTAAGCTCTGAGTCATATATGCGTGATGTAGCCCTTCGTTTAATTCTTATAGTTCATCTCATTCAAAATCAATTAGTTTTATAAAAAAGCTAAGAACGCGTGAATAGGAAAAACATGGGATTACAGTGGAATGTCGTCTTGAATCCTACGGGATTGTACGAGTGTTTGATTGTGCATAGAAAAAATGCAGAATTCTTTCAAAGAGGTTTGAGTGGATGGGATGTTTCCTATGAAATCTAGTGCAAATGAATCATATGGAAAAATTCCTATGGTTTACAATCCTACGAATCAACCAACCAAGATAGGAAAAATTCCTAATGATTAGAATCCTCCAAAATTCCTTTGAGAATCCTTTGAATCAAAGAAGCCCTTAATCTATTTTATGATTCATGGAATTGTGCGTTGTAAAGCATAAAGTAAAAAAAATAATGGCAATTCAACTAGAAAAAAAAATTGGGTAGTTATGATACGGAAGATTCTAGAACAAAAGAGAACCACTATTGTTTTGAGGTTTGTGCATTATGCTTAAGTTCAACCATGGAGTCTGCTAGATTTTACATGTGGCAAAATCTGGTGGGGGCTAGAAGATGGTGCGAGGGGCCGAGTGGAGGGAGACTATGAAGGAATGCACAAGTGTTAGATCGATATTTAGAGAGAGGGGGCGAACACGTGCGCTGTTGACGCAGTGGCGGAGCCATGAAAAATAAATGAGCTAGGGGGCCAAGCATTGCTAATCCTTTATGAGGAGGGTCAATTCATGAAATTAGACCTTTTTAGCAGCAATTGTC
This sequence comes from Triticum timopheevii, assembly GCA_963921465.1. Taxonomy (NCBI): domain Eukaryota; kingdom Viridiplantae; phylum Streptophyta; class Magnoliopsida; order Poales; family Poaceae; genus Triticum; species Triticum timopheevii. The sequence continues at coordinate 618,679,539 of OY997268.1, read as the reverse complement.
TAATGATCACATTCATATTAGCCTCTATATATAGTGATGTTAGGGGGGGCAGGGCCCTTACTGCCCTCTGTCTTCGCCATTGTGCACGCGTCTGAGAGATGAAGCGAAAGGCATGGATGATGAGAGGGGGGACGTTGGATATATAATTAATGTGGGTGTATTAGCTATTTATATTAATCCTATATAGAGAGGTATAGATTGATCGATGTGGACGTGGGAAAGAGGGTGAGACCTCACTGGATATATCGATTGATCGGTTTGTGTGGAAAACTATGAAAGACCTAGCTATATACACACATACATAGAGGAACATCGATCGTTGCGCATGCACGCGTGAGAGATAAAGAATGCCTGGTATGATGGAGAGGGGGATGTGTGTGGGTGTGTGCCTTCATGGGATACCGACCTGAAGAAAAAGATTGCATGCGTGCGATAGATAATGCCGACTGGTAGTGTGTGTGCATGCATGCACGAGAGAAAGTTAGTGGTACAATTACAAAGAGAAGACTACTGTGTGGGTGTAAAAGAATATGTGAGGTCATAATCAATGTAAAGTTGAATTCAAATATTTGAATAAGAGATCCTGATGTTTGAAACCCATGCATGCATGAATATAATGGAGATCTGCGTCGTGTGGTTTGGAAACGAGCATGTTGTAATGTATACACATTGAACAAGGTCAGACTGATTTGAATTTGAGATACCGATGGCAGACATCATTTGCCCATGTCGCATCCGTGCATGGACACACTATTCTAATTGGAGATGATGGGCGGCTTTCGCATCACATATCTATATCTATACCCCTATATATATATATATATATATATATATATATATATTTATATATTTATATTGTGTGCAGGTAACTTTAACTTTGAAAGATGGTCGTTGGATGAGGCCAATCCAATGGTCCAAAGATGGGAAATTTGAGCACTATTGGACGTTGGATATCATCTAGATTCCACCAGATTTCGCCACATGTATAATCTAGAAGACTCCATGGTTGAACTTCAGCATAATGCACAAACATCAAAACACAAGCACTTCTTATTTGTTCTAGAATCTTCCGTATCAGAATTTCCCAAATGTTTTTCTACATGATTTGCCATTATTTGTTTTTACTTTATGTCTTACAACGCACAATTCCATGAATCTTAAAATAGATTAGCTTTCTTATAAAAACTAGATGATTTTGAATGAAATGAACTATAAGAATTAAACGAACATCTACATCATGCATATATGACTCAAAGCTTGCATGCTATAATGTGGTATTTAATCATAATTTGGTTGCCAAATCTCATGCGTGCAATGCACGTGTACCTTACTCTAGTCTAAATGGTGTTTGTGTGTGTGTTGTGCGTGTTGAGGTGCAAATTGTCTTTTTTTTTTGGGTACACGTTAAGCTTGTTCTTCCGAAATTTCAAGCCGCGCCTTGTTATGCCGAAAATTAAAGCTAGCGCCTCTGTCTATCGTGCTGTGAAACTCCCGCCTCTTCAACCTGCGCCTTGTTAGACCAAAATATTTAAGATATATCTTTGTCTCGTTGTTCTCCGACAACTCCCTCCATCTCAACCCGCGCCTTGCTATTCCGAAATTACAACACGCGCGAAAACTGCCACCTCCTGTGAAATCCCAACACGCGAAATGCCCGTGCTACCCCTGAACCGAAAGAACCGCCTCAAATCGGTGGGGGGTACTTCCGTAACTTACCCCACATTTTGGACAAGCGTGTCTCTTAGCCATGGTTCCTGTCGATGTCAAAACCGGCAGATCTCGGGTAGGGGGTCCCGAACTGTGCATCTAGGCGGATGGTAACAGGAGACAAGGGACACGATGTTTTTACCCAGGTTCAGGCCCTCTCGATGGAGGTAAAACCCTACTCCTGCTTGATTAATATTGATGATATGGGTAGTACAAGAGTAGATCTACCACGAGATCAGAGAGGCTAAACCCTAGAAGCTAGCCTATGGTATGATTGTTGTTCGTCCTACGGACTAAAGCCCTCCGGTTTATATAGGCGCCGAAGAGGGTTAGGGTTACACAGAGTCGGTTACAATGGTAGGAGATCTACATATCCGTATCGCCAAGCTTGCCTTCCACGCCAAGGAAAGTCCCATCCGGACACGGGACAAAGTCTTCAATCTTGTATCTTCATAGTCCAGGAGTCCGGCCAACAGTGATAGTTCGGCTATCCGGACACCCCCTAATCCTGGACTCCCTCAGTAGCCCCTGAACCAGGCTTCAATGATGATGAGTCCGGCGCGCATATTGTCTTCAGCATTGCAAGGCGGGTTCCTCCTCTGAATACTTCATAGAAGATTTTGAACACAAGGATAGTGTCCAGCTCTGCAAAATAAGTTCCACATACCACCGTAGAGAGAATAATATTTACACAAATTCAATCTGCTGGCGTATTCCGTGGCGTGACACACACCGCGGCCAAGCCTTTATTCGAATCATTTTTAATGTCCCACCTTAGTGTGTTTAGCGAGGCGGTTTCCTTGGCACGTCTTGTCGAAGCAGAGATCGTGTCCCTAATTCCGGGATTCCCATCAATACGGGCGTGGGTAACCCAATCGTGCCCGTTGGCACGTCTCCTCTATCGAAGGCGAGTCCCGAACGGTCACGGGGAAGGATCTTGGTATTCAACCTCTTTATAAAGAGACCAAGGCTCCACTCCTTACTTTCAATCTTAATCGAATCCGCCCCTCGCCTCGAGTTCCAACACCCAAAGCTCCAGATTCAGGCGCTTCGGACCTTCGATGATGTCCGGCTCCGACCTGCAAGGCCGGTGGATGCCTTCCTCCGTTACGGAAGAGGACGTGCTAAAGCTAAGGGATGCCAGGTATTTAATCGACGAAATTTCGCATAGGCTGCCTACCCAAGGGCAGGTTATTCCCACTCTCAAGCCTGGCAAAAGCGTGGTGTTCGCGTCTCACTTTCTTCGGGGGCTAGGCTTCCTGACGGATCCCTTCGTGAGGGGGCTCATGTTTTATTATGGATTGGAATTTCACGACTTGGATCCGGAGTCCATCCTCCACATCTCATCGTTCATTGTCGTATGCGAAGCCTTCCTCCGCATTACCCCTCACTTCGGATTGTGGCTCAAGACTTTCAAGGTGGAGCCGAAGATGATCAAGGGGCAGCAAGCAGAGTGCAGAGGGGCTGTTATAATCAAGAGTGCTGATGCTCCGTGGCCCGAGGGCTCCTTTCAAGAGGAGCTCGGCCTATGGCAACAAGAGTGGTTTTATATCATAGTTCCCAGGGGAACCAAATGGGTGGCGCCACCTGCCTTTCGCTCGGGTCCTCCACCGCGGCTGGCGTCATGGGTCAATAAAGGACTTGACTGGGGGCCGTCCAAGGACGTGCCCTTGTTGCAGGGCCGCATTCGAGACCTCCTAGAGAGAGATCACTCTGGTCGTAGTAGCATAGGTCATGTTGATTCGTCGCATCCTGCCCTGCAAACGTCGCCCCCTCCGCCTGTGGCAATTTAACCCGGAGGGACCACGAGCTCTCCAACATTTTATGGGCGTGACACCCGTGGAGATGTACAAGCTTCTCTTTGGATCACAAGCGATGTGTCCGGACTTGACCGAGGACACAGGTCTGAGCTGCAATCGCCCGGATACTCAAGTAAGTAGCCCTGTATCCGAACACACTATCCCGTATTTATTACGAACTTGCCCTTTAAAAGAGTTGTTCCTTGAATAGAAGTGGATAGTGAAAGCAAAGTTAATCAGGTGTCCGGCCCCCCTCCCTGAGACTACGCCGGATCCCGTGTTAACCAGGATGCTGGAGGTTGCGCCTTCAGAAGAGGGTGAAGGGGGGAACAAGGAAGCTACCGCCTCCGCGAAGGAGGCTGTCAGGAGAGGAGGGATCGAGAATCCCTCCATCCAAGGGAAGAAGAGGACCGCCTCTAAAGACCCGGAGACCATGTTCTCAAAGCGGGGGAAGAAATCTTCGCCAGAGGGTCCTGCGCCGAGAGATACCTCGGCCGCATTATGTCCCCAAGGGGATCAGCCCTCTACCGAGCCGTAAGTAAAAAGGGGAGTTTATTTCAAAATAAAGGATATCCCTGCCCTATTTCTGATGAAGATGACCGAAATTTTACCTTGTAGTTCAGATCTCAGCCCTTCTCAGCAGAGCTCATCTTCGAGGGATCTTCGTCCGGAGATGATAGAGAGCGAAACGCCTCCCCCTGCCATACCGTCTTGTGAGGCGGGCGACCCTGAGCTGTCGTCACAGAGGGTTTCTCCGAGTCCGGCGGGGCCGGAAGGCAGTCGTATGTCCCCTCAAAGCCCTCCACGTCCAGCCTTCGAAAAAGGCCATCGGACGAGTCTGGCACCACCTGGTGTACGGTCGGAGGAGCTGGAGGATCTGCTCGGGCGAGCGTCTATCTCAGAAGATCACCGTGCATTAATGGGTACGGTGATTGAAAGGATCTCATCCGCTGAGAGCGGATTGCATGAAGACGTCAGAAGTTTACTGATAGGCTTTGAGGTACGCAAAATGATGTACCCTCTGACAGTTCCGCATATAACATGTGCCCTGTGTACATAGTAGCCCCTGAGGCTCGGTGTGTTGTCAAAAATGACAGCGCGCCGAGGATCATAATCCAAGGTATAATGTGTTGCCCTTCCAATGTAGCTGGCGAAGGGTCCGATGGCTAGCCGGGCTGATGAATTTGCCGAACTAAAGCGGCAGCTTGACGTGGCTGATGCCGACATCGCGCTTGTCAATAAGCGACTTGACGAGTCACAAGGTATGCAATTTCTCCGCGGACACCTGGTAAGGGAGCTTGATGCCCGTGCCTTACAACATGTATTCTTGATGCAGATGGTGCCGCTTCCATGGAGAACCTTCGGGTGGAGCTCGCCCGAGCCAAGGAGCGGGCCAGAAAGAGTGATGTAGCTACCTTAAAGGCGGCCGAAGGGCTAAAAGCCGAACAGGCTGCTCACTGCCAAAGCAAGAAGGAAATGGCCGAGATGGCCGTGAAGTTAAAGAATGCTGCCGACCGCTGCAAGCTTCTTGAAAAAGAAGATCGAGTGGTGCAAGAGGACCTGAAGAAGGCCATTACCGAGGCCAGGGATGCTCGCTCTATGATGAGAGCTATGAAGGAGGAGCTGCGTCAGGCCGGAGATATCGCGGCTGGAAAGCCATTTCTGCTGCAGAGGAAATTCATGGATCCTAAGTATCCTCAGTTGGACCGGCTGTGGAGTGTGGAGGATACTTATATGGACCTGGTGGCAAGTGTCGCAGACGCGGCTGAACACTTTCGAGATCAAAAGGATCACGAAATGGAAAAGATTTTTTGGTCGCAGTTCCATAATCCAGAGCGCCCACTTCCATTAACCGATCGCTTGGCCGAATGGGCGGAGCTGAATAGGTTGTCCGTACTTGCCATGAAGGATGTCGTGAGTCTTTTGTGGCCGCAAAGGCCTGAGCCGAAGAGTTATTTTGGCTTGGTGCAGCAGTTCCTTGGTGCGGTGCCGCATATCAATGCAATGAGGAGGTCGGCATGCATAGAGGGTGCGCGGATGGATCTTCCCCGTGTCAAGACATACTGGCCGGAGATGAAGGCCACCGATGTTGCATCCCAAGATTCGGACGGAAGCCGAGTACCTGTCGAGCACTATTTTCAGGAAGTTCTGCAGGGCGCTCGTTTAATAGAGACACAGTGCTCGAAGGATATTATGTTCAAATAACATGTATTATTGTCAAACAATATATCTATGGAATATAAGAGCTTTTTATACTTGTGCCTTTCAAGAATTAAAATACCTCCTGTGCGGCCGCTAATGTATATGTATATATATAACCTGAAAGATGGCAGTCTTTGGCTTTAGCCCCCATGCATAGAATGCGGGGGTGTTTGCAAAAGGCGCATTTTCACACTTGATCCAACGTCTTGGTCCTATAAAGGAGGTGGTAGCACAGCAAACTAGGCAACCAGACTATAATGCCTTATCACTTTCACTTAGCCATAGGAGTTTGACAGTGGGGCTATGATATAGCCCCTAGGGGCACCGCGCTCACCCAAATTCGGGGCGGGTATGTGCCTGACCTGGAAACGGTCCTTCGTTGATGCGGAGGAATCCTATAGATTCCGGCGGGTCATCGAGTGGTTGACTAGTCTCACGCTATATCATGACAGTCAGTTTTCGGCTTTCTCTACTGAGGTGCTCGCCTGGCCGAACCGGGGCACAATCACAGTAGTTCTCCTGGTGCCACCTTAGCCGATAGAGCGGAACGTAAGGCAGCAAAACACAGGAGCCGAGCAAACCCAACATTTGACCAAAGACATGATTCAGAGCTGATGCATATAAGGCCTAACTCGATACGCCGAACACTCCCTAAGGTATTCGGTCTTTATGAAAATGGGCAGAACAACGCCCTTGGTAATAAGCCCCTGGTGTCTAGGTACGCGCAAAATTCTGACGTGGCCCATGCCAAAACATCAGCCTCCTCCTCGGTTATAGCAAGAAACTAGGGGATGTGTATCAACAAGAGACAGTAAAAAAGGTTTACGCAGGGTCTTAATCTGAAAAGAATCCTTGTCACGGGTCCCTACTGCACGTCTGCACATGTGTCTCCGTTGTGCCGTATCTTGGACGGGTGTAGCACAGTGTTCATCTGTAAAAGAGAGGAACTTAGTTGAAAAAGATCGTGCGAAAATGTATGTTAAAATAAACAAAGTACAATTCAAAGAATGAATAAAATTGAGCTTGATTGTCTCTCGTTGTACATGCGCGGAGCCCCTTGTGCGGCTAGTAAGCCCTTGTATGTTTACGCCGGACTCGTCTAACTGTGTCCGGGGTCTGAACGACCTATTTAGGTGCTTTGATTACTGAAGCTGGTTTAGTGTGTGGCTATCAAGGCAGTCACACAATCTTTCACGCTCAAGGAACACTCGATATTTCCCTTTAAGGAGATGATGCCTCGCGGACCGGGCATTTTAAGTGTAAGGGATGCATAATGCGGTATTGCGTTAAAGCAGGCGAAAGCTTCGCGTCCCAGTAGTGCTTGGTAGCTACTTGTAAATGGGGCGAGGTGGAAGGTTAACTTTTCACGGAGGAAGTTGTCGGGTGAGCCGAACACAACTTCTAGCAGTAGAGAGCCCGTACAATGGGCATATGGGCCTGGCATTACCCTTGAAAGGAAGTGTTGCTATGGCGAATTTTGGTTTGGTTTATCCCCATTTTGCGGATTGTGTCCTGGTGTAGCAGGTTTAGATCAATGCCGCCGTCCATTAGGACTTGTGTAAATTGGAGTCCGTCAATTATCGGATCTAATATCAAGGCAGTCCATCCTGCATTCCGGATACTTCTAGAGTAATCCTGATGGTCAAAGGTGATTGGTTTTAACAACCAGTTGCGGGACTCCTCTGGGATAGGCCGTATGGCGCGTACCTCTATGGGCACCGCTCTATTTTTCCCTTTTGTCACGTGAAGTGAGATATTGTTTTGACTTCTTGTGGGAAATTCTTTTGTTTTCTGGTACTCTGCTTGTGGGGTTCGTCATCGTCCTCGCTTGGTGTGTCGAGCCCCTTGTGTTCGGCGTTGAGTTTGTCGGACTGCTTGAAGACCCAACAATCCCTGTGGATATGGTTTGCAGGCTTCTCGGGAGTACTGTGGATTTGGCATATCTTGTCCAAGATTTTGTTTAAGTTAGATAGCTCATCCCTGTTATCCTTAAGGGGCAATTTTTTATGAATCTGTTGAGAGCTTTTGAATCCGACGTTGACTGCCGTGCTCTTCGGGCTGTTTCCCTTGGTCCGGCGCTGGTCCTTGCTGCGTTGCGGTTTCCCGTTTCCATCCCTGGCTTCGGATGTACTTGGGTCACTGGTACTGCATCTTGCCAGCCAGTTGTCCTCTCCCGTGCAAAAGCGGGTCATGAGGCTTGTTAATGCGGCCATTGTTCTTGGCTTTTCTTGCCCGAGGTGTCTGGCGAGCCATTCATCTCGAACGTTGTGTTTGAAAGCTGCTAAGGCTTCGGCGTCCGGATAGTCGACTATTTGGTTCTTTTTAGTAAGGAATCTGTTCCAGAATTTTTGGGCTGAATCTCCGGGCTGTCGAGTTATGTGACTTAAATCATCTGCATCCGAAGGTCAGACATAGGTCCCTTGAAAATTTGCCCGAAAAGCATCCTCGAGCTCTTCCCGACTTCCAATGGTGTTTTCGGGGAGGCTTTTGAGCCAATGTCGGGCTGGCCCTTTGAGCTTGAGGGGTAGGTATTTTATGGCGTGGAGGTCATCTCCTCTAGCCATGTGTATGTGGAGGATGTAATCCTCAATCCAGACTCTGGGGTCTGTTGTTCCGTCGTATGCCTCTATGTTTACGGGCTTGAATCCCGCTGGGAATTCATAATCCAGAACCTCATCGGTGAAACATAGGGGGTGTGCGGCACCTCTATATTTAGGTGTACCGTAGTATTCGGATACTTGATGTGTTGCATTGCTTACTAGAGCTTGCTTTCTTGGCCCGTAGATAGATCTAACTGGACCATCTTTTTGATGTGAATCCGTGTGCGGATCGCGTGCTGGCTTGTGTGCGGCGCCTTTTGCCGCTCTATGTTTGCCATGGGGTCGTCTATCTGACCGGGTGGTCTCCCTGTTCTTTGATTGCGGGGGCTCTACGGCCTCTTCATCAAATTTGGGCAGTAGTTTTCGCTTCGGATAGCTCTGTGTTCGGCGACTATCGCCGTATTTGTCTGCAGTGTTGAGTACTTTGCTCCATCTGATTCTGAGCGCATCTTCCGCTGTTTTGAGCTTCCGCTTCTACTTTTTCAGGCTACGCGCAGTGGCGACGAGCCTTTTGTGGAGGTTCTTCTGCTCCAGCAACTTGTTCGGCGCTAGATCGTCCGGACTGTTATCTTCACCGAGGACGGATTGTTTATCCAGGTTGTCCTGTTTGGACGGTTGCGCGATGGCATGTTCGTCGTCCATCGGTTCGTCCTGCTCTATGGCTGGGTCTGTATGGCTACTGTCTTTGTTGAGGCGGGATTTTGAGCGGCGCTTACTTCGCCGTCTTGACTCCTTTTTGGGGGAATGATCCCTCGTGGCGTCCTGTTGTTCCTCATTGTCGCTTCCTTTAGGTGTGTCCACCATGTATACATCGTGAGATGAGGTGGCTGTCCAGTGCCTTATAGGTGCTGGTTCATGCTTATCTCCTACATCATCGTCCATACCGTCGATGTCTTCGGAGTCGAAATCGAGCACATCGTTTAAACTTTCGACAGTGGCTACGAAGTGGGTGGTGGGTGGGCTTTGAATTTCTTCGTCGTCCGCATCCCAACCTTGCTGACCATAATCCGGCCAGGGCTCTCCTGATAAGGAGGGATACTTTAGTGCATTCAGGATGTCGCCAAAGGGTGAGGGCAGAAAGATGTCTGTGGTGGTGAACTCCATGATCGACGCCCAATCGGATTCGATTGGCAGGGGCGCGGAAGGTTCGGAGTCCGGCACCTTGGAGTCACGAGCTTCGCAAAGGACAGGGTTGGTGTCCGGCTCGATCACTGTAGAGAAAGCAGCCCCCGAGGCGGTGTCCAACCACCCGTCCTCGGTCAGCGCACTCGGCTCCGAGCTAAGGGTCGGAGCGGACACTGGTGCGGCCTCCAGGGCATTGTCCGACGGCAGAGCTAGATCATGTCCATCGTGACGGTGCGGCGCACTTGGCTGTGGCTCGAACCCGTCGAAGATCAAGTCTCCACGGACTCAGCCGTATAGTTCAAACTTCCAAATCTGACCTGATGGCCAGGGGCGTAGCTTTCAATCTGCACTAGATGGCCAAGCGAATTGGCCCACGGTGCAAAGCCGCCGAATACGAAGATATGTCCGACGAGAAAAGTCTCGCCCTAGACCACGTCATTGTTGATGATCGGAGGAGCCATCGGGCCTAAAGATGACGACACAGAGGAACTCTCAATGAAAGCACCAATGTCGGTGTCAAAACCGGCGGATCTCGGGTAGGGGGTCCCCAACTGTGCGTCTAGGCGGATGGTAACAGGAGACAAGGGACACGATGTTTTTACCCAGGTTCGGGCCCTCTCGATGGAGGTAAAACCCTACTCCTGCTTGATTAATATTGATTATATGGGTAGTACAAGAGTAGATCTACCATGAGATCAGAGAGGCTAAACCCTAGAAGCTAGCCTATGGTATGATTGTTGTTCGTCCTACAGACTAAAACCCTCTGGTTTATATAGGCACCGAAGAGGGTTAGGGTTACACAGAGTCGGTTACAATGGTAGGAGATCTACATATCCGTATCGCCAAACTTGCCTTCCACGCCAAGGAAAGTCCCATCCGGACACGGGACGAAGTCTTCAATCTTGTATCTTCATAGTCCAGGAGTCCGGCCAACGGTGATAGTTCGGCTATCCGGACACCCCCTAATCCAGGACTCCCTCAGTTCCCCACTGCCATCCCATCCGCCCACCCATTCATACATCAAGGCTGCAAAAACCCGCGACGAAACCCCACACCCTGCTCCGTCCGCCACCCAGCCGGAGCCTCTTCCCCGATGACGTCGTCCACAGCAACACCTCGACGTCCCTCATCCACCGTACCGGATGAGGATACGTCATCGATCTCATCATCTCGCTGGTTCAGCCACCCCGTCCTATACCTCCAAGGAGCTGCCCCGACGTTCCCCTCGTCTTTCGCGCCACCTCCATTCCCACACCGTCGTCTTCACCTGCACCACCGGAAGAGCATCATCATCACCGTTTCCTCGGATGAAGCTGCGGCCTAATCGGCACCACCAAAGAGGTTGTACACTAATCGCCGCATTTTCTTCTTGATTCGATCTCACGGTGCTGTCGGTGCTCGGTCCTGAGCCGACACAGCGCGGTTCCATCCACGGCAGCGTCGCCGGCCACTTCCTCCATGGTGTCGCTCCCTCAGCGGCGACGTTCACATCAGTAGGAGCTGCTACTGCTTTAGCTCTCGCTCGCGCTGCTGCTCTGCTCTTGCTCTCGGTCCCCTGCCTGGTCTGCTCTTGCTATTGCTCTTGCTCGCGCTGCTGCTCTCGCTCTTGCTCTTGCTTGTGATGCTGGTCCGATTTGGCTACACTTCAGTCGACTGAATCGACTTTTGGGTCAGTCAATTTTCAAGGGGTGGCCTCGCCGGGGTGAAGGAAGAACCAGCTGCAGCGGGGGGGGGGGGGCTCACCGGAGAGGTACCCCACTATCTATCTTAGGGTTCAGGATGGGGGCGGTGGTCGCCGGCGGTTGTGGGGCGGTGGCGTGGGGATCGTCGGAGAAAAAGCTCGGCATGGGAGGGCCTAGAGGGATGGCCGGGGCGGCAGCAGACCAGTGGTGGGGAGTGGTTTCGGGGCAGCCGGGGCGGCGCACCGCCGGCCGCAGGCGGCGGGGGGCTGTTGTTTGGCCGGTGGTGGCTGGCGGCTCAGGGGGGTTGAGGTTGAAGATGAACCGCGGGCCCTTGATTTCATATCCAACGGCTGCAAAATCGACTGACCAGAGATGAAAAGGTCAGTCGACCGACGTGTAGACTCACCTTGCTAGTGCGTTCAGTTTCGACAGCAAAATTCAGTTTCGACAGCAAAATTCAGTTTTGACAGTTAGGTTCAGTTTCGACAGTTAAGTTCAGTTTCGACAGTTAAGTTCAGTTTCGACAGTTAAGCTCAGAGATGAGCGGCTGATGTATTTTACATCTAGCACTTTGTGGTTATGTATTTTACGTCATGTATTGGAGATGCTATTAGAATTCCACTCAGGTTAACGTTGTTCGTTGTCTCTCTTGTCCTGCTTCAGCCTCGGCGTCGTACAACTCACCAGAGCTGCTCCAACAACGAAACCCTCCATCACAACGGAGCAGTACCTCGGGCTCCATCTCCAGACGCCTAAGATCTTCTTCCCCTCCTCCGACAGCAAAGTCAGTCGGAGCATCCTCACCGGCCAACCCAATCACGCTGAGATCGACATGGCTTCGCCAAAGAGGTTGCACACTTGTTGCATCTCTTTTTTACTCTACATGTTATATATATTGTCCACTGAGCACTCGTAGTAATGGGAAATACGATTATTTTATCCTACTATATGACAAGCACTGAGGTACCAGGCAACTTAGCTATCCGTGATGGACTCTCTTGAACACCATCATTATTTATCTCTGCGCGTTTGAGCTATGCATTTGTCGATGGGCCTGGGAGTTGAGCTAGTATGGCAGTGGCCTGGGTCCAAAGTAATAGAAGTAGCACAAAAACATTTTTTTAGTGTAGGATTTTCCTTGCTCAAGCCTGCCTACTAGAATCGTCAATGCTTGAAAGGTAAAGTGAATGAAAAACATAGGAATTGGAAAGTTTCCTATGGTACTACTTTTCATGAATTTGGTGCAAAGGAATGGAGCAAAGGAAAACTGTAGGATTTGTTCCTTTAGTGTCTCCTTGAAAGAAAAATCGTAGGAATTCTAATTTCCACTTCTCCTCCTTTTCATATTCCTATTCATCAAGCACAAGACTAAGAGATAGTAGCATAATAGCATTATAACCGTAAATTTTCTTGTGGTTTGACTTAATCTCACCATGCTTTTTTGCATCCTGTGATCTTCCAATTGTTGTGAATCAAACACCCAAATTGGCGGAAATCCTGTGTTTTTAAATTCTCTGTTTTGCACGTGCATTCCTATCCTATTCCTGTCTATTTCCTATCCCTGCATTGTTAGAATCCTCAAATTCAAACAAGCCCTTACTCAATTACTTCTGTTACAGATATGTGTCAAAGAAAACCTTGTGTGGTTTGTCCTGCTCCTGTGGCGCTGTGTTCCACCCCAGCTCAGCTGCTCCAACGACGGAAGGGTTCACCACAGCAAGGATCCGTTCTCCAGACTGTCTTTCGCCACCTCAGATCTTCTTCCCCGCTGCCGGCAGCCACAACAACTGCATTACCATCATCAACTAAGCAGATGACCTTGAGGACTACACGGGTCTGCACGATAGGTCGCACTCTTCCGTGTCTGCTTACGTTATGCGTCGCTTAATATGATGACATGCTACATTATCATCGTGTTCACCTATTAGACTCCGAGTCAGGTCCAAACTAATGCTGAAACTTGAGTATTTAAATGGTTGTGGGGTACATATTGGGGCAGCAATCAGTATTATCTGTCTACTATCTAGTTAATCTCTGGTGTCTACTATGAGTTTCATGTTGGGTGCAAACAAACATTAAAGGAGCCATTATCTGTATTTTTTAACTAAAGCTTTTATCTGCCTGGTATCATTGGTTTTGGGTCTATCCACAGTTTGCTACCATCACTCCGGATTTGTGCATGCACTCCTTACATAATCTCACTATGTTTTATTCCTATGCATGTCAGTTATTGTACACAATGGAACTGATCCTGTAGAGCAAAAGAGACAAGCCTTGTGTGGCAATAAAATTTCATGTAGATGTCGTTCCATGGTGGGCGCAAAGGCAGCCCACCCTCCACCCATTTCGCATTGTAATCAAGAGGAAGATAACTGTTCTGAGGGGGATTCAGAAGGAGAAGACCACTCCTATTTACCCCATGAGGTCTTCGCTCTAACTTAGCATGCTGATGTTGGTAATATCATGCATATGGTGCCTTGAATTGCTTACTGTATACATTAAAGATGCCATCTGCTTAGTTTAGACATGCTTTGTGTCAATGCCATCTGTTTAGTTTCTTTATCGTATATGTGAATCATGCAATGCCATCTTGTCTAGCCAGGCATCATATATGTGAATTTTGCAATGCCACCCTAGTTAGCCAGTCATCTTATATGTGAATTATATCATGCCATCATTTTTTATTATGTGTTAAATTTGTCAACAATTTTAGGACATTCAATTACTCTTCCTGTGCATCAGCCATTCGGCACGGTCATGCAAAAATCTGGAGTGGAAACAAGGTCTTCAGAGCAGACAATGCTATCTGAAGAAGCGCATGTCTTGCTGGTTACTGGTAGCTCCTCAGAGGAGGATTCAGAGACAGATGACCAGTCATATTTCCCCCCTGAGGTGCATGCCCTAACTTGGCAGGGTTATGTTACTCATATCGTGTGTATGGTATCTTGCATTGCTATGTCATTTGCTTAGTTTAGACATGCTTTGTGTGAATGCCACCTGTTTAGTGTCTAATTACCATATATGTGAATTATGCAATGCCATCTTGTTGCAAGACATTATATATGTGAATTATGCAATGTTATCTTGTTGCAAGGCATTATGTATGTGAATTATGCAATGCCATGTTGTTTAGGCAAGCGTCATATATGTGAATTATATCATGCCGTCCTTTTTTTGTATTTCTCATTGCTTTTGTCGACAATGTTTGTATATTCAACTGCTCTTCCTGTGCATCAGCCATTTGAATTGGTGATGGAGAAATCTGGAGTGAAAACAAGGTCTTGAGAGCATACAATGCTACCTGCTGAAGCAGATATCTTGCTGGTTACAGATAGCTCTTCAGAGGAGGATTCAGAGGCAGATGACCAACCCTATTATCCCCCTGAGGTGTATGTTCAAACTTGGCAGGGTTATATTACTCATATAATGCATATGTTGTATTGCAATGCTTAGTTTTTACATCATATACACAATATTGAATGCCATCTCCTTAGTTGACACATCATATATGCAATTGCCCTCTGCTCACTTCCTTAGTATATAAATCATATATTTGAATTATTTCATGCCATGATGTTTACATAGACAGCATGTATCTAAATTAAGGCATGCCAACCCATTTTCTAAAGACATAATATAGTTATATCATCTCATCCTGTTTATATAGTCATCATATTTTAAATTATGTCATTCTATCCGTGAATTATATCATGCCATCATGTTTCCATCGACGGTATGTTTGTGATTTATGGCATGCCAACAACTTTAATAGACACATCGTATAGTTATATCATGTCATCCTGTTTACATAGTCATCATATTTTGAAGTATGTCATTCTATCCTGTTTAGTTAGCCATCATCATGTGAAATTGTGTCATGCTATCCTATTTAATTAGCCATCATATATGTGAAATTATGTCCTGCTACTCTGTTTGCTTAGACAACATAAATGTGAATTATTTCATGCCCTGTTTTCTTTCCTACTATCCATTGCACCTGTCTATCTTACAATGTCTGTACATTCAATTACTTTTCTTGTTTATCAGCCATTTCAATTGGATGGAGTGATGGCAGTATCTGTGGGAGTAAAAACACGGTCTTCAGAAAAGATCGTGCTACCTGTCGATGCAGATAGAACCACGGTTGTACTTGCCCAAGAATCAGCCCCACCACACATAACCCACACTCATGCAGATTGTACCCCTACCCAGTTGGACAGAGAACCAGCTACACCCCTTCTAACCCCAACCCCAGCAGATAGACACCCAGTTCCCGTTGACACAGCACCGTCTCCACCACAGAGCACCCAAACACGAGCAGTTAGTAAGGCAACTGCAGTGCCCAAATAACGAGGACCACCACTCCGAACCCGAAGTCAACACTTAAAGCAAAAGAAGAATTGTTCTCAGGTCAGGTTCCGTAGCTATGGTTCATACTACTTTGCTCATGCATCACTGTATTTACTGATACCAACCAATTTCAAATTTGAAGGATGCAATTGAAACTCCAATGGCGGAACAGGTATGTTTTAAACTTGTTTCTTCAACGTGTTTGGTTGTTTGTTGTTGTAACTTGCTCTATGTTGATTTCAGTTTCAATTGAATAAACAGTTATGTTCTCATGCCATGCACATTACAAGTGTTGTTATTGTTGTGTAGTTTCCCACACTTATATTCTATCTATGCTCCTTTGTCTTAAATAGATATGATTCGAACTGTATCTATCTTGATTTGACAACATAAACTAGAATGATATAGACCATACAGTGACCATACTACATAGATATATGTTTGTTTCATGCTGTTATCCTGTCCACCTTACTACTGAACTGGTTTACCAAAATGAGTTTCATATACTACATTGTAAACCTGAGATGTGTTTGTTTGTTTCTCTTTTAGAACGCAGATAAAATATTGGAGAAGAGTACCCTGTTATGCAATGGTAAAGGAAGTAATGCAGATAAGGTTCAAGATAGTGAGACATCCCTGTTGGTCTTCAAAGAAAGCTGATAAAAACTATATTGAGGACACTGAGACAACCCCAAAGTCATGTCTCGATGTAGTGTTCGAGTTACTGGCTACCACTGCTGGCACCAGCTCTTCGAACTCGTTACCTGAATCAGTTCGGCTTCTTGAGTCTCAACTTCAAGTTGAAAGACATCAATCAGATGTTATGCGACAGGAAGCCGAAGAACTGAGGAAGTCCCTGCAGAATTCAGATGCATACTTTCTGGTGCAATAGCAAGCGCTGGAGGACTTAAGCGCTAAACAAGAGAAAGTTAATAAGCTTGCTAAGCATCTTGCCAGCATTATGGGTACCCAGGATATTGTTTCTTGAGCTCTTCTGAAGTGGTTTCAGTTCTAGACTTGTTTTGCTGCGGCGTTTATATGCTGCTGTGTTCCCTATATTTGCACTGGTGGCGAACTTTGATGCCAAGTGGATGTAATATGTGTAATAGCCGTGATAGCCTAGTGTAAGTTGCTTGCTTATTTATTTCCTTGTTGTCTTGTTTATTTGTTTGCTTGTAGTCAGTGCAGTTCTTTTTCTGCGGTTTGCTAGTGGCTGCAATAACCTATTTTTTAAAACTAGGCCACAATAACCATGGGCTAATATTTACTGTAGTGACACTGGACCTACAGGTAGAAACAGTGGGCCTTCTATGGGCCGTATGAACAGTGGGCCTTCTACGGGCCGTATAAACAGTGGGCCTTCTACGGGCCGCAGAAACAATGGGCCTTCTACGGGTCGTACCATCAATGGGCCTTATACGGCCAGTATGATCGATTGGCCAAACATGGGCCAATAACAGGCCTCATAATGGCCGTAAACGGGCTAGAGTTGGAATCGTCCGTTCATGGGCCGACCATAACAGGCCATCGTTAATAGGTCGTATTTCATGGCGCTATGAAAACGGCCCAACGTGTTAACGGACCACAAACGGGCCGACTGTAACCACGGGCTGAATTTGGCCCATAAACAGAAAATGACAGTAACGGGCCATAAGTAAACGAATGTTGGAAATGAGCCCAAGAATAAATGGGCTCTGAGAAGGCCGAAAGATAACATGGGCTGGAAACGGCCCAACGGAATAACGGGCCCTTAATGGGTATAAAGTGATACACTGTTCATTATGGGCCAGTTTCACCATGGGCCGTTAATGGGTGTAAAGTAATACACTATTCATTACGGGCCAGTTTCACCACGGGCCGTTAATAGGCCAAGAGTTACATAGGGCCTCATATGGGCCGAAAGACGTCATGGGCCATACATGGGCCAGATGTGAAAACGGGCTGGAATCATATTGGGTGGCCCAGATGACGCTATTGGGCCTAATTCAGATAGGGCGTAACGGGCCTTGGGTTAGCGGGCTGTAAATGGGCTATATGCGAACAGGCCATTAACAGGCTTTACATGGGCCGGCCCGCCACCTTTTGACCAAGTCAAACGGGCTGGCCTTTTCACAGGAATGGGCCTTTGTTGGGCCATGCCACATGTCGACGTATCATAGGCGCCTTTTGTTCAATGAGTGGATGACATCTGTCCCAACGGTGAGCCGACACGTGTTTCCTCCAGCCAATGATGATTTTACACGTGGAAAATCCCCATTGGTCGGGGTTGTTAACGGGTTATCGGATCCAAAACCCGACCCGATAGCTTAACGGCGTTCCGTTATGGTGGATGCCACGTGTCGGTCACCCTTGATGAAAGCACTTCTGTGACGCGCGATTTATCGTCATGGAAGTGGACACTTCCGTGATGATAATTTTGGTAATGTCATGGAACACTTCTACGACAGCACAGGTATGAGTATCTTGATTCTGTCATAAATTTGTCATGGATCTACATGCATGACAAAAAACGCGACCTACTGTGACAAACACGTATCATCACAGAAGTGTATTTTTTTGTAGTGCTTCATCCTACGCCTCTCACGGATTGATAAACCGTAGGTCATCCACCTGAGGGAAATTTGCTACTGTCCTACAAACCTCTGCACTTGGAGGCCCAACAATGTCTACAAGAAGAAGGTTGTGTAGTAGACATCAACCACCACCACCCCCTGTTGATCACTTAGCCCGCTTCCTAAGATTGAATCCGCCAGTGTTCTCTAGTAGCACCGAGCCGATTGTTGCAGATGATTGGCTCCGCAAGATTGGAAGAGAGCTGAACACTGCAGGATGCACAGATGCGGAAAGGGTGTGTTTGGTCGCACATCAGCTTGATAGACCCGCAGCATCTTGGTGGGAGAATTTCACCGCCACTCACCCCATTGACACTCTTACATGGAACTGATCCTGTAGAGCAAAAGAGACAAGCCTTGTGTGGCAATAAAATTTCATGTAGATGTCGTTCCATGGTGGGCGCAAAGGCAGCCCACCCTCCACCCATTTCGCATTGTAATCAAGAGGAAGATAACTGTTCTGAGGGGGATTCAGAAGGAGAAGACCACTCCTATTTACCCCATGAGGTCTTCGCTCTAACTTAGCATGCTGATGTTGGTAATATCATGCATATGGTGCCTTGAATTGCTTACTGTATACATTAAAGATGCCATCTGCTTAGTTTAGACATGCTTTGTGTCAATGCCATCTGTTTAGTTTCTTTATCGTATATGTGAATCATGCAATGCCATCTTGTCTAGCCAGGCATCATATATGTGAATTTTGCAATGCCACCCTAGTTAGCCAGTCATCTTATATGTGAATTATATCATGCCATCATTTTTTATTATGTGTTAAATTTGTCAACAATTTTAGGACATTCAATTACTCTTCCTGTGCATCAGCCATTCGGCACGGTCATGCAAAAATCTGGAGTGGAAACAAGGTCTTCAGAGCAGACAATGCTATCTGAAGAAGCGCATGTCTTGCTGGTTACTGGTAGCTCCTCAGAGGAGGATTCAGAGACAGATGACCAGTCATATTTCCCCCCTGAGGTGCATGCCCTAACTTGGCAGGGTTATGTTACTCATATCGTGTGTATGGTATCTTGCATTGCTATGTCATTTGCTTAGTTTAGACATGCTTTGTGTGAATGCCACCTGTTTAGTGTCTAATTACCATATATGTGAATTATGCAATGCCATCTTGTTGCAAGACATTATATATGTGAATTATGCAATGTTATCTTGTTGCAAGGCATTATGTATGTGAATTATGCAATGCCATGTTGTTTAGGCAAGCGTCATATATGTGAATTATATCATGCCGTCCTTTTTTTGTATTTCTCATTGCTTTTGTCGACAATGTTTGTATATTCAACTGCTCTTCCTGTGCATCAGCCATTTGAATTGGTGATGGAGAAATCTGGAGTGAAAACAAGGTCTTGAGAGCATACAATGCTACCTGCTGAAGCAGATATCTTGCTGGTTACAGATAGCTCTTCAGAGGAGGATTCAGAGGCAGATGACCAACCCTATTATCCCCCTGAGGTGTATGTTCAAACTTGGCAGGGTTATATTACTCATATAATGCATATGTTGTATTGCAATGCTTAGTTTTTACATCATATACACAATATTGAATGCCATCTCCTTAGTTGACACATCATATATGCAATTGCCCTCTGCTCACTTCCTTAGTATATAAATCATATATTTGAATTATTTCATGCCATGATGTTTACATAGACAGCATGTATCTAAATTAAGGCATGCCAACCCATTTTCTAAAGACATAATATAGTTATATCATCTCATCCTGTTTATATAGTCATCATATTTTAAATTATGTCATTCTATCCGTGAATTATATCATGCCATCATGTTTCCATCGACGGTATGTTTGTGATTTATGGCATGCCAACAACTTTAATAGACACATCGTATAGTTATATCATGTCATCCTGTTTACATAGTCATCATATTTTGAAGTATGTCATTCTATCCTGTTTAGTTAGCCATCATCATGTGAAATTGTGTCATGCTATCCTATTTAATTAGCCATCATATATGTGAAATTATGTCCTGCTACTCTGTTTGCTTAGACAACATAAATGTGAATTATTTCATGCCCTGTTTTCTTTCCTACTATCCATTGCACCTGTCTATCTTACAATGTCTGTACATTCAATTACTTTTCTTGTTTATCAGCCATTTCAATTGGATGGAGTGATGGCAGTATCTGTGGGAGTAAAAACACGGTCTTCAGAAAAGATCGTGCTACCTGTCGATGCAGATAGAACCACGGTTGTACTTGCCCAAGAATCAGCCCCACCACACATAACCCACACTCATGCAGATTGTACCCCTACCCAGTTGGACAGAGAACCAGCTACACCCCTTCTAACCCCAACCCCAGCAGATAGACACCCAGTTCCCGTTGACACAGCACCGTCTCCACCACAGAGCACCCAAACACGAGCAGTTAGTAAGGCAACTGCAGTGCCCAAATAACGAGGACCACCACTCCGAACCCGAAGTCAACACTTAAAGCAAAAGAAGAATTGTTCTCAGGTCAGGTTCCGTAGCTATGGTTCATACTACTTTGCTCATGCATCACTGTATTTACTAATACCAACCAATTTCAAATTTGAAGGATGCAATTGAAACTCCAATGGCGGAACAGGTATGTTTTAAACTTGTTTCTTCAACGTGTTTGGTTGTTTGTTGTTGTAACTTGCTCTATGTTGATTTCAGTTTCAATTGAATAAACAGTTATGTTCTCATGCCATGCACATTACAAGTGTTGTTATTGTTGTGTAGTTTCCCACACTTATATTCTATCTATGCTCCTTTGTCTTAAATAGATATGATTCGAACTGTATCTATCTTGATTTGACAACATAAACTAGAATGATATAGACCATACAGTGACCATACTACATAGATATATGTTTGTTTCATGCTGTTATCCTGTCCACCTTACTACTGAACTGGTTTACCAAAATGAGTTTCATATACTACATTGTAAACCTGAGATGTGTTTGTTTGTTTCTCTTTTAGAACGCAGATAAAATATTGGAGAAGAGTACCCTGTTATGCAATGGTAAAGGAAGTAATGCAGATAAGGTTCAAGATAGTGAGACATCCCTGTTGGTCTTCAAAGAAAGCTGATAAAAACTATATTGAGGACACTGAGACAACCCCAAAGTCATGTCTCGATGTAGTGTTCGAGTTACTGGCTACCACTGCTGGCACCAGCTCTTCGAACTCGTTACCTGAATCAGTTCGGCTTCTTGAGTCTCAACTTCAAGTTGAAAGACATCAATCAGATGTTATGCGACAGGAAGCCGAAGAACTGAGGAAGTCCCTGCAGAATTCAGATGCATACTTTCTGGTGCAATAGCAAGCGCTGGAGGACTTAAGCGCTAAACAAGAGAAAGTTAATAAGCTTGCTAAGCATCTTGCCAGCATTATGGGTACCCAGGATATTGTTTCTTGAGCTCTTCTGAAGTGGTTTCAGTTCTAGACTTGTTTTGCTGCGGCGTTTATATGCTGCTGTGTTCCCTATATTTGCACTGGTGGCGAACTTTGATGCCAAGTGGATGTAATATGTGTAATAGCCGTGATAGCCTAGTGTAAGTTGCTTGCTTATTTATTTCCTTGTTGTCTTGTTTATTTGTTTGCTTGTAGTCAGTGCAGTTCTTTTTCTGCGGTTTGCTAGTGGCTGCAATAACCTATTTTTTAAAACTAGGCCACAATAACCATGGGCTAATATTTACTGTAGTGACACTGGACCTACAGGTAGAAACAGTGGGCCTTCTATGGGCCGTATGAACAGTGGGCCTTCTACGGGCCGTATAAACAGTGGGCCTTCTACGGGCCGCAGAAACAATGGGCCTTCTACGGGTCGTACCATCAATGGGCCTTATACGGCCAGTATGATCGATTGGCCAAACATGGGCCAATAACAGGCCTCATAATGGCCGTAAACGGGCTAGAGTTGGAATCGTCCGTTCATGGGCCGACCATAACAGGCCATCGTTAATAGGTCGTATTTCATGGCGCTATGAAAACGGCCCAACGTGTTAACGGACCACAAACGGGCCGACTGTAACCACGGGCTGAATTTGGCCCATAAACAGAAAATGACAGTAACGGGCCATAAGTAAACGAATGTTGGAAATGAGCCCAAGAATAAATGGGCTCTGAGAAGGCCGAAAGATAACATGGGCTGGAAACGGCCCAACGGAATAACGGGCCCTTAATGGGTATAAAGTGATACACTGTTCATTATGGGCCAGTTTCACCATGGGCCGTTAATGGGTGTAAAGTAATACACTATTCATTACGGGCCAGTTTCACCACGGGCCGTTAATAGGCCAAGAGTTACATAGGGCCTCATATGGGCCGAAAGACGTCATGGGCCATACATGGGCCAGATGTGAAAACGGGCTGGAATCATATTGGGTGGCCCAGATGACGCTATTGGGCCTAATTCAGATAGGGCGTAACGGGCCTTGGGTTAGCGGGCTGTAAATGGGCTATATGCGAACAGGCCATTAACAGGCTTTACATGGGCCGGCCCGCCACCTTTTGACCAAGTCAAACGGGCTGGCCTTTTCACAGGAATGGGCCTTTGTTGGGCCATGCCACATGTCGACGTATCATAGGCGCCTTTTGTTCAATGAGTGGATGACATCTGTCCCAACGGTGAGCCGACACGTGTTTCCTCCAGCCAATGATGATTTTACACGTGGAAAATCCCCATTGGTCGGGGTTGTTAACGGGTTATCGGATCCAAAACCCGACCCGATAGCTTAACGGCGTTCCGTTATGGTGGATGCCACGTGTCGGTCACCCTTGATGAAAGCACTTCTGTGACGCGCGATTTATCGTCATGGAAGTGGACACTTCCGTGATGATAATTTTGGTAATGTCATGGAACACTTCTACGACAGCACAGGTATGAGTATCTTGATTCTGTCATAAATTTGTCATGGATCTACATGCATGACAAAAAACGCGACCTACTGTGACAAACACGTATCATCACAGAAGTGTATTTTTTTGTAGTGCTTCATCCTACGCCTCTCACGGATTGATAAACCGTAGGTCATCCACCTGAGGGAAATTTGCTACTGTCCTACAAACCTCTGCACTTGGAGGCCCAACAATGTCTACAAGAAGAAGGTTGTGTAGTAGACATCAACCACCACCACCCCCTGTTGATCACTTAGCCCGCTTCCTAAGATTGAATCCGCCAGTGTTCTCTAGTAGCACCGAGCCGATTGTTGCAGATGATTGGCTCCGCAAGATTGGAAGAGAGCTGAACACTGCAGGATGCACAGATGCGGAAAGGGTGTGTTTGGTCGCACATCAGCTTGATAGACCCGCAGCATCTTGGTGGGAGAATTTCACCGCCACTCACCCCATTGACACTCTTACATGGAATCAGTTTCAGCAGGCTTTCCGCACTGCCCATGTTTCAGCAGGAGCTATGAGCATGAAGAAGCGCGAGTTTCGCAACTTGCGCCAAGGAGGACGTACAGTGGGCCAGTATGTGGATGAGTTTAGCAAGTTAGCACGCAATGCACCTGATGACGTAGCTATAGATGTCGCTAAGCAGGAGAAGTTTCTGGAAGGACTGAATGGTGAGTTGAGCATGCAGTTGATGGTGGCAACATTCAATAACTACCAGGAGTTGGTAGATAGGGCTCTCATGATTGAAGGCAAGCAGCAACAGATTGATAATTGCAAGAGCAAGTATGGACAGGGGAGGTACACTTCAGGAGCTCAGCAGAAGCCCCGCTATTCCTCGTACACGGGAGGACATACCCACAACCATGGAGGCCATAACCATGGAGGACACATGCACAATGGAGCAAGTTCGCACAACCATAGTGGCCCCAAGAATGGCACTGGGAAAGGAGGAAGCAGCAGCCAAAACTGTTCCAACCCTTCAACACTAGCCAAGAGGGATCTGAGCCACGTTACCTGTTTCAAGTGCCAGAAGACTGAACATTATGCCAATAAATGTCCTGAAGCGAAGAATGAAAATGGCAATGGAGGTGCTGCCAAGAAGCCCAACCACTTCACCCAAGGTCAGGTGAAACATGCTACGTCTTGAGCTTGTGTTGATTTTCCTTGAAGAGGAAAGGGTGATGCAGCAATAGTAGCGTAAGTATTTCCCTCAATTTTTGACAATCAAGGTATCAATCCAGTAGGAGGCTCCTCAAAAGTCCCATGCACCTACACAAACAAACCAAGAACTCGCAACCAACGCAATAAAGGGGTTGTCAATCCCTTCACGGCCACTTGCGAAAGTGAGATCTGATAGAGATAGTATGATAAGATAAATATATTTGTGGTATTTTATATTATAGATGCAAAAATTAAAGATGCAAATAATAGTAGATTGGAAGCAAATATGATAAGAGATAGACCCGGGGGCAATAGGTTTCACTAGAGGCTTCTCCCAAGAAAGCATAAGTATTACGGTGGGTGAACAAATTACTGTCGAGCAATTGATAGAAAAGCGAATAATTATGAGATTATCTAGGCATGATCATGTATATAGGCATCACGTCCGCAACAAGTAGACCGACTCTTGCCTGCATCTACTACTATTACTCCACACATCGACCGACTCCTGCCTGCATCTAGAGTACTAAGTTCACGAAGAACAGAGTAACTCATTAAGCAAGATGACATGATGTAGAGGGATAAACTCATGCAATATGATATAAACCCCATCTTTTTATCCTCGATGGCAACAATACAATACGTGCCTTGCAACCCTTTCTGTCACTGGGTAAGGACACCACAAGATTGAACCCAAAGCTAAGCACTTCTCCCATGGCAAGAAAGATCAATCTAGTAGGCCAAACCAAACTGATAATTCGAAGAGACTTGCAAAGATAACTCAATCATACATAAAAGAATTCAGAGAAGATTCAAATATTATTCATAGATAAACTTGATCAAAAACCCACAATTCATCGGATCTCAACAAACACACCGTAAAAAGAGATTACATCGAATAGATCTCCACAAGAGAGGGGAAGAACATTGTATTGAGATTCAAAAAGAGAGAAGAAGCCATCTAGCTAATAACTATGGACCCGAAGGTATGTAGTAAACTACTCACAACTCATCGGAAGGGCTATGGTGTTGATGTAGAAGCCCTCCATGGTCGATTCCCCCTCCGGCAGAGGGCCGGCGAAGGCTCCAAGACGGGATATCGCGGATACAGAAGGTTACGGCGGTGGAAATTGTGTTTCGGGTACTCCCGGGATGTTTTCGGGGTATGTAGGCTTATATATGAGGAAGAAGTACGTCGGTGGCCGCCCGAGGGGCCCACGAGACAGGGGGCGCCCTACCCTCTCGTGGCCACCTCGACTGCTTCTTGACTTGCACTCCAAGTCCCCTGGATCACGTTCGTTCCAAAAATCACGCTTCTGAAGGTTTCATCCGTTTGGACTCCATTTGATATTCCTTTTCTTTGAAATACTGAAATAGGCAAAAAAACAGCAATACGGGCTGGGCCTCCGGTTAGTAGGTTAGTCCCAAAAATGATATAAATGTGTAAAATAAAGCCCATAAACATCCAACAGGGGTAATATAATAGCATGGAACAATCAAAAATTATAGATACGTTGGAGACTGTGACGCCCCCGATTTAATCATACAGTAATCATACACGCAAACGTGTACCATCAAGATCAGGGACTCACGGGAAGATATCACAACACAACTCTACAAATAAAATAAGTAATACAAGCATCATAATACAAGCCAGGGGCCTCGAGGGCTCAAATACAAGTGCTCGATCATAGACGAATCATCGGAAGCAACAATATCTGAGTACAGATATAAGTTAAACAAGTTGCCATAAGATGGCTAGCACAAACTGGGATACAGATCAAAAGAGGCGCATGCCTCCTGCCTGGGATCCTCCTAAACTACTCCTGGTCGTCGTCAGCGGCCTGCATGTAGTAGTAGGCACCTCCAAAGTAGTAGTCGTCGTCGATGGTGGCGTCTGGGTCCTGGACTCCAACATCTGGTTGCGGCAACCAAGTAGAAGGGAAAGGGGGAACAGAGGGAGAAAAGCAACTGTGAGTACTAATCCAAAGTACTCGAAGCAAGGAGCTACACTACATATGCATGGGTATATGTCTAAAAAGGCAATATCGGTGGACTGAACTGCAGAATGCCAGAATAAGAGGGGGATAGCTAGTCCTATCGAAAACTACGCTTCTGGCAGCCTTCGTCTTGCAGCATGTAGAAGAGAGTAGATTGTAGTCCTCCAAGTAGCAGTGCATAGCATAATCCTACCCGGCGATCCTCCCCTCGTCTCCCTGTGGAAGGGTTGTCTGTGGAACTTGTCTAGGTGTGTTTTATTAAGTATCCGGTTCTAGTTGTCATAAGGTCAAGGTACAACTCCGGGTCGTCCTTTTACCGAGGGACACGGCTATTCGAATAGATAAACTTCCCTGATGGGGTGCACCACATAACCCAACACACTCGATCCCATTTGGCCGGACACACTTTCCTGGGTCATGCCTGGCCTCGGAAGATCAACATGTCGCAGCCCCACCTAGGCACAACAGAGAGGTCAGCACGCCGGTCTAAATCCTATGGCGCAGGTGTCTGGGCCCATCGCCCTTTGCACACCTGCACAATGCGAACGCGGCCAAAAGCAGACCTAGCCTCCCTAATACAAGAGCAGGTGTTCCAGTCCAATCCGGCGCACGCCACTCAGTCGCTGACGTCACGAAGGCTGCGGGTGATACCACGACGTCGAGTGCCCATAACTGTTCCCGCGTAGTTGGTTAGTGCGTATAGGCCAGTGGCCAGACTTAGATCAAATACCAATATCTCCTTAAGCGTGTTATTTTGGAGTAACCGCGGACGCCGACCAGGGCCAGGCCCACCTCTCTCCTAGGTGGTCTCAACCTGCCCTGTCGCTCCGCCACAAAGTAATAGTCGGGGGCCATCGGGAACCCAGGCCTACCTCTACCGGGATGGAGCCACCTGTCCTTCGAGCCCCCACATCGGAATCACGTGCGGGTACTCAACGAGCTGACCCGACTTTAGTCACCATCTGTCTAGTATGTATATATGTATAGTATATACCCGTGATCACCTCCCGAGTGATCACGGCCCGATAGTATAGCAAGGACACCTGACAAGAATGTAGGGCCAGTGATGATAAACTAGCATCCTATACTAGGCATTTAGGATTGCGGGTAAGGTATCAATGACTGTAGCAACAATGACAGGCTATACAACAGAATAGGAGTAACCGAACAGTAACATGCTATACTACTCTAATGCAAGCAGTAGAGAGAAGAATAGGCAATATCTAGTGATCAAAGGGGGGGCTTGCCTGGAAGCTCAGCCGAGAAGGAGGGGTCGTCAACACCATGGTCGAACTGGGCAGCAGCAGCGTCGGTCTCGTAGTCTACCGGAGAGAAGAGGGGGAAGAAACCATAAATACAATGCAAACATAAGCATGACAATGCATGACATGACAATGAGCGGTGTTAGGTGTGCCCTAACGCTGTAGTAGGTGATACCAGCGAAAGGCGGAAACATCCAGGAAAGTATCCCCGGTGTTTTGCGTTTTTGGACAGATGAACCGGAGGAGGAAAGTTGCGGGTTCACTAAGCTAGGGATGTGTGGCGGACGAACGGGCTGCTTATCTGGATTCGTCTCGTCGTTCTGAGCAACTTTCATGTAGAAAGTATTTTCATCTGAGCTACAGTTTATTTTTTATGATTTTCTAAAGTCTTAAATCATTTTTAGAATTTATTTAATTAATTTAATTCAATATTGTCCAGAACAGTGTTTGTTGACATCATCATGCCGTCAGCATGACGTCAGTAGTCAGCAGAGGTGTTGACTGGTCAAACTGAGGTGTGGGTCCTAGCTGTCATTGACTAAGACTAACTAATTATATTTTTATTATTATTAATATATTTTTAATCTCTATATTTTTAAAAAAATGTTCTGGGGGCTTGAGGCCCCACTTGTCATAGGGCCATCAGGCCTTAATAGGCACGGTGCTAACGGGTGGTGGTGCGGGCGCCCAAACGGACGCGTGACCGAGGGGCACTGAGCACGCACGACGCACGCTGGCGCCAGCGGCCAGAGTAAGGGGAGGCGGCGGAGGGGGAATGGCCGCAACAGTGGAGGTGGCTGCGGCAGGGAGCAGCAGGGCGGTGGCGCGCCGATGGCGGGATGCACGGCGCGGCACGGCGGGTGACTTCCGGCGAGCAGTGACGAGCGAGCGAGGCCCCGCAGCAGCAGAAGCAGCTGCAACAGCGAGGAACAGGGGGCACGGCGAGGCAAGGGCAGGCAAGGGAGGGCGCGACTATTGGCGTGTGCGGAGGCACACCGGTCAGGATGAGGCCGCGGTGAGCAGGGGCACAAGTGCGCCGCGCGCACGGTGAACAACGTCGGGGCGGAGAGGAAAAGGAGGAGGGACGGCGGCTCACCGGGCCCTGCAGATGTGCGTATGCGGTCTCGGGGAGGAGGACAAGGACGGGCGAGGTCGAGGCGGGGGGATGGGGATGACACGGACGTAGGGGACACAGTCCAGCTGTGGAGCAGGGCGGCTCGAAGGGAGCGGCCGTGGCCGGGTTCGGTGGGGCGTCGGCGGGACCCTGCCAGCGAGGACCGGCGACGAGGTGGCCTCGGCGAGGGGCACCAACGTGGTGGCGAGAACGGGGAGGCCTCCAGCGAGGAGGGCAGCGGGGCGCAGCCCCGATCTAGTCGAGGGTGGTGAGAAGGACGAGAGAGTGGGGGGTTTGTCCTCGATCCAGATTGGATCGGGGGGGGGGGGAGTGGCGACGTGAGGGGGAAAGTGGGGGAGTGGGGTGTTAGGGTTTCGGGGGGAGTAGGGGTTAAGGCGGCGAGATGGGCCGGCCTGGTAGGCCGCTGGCTGGGCCGGGTGGTCCCGGGGGAGGTTTGGTTTTTTTTTTTAGTTTTACTTTTTGTTATTTTTATTTTCTGTATTATTTTAGTTACACGCTAATTTTAGTTTAGTAAAATATGACTATAACCCCTAAAATAATGTTTCAGAACAATCCACAAGTATAAAAAGTTTTACCCTGACATAAAATAGTTTAGTATTTTATAAAATACCAAAGGCATTTAAATAGTTGTTTTTTCCTACTATTTAGAACATTTAAGGTCATTAAAAAACCTTTTAAAATATGGGTTTCAACATGGTAAATATCCAGGGATTATTTTCCACACCGTGAACATTTTAGTTTTGACATTTGAAAACTTTTATAGTTTGACTTGATTTTAAATTTGAATTTGAACGGGGTTTGAATCAACGCGAGCTTATCAACAATGATCATGGTGACATGGCATCATTAGTAGAGAGTTACTGTAGCTTAATTATCCGGGCGTCACAATTCTCCTCCACTACAAGAAATCTCGTCCCGAGATTTAAGAGGGGTGTAAGGGGGAAGTTCTAGTTACGAAATCCTAACGGATCTTCCCGTCTTTGGTTGCTCTTCTCGAAGAGGTGGATCCATTATGTCGAAGTCTTCATTTCTCTGCTCCGGGTCATCATGATGGAGCCGTCATCCTTTCTTCAAGATCTCCATCGTCCTACGAATGCGACCAAGGGGAAAAACTCCGGAAGAACGCATCTCCACAAAGATGGGCATCTGACGGTGAACTCAATGGGAAATACACAAGGTACCCCACGAGTTGTATTTTAGTGAATTCGTTGAGTGCAATATACGATGGTACCAAAGTTTCAAATGGGTAGGCAATCATTCGATGACTAGACAGAAGCTGGAATGGGGGTTTGGGCATCGAGAATAACATGGTGTTTGATTCCAGGGTGAATAATGGGATAGCATTTAGCTCGTGAATCACATACGAAGCCAGGTGCAAAGGATAAATTAGAATCCGGGTTGTAAAGAAGAGTCAGGTTTCGATCCAGTAGACCTGTGGGTTATGGGCCCACCATGTGGGTTGAAAGTAGGGAGGGTGGTGACATCTTGCACAGCCGCGACAGGGAGGCATGTCAGTGAATAGCTTGTGAGCTATGACGGCAACAATGTCGGTACCAAGGACGGGGAACGAAGAGAGCAATTTTCCTGCTTGTTGAACAAGGCGAACCAATTGGCCAAGTTATGACCCATCAGTGGTTACCGGAATTTCATCAACAATAGTAACAGGATCTTACAGACAGAGTGGTACAACAAGGTGCCTACCTAAGCAGGGAATTATCTATGCTTAGTTAAGTCAGATTCAAGAAAGATTAAACAAAAGAATGGAAAGGAAAACGCGATTATCAGATTAAACAGAACAATGGAAAGGAAAATTGTGATTACACACAATTATTAGGAGTATATCCTTCCCATGTACAAGCAGAACCTGGCATACAGGGTAGGAGAGCAAGTACCCAACCATTCAGATAAGAGGCAAGGATTAATCAAGATGTTACCCATACAACGGTGTTTGGATAACTGACCGAGAAAATTTAGTATTGAGCTTCAAATGTTCTTATTGAAGATCGGAGTACCACAGACATACTTCGAGATAGCATTGACATGGTCATTGGGTAAAGATCAGACTTTTGGATTCACAATGGATCCATATCAGGAACAACTTATACAATAAGTCTTACAATTTCCTCATGGAAGAATGGCTAAACTTGCTAAAAAGGATACTATAACAATAGGTCATCCGCGCAGGTGGGCTAGTCATGACATCACCTTACCGGGCCATATAAAGACCAATGTTATAGCTCTTAGAAATATGTTCCAATCATCATAACTGACCGTGATTCGGATCTGATTGGTGTCAGGATGCCTGAGAAGAAAAGGTGCAACACAAGTTGACGAGATGATATAGTAAGATCCTCGAAAAATGAACTATGGAAGCGAGTTCCGAAACAAGGTTTCATCATTAAACCAAGGAGAGGATGAGGGGGTGGCTGATAGACTCAGTGACAATTCATCAAGACTTCTAAAAGATGGGTTTGCACAATTATGTGAACAAGGAGATAACATCAGTCAGGTCAAATGATATAACGAGATATGCTCGAGGAAAACATACCCAATTTAAACATTAATTGAAAGGTGCACCCGAAATATGGTCTTAGGTAGCACGACCGATGTTATAATGGTGATTCGATAGCCAATGGTCTAAGAATGAAATGTCGACCATTAACTTCAAAGCAATAGAGTTGCTAGAAGGAAAGAATCCAAATAACACTGTTCACTTGTTGGAATCAACACGGGAACCAAGAAAGAATGGTGATGGTGAGAAGTATCACTATACCAAGAATTCTTAAGAGATGGAGTAATCCTCATGACATTCTTGACATAAAATATGGTAATACTCCAAGGTAAAGAAGAACAAATGCTGGATAGCAAGGAACTCAAGGTATAACACAGAACATGAACAAGTTTGTGTGGAGAGAAGGTAATAAGTGGTCGATGACAACACAAATCATCGAGGGGCAAGGATGGTACTTATCATCATGAATTTGATTGATATCCCGGAAGAGCTCAGAATGTTGATGATGATCACGACACAATTGTCAAGAGATTTCATGAAGATGCAATCGATCTGTGATGACATCAAGTCAAAGGAATGATGGCAAAAGGTTATTGGAACCATGGGTACGACACAAACTCGAAATCAAGTTTGCTGTTCAAGGAGAAATGATATGACGAGGAAGATCGACGTAAGATTAGCTCATCATCGAAAGTTGTACTCCGGGAATAAGGACCAGGTAGCACAGTTAAAATCAGCACGATAATGATATAGCCAATCAGGCTAGGAATGACATGATGGAGTATTAAACTTCTCAACAACAAAGTAATAGGAGTACTGAATCACTGTGTTGATTTGATTCACTAATTGGTGTTCTTGGTTGATGACAACCAAGAACCCGTGGAGTGACTATGACAAGAAAGGCATTACTTCATAAGAAATGCATAAGTAGTGCAATGGGTTGATATCCTCGAGATACTAAGGGGTAATACTCGAAGGTAGATCAAAATAGAGGTTGGGTAGGTGTATTGATTTGCATAAGGCAAGTACTTAAACTTGCACGAGAAAAGGTATTTAAAGGAGAACATGGTCGGAACCACAATTGCAAAAGGTCGGATCCCAGATATAAGAACTTATACCAAGGGAATAATTAATTTAAGAGAAGCTTTAATGATAAGATCTACATCGTGTCCATGGGCATGAACACAAAGTTCAAGGTCGACTCCCACTTCTTCAATGCATAACCTTTCATTCACTGCTCTAGATAAAAATGATTTTAGTGTCAAAACCTACCTGGTGAATTACCAGAGGAGTATGACCCGTCAAAACTTTCGAGTTCACACAGATTAAGGAATGCATAGGTTCAACCATCGGGGCTTCTTAGAACATATACCATGAACTCCAGGAGTAAATAACACAAGCTCAAAAGTAGAGCATGGTTGACAAAGTAGAGGATATAATTTACCAAAGGAATTATATAGCCGTGGAAAGGCTCACAGGGTTATTGAATATGAAGGACGATGTCGGATGAAATCCAACAATGGATTAGCCGATCCACAACGGAGTTGATGTGAGTATCGGTACTCAATCAGAGGAAGAAAGAAGGCATGGGGATCAGATTATAGAACATCTGAATAATTAGATGCTTAGGTAACAAAGGAATTATGATTTCCAAAACGGCGGATCGGAAGCAGACGCTCTGATCAAGGATGGATAAATTGAATAGACTAGAGGCACAATCGATGACAAATAGTTTGGTCGAGAACCAGCTCATGTTCAAAATGACGTCTGAGCCAGAAAGATAATTTAGAAGGGTCGATTGATGATTGTGTGCATTCGAACATATGTTGAATCAATAGGATCAAAATGATGGTGTCAAAAGATACTAGTGAATATTGCTAGTGATATGGGAGCATCCATAATGTAAGCATACAACTATTTGCAGAGCAATAGTTTGAAGAGGATGCTCAGAAGGTCGGATAGTATTTCAGAGTATCTTATGAAGCATGCGAACAACTGGGGATGAATGTATGAACGAAAATTGTAGGTAGTTATCCATATGGGTATATCGGTGGCAGGGAATTGTAAAGTCGGTGGGCACTGGGGTCTCGAGAAAACCTCGGAGAGTATCTTCTGACTCTTCTGGTGAAGCGAACGACTGTCTAGAACAAGGGGCTCTCCGGGAGAAAGTATTTACCAGAACCTAGAGTTAGAGTTAGCAAAATCATTTAACCCGAATAGAAGAGAGATCAGAGTCCCAGAGTATAGATGAGAAGTAAAAGATCCTAATACCACCCAATGGCGACGTGGGCCCGTAAGACTCACAGCCATGTTAGTAAAAGTTTTTTAGTGACTTGACTCGACTTCGGCCAAGGAGTGTGGAAGGGGATTCCTACAGGCAGTCAGCTCTGATACCAACTTGTGATGCCCCCGATTCAATCATACACTAATCATACACGCAAACGTGTACGATCAAGATCAGGGACTCACGGGAAGATATCACAACACAACTCTACACATAAAATAAGTCATACAAGCATCATAATACAAGCCAGGGGCCTCGAGGGCTTGAATACAAGTGCTCGATCATAGACGAGTCATCGGAAGCAACAATATCTGAGTACAGATATAAGTTAAACAAGTTGCCATAAGATGGCTAGCACAAACTGGGATACAGATCGAAAGAGGCGCGGGCCTCCTGCCTGGGATCCTCCTAAACTACTCCTGGTCGTCGTCAGCGGCCTGCACGTAGTAGTAGGCACCTCCAAAGTAGTAGTCGTCGTCGACGGTGGCGTCTGGGTCCTGGACTCCAACGTCTGGTTGCGGTAACCAAGTAGAAGGGAAAGGGGGAAAAGAGGGAGAAAAGCAACCGTGAGTACTCATCCAAAGTACTCGCAAGCAAGGAGCTACACTACATATGCATGGTTATATGTGTAAAAAGGCAATATTGGTGGGCTGAACTGCAGAATGCCAGAATAAGAGGGGGATAGCTAGTCCTATCAAAGACTACGCTTCTGGCGGCCTTCGTCTTGCAGCATGTAGAAGAGAGTAGATTGTAGTCCTCCAAGTAGCAGCACATAGCATAATCCTACCCGGCGATCCTCCCCTTGTCGCCCTGTGGAAAAGCGATCACCGGGTTGTCTATGGAACTTGTCTATGTGTGTTTTATTAAGTATCCGGTTCTAGTTGTCCTAAGGTCAACGTACAACTCCAGGTCGTCCTTTTACCGAGGGACAGGGCTATTCGAATAGATAAACTTCCCTGCAGGGGTGCACCACATAACCCAACACGCTCGATCCCATTTGGCCAGCACACTTTCCTAGGTCATGCCCGGCCTCGGAAGATCAACACGTCGCAGCCCCACCTAGGCACAACAGAGAGGTCAGCACGCCGGTCTAAATCCTATGGCGCAGGGGTCTGGGCCCATCGCCCTTTGCACACCTGCATGTTGCGAACATGGCCGGAAGCAGACGTAGCCTCCCTAATACAAGAGCAGTTGTTCCAGTCCAATCCGGCGCACGCCACTCAGTCGCTGATGTCACGAAGGCTTCGGCTGATACCACGACGTCGAGTGCTCATAAATGTTCCCACGTAGTTGGTTAGTGCGTATAGGCCAGTGGCCAGACTCAGATCAAATACCAAGATCTTGCTAAGCGTGTTATTTTGGAGTAACCGCAGGCGCCGACCAGGGCCAGGCCAACCTCTTTCCTAGGTGGTCTCAACCTGCCTTGTCGCTCCGCCACAAAGTAATAGTCGGGGGCCGTCAGGAACCCAGGTCCACCTCTACCGGGATGGAGCCACCTGTCCTTCGAGCCCCCACATCGGAATCACATGCAGGTACTCAACGAGTTGACCAGACTTTAGTCACCATCTGTCTAGTATGTATATATGTATAGTATATACCCGTGATCACCTCCCGAGTGATCACGGCCCGATAGTATAGCAAGGCATACTGACAAGAATGTAGGGCCAATGATGATAAACTAGCATCCTATACTAGGCATTTAGGATTGCGGGTAAGGTATCAATGACTGTAGCAACAATGACAGGCTATACAACAAAATAGGAGTAACCGAACAGTAACATGCCATACTACTCTAATGCAAGCAGTAGAGAGAAGAATAGGCGATATCTGGTGATCAAAGGGGGGGCTTGCCTGGAAGCTCAGCCGAGAAGGAGGGGTCGTCAACACCGTGGTTGAACTGGGCAGCAGCAGCGTCGGTCTCGTAGTCTACCGGAGAGAAGAGGGGGAAGAAACAGTAAATACAATGCAAACATAAGCATGACGATGCATGACATGACAATGAGCGGTGTTAGGTGTGCCCTAACGCGGTAGTAGGTGATACCAGCAAAAGGGGGAAACATCCGGGAAAGTATCCCCGGTGTTTTGCATTTTCGGACAGATGAACCGGAGGAGGAAAGTTGCAGGTTCACTAAGCTAGGGACGCATGGCGGACGAACGGGCTGCGCATCTGGATTCTTCTCGTCGTTCTGAGCAACTTTCATGTAGAAAGTATTTTCATCTGAGCTACGGTTTATTTTTTATGATTTTCTAAAGTTTTAAATCATTTTTAGAGTTTATTTAATTAATTTAATTCAACATTATCCAGAACAGTGTTTGCTGACATCATCATGACGTCAGCATGATGTCAGTAGTCAACAGAGGTGTTGATTGGTCAAACTGAGGTGTGGGTCCTAGCTGTCATTGACTAAGACTAACTAATTAGGATTAATTAGATTAGCTAAATGATTAGGTTAATTAATCACAATTAATTAAGTTAATTAATTTAGTTAACTAAATAATTAATTATTAAATTATATTTTTATTATTAATAAGATATTTTTAATCTCTATCTTTTTTTTAAATGTTCTGGGGGCTTGAGGCCCCACTTGTCATAGGGCCATCAGGCCTTAACTGGCACGGTGCTAACGGGTGGTCATGCGGGCGCCCAAACGGACGCGTGCCCGAGGGGCTCTGAGCATGCACGACGCACGCAGGCACCAGCGGCCAGAGTCAGGGGAGGCGGCGGAGGGGGAATGGCCACGACGGCGGAGGTGGCTGCGGTAGGGAGCAACTGGGCGGTGGCGCGCCGATGGCGGGATGCACGATGCGGCACGGCGGGTGGCTTCCGGCAAGCAGTGACGAGGGGGCGAGGCCCCACGGCAGCAGAAGCAGCTGCAACAGCGAGGAACAGGGGGCACGGCAAGGCAAGGGCAGGCGGGGGAGGGCGCGACCGTTGGCGGGTGCGGAGGCACGCCGGTCAGGACGAGGCCGCGGTGAGCAGGGGCACGAGTGCGCCGCGCGCACGGTGAACAGCGTCGTGGCGGAGAGGAAAAGGAGGAGGGACGACGGCTCACCGGGCCCTGCAGATGTGCGTATGCGGGCTCGGGGAGGAGGACGAGGACAGGCGAGGTCGAGGCAGGGGGATGGGAACGACACGGACGTAGGGGAAGCAGTCCAGCGGTGGAGCAGGGCGGCTCGCCGGGAGCGGCCGCGGTCGGGTTCGGTGGGGCGCCGGCGGGACCCTGCCGGCGAGGACTAACGACGAGGTGGCCTCGGCGAGGGGCGCCAACGTGGTGGCGGGAACGGGGAGGCCTCCAGCGAGGAGGGCAGCGGGGCGCAGCCCCGATCCAGTCGAGGGTGGTGAGAAGGACGAGAGAGTGGGGGGGTTCTCCTCGATCCAGATTGGATCGGGGAGGGGGAGAGGGAGTGGCGATGTGAGGGGGAAAGTGGGGGAGTGGGGCGTTAGGGTTTTTGGGGGGAGTAGGGGTTAAGGCTGCGAGATGGGCCGGCCTTGTAGGCCGCTGGCTGGGCCGGGTGGTCCCGGGGGAGGGTTTTTTGTTTTGTTTTAGTTTTCCTTTTTGTTATTTTTCTTTTCTGTATTATTTTAGTTACACGCTAATTTTAGTTTAGTAAAATATGACTATAACCCCAAAATAATGTTTCAGAACAATCCACAAGTATAAAAAGTTTTACCCTGACATAAAATAGTTTAGTATTTCATAAAATACCAAAGGCATTTAAATAGTTGTTTTTTTTGCTACTGTTTAGAACATTTAAGGTCATCAAAAAACCTTTTAACATATGGGTTCCAATATGGTAAATATACAGGGATTATTTTCCACACCGTGAACATTTTAGTTTTGACATTTGAAAACTTTTATAGTTTGACTTGATTTTAAATTTGAATTTGAACGGGGTTCGAATCAACGCGAGCTTATCAAGAGTGATCATGGTGACATGGCATCATTAGTAGAGAGTTACTGTAGCTTAATTATCCGGGCTTCACAGAGACGTATCAAGCATCCCCAAGCTTAATTCGTGCTCGTCCTCGAGTAGGTAAATGATAAAAACAGAATTTTTTATGTGGAATGCTACCTAGCATAATTCTCAATGTAATTTTCTTTTATTGTGGCATGAATGTTCAGATCCAAATGATTCAAAATAAAAGTTCATATTGATAAAAGAAATAGTAATACTTCAAGCATACTAATCAAAGCAATCATGTCTTCTCAAAATAACATGGCAAAAGAAAGTTCGTCCCTACAAAATCATATAGTTAGGCTATGCTTCATTTCCGTCACACAAAGATGTTCCCAACTTATATACCCCCGATGAAAAGCCAAGCAATTGTTTCATACTTAAATAATCTCAAACTTTTTCAACCTTCACGCAATACATGAGCGTGAGCCATGGATATAGCACTATGGGTGGAATAGAATATGATCATGGGGATTGTGTGAGAAGACAAAAAAAGGAGAAAGTCTCACATTGACGAGGATAATCAACAGACTATGGAGATGCCCATCAATTGATGTCAACATGAGGAGTAGGGATTGCTGCCATGCAACGGATGCACTAGAGCTACAAATGAATGCTCAACAAAAGAAAACTAGTGGGTGTGCATCCAACTTGCTTGCTCACGAAGACCTAGGGCATTTGAGGAAGCCCATCGTAGGAATATACAAGCCAAGTTCTATAATGAAAAATTCCCACTAGTATGAAAAAGACAACCTATGAGACTCACTATATGAAAAACATGGTGCTACTCTGAAGCACAATATATGAGACTCACTGCATGAAGAACAAGGTGCTACTTTGAAGCACAATTGTGGAAAAAGAGATAGTAACATTGCCCTTTTTATTTTTATTTTTTTATTTTTCTTTTTTTCCTTTTTTTGGGCCTTTCTTTTTTTTGGCCTTTCTTCTTTTTTTTCCTTTTTTTCTTTTTGGGCAATGCTCTAATAATGATGATCATCACACTTTCATTGATTACAACATATGAATTACAACTCGAAACTAGAACAAGATATGACTCTATATGAATGCCTCCGGCGGTGTACCGGGATGGTGCAATGAATCAAGAGTGACATGTATGAAAAATAATGCATGGTGGCTTTGCCACAAATACGATGTCAACTACATGATCATGCAATGGCAATATGACAAAAGTAAAGTATGTCATGATGATGATAAACGGAACGGTGGAAAGTTGCATGGAAATATATCTCGGAATGACTATGGAAATGCCATAATAGGTAGGTATGGTGGTTGTTTTGAAGAAGATATAAGGAGGTTTATGTGTGATAGAGTGTATAGTATCACGGGGTTTGGATGCACCGGTGAAGTTTGCACCAACTCTCAAGGTGAGAAAGGGCAATGCATAGTACCTAAGAGGCTAGCAATGGTGGAAAGGTAAAAGTGCGTATAATCCATGGACTCAACATTAGTCAAAAGAACTCATATACTTATTGCAAAAAATTAGAAGTCATCAAAAATCAAGCACTACGCGCATGCTCCTAGGGGGATAGATTGGTAGGAAAAGACCATCGCTCGTCCCCGACCGCCACTCATAAGGATGCACAAGCCAGGTACACTTCATGTTTAAAATTTGTTACTTCATGTTTCAAATTTGTTACACAACTTTAACCATACGTGCATGATACGGGATTTGCTAACTTCAACACAAGCATTCTTTAAATTCATAATCACCCAACTAGCATGACTTTAATATCACTACCTCCATATCTCAAAACAATTATCAAGTATCAAATTGATCATAGCATCCAATTCACTTCCTATGATAGTTTTTATTATACCCAACTTGGATGCTCATCATTCTAGGACAAAATTTGTAACCAAGGCAAATACCATGCTGTTCTAAAAGACTCTCAAAATAATATAAGTGAATCATAAGAGACTAACAATTTCTATAAAATCAAGCCACCGCCGTGCTCTAAAAGATATAAGTGAAGCACTAGAGCAAAAACTATCAAGCTCAAAAGATATAAGTGAAGCACATAGATTATTCTAACAAAAGTCTAATCAAGTAGGCTTCTCCCAAAAGGTGTGTACAGCAAGGATGATTGTGGTAAACTAAAAAGCAAAGACTAATATAATACACGACGCTCCAAGCAAAACACATATCATGTGGCGAATAAAAATATAGCTCCAAGTAAAGTTACCAATGAACGAAGACGAAAGAGGGGATGCCTTCCCGGGGCATCCCCAAGCTTAGGCTTTTCGCTATCCTTGAATATCTTGGGGTGCCATGAGCATCCCCAAGCTTAGGCTCTTGCCACTCCTTATTCCATAGTCCATAAAAGCTTTACCCAAAACTTGAAAACTTCACAACACAAAACTCAACAGGAAATCTTATAAGCTCCATTAGTGAAAGAAAACAAAACCACCACATAAGGTACTGTAATGAACTCATTATTTATTTATTTTGGTATTAAACCTATTGTATTCCAAGTTCTCTATGGTTCATACCCTTACATATTAGTCATAGATGCATCAAAATAAGCAAACAACACACGAAAAAAGAATCTGTCAAAAACAGAACAGTCTGTAGCAATCTGTAACTAACGCAAACTTCTGGAACTATAAAACTCCTACCAAAATAGGACGTACTGGAAAATTTGTTTATTGATCAGCAGCAAAAATAATCAATGCGAAATCACGTTTCTGTGATTCATTGAATTTTTTCTCGTGAGCGCAAAGTTTCTGTTTTTCAGCAGAATCAAATCAACTATCATCATAGTTTATCCTATAGGTTCTACTTGGCACAAACACTAATTAAAATATAAAAACACATATAAACAGAAAGTAGATGCAAAATTTATTACTAAACAGGAACAAAAACAAAAAACACAAAGAAAATTGGGTTGCCTCCCAACTAGCGCTATCGTTTAACGCCCCTAGCTAGGCATAAAAGCGAAGATAGATCTAAGTAGTCCCATCTTTGGCACTTGGAAAGGAAAAAGAGGATCTCCTTTCTATGGCATTCATCCTTCTATTTAGGGTAATCACATTTCCATTAATGGATGAAGTAAGATTAAGCACGTTACGGAAATTTGCATCTAAGCAAGACTTCATCTCTTTGATAATTTCATTTTGATAAAAGCACAAGAGAGTAGTTGATTCAACCTTATCATTTAAAGGGTGCCCAAATATGGTTTTCATTTTTTCATAGGTATCCATAGCATCCCCTTCAAGAAAACCTTCTTCAAAAATATAGTCTAGAACTTGTTTGAAAGAAGCGGGCAAGCCAACATAGAAACTTTTTAAGTAAACTTCAATTTGATATTGTGGCACATAGCTAGCCCAAATCCTTAATAACCTATACCAAGCATCTTTTAAAGATTCATCAAGCAAATAGCAAAAAATTCCGGAATCATCTTCATCAAAATTATTTAAGCTCTCATTGGTGACCCCGGTGGGTCTTTCCATAGCATCATTATTTATGAGCTTAGAGAGGATAGAGGGGTTATCCAAGGCACTAGAACCCGGGAGAAAACCCTTAGTTCTTTTTTATTCGGCCATGGCAACAAGTAATCCAACACACAAGCAAATAGAAAAAGGAAAGCGAAAAGAAAGGAGGAGAAGATTGGGAAAGAGAGGGCGAATAAAACGGCAAGGGTGATGTGGGGGAGAGGAAAACGAGAGGCAAATGGCAAATAATGTAAATGCGAGGAAGATGAGTTTGTGATGGCTACTTGGTATGTCTTGACTTGAGCGAAGACCTCCCCGGCAACGGCGCCAGAAATCCTTCTTGCTACGGCTTGAGCTTGCGTTGGTTTTCCTTGAAGAGGAAAGGGTGATGCAGCAATAGTAGCGTAAGTATTTCCCTCAGTTTTTGAAAACCAAGGTATCAATCCAGTAGGAGGCTCCTCAAAATTCCCACGCACCTACACAAACAAACCAAAAACTCGCAACCAACGCAATAAAGGGGTTGTCAATCCCTTCACGGCCACTTACGAAAGTGAGATCTGATAGAGATAGTATGATAAGATAAATATATTTTTGGTATTTTATATTATAGATGCAAAAATTAAAGATGCAAATAAAAGTAGATTGGATGCAAATATGATAAGAGATAGACCCGGGGGCCATAGGTTTCACTAGAGGCTTCTCTCAAGAAAGCGTAAGTATTACGGTGGGTGAACAAATTACTGTCGAGCAATTGATAGAAAAGCGAAAAATTATGAGATTATCTAGGCATGATCATGTATATAGGCATCACGTCTGCAACAAGTAGACCGGCTCCTGCCTGCATCTACTACTATTACTCCACACATCGACCGACTCCTGCCTGCATCTAGAGTATTAAGTTCACGAAGAACAGAGTAACGCATTAATCAAGATGACATGATGTAGAGGGATAAACTCATGCAATATGATATAAACCCCATCTTTTTATCCTCGATGGCAACAATACAATATGTGCCTTGCAACCCTTTCTGTCACTGGGTAAGGACACCACAAGATTGAACCCAAAGCTAAGCACTTCTCCCATGGCAAGAAAGATCAATCTAGTAGGCCAAACCAAACTAATAATTCGAAGAGACTTGCAAAGATAACTCAATCATACATAAAAGAATTCAGAGAAGATTCAAATATTATTC
This sequence comes from Triticum timopheevii, assembly GCA_963921465.1. Lineage (NCBI taxonomy): Eukaryota > Viridiplantae > Streptophyta > Magnoliopsida > Poales > Poaceae > Triticum > Triticum timopheevii. Next base: position 618,637,603 of record OY997268.1, on the reverse strand, counting down.
ATAGATAAACTTGATCAAAAACCCACAATTCATCGGATCTCAACAAACACACCGTAAAAAGATATTACATCGAATAGATCTCCACAAGAGAGGGGGAGAACATTGTATTGAGATTCAAAAAGAGAGAAGAAGCCATCTAGCTAATAACTATGGACCCGAAGGTATGTGGTAAACTACTCACAACTCATTGGAAGGGCTATGGTGTTGATGTAGAAGCCCTCCATGGTCGATTCCCCCTCCGGCAGAGGATCGGCGAAGGCTCCAAGACGGGATATCGCGGATACGGAAGGTTACGGCGGTGGAAATTGTGTTTCGGGTGCTCCCGGGATGTTTTCAGGGTATGTAGGCTTATATATGAGGAAGAAGTACATCGGTGGCCGCCCGAGGGGCCCACGAGACAGGGGGCGCCCTACCCTCTCGTGGCCACCTCGACTGCTTCTTGACTTGCACTCCAAGTCCCCTGGATCACGTTCGTTCCAAAAATCACGCTTCTAAATGTTTCATTCCGTTTGGACTCCATTTGATATTCCTTTTCTTCGAAATACTGAAATAGGCAAAAAAACAGCAATACGGGCTGGGCCGCCGGTTAGTAGGTTAGTCCCAAAAATGATATAAATGTGTAAAATAAAGCCCATAAACATCAAAAGGGGGTAATATAATAGCATGGAACAATCAAAAATTGTAGATACATTGGAGACGTATCAAACCACATCAGCGTGGAGGAGATTGAGGATCAACCTGATGCAGTTGTCGGTAAGTTTTTTATTAATGCATTTACCGCACTTGTTCTTTTCGATACTGGTGCATCACATTCATTCATATCAAGGGGATTTGTGGACAAGTTTAAATTACCAACCCTAGCCCTTAGGTCACCCATGTTAGTAAGCTCGCCAGGAGCAGAGTATATGGCCAGCCGATGGTGTGATCGGTTACCCTTAACCATTGGTAGCCATGTGTTTCCCTCTGATCTAATAATTTTGGAGTCACAAGGATTGGAGATAATACTAGGCATGGATTGGTTATCAAAGTATGGAGAAAACATTGATTGTGCTAGTAAGTCGATATTCCTCACGACCCCGGAAGGAAAGAGGATTAAGTATGTATCCCGGCATGTGCTGAAGAGGACTCAAGTGAATTCCTTATTAGGAGTTGTACAGGAGGAAGTACCAGTGGTGAAGGATTACCCCGACATATTTCCAGAAGAGTTACCAGGCATGCCACCGGATCGGGACATTGAGTTTTTTATTGAGCTATAGCCAAGCACTGGGCCAATATCAAAGAGACCGTATCAGATGCCGGCACAAGATCTGGAGGAAATTAAGAAACAGATAAAGGAGTTACTGGAGAAAGGTTACATTCGACCAAGTTCATCACCTTGGGGAGCCCCAATGCTTCTAGTGGAGAAGAAGGATGGATCTTTAAGGATGGTTGTTGATTATCGTGCGTTGAATGAGGTGACGATCAAGAACAAATACCCACTGCCGATGATTAATGATTTGTTTGACCAGTTGCAAGGAGCTAAAATTTTCTCTAAGGTTGATCTTCGATTGGGTTATCACCAGTTGAAGATTCGAGAGCGGTATATACCAAAGACAGCTTTTACCACAAGGTACGGGCTATTTGAGTATACCGTTATGTCATTTGGTCTGACTAACGTGCCTACCTATTTTTTGGACATGATGAACAAAGTGTTTATGGAGTTTTTGGATAAGTTCATCGTGGTGTTCATTTATGATATATTGGTCTACTCAAAGAATGAAGAGGAGCATAAGGAGCATTTGCGTTTGGTTCTTGAGAAGCTCAGAGAACATCAGTTGTATGCCAAGTTCAGCAAATGCGAGTTTTGGCTAAAGGGAGTTGGATTTCTCTGACATGTTATATCCGAAGAAGGAATAGCAGTAGACTCTACCAAGGTTCGTTCTGTGACTAAATGGGTGGCACCCACATCAGTTGGAGAGATCATAAGTTTTCTTGGACTCGCAGGATATTATCGGAGGTTCATTGAGAATTTCTCCAGGATTCCAAAGCCCATGATGGAGTTATTGAAGAAGGACACCAAGTTTAAATGGACTGAGGAATGTGAAGCTAGTTTTCAGGAGTTGAAGAAACGTTTGGTTACAGCCCCAATACTGATTCTCCCAGACCAACGTAAGGATTATCAAGTATATTGCGACGCTTCATGCCAAGGACTTGGAGCTGTACTTATGCAGGATGGGAGATTTGTTTCATATGCCTCACGACAGCTTAAACCTCATGAGCCGAATTATGCTACGCATGATTTGGAGTTAGAAACCGTAGTGCATGTGCTGAAGACATGGAGACACTTTCTCATCGGAAACCATTGTGAGGTATACACAGATCATAAGAGTTTGAAATACATCTTCACGCAGAAGGAGTTGAACCTCACGCAAAGGAGATGGTTGGAGCTCATCAAGGATTATGATATGAAATTGCACTATCATCCCGGAAAGGCCAATGTCGTAGCAGATGCGTTGAGCCAAAAGAGTTATGTTAACACGCTCATAACCGAAGGATTACCTAAGGAGTTAGCAGATGATCTTCGAGAGTTATGTTTGGATATAGTTCCGAAAGGTTATGTTGCAGCATTGGAAATTCAGTCCACTTTGATGGGTAAGATCAGAGAATCCTAGAAGACAGACAAGGAGATTGCCGAGATAGAGGAAAGGATGAGCAAAGGAAAGGCTAAAGGATTTAGTGAGGATGAGCTCGACACCTTATGGTTTGAGGATCACGTATATGTGGTGGACAGGAATGAAGAAGGATATAGCCGAGTATGTAGCAGTATGTGATGTATTTCAAAGAGTCAAGGAAGAGTATCAGAAGCCAGCTGGATTGCTACAGCCGTTGCCGATACCTGAATGGAAGTGAGATAAACTTGGCATGGATTTTATCACTGGATTACCCAGGACACGTTCAGGCTATGACTCTATCTGGGTTGTAGTCAATCGCTTGACGAAAGTAGCTCATTTCATCCCGGTGAAGACCACTTATACGAGTGCTAAGTTGGCAAAGATATACATGACCAGGACCGTATGTCTGCATGGAGTTCCGAGGACCATTGTATCTGATAGAGGAACCCAGTTTACCTCAAAGTTTTGGAATCAGTTGCATGAGACTTTGGGTACCAGGCTAGAGTTCAGTACAGCCTTTCATCCACAGACAGATGGACATACCAAGAGAGTCAATCAGATTCTGGAGGACATGTTGAGAGCTTGTGCGCTAGATTATGGATCTAGTTGGGATGAAAATTTGCCATATGCAGAGTTTTCTTATAACAACAGTTATCAAGCCAGTTTGAAGATGGCCCCTTCCGAAGCCTTGTACGGAAGGAGGTGCAGGACACCATTATCATGGGATGAAGTTGGATATCGATAGTTGTTCAGACCACATTTAATCAAAGACTCTGAAGAGAAGGTTAAGTTGATTCGCGGCAGACTCAAGGTAGCTCAGTCCAGGCAGAAGAGTTATGCGGATACTAAATGCAAGGAGATAGTTTACAAAGTCGGAGGCAGAGTATATCTTCGTGTGTCCCTGCTTCGAGTAGTTACACGTTTTGGAGTCAAGGGAAAGCTAGCACCACGTTTTGTGGGACCCTGCAAAGTTTTGGAACGCATGGGAGAAGTTGCCTACAAGCTGGAATTGCCAGAATGATTGTCAAGAGTTCACGATGTGTTTCACGTTTCCCAGTTGAAGAAGTGCCACGCAGAGATGGCCGATATTCCTCTGAGAGATATAGTGCCACTGGAAGCAGTTTGGTTAGACAGTGATTTGACCTATGAAGAGAAGCCAGTCAAGATTCTCGAGTTTTCCAGTAGAGTTATTCGCAGTAAGGTTATCAAGTTTTACAAAGTTCAGTGGAGCCACCATACCGAGGAGGAAGCCACCTAGGAGCGAGAGGAAGATCTCCGTAGAGACCACCCAAACCTTTTTGCTGACCAACCCGAATCTCGAGGGCGAGATTCATCTTAAGAGGGGTAGGTTTGTAACATCCCAATTTTCAATTTGGATGTTATACATAGATCATCTTATGTGTATCATGTTTATTCCTGCATTTGGTTGAGATCCTAGAAATCTTAAGCAACTCAAGGACCCAAGGAGAGAGTTGGAGGTTTCACAAAAATCATATTTGAATTTATTTCAAATTTGAAGTAAGGATCAATTTGATTTTATTATTTTTCTCTCCAATTATTTCCAATATTAAAAATAAATGAGAGAAGATAATATGACTTCTTCAAATTAAAATAAATATTGGAGAAAGAATTTTAAAATCAAATTGTGCAATTTCTGGTATTTATTTGCTATTTTATTTGAATTAGAAAAATATGCATTTTTGAAAATTGCATTCTTGGGCCAGAAAAATGTTCACTTCGTTCTATATATTGTATTTAGACGGTGAAAATTGTTTTGGTATTTTTTCGATTTTTTTATATTTTATTAGGAATTTTTCTTCGGGCGAAATTATTTTAAAAAAATGTTTCGTCGCCCGACTGGGACAAAGGCCCAGCCGAGCAGGCCGAAGCCCAGCCGCGCCGCCGCCTTGCTCGCGCCGCCGCCGTGGAGACGCCGGACTCCCGGAGGAGTCTGACTTGTCGCCGCCTCACCGACCCCCTCTCCAAGTCCGAGAGCTCAGGGGGGCTTTATAAGCCGCCCCGAGGTCGTCGTCTTCCCCTCGTCCCGCCGAACCCCGCCGCCACAGCCGCCGACCGCCGCTGCAGCCGAAGCCCACCGCCGCCGCCGCCAAACCCTGCCGCCGTCGCCCCGACGCCGCGCCGCTGTCCCGCAGCCACCCGACGCCCGCACCGCCGCCCGACACCGCCGTTGACCGCCGCCGGTTTTTCTCTGAAAACCGGTAAGAACCGTTGGTTCTTTGGTTATTTTTTATTTCCGGTTTTTTTATATTACGGTTTTTAGATCGGTTTCGTTCGGTTTATATAATTAGCGGACGTTCGTCCATTTGTTCGTTTTAACGAATGCTTTTCACCAGGTTAGTTCAGACAGCGAACGTTCATTCGTTAGTTTTTTCTTTTTAGTTTATTTTTGGCCAAGGACCTATCCGTGATTATTTTTATCGCGATTTAGTCCCTGATCTTTAAACTAGCATAACTTTTTACTCATTATCCAAATTAGATGAAACCAGCGCCAAAATCTTCGTATCATTCTGTTCTTTCCAGTTAACCAACTTGAACATGATTTTGGTACTGTAAAATTTGATTTTAGTCCGGATTAATAAACGATCATGTTTCGTTCGTATTTTGAGTTTCGTTGCTCCATTTGAGTTGAATATTTTTGCAAATCATAGCTCATCACATGTATCTACTGCTAAGATCTAATTCACATGTTAATATTGTTGTTAGGTTTTGACTCTTGTTAGCTTAAGTCGTCTGCTTGTTTCATGTTCGATTTGGATCTTTCCCTGGTTTTTCTCGTGTTTCGAGTGATTGATTGCTTATGTATACTATTGTTTGTCTATGCTAGAGTACCCGGAGTGCGAAGCTTGTTACTACGAATCTCTAGAGTTTGCAGATCATCAGCGAGGCAAGTTACACTTTGATCATACTCTTTTATACCCAGTTTTTACTATGTATTAGTATTGCCCCTCCGATATTTGCATAAGTAGGATTGTAGTGCTTGAGGTAGCAACCTAATACCTTTTGATCACCCCGGGAATATATGTTATGCTTATTTATTGCTTAACCATGCTCGTAGACGGGGATTGGATCGTGATTTCACACATGGAAGTTTGAGAGTTATTTAATTATGGACAACACTAAGGTGGCAACTTTAATATACATCTGGGTGGATTGGTTGAGGCACCTGGGGAACCCAGTGTTGCCTGTTTTTGGAAATCCCAGAGTACCTGTGTGATTATCCTATGGAATGTCACCCAGGCTCAAAGGGATCATAAGATTATTCATGCTAGAAACTTCCGTGTGCAGCCACAAGCCATTATGGGCTCTGGCATAGTTGAGTAAGTTGTGTGAGCTCTTGAAGAGGTAGACTAGCAGATGTAGGGGATGTAGGTGGTACTGTCTACCCGGAGTAGAGAGTTAATGCATCAGAAAGGCTATGTCTCGATCATCCGATCATGGATGTGGTCGAGTCTTGTGGGGAAAAATGCGCAAACCTCTGCAGAGTGTATAAACTAATCATGGTTAGCCATGTCCCCGGTTATGGACTTCTTGAGTATCTAGTACTTGAATCTATTGATGTGATCCCATCATGTTACTTCAATTAATTTGATTTGGGTTAATGATGATACTTTTAGTTGGGATTTGAGTTGGGGTTACCTTCTCAAATAATGGGCAACTTGGAGTAGTTAAATAAATTTATTCCATTGTTGTAGGGGAAAACTAGATTTATGCAAAACCATGAAACTTACAGCCTCCACCAGCCAAATATTGCATGTAGATATAGTTCTTGCATTTCATTTCTTTACAGTGTAACTATGCTACATATTCCATGTGTTGACCCGTTTCGGGCTGCAACGTCTTGTGTTGCAGACTACTCAGACGATGAATAAGATGCGATAGGTCGTTGTTTTGCACTCAGCTATGCCGTTGGAGTTGATGGACTCATTTACCTTCGAAGCTTCCGCAGTTATTTAGTTTAGAAGGCCTTCAGCCATGATATTTTTGTGTAATCATACTCTTTATGAGGACTCGATGTAATAAGTGTGTGGTTGAAACTCTGTTACAATTCCTCGAGTACTATGTGTGTCAGCATTACCGATCCAGGGATGACACTGATGCACAGAGACTTGACCATTTGAGGTCTGGTCGAATCCAGCTAGTGGTCGTGCAGGCTCGCCAGAGCTGAGCGCGAGCGCGGGTGCTCTAGTTGGCGAGGTGGTAGTTGGCAGTGAGATGCTCCACTGTCATTCGTCCATGTGATGATCACTCCGACCATGGCAGGCTTGTCACGGATTGCAGTGGACACCGAAAAGGTCTTTGCAAGGGTTGCTCTGGTTGGCTTCAAGGGTGAGATATAATTTATGGACGATGGCTTGACACAGAGGGTAAGGTTGTGCAGCAGCGTGATTGGTTTTCTAGCCTAGCGCATGGAGCTGCTAGAATTGCGGAAAAGTGGCGGCGACAACAACACTAATTGACTCTGATGGTGGTGCTTCCCTAGTACCCAGTCTCGAGCTCTGGGGTGAAAACCTAGGTCTGACCTGAGCTAGTTATACTTGGCAATGATGATGTTGTTGCATCGTTACCTTGTTGAAGGCATTGCTCGGATATGCTCGAACTGATTCTTTAGGGTGGAAACCTAGACTCTGACCTTTGGTGGTTGGATCCGGTGATGGTGGCGCTCGAGCGCCGTTCCCTTCTTCAAGTCATTGTTGTTGAAGAACCTCGTGGTCTTTGTGGTGTCATGAGTTGATTGGTGCGGAGATGGTCGTCGTTGTGATCTTTCGGTCACGGATTTGATCCCTTTGGAGCTTTTTTTTCTTCTTCTTCTTTTATATCACTTAGGCATATAGCTTTGGTCTTATATGACTTAGCTATTTGCCGGTGATTTTTTTATGTGTGCTTTGGTGTTTGGCTGTGTGCATCTTAGCTATGCAGAGGCCGGGTGTGCGCTCATACCGTCGATCATCCGAGGACCAAGCAATCACACGAGCACGACACCGAGATTTGTTAACGAGGTTCACCGATATGGCTACATCCCCGGGGCCTGACTACGGGCGCTCCTCCCCGTGACACCGTCACAATACCGCACCCGGTCGCCCTGGACATCGGCACATGCCGCCGGCTTCCCCTGCGTTCCGGTGCTACTATGTTGGCATAGGTTACATCGTGTGTCTACCCCCGCTATATAAGAGAGGCCTAGGATACAGGTGTCCTATTAGGACACGACTTCATATCCTATCTAAACACAATACAACTACAAGTCCAACTGTAACCTACCTCGTACACTATATTCGACACAACTCCAACAATGATGTATTTTCTTGATGCTTCATTTTGAGTAATAAAATTCACCCTTTATCGGAAAAAAGACACCAGAAGGGGCTGCCAAAGCGAGATATCAGACTCGAGACTATAGCAGTAAGCTAGGACTTATTACAGACCGAACAGAGCAAAAAAAGCAACCAAATGCTGACGAAGAAGTATACTACTACTAAGCAAAGCAAATAACAGTGAGAAGAAAAGCAACGCTAACCAAGAGATCAGTTTCCCAGATACAACATGTTAAATCTCCACCCTTGCATAGCTATGTATACTTCACTTCCTACTCGCTCTAGCAATTTTGCCCCCAGTTCCAACACCTCTTTTTTTGGCTCCCTTGTCTGCAATATAGACCAATTACAAATCCAGTGACACATTAGTTTGACAATAGTCATAGGATCAGTAATGTTCTTCTTGTCAAAAATGATGTTATGTCTGCATTTCCAAATAGCCCAACAAAGTTGCAACCCCAACTAAGACCATTTTCGTATCCTCCTTGCGGAAGGTTTGAATCCAATCCCCAAAGCATTCCTCAATTGAGGATGGATTTGTTCTCAGACCTGCCACGCAGCTGATAAAATCCCAAATCACTGAAGCAGCGGCACAAGAGAAAAACAGGTGATCCCCTGTTTCCTCCTTACCACACAGTACACAATGTTTATCCCCTTTCCATTCTCTTTTGATCAAAGAGTCTTTAGTTAATATACTTTTTTGTTAACAAGCCATATAAACGTCTTGATTTTTTCGGGAATTTTGACTTTCCACGGATATTTCTGTGGGTAACTGCATCCATCTGCTATTAGTTTCCTGTAGAGTGACTTGACACAAAAAATTTCCATCTGCGGTCAACATCCACAACACTTGATCCTTCACCCCCCCCCCCGCCTCCCCCCCCCCCCCCCCCCCCCCCCCCCCCCGCTCCCTTTCAGATTATTCCAAAGCCCCAACGTATCTCCAAGGAGAGTTCTTCTAAAGGTGAACCCCCCCCCCCCCCCCCACACGCGCGCGCACACACACACACCCCATTTGAATGGCTTCATCCACCGTAATGTTATGATTAAAGCAGAGGTTAAAAAGTCTAGGGTAAGCCTCTTTAAGAGGTTTATCATCTACCAATATATCTTCCCAAAATCCGGTGGCTTTTCCATTCCCCAATCTTTTCTTAGCATATCTATATGAAAGGTCTTTCACACTCATCAGACTGGACCAAAATTGGGAATCACCACGGTTTCTTAATTCTAGATATGCATTCATCAGGAATGTATTTTCTAAACAGCACATTTTGCCACAAGCCCTCTTGCATTTCTATTTTCCAAAGCCATTTAGTCAAAAGAGCAGTGTTCATGATTTCTAGGTTTAAAATCCCCAAACCCCTATCTCTCTAGGCATACAGCAAGTCTACCAATTCACCCAGCGGTATTTCCTCTCATGTTCATCTTCTTGCCACACCAATCTAGCCCTAAATTTACCCAAATGTTTCAGATTATTTCCCGTCATGATTTTACTCAAATGTTTTGCTCCATCAACTTTCCAAAGCTTTGCTTCACTCTTGATCATGTCAAAAATGATGAAGGGTGGGGTAGATTTCTGCCGGAAGACCATCGCTTCCTTTTGTTCCAAATGGTCCAAGAGACGAGCATGGTGATTTATGCCATTGCTTTTGCGGTGTGGCATCTGGAGATCCGACATCGCAATCCACCACTCCATGATTGTTCGCTCAGCGACCCACGTGGGAGTGTGTACTATCATGTATAGTTGAACCTAATCCTCTGCCACCCCCAAACTCTCAAGGTGTAGCGGAACTTGTAGAGGATATCTGCCATTCTTTCGCTTTCACGGTTACAAATAGTATGTGTGGGACTTGGTCTGTATGTTGTGATTCTCCGTTTTCATAATGAAAATGGGGGCCGTGTGGCCCCTTTGATCAAAAAAGAGGGAAAAGCCCGTAATGCAGCCATCCACACTTGGCCAAACTGTCAACGGTCCAAATTCTATCTTGGAAAGCAAGCTAACCAAAGAATTTGACCTTAAAGGGTGCCCAAGCATAAGTGGTAAAGCGACCCCGTCAGAATTTTGAGTTGCAAAATGTGCAATATTAAGGCATGTCAACCAAGAGCCTCGATCGTAAAGATATTACAATGCCGAGTAGTCGCTATATGAAATACTTTTTATGAACTTTGTTAAAGTTTAAAAAGTTTAATCTGATTAAATCATATACGTTCTATAACTTGCGAAGGAGAGAATACGATTTTAGGCGATGTCATAACGGTGCGTGGTGTCAATTCGCCCCGACAAAAAATAAGTGCCATGGTTTGAGTTCAAACGGAGGGAGTACTCGATATGGAGTAGTATCAATTTGCTCGCACCACCCAACCATGTGAAACCACGTCATGTTTTAACACTCCAGTAAACGTGCACACGACGTGGTGCACACCGTCTACCCTTCCTACCAGACCAAACCAGCGGCACACGGGCACACGCACGAGGAGCACATTTTTTACACCGTACGCCGACGCCGTGCAGCCAGTGCCAAGTCGCGCACCAGCTCGGCCACCAGCGCGTCCATCACCAGGCCCTCCAACGCCGAGCCGACCTCCCGCTCCTCCTCGCCGGCACGCACCCACCGCCGCCCCCGCTCCATGTCGGCCAGCGCCGCCTCCCCCGCGCACAACACGTCCTCCGGGGCCCACCGCGTCCCGGCGCCCTGCACCCAATCCCGTGCCGCACGCACCAGCGCCGACTCGTCGTCCGACGGCCTCACCGCGCCGACCACCGGCCCTGCCTCCGCCGCACGGCGCCGGTCGAGCCCCTCCGCGAAGAAGTCGAGGAGCAGCCGCTCCGTGTCAGCCGAAGAACAAGTGGCCGCCGTGCCGTCGTCGTCCTTGAGGAGTCGCGCGAGGAGGCTGTGTGGCACGTCAGGTTCGCGCTCCGCATCACGATCGGCGCCGCTCCAGCACCGCGGTGACCACGTCGCCGCCACGCCGCGGTCGGCGCTGGTGCTGCTGCAGTTGCTCGTCTGGGTGTGCGCGTCGTCAGATTCCGCAGACCGGGGATCAGATTCGGTGCCGAACTGCGCCTCGAGATCCACGGGGCCCACCGCCTGGGCCAGGCCGTCGAGCCGTCGGACCTTGTGCAGCAGCAGCAGCTCCTGCGCCTGCGCCTTGTTCGACCCTGCAGTCAGTTCCATGCATCGACGAGGTTAGTTTATTCCAATGGCTGTGAATTGTTAACACTAGATCGATCCATGAAAATTACAGCACTCGCTCTTGATGGTTGACCTAGTGCTGCTCATCCTACGACTCTCTCCAGGTTGCGAAAAACTTATTTACTGCACACGATGCGTTGAGTATGCATACTCGATCTGATCGACACGACTCGACAAGCGTCACGATCACATGCGGCGGCCTAGATTCCGCTGCTCATCGTAGCATGCATGGCGGCAAGGGTCAGTTCATGGGAGGGGTCTCTGGCCAGTAGCCAGCCAGCCAAGGAGACCGGGCGGCACGCCAAACGGGGAGAGCTCTCTCCGTTCCCGTTTCACAACGCGGCTGCCTGTGGTCCAGTCCAATGGCAATGGGCAACGGGGACTACTCAACGGTTTCGAAGGAGCTCTGGACCGTGGGCCGATGAATTAATCTGGGAGAAGAGAAGGCTTACGTAGCGTACGTTCGGGATCATCGGGGAGACTCTGCTGGAAGGGAGTAGCGGGCGAGCAGGTGCCGGCGTCGCTCGTTTCCTCGTCGTCGTCGTCGTCGTCGTCGTCGTGGTGGAAGGGGAAGTCCATGACGGAGACGGGGCTGAGCTGCTGCTTCTCCTCCTCCCTCGACCCCACGGCATCGCCGCCATCTGTTAGCTGCTCCTGCAACGCACGCATAGACTTGGTTAATTTACCGTCTCGGTCATTTAAACCGATTGAAATGACCACACAGTATTTACCGTCTCGGTCATTTTAACCGTTTCGGGTGGTTCCTTCCTTCTCCTGGATCTACATACTCCTACAGTATTTCCGACGAACGACGTGCGTGCTCCACACCACAGGGATGGAACCAAAAGAGCGGCGTCGCGTGGCAAACGTCAGATAGACAGATACTTTTCCTCTTTGCTGCTGACAACCTAACCTCGGTGGGACGGGTCGGGTCATTAATTCCGGTGGCCACCGCGGCGGGGACGGACGGACGTGGCGGCGTACCGGCGTCGCATCGCATGGCCTGTGGTGTGGAGCAGAGAACTCGGCTTGGCGTTCTCGGGGCAGCTGGCTAAGCAGGCGTACCGCGTACGTGCTGGAGCATGACGTGTCGGTGCCACCGTGGGCGATACATACCTGAGCAAGACGCTACTACCGGTACGTACCACGGAAAAGGACGCCTCATCTGCCAAAATTCATGAGTTCCACGAGCGGTGAGGCGGATGGCATTGCTTAATTAGCCTTGCTACTACTGGAGTACGTAGATGCCGTCTTGAATCAGCAATGGGCAATGGCCGGGCAGAAGCTGGCTGCTGTTCATAGTTCGTGAATGAGCTCACTCGAACCGAACCGATGGCACCGTACGTGCAGACAGCCGGAGCACGCAGGCACAGGCACAGGCACACAGCTAGCACTGCTCCCTCTTCACTCACTCAACTCATGATGTGACCGTACTACAACACTTGATGAGTGGGGGTGGAGAAATAACTTGTCTACTCTCCCAGTACCCGGGTTTATTAGGCCCCCTCTTATTCTGGGCTAAAATTTGACTTAAAAATTTAACTAACAAAATGTAAACTATATGTCATAAAAATTATATTGTTGGAAAGTTCTTTCAAATACAAATCTAACAGTATAATTTTTTATAGCATATACTTTATATTTTAGTAGTCTATACATAGTCAAAATCTGGACCAAAACACGAAGGGGTCCAATAAACCCGGACGGAGGTAGTAGAATTAAAGAGCTTTTTGTGTCTAGACTGAAGCACCCAGCACGTCGCAAAGCACCTTTCCGGGGGCCGGGGAGTATACTACTGTTGTGGCCCCATATGTCAGTGACTTGGAAGCTGTTAACGCAGTCAGCCGAGTGTCGGTCCGTGGCCGATGACTCGACCTCGAGTTGACAAGGACGCACGCGCGGGGGCAGGGGTACGGGCACAATCTTATTACACTAGTCGACTCCATCACATCGAAATCAAGAGAGAATAACCAATAACCCACACAGAGCCCCATCCCGTCCCTATACTTGAGCTTCCCTACGACCTCTACCTCTACTCGTGGTAGCTGCCCATGCACAATCTTTTTTCCCGGCGTCGCAGAAAACCGCTCGGAAATCCATAGCACTAAACAACACAAGATCGATATAGACGTTAGGTTTTTCTCACTAGTGATATGGAAAAGATTTTTCGAATTTTTGTTGAGGTGCCCATCCAAGCCATGCATGTATGCAGTGGCGTTGCCATGCATACACACAGCGATCGATCACCAAACTCTACTGTATTTACGACGCGCCAACCAACCAAACAAATCGCGCAATGATTGAGCGGCATTCAACGCGCGGGCACCACCAAAGCCACCCATGGCGAGCGAGCGAGCGGCAACTAGTCAAACATGCAAGCAGAGCGATGGACTGGACATCAAAGCCGGAGGACTCACCTTGTGCTTGGCTCCGGCGGCGGCGGGGCCGACGTCCGCGTCGACGCTGCCCGAGCTGGACAACGGTTTCGAGGCGGGCTTCTCCGCCGCCGCGTCGACGGGCGGCGGGCCAGGCGCCTCCGCGTCCGACTCGGCGTGCTCGGACGCGGAGCAGCTGCTGACCACGGGCGACGGGAGGCCGAGGGAGTCCCGCTCGCCGCCGTCTTCACCGTCACGGTGGCGCCTCCAGAAGACGAGCCGCCGCGAGAGGGTCCTGGAGAGGCGCGAGATGGCGGCCAGCGACCGGGGGCTCCGCGGGAAGAGGAGGGAGGAGAGCGTCCGCGACGGGCTCCGGCGCAGGTCGGCCTCGATGAGCAGCCGCACAGGCGCCGTCTCCGCCTTAAGCTTCTCCTGCGTGGCCGGGGCGCCGTCGTCGGAGGAGGGGACGGGGCAGGGAAGCAGGCGGCGCGGGTAGGAGCGGAATCCGTCGCTGCAGCTGGACTCGCACGCCATCTCCAGGAAGTCCCGCAGCGTCAGTGGCGCCGCCGCCCCCATCGGTGCCGACTGCCGAGTGCCCTGCGCGCGCGCCTGCTACGGTCGAGCTTGGCGCCGGCGAGCTGCGGCACGCGTCGGCGGGAAATGCATGCGCGGGCTCGGCTTGAGCCGGGCCGGCGAGGTTTTGGGTAGTTGAGAGGTAGCCTGAGATGGAGGAGTGATGGGGAGGGAGGGAGGGAGAGGAGAGAGAGACGAGCGAGGTGGCTGCCGGTGTGGCAGCTGTGGGGTGGCTCAGCTTAAGTAGAAGAAGCAGTTGGATGGATGCACGCGGTGGGCCGGCGTTTAAACGAAGCCACTTAATTAAGGTCACGAGTATTAGTTGTGATCAACCGGAGTGGATACGAAGACACACTTCTGTACTACTAGTACATACATGTAGAGTATATAAATGTCGTATAACTAAGAAGACAAGATAATATCGTATCTATAGAAGTCATGTGGTGCAAAATATGCAGAGTAATTGGATCCGGTCCGGTCGAGCGAGGCACTAAGCATGTTTTTTTTTCTATATATATGTTTTTTATAGGTTTTGAATGGCCTATCACACTTGCCAAGTGATTATATATACTTCCTCCATCCTTAAATTAGTACAAAGTTGAAACACTTATATTGAGACGGCTGAGTTTGTTTCGGACGATAAGACTTTTTAAGCCTCTGCCCAATGTCGATGATCGGATGTTGCGACCCATGCAAATTTTTGCATTTTCATTAGCTTCTAAGAGTAAACAAACACATTTTTTCGACATTACATGATTGAAATACTACAAAACGTTGTAGATGTCTATTCAGATTTACTCCTATATGGAAATAATTGTATAATTAGAAAATCAGAAAATCTCCGGTCAGACTATATGACTTATAAGGACTCGTATATGTTTTGTCGACCAGTCTTGCGACATCTCAGTCGACTGAGACTTGGTTATGCCTCAGTCGATGCTATATTCCTGAGATCTTACATCAAGATTCGTGCAAAAGAAAATTTTAGTTTTTTCTACTTTCTTTCTTACATGTTATGTCATCTAATTCAAGACTTGACTAAATCTCAATCAATTAAGGGTCCGTTTGGTTTAGAGCCCTGACGCGTCTGACCAATTTTTTGGTAGTTGACCAGAGCGATGCTTGCGTTTGGTTGAGATCCAATAATTTGGCTCGCCCCAGACTCGTCGGTCCTTCCCGTTTATTCTACAGCCAAATATTTGGCGAGGCGCTGGCGGCCGTTTCGTCCGCCAAAATTTTGGCACGCCCTCGGTTGGCAGGGTTGTTGTAGGCGCAATCCAAACGCACCCTAAGACCTAACCACACCCTTTGTCGACTAATACTGCTCTGCAACGAATGTTCAGTATCGTACCTATAGGAACTGTGGGCTACCAAAATTGTACACAATCGAGGTTAGGCAACCAAACTTATTTTTTCAACACAGTACAAATGTGGATACTCACACACACACACTTATCTTTAATATTCCAGGTATAAATGTGAGCTTAACTACTTTAATATTCCAGGAGTAATTCGCTGACGATGACGAGCACATGCTACTGTAGAGATGCCATGGCTAGGCGGCCATGCCGCTTCACGAATGATGAGTACAATTAGTAGTAGTACGTATTTGGCTATCATTCGTGTTCGCTGTTTTTTCCCTCGAGCTGTAGCAGTAGTACGTACGTGGTCACCTTTACCGACGACGACCCACGAAATACTGTATATCATTCGCCTCCCATGCTTGCCATGCCACGATAGTCAAGCACGCCACGTTGCAATTTACACCTCGGAAATTTTGACAACTCATTCACTTTACTCGTTTGCGTACGTACGTACGTACGTACGTGGTATAGTTTCTCTGGCTTTTAACTTTTGGTGGTACGTACGTGTGAGGCAGTGAAAGCACGGGTGCTGCAAGCACGCCGGCTTGTCTCCCCTCCACGACTAAAATCTACCGGACGGAGGCGTTGCCACCGTAGTAATTAAGTACTGTACAGCGAGTAGTGAAACTTACCTGTTCTACACGAGCAGTTGACCTGTGCGAGGCTTGATTAGCTTCGGCGCTGTTTCCGCCGTCGAGCTAGACCCGTCGCCGTGAGATTCGATCTCTTCCGGCGGTTCGCGACGTGTAAAATATACTGCAGTGTATACGGCTGCACGTACGGATTGCACACCTGTATGGCGGGGGATTACACGGGCAGTCTCGTGATCATGGGGCACGTAATAAATACTGCAAGTAGTAAGTAGGAGTACTTGTGTTGACACAAATATTATACGTACCATACTGATGAATTGCAGTGCTGGTGCGCGCACTGGAGCAGCACGGTGGAGGTTTGAAGCTGGCTCCAGCTGTGCCATTTAATCGTCGAGTCAGGTGCCCCTTGCCCGCTTCATCATCCCTGTCATAAGATGTGGGGATGAATTGAGTAATCAAGCTTAGTTCCCAGGTCAACTCGTTGATCGGTTGATTATGCGTGCCTTGCCTGCGTACGTACCGGGTGGATCTACACGCGGCGGCCGGCGTGGCGACACGAGAGATGAGACGGGGCAGAAAGAGGTGCAAACTGCCGGCTGGCTGCATCAGGCCCTGCCGGGTCACCGGGGGTGCCCGTACGGCCACGCCGCGATCATCTTGATGCCACGGCCAGCCGGATCTGGGAGCGCGGCACGTTCGCCAGCTGCTCCGTCGTACCGTACGTGAGATCTGACTCTCGGCCAGTGCCAGCTGCTCCGCCGAGGGTCCGAGTCCAACGCAGTGAAGTGAACAGAGCAGACGATGCGCTAGAGCAGTAGAGTGTACGTACAGGAGTTTTTTTTTGTTTTTTTGTTGAGGGAAATGTACGTACAGGTGGCGTGTCAATGGGGCTCCTGTCCTCTGGAACTAGCCGAGGGTCCAACGCAACGCACCTGCTGGTTTCTTACTGCCACTTTGATCACGGGCTCTTTTCGGAAACCAAAAGGTTTGTTTACCGAGAGCGGCGTCGCAAAGGACGGGCTCCATAGCCCGTTCTTTCAAAAAACCCTTTTAAAAAAATCAAGATGTATTTACAAGTTCTGAAAAATGTCTAGCTTTTAAAATAAACACATATGCATGTTTTTCAACTATTATAAAGTTGGCATTTCCTATTTGGCGCTGCAGGCGCCCGTAAGTATGCATTTTGCAAACGGGCGCATGCAGCCCCCAGCGCTGGGCCGGCCCAAGTTTAAAAAATGGTTCGTCTTCGTCTTATCCAAAAAAAAAAAAAAAACTGCTGCGCGTGGGGTCGAACTCGCGACCTGATCGTTCGAAAGGGTGCACGACAAACAGCAGGCTACTAACCAGCTTCGTGTGCTGGTTGTTCGTTTTCCTCTTGTATTTCATGAGGCCTCTGTATTTCATTGTCAGTTCGTTTTGTTCTTTTCCTTTTTTTCTACTTCGTTTCGTTTTTCTTTTTTCTTTTTCTTAAATGCGCGGGTTTTTAGTTCGTGAACTTTTATTCGAAACAGATGAACTTTTTAAAATTAGATGAACTGTTTGCCAAATACGATGAACTTTTTTCAAATTTGGTGAATTATTTTTCAAAATCGATGAACTTTTTCAAATTGAATGAATATTTTTTGAAACCGATGAACTTTTTTTCTCAAAAAACAGTGAACTTTTTTCAAAACCAGTGAATTTTTTCAAATCCGATGAAAATTTTCCATTTTCGATGAACTTATTCCAAGTTGATGAAATTTTTTCAAATCCGATGAACCTTTTTCATTTTGGATGAACTTTTTTCATTTTCGATGAACTTTTTCTAAATTGATGAACTTTTTTAAAAAATTGATGAACTTTTTTCAAAATTGAACGAACTGTTTTTCATTAGAAAAAATATACTTTTTACCAAAAAAAACCAAATAACTCATAAATCTTAGTGGTCTAGTAAATGGCTGAGCAATAAATAGCGTGTTGCATTAGTTCTAAAGAAGTTCGCGTTGCATTCGTTCACTACCAGTACGATGCTGTGGTGGTTAAGCGAAGAAGTTACAGGCAAGTGCGGCGCGAGAACGAATCCCCTTTCTGTCAATTTTTTGCGTGCTTTTTATTCGTGAATGACTCTGTTCCTGGGCCGAGTGTGGAATTGGCCCACAAAGGGCGCGCTGTAAGCGCCATTTGCACGTTCGGGCGCCTACAGCGCCGAGTAGGAGCTCCCTATAAAGTTCCATTAACTAATTCCATTATTTGCAAGCTACACACCAACAACAACAAATATCTGGCCCAAAAACAACAAAGAAAAGGCCCACTATATTCTATGTATTTTTCTTTTTCTGTACATCACATATGAAATTTTGTACGTCAATATTACAAATATATACCTATGTGCATACCTTTTTTTTAGATCTTTTGAGGTGTGGAAAAAGTTCTTTTTTGCTGAAACATAATTAAAGAGTTCCATAGAGCTCGGTCGTTGCTTGCACTCTTCGTTGTTTACCTGGCTTTCCAACTGTTATGTTTCCTGCGCTCCGTATGCCAAGTCGAAAACTTGTGATCATGGACATGTCGAAGAATCAGGTTCGTTGAGATGCTCAAAGCTGGCCATAGCTCACGTGCGCTACGTCTCACTTACTGTGAGATGAAAGAAAGTGTCGCCTCAAGCGGGGTACGGATTGGTTTTCGAACATTTTGCGTGTTTGTTTTGTTTCCTTCTTTTTTATTTTTTACTTCTAGTTTTTTTGTCTTTTTTCAAATACAAGCTGCTTTTTTGAAAATACATATTGAGGATTTTACGTATATAAGTTTAACATTACTTAGATACATGTTGTACATTTTTTAAATAAGCGTTGAACATTTATCTGAATACATGTTGAATACTTGTAAAATGCACATTAAACATTTTTAATACACAATGAAAATTTTGAAACACACATTTAAAATAATTTCGTAAATGTCCAAACATTTGATAAGCTATAGAACTTTTTCCTAAATGACACAAATAACTGTTCTATGTTATGAACATTTTTCTAAATGTGTGCGAATGATTTTCTACATTTACTAGAAATTATTAAAATATTAGTATGAAACATATTTATAAACGCATGGACAATTTTTTGAATGGTATGAACATTGTTTTTACAAATCGCCCGAACAATTTTTTAGATTTACATCAATATTTTTCAAAAATGGCAGGATTATATTTGTGAATCTCTTTCATGTTGGAATATGAACCATGGAGCATTTTGCCTATGAACCTCATTTAGACACACATGGTATGAGAATCTCAATGATAGTTCCATCTTCTTGATACATACTTTTTTTTTACTATTCAAAGTTCAAACAAGAACATAAATAGTGTAAGGTATGTATAGAGGTATGTACAACGTCACGTGGGGTTGTGACAGGGAGATTAACAAGCCCAACATCGGACAGATAACCACACATCATAAATGTGCTAACTTTTTTTTAACATCAGTATAGACACAAGCGCTCATATGCACGCGCATACACTCATTCCTATGAACGCACACACGCACACCCTACCCCTATGAGCACTTTTGAAAGACTGAGCCGGCATATCATCTTGAGATTTACGAAGTCACTGTAAGCGCCTCGTCGTCGACGAGAACGTCTCCTCCCACTGAATGCGCATCACCGAAAATCCTGAAAAAAATTCAAGAATAAATGCGACCATAAAGATTTGAACCCTGGTGAGCTGGTGATACCACAGTCCCTCTAACCATCCAACCACAGGTTGGTTCACTCATAAATGTGATAACTGCCTCGAAACATTCCATGTGAGTTTCTTTGAGCACGAGTAGTGTCTGAGGACATAGCGAATGTGTAGTATAAACCTCACTCAACCGGCTTTGTCCGAATTGACAAACATTGGTTTTGCTCGCAGAACTGGGCAACTCTTTAGGAACTTGGAACTTTATGAGATCACTTTTTGATGGAAATGTGATGGTCTTCTCCACCACACTAGCTGGTCTTCAGACATGCACGTGCGTAGCTTCACAAATTTTGATTACTTCGTTGTTGTCGCCACTGCTATCATTGCCATCTCGTTAGGTGTGAAGCTAGTATGATATGATTTCTCTGAAATTATTGGTAACTAGCAAGAGAGGTGTTTCCGTGTCTTGTACTGAAGATTGGACTAGCATACCACTTCACCCCCTTTTGGCTCGCACAATAACAGGGGTCATTCTATCGGTTGATAATGCCTAATGTAGTTTTTCCTTTCCCCTTTTTGCTCTAGATTTCTTTCAAATTATTTTATTTACTATATCTCATTGTATTGATGTTCACTTTCCTATTTTTGTAAAACCATTCATGGTATGTTTCTTGAATTGTTTGAATATGTTCTTTATAGTTTGTTGTTCTAACAATCACTTTGATTTTGTTCTATTGGTAAAACATTTTGTAGAGTACATAGGAATAGTAATTTATTTCCCATTTGATTGTTGAGTTATCCTCTCAATTTATTTAGGCAAAATTTCAATGTCTCTTGGGAATGGCTTGCAATGAAAAAAAAAGCAGTGATTGCTTGTGGCGGAAAAGAAAGATTGCCGGTGCCACGGCGGCGAAAGGATATTGCTGGTGCTGCCCCTCGAGGTTTGTGGTGAAGAAAAGGATCGAGATGATCATAAAATAAAGAGGGAGCATTTAAAAAAAAGGAATAAAGAGGGAGCAAGATGAGCGGCGTTATTCCTTACTAGTCGATATGGGCTGCTTTTGGGTAATGTGAAGCACCACATCAGATTATAGCGGAACTGAAACCGTCTCAAACCTAACAAAAACACCTACTCCCTAAAGTTGTACTAAAGCATAAATTTGGATCCGAGGGAGCAATGTGTTAGTGAGCAGGTTGTAATCGTTTTGTTTTTGGACAAGGTTGTAATCTAGAGATGGTGAAAAGTTAACAAAGCAAACATATCGTTAGTATGCGCGTATATATGTATATGAGTGCTTGCATCTGTACTGTGTTAGAAAGAAAATGGGTCATTAGTGTGTGCTTTCCGTTGTTAGTTTGTATATTTCTCACTGATGACATTTTATCTTGGACTGGACGGATGACCAATGTGACGAGATCATTATGCTACGCATCGATAAGGGGAACTACAAAGCTCGCACACTCTGTACTTGTCTGTTACTCCCTCCGTCCCAAAATAAAGGTCTTAACTTTGTACTAGCTATAATACAAAATTATACTAAGCTTGACACATTTATTTTGGAACGAAGGAAGTATGTCTGCCCGTTCAAGTTTCGTACTACTGCAAGTGCAGCACACCACCTACACAGGAGAAGAGAATCTCAAGAGTGTTCCCACAAGCTCATGCCGCCATCGTAGTCGTCGTCCACCGCCGTCGCCTCGGCCAGCCTCGGCGAGCTCATCATCAGCCCCTCCGCCATGCTCGCCAGCAGCCGTGGCATCTCGAAGACGCCAGGAATATATTTATAAACGTGTGAACATTTTTATAATGAGCAAGGTTTACATTTCATGAACATTTTTTAACTCACGGTGAACAATTTTTTTTAACCCGGTAACTTGTAGCACCAGCCAGCCCACCACATTACCACTAGCCGATGCACGGGAGGGGGCGATTAGCCATGTCGTTCCTAAGGCATGTTTGAGCAATGCCCAGGAGTCCTATAGACCAAGTAGCAATGCCCAGGAGTATTTAAGATCTTTCAATGCTGAAGACACCGCAAGGCTATTGAAGATGAACAAAGCTCGCGGCTTCCCAGATATGCTTGGCTCAATAGATTGTATGCATTGGAGTTGAAAGAATTGTCCTAAGGCATGGCATGGACAATTCCACGGTCAAAAAAAGGTTTCACTATAATCCTTAAAGCGGTGGCCGATCAAGAGACTTGAATTTGGCATGCTTTTTTTTAAATGCCGGGATCTTTGAATGACATCAACGTTGTTAATCGGTCACCACTGATGAATAAGATTGTAAATGGTGAACTGTCACCGATGCAGTTTGTAGCAAATGGCCTTACATACAACTATGGCTACTATCTTGTGGATGGCATCTACCCAAAGTGGTTGTTAGAATAAAACGCTAATGCAAAATCATAGACGACACACCGAGGCACGATATTTGTTAACGAGGTTCACCGATATGGCTACATCCCCGGGGCATGACTACGGGCGCTCCTCCCCAAGATACCGCAACACCGGCCGCCCGGGCGCCGGCACAAGCCGCCGGCTCCCCCGCGTACCTGTTGCTATCAAGTCGTCATGGGTTACAACGTGTGGTGCCCCTTCGTATATAAGAGGCCTAGGATACAAGTGTCCGACTCCTACACAACGCATACCTAACCACACCAATTACAACTCCAAGTCCACGTAACCCCTTGCGTACATAGTATATTCGACACAAATATAACAAACTCCACCTTGGCGAATATTCTCCACCATTTAGAAGTCATCCATGCTCGAACCTTCATGTACTCCGAACTTGGGTTGTCTCCTTTGTAGCTTACTGAGAGCTACCCGACGGGCCAGACCCGCCGCCACCGTGAGACTCCACTGCTACTCCTGCAACTCCACTCTCCATGGCTCCACCTGCAATAGTGCTCCCTTGCAACTTGTAAAGATGTGAAGCCGTCCTCTCTCCTATCATCACGGTCACCCCATCTTCCATGATTTTCATGGTCTTCGTATCCCGATCACAACGGAATTCCATACCACCATCATGAAGAACACCAAGCGAAATTAGATTCCTCCTTAGCCCTGGCACATGCCTGACTCCCCGAAGCATCCGCTCGACTCCGCCAACCATCTTGATTTTGATGTCACCTACTCCAGCAACACGATAACATGTGTCATCGCCCACATAGGCTAAACCAAACTCACCAGACTTGTACGAAGAGAACCACTCCCTGTTGGGCGTCGCATGAAAAGAGCAAGCTGAATCCAACATCCACGCTTCAGTTTTTGTTGACCGCCTGTTTGATACTACGAGAACATCACTACTGCTGTCTGAGCCATCACCACGAGTAGCCGCATTAGCACTTGCCCCACCCTTCAGTTCCGGGCATTCCCTCTTTATATGTCCCCAGTCTTTGCACCTGTAGCACTGCACCTTTTTCTTCTTTTTCTTCTCCGCCTCTTGTCCCTTCCTGAGCTGATAACCTTTAACTGCCAACCCCAAACCTTGAGTACTCTCCCTTTCTGCAGCATTCTTTTGCTTCATCAACTCATGTCCGAGTAACGCTGCAGTAACTTCCTCATTATTGATGGTTGTCTTTCCATGTGTCAATGTAATGACCAAATGCTCATAGGACGGTGGCAACGAAACAAGAAGAAGTAGTGCCTTATCCTCGTCCTCAATCTTCACATCCAGACACGCTAGATCCGTGACCAACTGATTAAAGGCATTCACATGCTCCACAAGATCCGACCCCTCCTGCATCTTCAGCCCATAGAACTTTTGCTTCAAATACAGCTTATTGGTCGCTGACTTGGACATATAACGATTTGCCAACTTGTCCCAAATTCCCTTAGGAGTATCTTCGTCCATGACATGATACATGACCTGATCCGCAAGACAAAGCCGTATGGTAGCGGCCGCCTGCACTTGCATATCCTCCCACACATCATTGTCAACCTTGGCCGGCTTCGTCTCCTGCAAACCCTTCAAGATTCCCTGCTGCGCCAGAATATCCTTGACTCTTGTCTGCCATAGACCGAAGTTACCCGTGCCATCGAATTTCTCCAAATCAAACCTGGTGAATCCCGGCGCCATGCCGAGCCGCGATCTAACCGACCTGTTGCCTCCGGTCTGACCGCCCTTGTTTTCTTCTGCGACTTCCTCACGAAAAAGATCACTGATCCCGTATTCCTCGTCTGAAGCCACGCCGCAGTCCGCGATCTACCAAGAACCCTGACTTGCACCGCACCCAATCTGCCCTTCAGAAAACACCGTAGCTGCTCAAACTAGCTCTCGCCAAAAAACTAGCCCGCTCCACCTTTTTTCTAAACCTGCAGATTGACTTTTTTGTGTGCGCTTACCAAGCCTCGTCGTCACAGCCTTTTATTACCCGCTGAACACCGCCGGCCCTATCTTTTCCTCTCTGACACGAAAAGCCGAGTCCAAAGCTGCCACGGTTTGCACAAACTCCAAATCAAGTCCAACGCTGGTCATGCACGGACCCAAACACGTATGCGCGCACATATCTCCTGATTTTAATCATAACACCCTGTAGGCAGGCTTGTCCCTTAGACCACGCACACATCATCTTCCTTTTAAACTGGAACGCACATGCATGTATAGTATCCCCTGGACTCCTGCACGTAGTTGTTTTGATTTATTTCTTTCCTTGCGCCCATGCTATCCATCGGAGACCTGCTGCCGCACGTAACCGAACATCTCGCGTACGCAGCTTGCCGTGACTTTCCTTTTCTCTATCCGTGTACCTCTGGAAAAAATCCGCCGCTGTATCCGACGACAACTCGTCTTCCTGGTCCCTGTTTCTTGGTTCTCGCCGGCAATCTGTCCAGCCCTGTCGCACGTAAGTGCCGCACGTCAACCCTGCCACAACAGTCGCCACCTCGCGCATCATCCGTGCACGAGCCGTGCCGTATCCTGGCCAGCCGTGTCGCCGACACAATCCGTCCGCAGTGCCGCGCCGCCGCCCTTGTACAACACCGAGCGCATCATCTCGATGCTCTCACACTCCAATCTATCCGGCCGTCCCCCACGTCTGGTCGCCGGTCTGATCGCGAGCCGAATCCGTCGCCTCCGCAACGTCTTCAACAGCCACTACGCCGGTCCGATCGCCACGTCTAGCCGATCCTTACCGACCGCGGCCCATCGAACGGTCCAGGCCTCCTGCCCGAAGTGTCCGACACCACCGACCGCATCCGCGATCGCCGCCATGCTCCACCTTGCACCAATCGGACGTTCCATGGCACCCGTCGAGCATGATCCTCGTACCTCCGGATGATCTTCCGCATAGCCTTCTCGCAACCTTGCTCATGATACCACTTGTTAGAATAAAACGCTAATGCAAAATCATAGACGACACACCGAGGCACGATATTTGTTAACGAGGTTCACCGATATGGCTACATCCCCGGGGCATGACTACGGGCGCTCCTCCCCAAGATACCGCAACACCGGCCGCCCGGGCGCCGGCACAAGCCGCCGGCTCCCCCGCGTACCTGTTGCTATCAAGTCGTCATGGGTTACAACGTGTGGTGCCCCTTCGTATATAAGAGGCCTAGGATACAAGTGTCCGACTCCTACACAACGCATACCTAACCACACCAATTACAACTCCAAGTCCACGTAACCCCTTGCGTACATAGTATATTCGACACAAATATAACAGTGGTAAACATTTGTGAAGCCGTTGAAAAAACCAAAAGGTAAGAAAAATCTTGATTTCCGCAATACTCATGCGGCGGCTAGAAAAGATGTGGAGAGAGTTTTTGGAATTTTGCAAGCTCAATTTGCTATTGTGAGAGGACCGGCTAGGTTTTGGGATCAAAAGAGGCTTTGGTACATCATGCACGCTTGTGTGATCATGCACAACATGATCATCGAGAATGAGCGTGACCAAGATTTAGACAATTCTCAGTATGAGCTCTTGGGACATTCTGTGCGAGTGCGACGGACGGCTGCCAGGGTGGCCCGTTTTGTTGCCTCCTATCATGCCATTTGACGTGTCGAAACGCATGATGATCTTCAGAAGGATCTCATTAAGGAGTGGTCGGCATGGAATGGCCGACAAAGAACATCATGATCTTCGGAAGGATCTCATTGTTGAACTATTTGTTGTATTGGAAGATAAACTATTTGTTTGAGTTGTAATAATAAAATTGAACTATTTACTGTTGATTTATTTTGTTTGTGTTTGATCTTCTTGGTTGTGTTTAAAGTGCATATGTTGTTTATGCGAGAGCTCGCATGCAGGGTTTTTTGCAGCGGCCCGCGCGCGCTAAACTTTGCAGCGGCTGCTGAAGCAAGCGCTCCGCGCCGCGCAAAAATAGGCGATCAGCGCGCTGCAAACGCTTTTTTACCGCGCCGCGCTTAGCACGGCTGTCGAAAATGCTCTAAAGTTGTACTAAAGCAGTGCCAATTAATTTGGATAGGAGAGAGTAATGTATTAGTGAGCAGGCTGTAATCTTTTCATTTTGGGCACCGCTAGGCATCAGACTATGGTTTGCATCCATCAGACTAGTCAGTAGCCATTGGATTAGAATAAGATGGACGTCAGATATGGTCCTTAGGACCCGCGCGATATTAGTCTTTGGCAACCACACTAGCGATCAACAGACAGCTTTAATGACCGTGAATTTAGCGCGAGATTGGAACCGAGCTTCCGATTGAATAGGACGTGCATTTAGGAAAGAAACCCCCACAAATCACGTGGTTTTAGGAAACTAACCCATCGTTTAAGGAATTAAAATAAATCTTAGAAAACTATTTCTAAACTACAGGAAAGTTATGAAGCAATATTTGTATCCAGCGTCACAGAAATTTTCTTCCAATGTACCAAAACTATGCTTGCTTCCATGCTGATTAAAATTTGCTTCCATGTCGAACTGGATAGTAACATGCTTCATTGTGGTCCATATAACATGCTTCCAGTGACCTAAATATTTACCTCATTTTAGTCGCTCATATCATAGTGCTTCATATTCTCAGACCACATGTTTCCTTCATACTACAAATTTGCTTCACTCTACTATCCATGTGGTTCTTTACATGCTTTGTTTCCTGCTTCCAAGAATTGCTTCCAAAAATAATTAGCTATGATTTGTGTCCTGCTTACGTTATGATTTGTTTCCTGCTTCCAATAATTGCTTCCGAAAATAATTTGTTATGCATATTTACGGGAGATAAAGTGCATCTTTATACTATGGAAACATTCCTTTTAACGTTGGAGGCATATACACTTAAAATAATTCTGGTACAATAACTATGTTTTTCGGAGATGCATTTTTATACGATGACAATGTTGCTTTTGTGCGAGCAAACATTCCAAAACTGATGGAAGCATATACTTTGTGGTTCAGCAGCAAATATTGTTCAACAGAATGATTCAATCTATGTTATATTTTTAGGAGGAGGGAATAATTTTGTGTGTGTAAAGGAAGCATTTTTCTCATATACTTGAAACATTTTTGGAACCATCAGCAAGCACAACAAGAATGATCAAGCACTGAAACAAGTTCATAAGATATGCAAAAAAATTAACTCCTTTTTTGCAACTAAATAAAAGATCATTACAACAACATTGTTTACATGCGGGTGATGGACAAGATCTTCGCGTGCCATGAGCTCTCTGTTGTTCCAGTACAACCGACAACTTAGAGTAGTCACTGGTTTGTCTCCGTTATAGTGCCGTCAACATCATTGCAAGGCGTCTTGCTGGCAACAAAGAAGCGCATTTGGAACTGGGCGCATGTGTCTATATTAGAAGCATTCAATTGGAAAGAAGAAAGCACACCCTGTTGTTGATACAGTAAAAGATGCAAAAATTATATACAAGAAAGTTTCACCAATAGAAGCAACACGGCGACTGGTTGAAGCACATAATAGTAGTTATGGAAGCACAAAATATCTCCTAATGGTTCTACAAAAATAGTTTTACAATAAAATAAGCATACACTTACAATGCTTGAATTAAACTTCACTATACCATAGAAACATATGCAAGAAATAAAAGTAGGAAGCATGGCTAGTTGGAAACAACAGCT
Source organism: Triticum timopheevii (assembly GCA_963921465.1). NCBI lineage: Eukaryota > Viridiplantae > Streptophyta > Magnoliopsida > Poales > Poaceae > Triticum > Triticum timopheevii. The sequence continues at coordinate 618,609,819 of OY997268.1, read as the reverse complement.
TCATTATATCATAACATATATAAAACACACTGGAAGCATGATAGGATGCAGAAAGATGTGTTTCCCAAATAAATTATGATAATACAATTCGTTAGCTAATATTAACAAATATCGGTTGCCCATATAACCGGAAACATGTATATGAATTAAGTATTTCCAGGAAAACTTATTTGTGAACCTAATTATGCACTATTGACACAATCTATCTGGACTGAAGTACAATACCTCCGAAGCATGTATATTTTCAAGCATCAATTTCATGCCATCTAACAAAATACAAGAGTGTAAAAAAGGAAGCATGGTTGTTGAATAGTAAATTCTATGCAATGAAGAAGCAGAAGTATGATACATGCATGTGTAGCTTGGAGATTTTGGAACCATCAGATTCATGCAATTCAACACAACAGAATGGGTAGTGGTTATAGAAGGGAGATGTTGAACCTGAGAAGCATGGTTGTATTGCCAATCCATCCGCGGGTATGAGCCAAGATGAGCACGTATTGGATATATATGAAGCATCGAATCTCTGCATCAAAAAAATCAATCTTGCAAGTGCAACCATGCGTGTAATGAATTAGAAATACAACCGGTAGGCATTGATTTGAGTAACACTCCTTTACTAGGATAAATCATGGCTGGGGGATGGACCGAGGACCGCAGTGTATGGGGATCCAAACCCCGGCTGCTTCGGCAGGGAGATCAGAGGGAGACGAGGAGGATTGCGAGCTCCACGGTGCGGTCTGTCGGAAGCAGGGCAGAGGAGGGTGAGCTCAACAGCGGTGTGTGGCGGGTGCACTCAGGGTAGCGGAGGAAGCGGGCGGCGCACACGGACGGATCGCTCGTCGGTAAGGTGAGCAGGGAAGAGGAACAATAAGTGCGATATTTTGGGGATAAAGATGGAAGATGGAGCCTGGATTTAAGGCGACAGTTAAGAGTAGCGTGCATCTTTTGCGTATTACTCCGTAATTAATTGGGTGGTTTAGAGTGTTTTTTAGCGAGCTGTTGGCCGTCGGATGTTTCAAGGATCAACGGCAAGCGACCAGTCTGATGTTTGCCTCGTATCAGATGTATGATAGCGAGTGTTTCCCTTTCATTTTTGGACAAGGTTGTAATCTAGAGAGATGGTGAAAAGTCAACAAACCAAACGGTTTGTGCTTTCCCTTGTTAGTTTGTGTATATATATTTCTCACTGGTGACATTTTATCTTGAGATAAATACACTTATGGTCACTGTAGTTAAAGCAAAAGCACGATACGGTCACTGAACTTCAGAATACGCTCGTTACGGTCATCATATACGCGAAGCGGTGATTATACGGTCACTGACTTGTCGTATAACATCGTATGGCACATCGTTGACCAGTCAAACAATCGCAAATATTGCAATGGGCCTGTTTGTCAGTGGGGTGGCCCAAGAAATTAAATTACAGAAACAAAAACAGTGCGCGACAACGAGGGGAATAAAAACTAAGCCCTCTCAAAAAAAAAGAAACTATGCCCTCTCGCGTTATGCGCACAAGATGAACCACTGGACTAGCTCAACCAACTTGTCCATTTTAAAGGTGCTCCGTTTTATAAAGTAAATTCCACGCAATGCACACAAGCAATTCTCAGAAGAAAACATGCACATGTTCCGGATGGAGGTATATTTAAAAAATTATTTTCGTCTTATCAAATTATGTAACTGTGCCAAAACAATGATTTTTTTTCATGCAGCTTTTAACAAGTGTTTGCATCCTTTTTTAGAAAAGCTCATGCTTTTTTAAAACTGTTTGCATATTTTGTATATTTAAAATTCATCAAATATTAATTGTTTACATTACATCAAATATTAATTAAGAGTACGAGAATTTTTTTCTGGAAATAGACGGGCATTCTTGTAAGGGTAACACTACTTTACATTACATGAGTATTTTAAATATGCGTGCATAATTTCTAAAATCATACGAACATTTTAAAATTAAAGAAACACCATAGACTATATTAATATTTTTAAAACACCATAGCGTGCTGCATGCACGCACACCGCACCGGCCACTACCAGATGACCCGGGCATTTCTCCTGCCTCTTCGCACAAAGCAGTCCTTCTCTGGCCATGCATGCGAGCCTCCTGCTGCGTTTCTACAGCCACTGACATCCTGGACCTATACGCTGGACACGAACACGAGCTCGGACTCATGCGCGATGACAACCTCGTGGTTTATTTTCTGACACCTAGCTCTTGAATTGAGAGATTATAAAGGCTAGGCCGAGGCTTTGGTTTGAGCGCGGGAACTAGTAGCAGAGTAGGAGGCGGATTCGGATTATAGCGGAGGTGGATGCATTTTTAATACAAAGTTACACTAAGTTTTATAAAAAAATATGCAAACACTTTTTAAAAAATGCATGAACTTTTTTAGCAAAAGATGCAAACACTTGTTAAAAGTTGCATGAAAAAATATATCACTTTTTTGGGCACAGTTACATAAATTTGATACAATAAATGTAATTTCCAAAATATATATGTGCGCACTGTGTGTGCGCGCGCAAGCGCGCTTCATTTTCAATGAACATGCCTATGCATTGCGTGAACATCTTTATATAAAAGGCCTAGCGCCTACTTCCTGTATATGTGCTTCGTTGGCTCTAATGTGCTTCGTTCGACTCCCCTCGCTGCAGTGTGTATGTTTCTTGTTTTTATTTCTTCCGCCTACTGACAGATGGGCCCACTGCAATACTTAGGCTGCTATTTTTTTTTTTTTTGCTATTTGTCCAGTCAATTGAATGTCATGTAGATCATTTGACCGGTCAACATATTGCTATACATGGCTCTACGGTGTGACAGTGATCGTATAATCATCACTTTGCGTATTTTGAAGTTCAGTTACCATATTGTGCTTTTGACTCAACTTCAATGACCCTCAGTGTATTTATCTCTTTTATCTTTGACTAGACAGATGACCAATATGACGAGATCAACATGCTACGTATCGATAAGGGGAACCGCAAAGTTGCACAGCTCTCTGTACTTGTGTGCTATGTCTGCCCGCTCAAGTTTCGTACTAGTGCAAGTGCAACAGACCAGCTACACCTACACAGGAGAAAGAAGAGAATCTCAAGCGTGCTCCCACAAGCTCATGCCGCCATCGTGGTCGTCGTCCACCGCCGTCCCCGCGCCCAGCCTCGGCGGGCTCATCATCAGCCCCTCCGCCATGCTCGCCAGCAGCCGCGGCATCTCGAAGACGTCGTCCTCGTCCACGACGCGGCCCTGTTCACCCGCGCCGCAGCTCCCGGACCCGGGGCCGCCGGCATCGACAACCATCGCCGCGGCCGCGGCCGCGGCCGCGCGTATGTCGTCCGGCGCGCACGACGCCGGCGCGGGCCGCGACAGCGCCTCGCCGGGGAAGTTGAGCGCGGGGCCGGCGGCCTGGGCGCCCCGCAGCGCCAATGCGGCGGCGTCGTACGCGGCGGCGGCCATCTCGGGCGTCCGGTACGTGCCCAGCCAGATCCTGCTGGCCTTGCCCGGCTCCCGGATCTCCGACACCCACTTGCCGCCCCTGAGCCGGATGCCCCGGTACACCGGGTGCCTCGTGTCCGCCCGCGCCCGCCTCCCCGTCAGAGCCACGCCCGCCTCCTCCCGCTCCTCCTCCATCCGTTCCGCACACAGCAATGGCGTAATTGTGTCGTGTGATGATGCTGCTCGGATCACGGCGAGGGTTTAAAAGCACATGCCAATGGCGGTGAGAAACTGGAGAAAATTTGTGGGACGCGTCTCTCTCTCTCCGGGTTGCTTCCTTGGCTAGGGATTAGCTTAGCTGGGGAGCACGAGGGAGCCAAAAAGTTCAGATGATCTTTGTACGCCGGTGGTCGAATGGCGAGCCGCCACGGCGGGGCCGTCCTAGGTTGTTAAGAATGCCATTAGTGCGTCGCCTTTACAGGTCTGTTGAGAATAGCCGGTGAGCACACGTGTTGATCCGTCAGTGTCACTCCGGTTGACTCAGGATAGTTTACTGGGTCGGAGGATCGCTGTCAGGTTGACTCGTTCTACCGGAGCCCCGACCGACGACAGTACCATGCATGATCATAATCCACCACGGGGAAGATGAAAGGGGTGAAGGGGGAGAAGATCCAAAATTCTATACACACGGGCATTTTACAGGGTTTTACGGGCTGTTTCCTAACAAATATTCTCTTCCCCCCTGATTTTCAGTGGGGGTGGGCCCCTCACTTTAATTTCATCCAATCAAAACCAGCCATGTATCCCAGTCCGTTGATCACGTAAGAGCCCGTCCGTGCGTGTAGCATTGCTCGGAGAAGATAGTAGATACACATACAGACGTGAATCTTTGGGTCTTGGTGCCGGTGCACCCGAATTGAAAAATAATATTTTTTATTTTTATTTTTCTTTTCTAATCAAGCATGAGCAGGTGTGTGAAAAGTTTAGCGAACGAATGACTTCCATGGTATTTTGGACGACAACAAAAACAAAATCGAAACTATACAAAAGTTATTATTCATCCTTTTTCTACTCACAATTTTGTTTCCTTGGCCATGGAGTCGGTCGAAGCTATTCCTTCGCGAAACTTTCACATGAGTGTAATATTTGATCATGTTTGATTCCAAAAAAAATCAGAACTTTTTGACTCTTTTTGAATTTTTGAAATCATTTTTTCCAATTCAGGTCCATTGGGACCCTTCCCATACACATACATTGTTTTTATACACGCAATTTCACCTAGAAAAACAGTGCATCCCTGAACTTGAGCCAATGATGTTGCGACCAACCATGATATTGGCGTCAAAGATCAAGAAAAGGGTTCACTGATGCATATAAGGAGGGGGGAGGGGCTTTTCTGACCTCCCGAAGATTAGACAACTCACGAGCTTGAGCTGGGGACAGCGCGGCGTTGCCACGAGTGTCGTCCATGTCGCCAGAGAGGGCTTTCCAGGACCTTGCCGAAGATGGGGACGATACAACTCGCCTCCTTAGCTGGATCGAGCGTCGCGCCTCGCTTGGAACAAGCACTACCCCGTCACTGTCGGGGGATTTTGCTGGCGGTGCCCTTCGGCGGTGAGTGATGGGAGAGAAGGAGGGAGGTGGTGACCGTTTGGTTACCGCGTGCCACACGAGTCGCGAAGGATGACACGGGGCGGCTTGACCTATCAATTGATATACTGTGTTTTAAGAAAGTTGCAAATAATATTTACAACAAATGTAATAATAATCACATAAAGCATATAGTAGTATGCATTCCTTCGTTTTATGAATTCAGGCCGGGGAATTCTGGCTGTGTTCTGACAGTAGACATGGCTACGCCTGCAGCATCCGCAAGCAGCTGATGGAGCGGTGCCCACATCATTGCATCAGCCGCCCCCGGAGGTCCACCTCCGCCGCCGATGCCGCCGCCGACCACCGCGGGCACACTCCCGAACAGGGCTCTCCACGCCCGCCTCCTCCGCTCCGGCGCCCTCGACGCCGACCCCTCAGCCGCCGCCCCGCTCGCCGCGTCGGCCGCCAACTCGTCCCTCCCCTACGCGCTCTCCCTCCTCCGAGCCCACCCCTCCACCTTCTCCTACAACACCACCATCCGCTCCCTCGCGCACGGCCCCCGCCCCCACCTCGCCGTCGCCCTCTACCGCTCCATGCTCCTCGGCCCCCTCTCCAACCCCAACAACTACACCTACCCGCCGCTCCTCGCCGCCTGCGCCCGCCTCCTCCCCGCGAGCTCATCAGCCGCGGCAGCCGCGCCGGGCACCGCCGTCCACGCCTCCCTCTTCCGCCGCGGCCTCGACTCCCGCGACCGCTTCATCGGCGCGTCACTCCTCTCCTTCTATGCGGCCGCCGGGGACCTGCCCGCCGCACGCCAGGTGTTCGACGCAAGTCCCCCCGGCCAAAGGGACCTGCCTCTCTGGAACTCGCTCCTCCACGCCCACCTCTCCCAGGGCTTCTACGCCCACGTGCTGCGCCTCTCGCGGCAGATGCCCGCCGCCGACGAGGTCACGCTGCTCGCCCTCGTCTCCGCCTGCTCGCATCTCGGCGCGCTCGACACAGGCCGCTGGGCGCATGCTTCCTATGCAAGGACCCACCGGAGCACCACCAGGAATCTGGGCACTGCTCTGCTCAACATGTACATGAGGTGCGGAGATGTCGAGAGCGCGTGGTCCGTGTTCCGCGAGACGCTCGACAAGGATGTCCGGACATGGAGTGTCATGATCGCCGGACTGGCCATCAACGGGCTCCCTCGGGGCGCGCTGGACTTGTTCGCTGAGATGAAGAACGCAGGGCTGGACCCAGATTCCATCACCATGACCGCCGTGCTGAGTGCGTGTGCCCATGCTGGCATGGTGGATGAGGGCAAGAGGTTCCTGGACTGTATGCCGGTTGAATATCGTGTACAGCCCACCATAGAGCATTATGGCTGCGTCGTCGATCTGCTTGGTCGAGCAGGGCAGCTGGAGGAGGCATTGGCTCTCATTAAGACTGTCCCGTTCAAGGCCGATGTTGTGCTATGGGGTGCTCTCTTGGTCGCCTGTAGGGTTCACAAGAATGTCGACATGGGGGAGATGGCTGCCATGGAGATACTCAAGTTGGATCCTCATCATGCCGGGGCGTGCGTGTTCTTATCTAATGTCTATGCTGATGCTGGGAAATGGGACCTTGTACAAGGGATAAGGAGCTCAATGAAAGAACATAAGATATACAAACCTCCAGGATCCAGCATTGTTGAGCTGAATGGTGTGGTCTACGAGTTCTTGTCCGGGGACCGTTCACATCCTCAGTCTGATCGAATATATGCAATGCTTGATGAGATTTGCAAGACCTTAAGCCTCAAGGGGCACAAGCCTTTAACTAAAGAAGTTACCTTTGACGTTGATGAGGAGGACAAAGAAGTTTGCATTTCGCAGCACAGCGAGAAACTCGCGCTTGCCTTGGGACTCATAAGCACGACAAGAGGGGATGTCATCCGTATAGTGAAGAACCTGAGAATCTGTGAGGATTGTCACTCTGTCATGAAGATAGTCTCAGAGGTCTACGATCGAGTCATAGTTGTCAGAGACCGAAACCGGTTCCACCACTTCAAGAACGGCTCCTGTTCCTGCTTGGACTATTGGTAGGACAAAATTGGAATGGTAAGGTTCTATAGGACATATGCAATCAATTCCATTGGCCTTTTTGTTTTAGGACTCACTGCTTTCATACAACCGGTAGCTGAAGCGATACAGACATAGAAGTAACATTTGTCCCAGTTCATGATCATAAGATTGTTTGCTTGAATTAAGTTTTTCTTTTTCTTTTCACGAATGAAATGTAGATGGCATGATCATGTACTTCAAGATGAGTGGCTGAGCTGGCCATGTAGTAGTTGCTGGTTGACATGATTTATACGTCACTGCAGGCTAATTGACCAACAAGCTGGCTAAGATTCTGGTCCCATTGCGCAAATTGTTCACCTAACGTAAGTCTTCTATTCTTCCTCTCAACATATACCCCTTCTCTTGTAGTACCTGACTGACTCAAGGGCCTCTCAACGTATACCCCTTCTCTTGTACCTGACTGACTCAAGGGTTCAACAGAAGAGAAACTCTGATGTAGATGATATGTTTACAAAAAACACATTTTCTTCAGTGGGGTCAACAACAAAAGATTACTTCATAATAGTATGCATATTTCACTTTTGTCCTCTGAGGACCTGTTGGGGAAGGCTCCGGCTCCCAACTCTGCGGACGGAGCACGTGGAGCTGCCCCGGACGCTCTAGCTCTGAGGAGCTGAATCTATGGAGTGGCTGCGCCAGAAAGGGGAGGGAAAGATACACTATTTGTTTCATACACATTTGTGCGCCAGAAACATGGTGACATGGATTATCACTGACATATATTTACATATATAATAGGAAGTTTCAGTTGATAGTGATTTTACAACAGAACTTAAGAATTTCAGTGCGAATCAAGGGGTACACATAGATCATGTCATTTATATGTGCACTGCTTCGTTAACAGAATTCATGCCATCGTGGGCCGAGATGGGAAAATCCTCGTTCTCAGAGAAGACATGGCTACGCCTTCAGCATCCGCAGGTAGTCTTCGATTATGGACATAGCTGAGGAGCGGTACCCAGAGCCGAAAAGGTTGTAGTGATTCAGGTAGTGGTATAGGAGATACAGGTCCCTCCTCTTCTCAAAGCCTGGCTGCTTTGGCATCACCTGAATAACAGTTCAGTATGTTACATTTAGTTTTTCCATCAGGACAGTAAATTGAGAGGCCCACCCGGCACAAGATGTGAGTTAAATAGGAAGAGCGAAAGACAAGCGTCCGGTCAAGCACTCAGCGAGATGTGTTGGAAAATATACAGATGAACTCAACAAGTACAGCCGGAGGTGAGGGACTTCGTTTTATGGTAGTGATACACAAATTGTACTATCTCATTTTATTATGAAATATGGTTTTATGGTATTGATACACAAATTGTACTATCTCATTTTATTATGAAACATGCAGTGGAACAAAATGAGCATCGGATACCTCGAAATAGGAGCTGTAAAAATCCCCTCCGAATCCAGCACACCATGACATCCCAAACTCTGCTTCATTGTGTCCATCTGCAGTTAAAGAGCAATCAATGACATTTCTTCAGCGATTATCTACAAGTTCTAACAAAACTGTGCAAGAAATTCAGTGATTCCAAACAAATTAACAACCATCGGTTAGTGTTTTGCCTTGATCGACACTTTTCTTATAAAAATGAATCAACATATTGCATATACAATGATTGTGATTCTGGAAATTAGGGCAAGAAATAGCGATTTTTACATACAGTAGCATGCCGGATCCAGTATTACAGGATCTCCATTAGTATCAGCGCTTATATTTCCACTCCATAGATCTCCATGAAGCAGGCATGGCTCAATAACAGCACCATCAAACAATGGATGCATTTTCTCAATCAATCGCTGACCTGCACAAGAGGAACTTACATGAAAAACTTATGAACTACTACGAACTTGCGATCAAGAGAAAAATGACTAGCACTCAGTTAATGATGTGCCCATCAAAAGAAATGGGAACATATAGGTCAAGTTCCACATTTTTCCTCCTTTCCTATGTAGTCCCTCCTTTCTTATGAGACACTTATTTTGGGACAGAGGGAGTACCTTTTTCATATATGGCTGAATCTCCGAACCGCTGTGATATCAACTTCAACTGGTATCCCAGTCTATGCTTTGAGTAGAACTCAATCCAGTCAGCAGTCCAGGTGTTGATTTGTGGAGTGCTACATCAGGAAAATTGGTGGGGTTAAAAAGAACAATATTTCAAAGCAAACATGAGTTGCAAGCCACACCACTGGAGATGGACTTCAAAGTCAAATGTCACTGAGAGACAGTCATCTACTCTTAATAAAGGGACAAGTTCAGTTTTAGAATACCAAGCACTTAATTTTACCTTCCAATAGTATTTTCAACATAGAAACCATAGCCCTTGTCAGATTTTGCAGCTTTATGCATTTCAGCCAGCTTTCTCCCTAGAGCTGACTGACAATAAGTTGTTTGTTAATGATGCATGATTTACATAAAAGCTTGCAACAAAAGGTACAAGTTACCTTTTTCTTTGAACGAAATGGGTTTCGGGACAAGGTTACCTGGTCACCCCTAGAACGACCAAAGTGAATATACTCCATGATGATAAAAGAACCACCAGTTGGTAACGAACCAACCTGTAATAAAAAGGGGCACGAAGTGAGAAAACACAGTGAAGAAGAATGGCGGTTGTAGGCAGGTGCAGGTAGTGAAAAATAAAGATAGTACACAATCTCTGTGCTAAGACAGTAACTATTGGTTGCTAGATAAGAAACAACCAATGACCTTCAGATGAATGTAACTGAAACAAGAATGTGTATACCAATCAAATATCAGAACAAAGTATCTAGTTCTGCAATGTGTATGGTGTAGTGCAGTTTCAGTCATGAACGTCAGGTATGATTATCTTGTAGTACTGTTTTATGCATCACACAACTTATAGATGCTCTTACATCTGAGTCTTCACTCACCTTGTATGGCAAAGGAACACGGATTGATTTGGTGTCATACATGGCCTTCAAGCCCAGAGCCTCCCCTTCAAACATAGCTGGACCGATGCGCCTGGCATACAACAATATGTTTCAATTCCATTGTTGCCACCAACATCACTACTTGCGCTACTCCACCACAAGATGAGTTTGAGTTCTGAAACATAAATTTGTGTCAGCACACCTGTTGGTCTTGACAAAAAAGGAGCCAGCATCGGTGTCGTAGCGCTGGGCGGCGTTGATGCAGCCGCCCCCAATGGAGCTGGTCCCTGTGATCTGGGTGGCCTTCCCCTCGGTGAGGATCCACTCCTTGATTGGGTCGTCGCCCATCGCAGCCACTGCCCAATTGCACAGAGACAGGATCAAAATGACACATAAAACATATAGTAGCATCCACAGCCACAGCCACAGACATGGCAATGCCATGAATTGGGCGTGGAAACTGAAGCTGGTACCCACATAATCGCAACTGTTGCAGGCCATGGCTGCCACAGCACCTCAAACCCTATCCAAATTTCTACGGCCAGCATTTCACATCGGGGTTGGCTATGGCTTGTCCTGCCGAGCTGCCAGGCGCACGGCGAAAACTAAGCTTCAGCGCAGGTCGTTGGGCGGCGAGGTGAACAAAAATGTTGGGTTTTGAGAGAAGTGGAGGAGGACTTGCCGACGGATAGCCTAGAGGCTGCTCGACGGGGGCGGGCGGAGCGGCGAGGCGGGGGGCGGCGACGGAGGATGGAGGAGGCGGAGGTGGAGTGTGAGGAGGTGGAGAGCAGCGCCACGCTCGCTGCCATCGTACTCGCCTTCTTCTCCGAGCACGGACGGACGCCCGGCGAAATCCTATTGGCTGCCGCCCGCCGTCGCCATCGCCGTGGCCAGGAGTGACGGGTGCTGCCGACGGCCCGGTGGGCCTAGTGAGCACGGATGGGTCACACTGTCCCAAATTGTTCTGGGCTTTTCTCAGATACAAGGTCCATTCATTCGTAGGGAATGAAGAACATGTCAAACTCGTAACTTGTTAACTGTTTACTGTTGTTGCCCTAAACAAACTGCTTACCGTTGTTTGTCTAAAAAAACTGTTGTCTGTTTTTTTTCGAGGATAAAGGGAATTTTATTCTTTTTTTTTGAACACAGAGACGCAAGCGCTCATATACACGCGCATACACTCACCCCCTATGAACGCACACACGCACACCTACCCCAAAAATAAATGTGAGCACCAGAATTTAAACCCTGATGGGCTGGGGATACCACAGTCCCTCTAACCATCCAACCACAGGTTGGTTCGCGGGAATTTTATTCTTTAGGTAATAGGATTATAATCAGCTGGCAGGAGCTCCTCAATACAGGGAGGACCTCTTTTAAGCCAAATAGCAATGCACGACTCAGCATGGCTGTAATTAGTCAAACAATGTGTTATCCTATTTTGAGACCTAGTAAGCTTTTGGGGAATAAACTCCCGACCTTCCATCAAAAACTTGATTTTCATTGCGAAGTGCCCATATGCCGACCGTGTAAGAGAATCACTAGATAAGATGGACAGGGCCTCCAAGGAATCAGACTGTACATAAACTGTTTACTGTTGCTTTGTCTGTTTAACCGTGTTCATTAGAGCATGATTCTTTTGTTTTTGCGGGGCATGTCCTAATTTTAACCGAGTTTATTAGAGCATGAGTTTAACTTTTTTACTTTGTCAGCTCACTGAAGCTAACACGTCCTAATTTCATCCCCCAAATGGCACACGGGAGAATGGTTAGGGCATCTACAGCCTGGGCAAATTTGGCTCTCAAACGCTTGTGGACGTGCCTGGTCAATGTTTGGACGTGTCAGTTTTGACTTCCTATTTGTTTGTCCACGCAACCATGTTCCTCACTTTTTTTTTCCTATATGTTCGGTTACATGCATGTGATTGGTGAAAAAGAAGAGAGAAAGAAAAGAAATATAAAGAAAAAAAATGCTTTGTGGCGGGTCAAATCATATGTGGTGAACGCATGACCACTTACAATACACTTCTCGTACTCATCTCATGCATGAAGGCAATACGAGGGGTCTCGGACAACACATAGCGGCGGAGACAGGGGGACCAGCAGGGGCCCTGGCCCCCCCTAACATCATCGATTTGGTACTAATATAGCAATGAACAGTGCAGAATTTAGAGAATAATACATGCAATAGTGTAGTTTGGCCCCTGTAATCCAAAGTTTGTGTCATTTGGCCCCCTAATCTTTAAGTCATGGCCCCGCCACTAACAACACATGCATTTAAGGAGGCTTTGAGGGGTCTGGTTGGGTCAATTTTTCCCTCTCTCTCCTGTTTGCTTAGTGATCATGCGTCCGCCCGGTCAATGTTGAGAATCCGGATGTAGATGCTCTTAGTCCACGGAAATTGGATCGTTCAATAGCCATACTCATCATTCTTCTTCTCCTTCAAATTTCATTTTGCCGAAGAGTGCTGAAACTTCATTTGGCACATTCAACTAGATACATAGCTACCCAAAAAAGAAGAAATGTTTGTTTACAACAAATAATTCATGAATCTTTCTTTTATCACTACTGCAGCACTTGAGCCAAACCCTAGACAAAGATCACCTCATTCCACATGGCTTGTTGCCTGGATCACCCTCTAGCCTTTATCATCTCCGGCATCCATCTTCTTTTCTTTTCTCGAATACGCACGAGTGTGCATATCATATATTAAAGAGGATAGGAAAGACTCCCTCCATAAGTTTGTTACAAATTAATTACAGGCGGCCAGGTGCCAACCTCCACCCCAATAACAAATCTTGGCTAACCATTCTAACAGAGCAGCAAAATGATTATATCTGCAGTTCTGTTGCAATTCCTGGCCCACCATTCTAACATATCAACATGGGTAATCTTGTTTGGATAGTTAGAAATGCAGAAATTACTCTCCAGAGTTCCATCGAAACCACACATGCCAAAAAAATGATTAATGGATTCTGGTTTCATTGCAGAAGAGACAAGTAGCATCATCTACATGTTGTCTTTTTGCAAATTATCTCTAGTCAATAGTTTGTTCTTAGCTAACATCCGGAGAAAAATCTGAATCCTTTGAGGGATATTACCAACTTGATGGTAAGAAATCCCGGGAACTAGAAATTCATTTCATACAATTGAACCTTTTCAAACTGTTTCTTTTTGAGAACCAAAAAAACTTGTGCCAAAATAATGGATGCGAAGAAGAACAAAAGGCCTTGGACACGTAATGGATCCTGAAGCACAATTTCTGCGCCCCCCCCCCCCCCCCCCGACCAAACCTCCCTAGGAGACCACAGGAATGTTGTCTGGGAGCACTCCTTTGAAATTCACAAAATTATAGAAGGATTTCACTGTATAGATACCCTTGGATTCAAAGTTCCAAACAACAATATCCTCACTATCATTCAAAATGACATCCTTAGGTAAGTTAAATAGCTCATTCCAAGCATCTAGCATATCCTGAGTAAAACATCTCCTAAACGTGATTGTGAGATTGGAAACCATCCCAAACATCACTAATAGAGACGTTGTGCACGTTAGCAATGTTATATAACTCCCAGGATTTGGTAGCTAAAGTGGTGGAGCCAGTCTAGTGGTCTTCCCAGAATCTGGTACTTGTGCCATTACCAATCTTCCAAGAGAAGCCCACTTTGGCAGGTTTGGCTGCCCGCAAAATCCCTTTCCAAAAGGGGGAAGCCCCATTATCATGGCAAGCAAAAATATTAGGGCTTTGGGTTTTGCATTTAGCATCAATAACTTGCTTCCAAATTTTACCATCATCTATGTAATATCTCTTCACCCAAGAAGCCAGCAAACATAAATTCATATCAGCTATGTCAGGGATGCCTAAGCCACCATATTGTTTCTTGAGGGTAACACTCCGGCAAGAAGCTAAGTGATATTTGTGATGACCCTCATAGTCATCCCAAAAGCAGTGAGCTAGTTGTGAATTAATCAACTTAATGGCACACTTTAGGGAATTTAATAAGACCCATCAGATAACAAGGAATACTAGCTAAACAGGATTGGACCAAAGTAAGTCTTTTCTCATAGGAGAGTAATCCGCCTCTCCACCCAGCTCCCTTTTTAATAATTTTATCAACAATATGTTGCAGATCTTTCTTTCTAAGTTTGTTGTAATGCAGGGGAGCCCCTAAATATTTAATAGGGAATTCTCCATAGTTATATCTTAGCTAGATGAGTTCACTAGTAGATAAACCACCATTAGTCCTAGTTGGTAAGGGCCTTTTGTCCCGGTTCCTGAACCGGGACTAAAGGGTCATTACTAATGCCCTAGCCCTTTAGTCCCGGTTCAGTCCAGAACCAGGACAGATGGGCCTCCACGTGGCCGGTGCGCCGAGCCCACACAGGAGGGCCTTTGGTCCCGGTTGGTGGCACCAACCGGGACCAATAGGCTGTGGTTTTTGTTTTTTTAAGGGAGGGGGTTGGGGGTTTTGGGGGGTTAATTTAGGTGTTTCATATATTGTGTTAGCTAGCTAATTAATAGAGAGAAGTGTCCTCTCTTATGTTCGTGCTTGGTCGACGCTACGTACTATACATAGAGAGGCCTTCGACACGCTAGCTAGTAAGAAAATGAAGGAAACCATTAAGTACAGAAGTTTGTCATGCATACCGAGAGAAGTGATCGATCGACCTCTCCTTCTCCGAGAGATTGGTCGAACAACAAGTTTTCGTATTATCTATCTGACGCTACTGGCTACATACATATACAATATGTAAGATCTCTTATAATCCCCTAGCAATTGAAATCAACTTCCACATGGTATTCTCCGGCTTTATTGATGACGTGGTCAAGAAAGAATCCCGCCAATTCCTCTTGAATTGTTTTCATGCGATCTTGTGGTAGGAGTTCATTCCGCATCTGCCATGTCTAATTTGAAGAAGGGGGTTAATACATATATATGAATGAAACTCAACAGAAATGATGGTGTAATAAAATGAAATTGTGAATATTATTGCTTACGCACTTCATATTGTCTTTTAGAGTAGCCCCGCTTATTTTTCAAAGTCACGTTGTAGATGAACTACTCGCACACGTAGTATCCACAGTAATTATTCCCTTGTTCCTGCCACAAGCACTTTACGAGAAATAGAGGTCAATCAAACTGATAATGAAGCATTATAAATGGCATTGATGAAAGTATAGCTATAGAATCAATGGGAGATGCGCGCAACTAGCTAGCCAGTAGTACTTACTTTCGGGTATGTATATCGCAGCTCCTTTGGCAGTCCCGGAGCTTCTGCGGTGAACTGTTTCCAAACCCTGCAAGACAAAGAAAATAATTATTATTACTTGAGATATCAGGAAATGAACAAAAATTTGCCGATGTGGTGCAATAATGATTGATTGAACTTACTTGTTGAGCATTTTAGTCATGTCCGCATAGGTTTCGGGATCTTTTCGTCTCGAGTCTAAGACAGTTACTAGTCCCCGCTCAAGCTTAATCTCCAGAAGAACATAGTGGAAGCTGCGCACGCATGCATAACTCATCAATTACATTACTATAACCTCGCTCGAGTAATAAGGGAAACCAAATATGCACACGACAGTAACACTCACTCGAAGTTGTAAGGAAAGAGTATTAAATCTTTGTTTTGATTTTTGATCAACGATTGTAGCAAGTTGGGCTCGGCCTCTTCGACATGCTTTTTAACCTGAATTTCATCTATGATATTTGTGTTAATGAACCCAATATCATACATTTCTTGTTTTCTGCACTCGACGATCTTCAATCTGCATAATATAGTGAGGATAATTAATTATAAATACATGCAATGAAAGAGCTGAGCTATATAAGAGACTTAATGACAGAAATAGTACTTACAGACAGTAGCAAAAGACCGTTAATTTATCAAGGGCCTTTTGATTGAAGAACTCGAAGAACTCCTCAAATGGAACAGGCAATAGATCAGTTCCAACGAGGTTGTGCTCCTCTATAATTCTTAGAAACAAAGTATTCGTCCCCAAGACTCTTTGTAGGTTTTCATGTACCAATTATGGAATCTTCGCATCATCGTTGTAGAGGCTTCCCGTACTCGTATCTGTGTTCGTCCACCTCCATGAAATCAAACTTTACATCATGAGGCAGGTAATCTGCAAGATTGCTATAACCGGGCACCGTCCCCGGAGCATTAGCGACGATGTCACCGCTAGACACATTGAGTGGGGGGCACAATTGATTTGCTTGTTCGCCGAGCTGGGCAATTTTTTTCGCAGCTGCTCGTTCTTTTAACCTTTGATCACTGACAGTACTTCCCGACCGCTCCGCTTCGAGATATGCCTGTTCAGTAATGCGCTCATAGTTGGTTCTCGGCGGAGACTTTGGTGGTTTCCTCAAGGCATTGATAGTGCGCTTTGCTTTCACCGGATCTACCTTCTCCTCCGGAGGTGGATGTCTCTTTGCTTTCAACCCTTTAAAGAAGTCCTCCACTTTGGTCCGCACGATCTTCGCGTTTTCCTCCTCGGTCCTCTCGTACGGTAACTTCTCTAGAGGCTTGAGAGAAGGACCGTATCTGTATTGCCTCCCGCCTCTGCTGGTTGTACTGCTAGACGCCGGAGCAGACGAAGCGGCTGCGGCGGCTGTCTTCTTTCGTGCTTGCTTACGAGGCGGAGGAGAAGGACTACGACGCGCCGGAGCAGCCGGGGCGGCGGTGGGTCTCTTCCGCCCTTGCTGGCAAGGCGGAGAAGGAGGAGGCTACTGGCTGCTCGGGCACGCCGGCGCAGGCGGAGAAGGAGGCGGAGTGCCGCCATGCACCGGAGAAGGAGGCTGAGTGCCCTGATTGTCACTCGCCGAAGGAGGAGGCGGTGGAGGAGGCGGAGTGCCCTGACTCGCCGGAGAAGGAGGAGGAGGCGTCCAGTTCGAAAGCTTGATGAACTCCTTCCGCCATAGGCATGGAGTCTTCAGAGCAGAACCCAGCCGAGTCTCCCCTTCACCGGTAGGGTGGTCAAGCTGGAGGTCCTCAAATCCCTCCGTTATTTCGTCCACCGTCACCCTAGCATATCCTTCTGGAATCGGACGACAGTGAAAAGTTGCGCCGGGTTCAGAAGGTCGAACTTGGCCGACAACCGCCTTGACTTTTAAGTTCTGCCATTGCATCATAAGGTGGCAATTTTGAGACTCCGTGATAAAATCCACGGGGTAGCTAGCAGGAGCCGTCAAGACATGCTCCGGCTGAAGCAGCTCGGTGGAAGCCACGCTGCTTCTCCGCTGAGATGGCGGGGTAGCTTCGGGGGAAGCTTCGGTAGGTCATTTGCTGCAATCTGCTTCTCGTTCCTCTAGCCCTTGTACCCTTGCGTGCAGCGCCTGCAGTTGGCTCTGCTCTAGTTTCTTCCTCCTCTCATGGCATTTGTAACCGCCTCCGTCCGGAAAACCAACCTTCCATGGAATGGAGCCTGGCGTGCCTCGTGTCCGTCCAGGGTGCTCAGGATTCCCGAGGGCCATTGTGAGCTCGTCCTTCTCCCTGTCTGGAACGAACGTCCCTTGCTGCGCTGCATCAATATAGTACCGAAGCCTCTTGACTGGTATTTTCAGTTGCTCGTCCGTCCAACGGCACTTCCCTAATACAGGGTCAAAGGTTCCGCCAGCACCGAAGAACCAAGTCTGGCAATGGTCTAGCTAGTTCATTGTCTCTGGTTCGATCCCTTTATCAAGCAGATCATTCTCAGCCTTGGCCCACTTAGGCCGGCTTTGAGGTAGCCACCTGACCCCGTGCGATGGTGAAACTTCTTCTTCGCAACATTTTGCTTGTTTGTCGCCGACATCTTCTTACTCTTTTCCGATGTCTTGTGGGCTACAAATGCAGGCCAGTGATCTCTGATCTTCTCATATTTGCCGATGAATTCTGGTGTCTCTTCTTTGTCGACAAACTTTTTCAGCTCTTTCCTCCACCTCCTGAATAGACCCGCCATCTTCTTAAGAGAAAAAGACTTGATTAATTGCTCTATAACTGGCTTCTCCGGATCCTCCTCTGGCGGTAGGGTGAAATTTGCCTTCATCTTAGTCCAAAGATCATCTTTCTGCATATCATTGACATAAGACACCTCAGGGTCTTCGTTCTTAGGCTTATACCATTGGTGGATGCTGATTGGGATCTTGTCCCTAACAAGAACCCCGCACTGAGCAGCAAATGCATTCTTTGTCCGGATGGGTTCAATCGGTTCGCCATCGCGCGCGATTGCTGTGATCTCAAATCTTTCATCCGAGCTCAACTTTTTCTTCGGGCCTTGTCTCCTTACCGAAGTTGTGCTCGATCCGGAGGGCTAGAAAAAAGAATAAAGATGAGAGTTAATTAATATGTGTACATATACCAAAACAATGAATGCATCAATTAGCTAGTCAGCACATGCTTAACTAATATATATACCTGGCCAGACTCGGTTCGGTCACCGGAGCCGTCATCACGGTCTCCTTCTTGCACCGTCATTGGGTCACCGGAGCCGTCCTCACGGTCTCCTTATTGCACCGACATTGGGTCAAAGGAGCCATCATAATCTTCACCCTGTCCTTCCAGACCATCGGTGTCGTTCAGAAACGACAAGACGACATCACTTCCTTGTGCGATTATGTCCCCCAACATCGCTTCTGTTG
The DNA here is from genome assembly GCA_963921465.1 of Triticum timopheevii. Lineage (NCBI taxonomy): Eukaryota > Viridiplantae > Streptophyta > Magnoliopsida > Poales > Poaceae > Triticum > Triticum timopheevii. The sequence goes on along the minus strand of OY997268.1, from coordinate 618,591,174 downwards.
CTTTGTCTTGGGGGGTGTCCATAGTTTCTACAAATATTTACAACATGGCAATTATTATTCAAACATGACAGATATGGATATATTAGTAGCAAACGTAGAACTAGCTAGCTAATCATAGTAAGGAATCATATTAATTAGTGGCCTCGACGCTGCTTCTCTAGGGTTTGGGGTGGCCTCAACAATGCTTCAAGGGGGTAATATCAACAATGATGAGATACATACATGGGAAAATAATGTTATCGGGGAGGGGGGTATATCGACCCCCCCCCCATGTTGAAGTTATCGGGAGGGGGTATATCGAACCCTCCTACATGTTGAAGTTATCGGGAGGGGTTTATATCGACAACGACGACATACGTACATGGGAAAATAATATTATCGAGGAGGGGGTATATCGACCCCCCCCCCCACGTGTTGAAGTTATCGGGAGGTGGTATATCGACCCCCCTCCACGTGTTGAAGTTATCGGGAGGGGTTTATATCGACAACGACGACATACGTACATGGGAAAATAATAGTAACGGGGAGGGAGTATATCGACCCCCCCCCCCCCCACGTGTTGAAGTTATCGGGAGGGGGTATATCGACCCCCCCTCGTGTTGAAGTTATCGGGAGGGGGTATATCGACCCCCCACGTGTTGAAGTTATCGGGAGTTTATATCGACACGACATACGTACATGGGAAAATAATATTATCAGGGAGGGGGTATATCGACCCCCCCCCCTCGTGTTGAAGTTATCAGGAGGGATATATGGACGATGACAGACCCGATAAAACATAAGAAAACAAAGAAGAAATAAAAAGAGGAGATGAAGAAAGGAATAGAGGAGAAGATTGAAGAAAAAAAAGAAGAAAAAAAGAGGAGAAGAAGAAAGGAATAGAGGAGAAGAAGAAAGGAATAGTTACTCTATTTTTCTTCTTCTCGTCTATTCCTTTCTTCTTCTCCTCTCCTTTTTCTTCTTTTTTTTTCTTCTTATTTATTTCTCCTCTTCTCCTCCTTTCTTCCTGTTCTTATTTTCCTTTTTCCTCTCATTCTTTTAGTATTGCTTGTTTTTTTTAAAATGCTCAAATAGAAAATTTCCAAAAAAGTAAAGGTTTTGCCTAATGCATTGTTCATATTTCATCAACATATATGCATACAAAAAAAGCATACATACATACATACATATATCCATACAAAAAAAGCATACATACTTTCCTAGTTAGCAAAAAAAGCATACATACATACAAAAAAAGCATATATATATATATATATATATATATATATATATATATATATATATATATATATATTTGCGAGGAAAGTAAAACATACACACATATATCATCAACATATATGCAAAAAAAGAGCATCACTAGCTATGGGCGGCGGTGGCAGCAGGGGGCAGGGCAGGGCGCGGGGGCTCACTATGGGCGGCGTCGGCGACGGCGAGGTCGGGGCCGGCCTGAGGCAGAGGCGGTGGCGTGTGGGGTAGGGTACGTCGTCGGGGCGACGCGGGGCGGCGACGGCGTAGGGGCGCGATGCGGGGCGGGGCCGGCCTGAGGCAGAGGCGGTGGCGCGTGGGGCAGGGGACGACGTCGGGGCGGCGACGGTGTCGGGGAGCGACGCGGGGCGGCGACGGCGTCGGGGCGGCGCGGGGTGGTGATGACGGCGTAGGGCGCGGGCGGCGACGGCGTTGGCGGGGTGTGAATCGGGCAGCCTGGCGGCGTCGTCGGCGCGGGCAACTGCAGAGATGACTGAAAAACGCTAAGTGTTTGCTTATATAGCAAAGCCATTGGTCCCGGTTCGTGGCACCAACCGGGACCAATGCCCCCTTTAGTCCCGGTTGGTGCCACCAAAGGGGACCAAAGGCCTTGCGCTGCCCCGCGGCCAAAAGTTTAGTCCCACCTCGCTAGTTGAGAGGGGCTCGAAGTGGTTTATAAGCCCCACTGCGGCTACCCTCTCGAGCTCCTCTCAAATGCAGGCTTACGGGCCTAATCTCACACTGTGCTGCCTGTGGGCCTATTGGGCCTTCTGCAGGCCTGAATCCTGGCCCAGGTTGGGTTTCTAGTCGTATTCAGGCCGTAGTGGCCCAGTAGGTGGCAGTTTTTTTTTATTTTTTTCTAGTTTTTTTGTTTTGTTTTTTGTACTATTTATTTTCTTTTGTTTTTTGCTTTATTTTTTAATTATTTTTATTTTAGGTCAGAAAAATTATAAACTTTCTGTTAGTGCCATTACTTTTCAAATTTGAATAGTTAAAATTTGAATTCTTTTAAATTTGTGTGAATCACAAGTTTGTGATTAACTTTACTATAAAATAGTTTTTTTCCAGTTTTTTTGTTTTATTTTTTGCATTATTTATTTTATTTTATTTTTTGCTTTATTTTTAAATTCTTTTTGCTTTTAGGTCAGCAAAATTATAAACTTTGTGTTAGTGCCATTACTTTTCAAATTTGAATAGTTAAAATTTGAATTCTTTGAAATTTGTGTGAATCACAAGTTTGTGATTAACTTCACTATAAAATTAATTTTTTCCCAGTTTTTTGTTTTGTTTTTTGCATTATTTATTTTCTTTTGTTTTTTTAATTATTTTTGCTTTTAGGTTAGCAATTATAAACTTTCTGTTAGTGCCATTAGTTTTAGAAAAATTATTTTGTTCTTTTGTTTTCTTTATTGCTTTATTTATTTTATTTTGTTTCTACTTACAACAAAATACTTATTGTTGCTATTTTTATTTATTTTATTAAAGTTTATTTTTAATTATTTTTTCTTTTAAGTCACAAAAATTATAAACTTTCTGTTAGTGCCATTAGTTTTCAAAGTTGAATAGTTAAAATTTGAATTCTTTGAAATTTGTGTGAATCACAAGTTTGTGATTAACTTTACTAAAAAATGAACATATATGCGCCTATAGAGAAAATTCAACCTAAATTCATAATAAATTTCTATGAATTTCAGAGAAATTCACTATGAGTTTAGGTCAAATTCCCTGTATAGGGGCATCTATTTTCACTTTGAGAGGAGCTCAACAAGGCAGAGAGGGACGGGCTTATAAACCGGTGTGAGTGCCCTTCGGTTGGCGAGGTGGGATAAACTCTGAGCGCAACAAGGACCAACCCTTTAGTCCCGGTTTGTGGCACAAACTGGGACTAATGGTCATGGTCCAGGGGCGAGGCACATTGGTCCAGGTTCGTGCATGGAACCGGGACCAAAAGGTCCAGACGAACCGGGACCAATGGCCCACGTGGCTGCCCTCTTGAGAGTGTTCTTGGTGAGAACATAGTTGACAAGGAGCGAACCGGGATTAATGGTATTCCAAGGGCCAAACCATAAGACATTATAGAATTTCAAATGAACTCTGAAAAAGTTGAAAGTTGGCATGGTATCATAATTTCACCCACATAGCATGTGCATGTACAAAACGGAAAATGGTATCATACTCGTCTGTTACAAAGTTGGCATGGTATCATCATAATAGTTGCGGGAGAAAGTCTTCACTTTTTCTTCGCTTGTGTCATTTGCTTATTGTGCCGTAACCATGAATAATCTTCATCATTTATCAGGATGCTTGGGCCAGCCTTGACTTTGAAGGGAGGAATTTCATGAAACTTTTCATAATCTTCAGACATGTCTGTCTTGCCCTCCACTCCCACGATGTCCCTTTTTCCTGAAAGAACTATGTGGCGCTTTGGCTCATTGTATGATGTATTCGCTTCCTTATCTTTTCTTTTTCTCGGTCTGGTAGACATGTCCTTCACAAAGATAACCTGTGCCACATCATTGGCTAGGACGAACGGTTCGTCAGTGTACCCAAGATTTTTCAGATCCACTGTTGTCATTCCGTACTATGGGTCTACCTGTACCCCGCCTCCTGACAGATTGACCCATTTGCACTTAAACAAAGGGACCTTAAAATCATGTCCGTAGTCAAGTTCCCATAATATGTGTCCTTTCCCCTCTCGGTTGTTGCATCAAAGCGGACACCGCTGTTTTGGTTGGTGCTATTTTGATCTTGGTCAATCGTGTAAAATGTATTCCCATTTATCTCGTTCCTTTGTAAATCAATACAGTCGAAGATGGTCCCCTGGACAACAAGTACAGCTCATCACAAATAGTGTTGTCACCTCTGAGACGTGTTTCCAACCAACTGCTGAAAGTCCTGATGTGTTCACATGTAATCCAGTCGTCACACTGCTCCGGGTGTTTGGAGCGCAGACTGCTCTTGTGTTCATCGACATACGGGGTCACCAAGGTAGAGTTCTGTAGAACTGTGTAGTGTGCTTGAGACCAAGAATATCCGTCCCTGCATATTATTGAGTCCCTTCCAAACGTGCCTTTTCCAGTCAGTCTCCCCTCATACCATGATTTAGGGAGACATATCTTCTTAAGGCCAGGAATGAAGTCAACACAAAACCCGATGACATCCTCTGTTTGATGGCCCATGGAGATGCTTCCTTCTGGCCTAGCGCGGTTACGGACATATTTCTTTAGGACTCCCATGAACCTCTCAAAGGGGAACATATTGTGTAGAAATACGGGCCCCAGAATGACAATCTCATCGACTAGATGAACTAGGACGTGCGTCATGATATTGAAGAAGGATGGTGGGAACACCAGCTCGAAACTGACAAGACATTGCGCCACATCACTCCTTAGCCTTGGTACGATTTCTGGATCGATCACCTTTTGAGAGATTGCATTGAGAAATGCACATAGCTTCACAATGGCTAATCGAACGTTTTCCGGTAAAAGCCCCCTCAATGCAACCAGAAGCAGTTGCATCATAATCACGTGGGAGTCATGAGACTTTAGGTTCTAGAACTTTTTCTTTGGCATATTTATTATTCCCTTTATATTCGACGAGAAGCCAGCCAGGACCTTCATACTGAGCAGGCACTCAAAGAAGATTTCTTTCTCTTCTTTCGTAATAGCATAGCTGGCAGGACCTTCATACTGCTTCGGAGGCATGCCGTCTTTTTCGTGCAAATGTTGCAGGTCCTCCCGTGCCTCAGGTGTATCTTTTGTCTTTCCATACACGCCCAAGAAGCCTAGATGGTTCACGCAAAGGTTCTTCATCACGTGCATCATGTCGATTGAAGAGCAGACCTCTAGGTCTTTCCAGTAGGGTAGGTCCCAAAATATAGATTTCTTCTTCCACATGGGTGCGTGTCCCTCAGCATCATTCGGAACAGCTAGTGCGCCGGGACCCTTTCCAAAGATTACGTGTAAATCATTGACCATAGCAAGTACGTGATCACCGGTACGCATGGAGGGTTTCTTCCGGTGATCTGCCTCACCTTTGAAATGCTTGCCTTTCTTTCGACATTGATGGTTGGTCGGAAGAAATGTACGATGGCCCAGGTACACATTCTTCCTGCAGCTTTCCAGGTGTATACTATCGGTGTCAAGTAAACAGTGCGTGCATGCGTGGTATCCCTTGTTTGTCTGTCCTGAAAGGTTACTGAGAGCGGGCCAATCGTTGATGGTCTCGAACAGCAATGCCTTTAGGTCAAATTCCTCCTGTTTGTGCTCATCCCACGTACGTACACCGTTTCCATTCCACATCTGTAAAAGTTCTTCAACTAATGGCCTTAGGTACACGTCAATGTCGTTGCCGGGTTGCTTAGGGCCTTGGATGAGAACTGGCATCATAATGAACTTCCGCTTCATGCACATTCAAGGAGGAAGGTTATACATACATAGAGTCACGGGCCAGGTGCTGTGATTGATGCTCTGCTCCCCGAAAGGACTAATGCCATCCGCGCTTAAAGCAAACCATACGTTCCTTGGGTCACTTGCAATTTGCAAACTCATCCAAGTACTTTCTCTCGATTTTTCTCCACTGCGACACGTCAGTGGGTGCTCTCAACTTCCCGTCTTTCTTACGGTCCTCACTGTGCCATCGCATCAACTTGGCATGCTCTCCGTTTCTGAACAGACGTTTCAACCGTGGTATTATAGGAGCATACCACATCACCTTCGCAGGAACTAGTAGAAAAAGGACCTAATATGAGACACATTAGTGCCGGTTTGATTCTGAGCCGGCACTAATGTGTCCTTTAGTGCCGGTTCCAATGGCTAGCCGGCCATTCTCATTAGTACTGGTTTGTGGCGAACCTTTAGCACCGGTTCGTGCCATAAACCGGTACTAAAGAGAGTGGTGGCAAGGTGTTGTCAGTCTGGGGCCCCTCCAGCACCTTTAGTACCGATTCGTGACACGAACCGGTACTAAAGGTCAACGTACATAAACCCTTCGTCCAGCCGAGCCACTCTGTTCTTCCCCTTTCCCCTCACTTCCTCTGTTCTTCCCCTCTCTTCCTCGAGCTCCTCACAAATTTTGCCCAAAATTTGTCAAGATTTGAAGGCCCCCATCCATTCAAATGATCACAAAGGTTAGCAAATTTGTCCTTTCAACTCTCATTGCTAGATTAGCTCTTGCAATGGGAGGAATTATATTTGCTAGTATTTGATTTATATGCAATTTGAGGTCAAAAATAGCACTTAGTTTGCATATGTAGGTGTGGTTTACTTAGTGCCTTCTAAATCTCCGTCGTAACCACCGTCGATCGCTCGCACCGTCCCGTCGTCGGCACCACTTGTGGACCGGCTCTTGATCATGAATGTTTTACATTACCAAATTGATGTTTGTGTGATTTGGATATATAGTTACTCGTATAATTATCTTACTCGTACGCTGTTTGTTATACATAGTGCCATGGTTTTGATATCCGTCCCCGTCGGCCCTCGTCCTTGTTATGATTCGGATGTGGTATATTCTCTTTTAAAACTAGTTGTTGCATTTCGTGTTTATGACAAATTATGCCCATCAAGTTGACATAGATATTTTTATCTAGGAGGTATGTGAACCGGAAATTCCAACTGACCCTATTGTCGAGAGGTTAAATTTAGTTGAAAGAGAAAACGAGTATTTGAAAGAAAAATTGAAAAGAATTGAGGGGGAGAAGATGGACTTGGAGTTGCATGTTGCCGATGTCGTCGATGATCACAAGATCAAGATGGAGAAAATGAGGTTGAAGATAGAAAGATTAGAAAATATGCCATTGATAGTGTGGCTTGGTATCATTATGTTGTTGGATCAATTGTTACCTTAGTTGCGATCTTCATCGCATTTGTTGTTGCATTTAAATTCTTTATCTAGAGAGTTATTTGTATGTTGCATTTAATTAAGTGTTGTATATGAAATTTATGTATGAGCTTTATGTATGAACTTGTATTAATTTGGTCTATTCGGTGTTGTGTAATGAAGATGAGCCGACAATGGATGTATGATGACCAATGCTCTCTCGAGTTCATTAATGGCGTGCATACTTTTCTGCGGGCCGCTAAGGCAAACAAGCGGGTGGATGGTTTTATGCCTTGTCCATGTGCTGGCTGTAAGAATGGTCACAGTTACTCTACGTCAAAAACCATTCACGTCCACCTATTTAAGTCCGGTTTCATGCCCCACTATAATGTTTGGGCCAAGCACGGAGAAATAGGGGTTATGATGGAAGACAATGAAGAAGAAGAGGACGACGACGGCTATCCTGGCCATGGGTTCCCTGAATACGATGATACAACAATGGGGGAAGAAGTTGAGCCGGCAATGCGGGAAGAAGCTGAAGAGGAGGCATTAGATGAGCCCACTGATGATCTAGGTCGGGCCATTGCTGATGCAAAGAGAAACTACGCAAGTGATCTAGAGAGGACGAAGTTGCAGCGCATGTTAGAGGATCACAAGAAATTGTTGTACCCGAATTGCGAAGCTGACAAAAAAAAGTTGGGCACCACACTTGAATTGCTGCAATGGAAGGCAGAGAATGGTGTATCTGACAAGGGATTTGGAAAGTTGCTGGTAATGATAAAGAATATGCTTCCAAAGGATAACGAATTGCCCGAGAGTACGTATGAAGCAAAGAAGGCTGTCTGCCCTCTAGGGTTAGAGGTGCAAAAGATACATGCATGCCCTAATGACTGCATCCTCTACTACGGTGAGTACGAGGATTTGAACGCTTGTCCGGTATGCGGTGCGTTGCGTTATAAGATTAGTCGCGATGACCCTGGTGATATCGAGGGCGAGCGCCCCAGGAAGAAGATTCCTGCCAAGGTGATGTGGTATGCTCCTATAATACCATGGTTGAAACGTTTGTTCCAAAACAAAGAGCATGCGAAGGCGATGCGGTGGCACACAGAAGACCGTAAGAAAGACGGAAAGTTGAGAGTACCCGCTGATGGTTCGCAGTGGAGAAAAATCAAGAGAAAGTACTGGGAGGAGTTTGCAGGTGACCCAAGGAACGTATGGTTTGGTCTAAGCACAGATGGTATTAATCCTTTTGGGGAGCAAAGCAGCAACCATAGCACGTGGCCTGTGACTCTATGTTTGTATAACATTCCTTCTTGGTTGTGCATGAAGCGGAAGTTCATTATGATGCCAGTGCTCATCCAAGGCCCTAAGCAACCCGGCAACGACATTGATGTGTACCTAAGGCCATTAGTTGAAGAACTATTACAGCTGTGGAATGGAACAGGTGTACGTGCGTGGGATGAGCACGGACAGGAAGAATTTGACCTAAAGGCGTTGCTGTTCGTGACCATCAATGATTGGCCTGCTCTCAGTAACCTTTCAGGAGAGACAAACAAGGGATACCGCGGATGCACGCACTGTTTGGATGATACTAACAGTATATATTTGGATAGTTATAGGAAGAATGTGTACCTGGGACATCATCGATTTCTTCCGACAAGGCATCCCGTAAGAAAGAAAGGCAAGCATTTCAAAGGTGAGGCGGATCACCGGACGAAGCCTCGCCACCGTACTGGTGCTGATGTACATGATATGGTCAAGGATTTGAAGGTAATGTTTGGAAAGGGTCCTGGTGGACAACCTGTTCCAAAGGACACTGACGGACGCGCACCCATGTGGAAGAAGAAATCTATATTTTGGGACCTGCCATATTGGAAAGACTTAGAGGTCCGCTCCGCAATCGACGTGATGCACGTGACGAAGAATCTTTGCGTGACCCTGCTTGGCTTTTTGGGCATGTATGGGAAGACAAAACATACACCAGAGGCATAGGAGGACCAGCAACGTATGCACGGAAAAGACGACATACATCAGGGTCAGGCCAGCTACGCTCTTACCAAAGAAGAGAAGGAAATCTTCTTCGAATGCCTGCTCAGCATGAAGGTACCGTCTGGCTTCTCGTCGAATATAAAGGGAATAATAAATATGGCAGAGAAAAAGTTCCAGAACCTAAAGTCTCATGACTGCCACGTGATTATGATGCAACTCCTTCCGGTTGCATTGAGGGGGCTTCTACCGGAAAACGTTCGATTAGCCATTGTGAAGCTATGTGCATTCCTCAATGCAATCTCTCAGAAGGTAATTGATCCAGAAATCATAACAAGGTTACAGAATGATTTGGTGCAATGTCTTGTCAGTTTCGAGTTGGTGTTCCCACCATCCTTCTTCAACATCATGACGCATGTCCTAGTTCACCTTTGCGAAGAGATTAACATTTTGAGTCCTGTATTTCTACACAATATGTTCCCCTTTGAAAGGTTCATGGGAGTCTTGAAGAAATATGTTCATAACCGTGCGAGGCCAGAAGGAAGCATCTCGAAGGGCCATGAAAATGAGGATGTCATTGAGTTTTGTATTGACTTTATTCCTGACCTTAAGCCGATTGGTGTTCCTGAATCGCGGCATAAGGGCAGACTGGAAGGAAAAGGCATGCTAGGAGGGCATCAAATAATATGTATGGACGGGCATTCTCTCAATGAAGCACACTACATAGTTCTACAGAATTCCACCTTGGTGGCTCCGTATATGGAGGAACACAAGAATTTTCTACAGTCCAAACACCCGGAGAAGTCTGACGACTGGATTACACGCGAACAAACGAGGACTTTCGCCGGTTGGTTGCAGAAACGTGCCCTGAATGATGGCGATATTCAAAATGACCTGTACTCGCTGTCCCAGTTACCATCTTCGAATATAATGACTTTCAAAGGGTACCAGATAAATGGGAATACATTTTACACGATCGTCCAAGATAAGAAGAGCACCAACCAAAACAGTGGTGTCCGCTTTGATGCAACAACCAACACGGGAAAGGAAACATATTATGGTTACATAGAGGACATATGGGAACTTAACTATGGATCAGGTGATTTGAAGGTCCCTTTGTTTCGGTGCAAATGGGTCAATATGACACGAGGCGGGGTAACGGAATACCCGCAGTACGGAATGACAACAGTGGATCTCAACAATCTTGCGTATGCAGACGGACCATTCGTCCTAGCCAATGATGTGGCGCAGGTTTTTTATGTGAAAGACATGTCTACCAGGCTGGGAAAAAGAAAAGATAAGGAAGTGAATGGATCATACGACGAGCCAAAGCGCCACATAGTTCTTTCAGGAAAAAGAAACATCATGGGAGTGGATGACAAGACAGACATGTCAGAAGATTATGAAAAGTTTGATGAAATTGCTCCATTCACAGTGAATGTTGACCCGAGCATCCAGTTAAATGATGAAGATTTTACATGGCTACGGCGCAAAGGGACACACGCGAAGAAAAAGTTTCACACCCAAAGATCTGAGATGTGATCAGCTTCACTATCATCACTTTCTTCTGTGTTTCACACCCAGGAGGGAATGTCTATAATAGTTAGGGTAGTTATGTGTTTTGGCATTTGAAACGCGAAGAAATTTTATGTGCAAACAAATTCTTTTCATTCATTTACTGATTTTTTCCAGCTAAATGACCCTGGAATTGAAAAGCATTTCAAATGAACTCAGAAAAGGTTGAAAGTTGGCATGGTATCATAATTTCATACAAATAGCAAGTGCAAAAAAGTACAGACGGTTACGGCAAAAACTGGATACACTTCGTGTACAAAATGGACAATCTCTTTCAAAGTATCAGGGTTTCCGACGAAAACTAAACTGTTACAAAGGCATTTCATTTTTAAATAACCTAAGCATTACCAAATTGAATATAATGATAAAACACACTAATATTAAACATAAGAAAAAAGAATCACCGAAAAAACTTTTTTCAAAGTTAAATTATTCACAAACTAGTGATTCACACAAATTTCAAATAATTCAAAATTTAAACTATTCAAATTTGAAAACTACCGGCACTAACAGAAAGTTTGTAATTTTTTGTACCTAAAGCAAAAATATTCACAAAGAAACTCTAAAGACAGCAAAAAACAACTCAAAAATAAATAAAGCAAAAAAAATTAAGAAAATAAAAAAGCCCGCCTACTGGGCCAAAGCGGCCTGCATACGACTAGGAACACAACCTTTAGTTGGCCCAGGATGCATGCCCACAAAGGCCTAGTAGGCCCACTAGGCAAAAGAGGACAGGTAGGCCCAGTAGGCCTGCTTAGGAGAGGAGCTCGAGAGAGCTACCGCACTGGGGCTTATAAACCAGTGCGGTAGCCCCTCGGCTAGCGAGGTGGGACTAAACTTGCGCACCGCCTGGAGCCAGCACACCCCCTTTAGTACCGGGTCGTGGCTCCAACCAGTACTAAAGACCCCCCTTTAGTACCGGTTGGAGCCACAACCCAGTACTAAAGGGGGTGCGCTTCCCGCCGCTTGGCTTGGCCAAAACAGACCTTTAGTACCGGTTGGTGGCTCCAACCGGTACTAAAGGTCCATCATATATATACAACACTTGAAAAAAATTCAGTTTCCCTCTGTTTCCTCCCTCTGTTTCCTCCCTCCGTCGCGCCGCCCTGCCCCGATCGATGCCGTCCCCATCGACGTCACCGCCCCCGCCCCTCGTCTTCGACCCCGGCCATCTCCGCCCCTCGTCGTCGCCCCCGTCGACGTCGCCGCCCCGGCCGTCCCCGTCCCCGTCGTCCCCGTCGTCCCCGTCCCCATCGTCCCCGTTGTCGCGCCCCGGCCGCCCCGTCGCCGCGCCCCGCCCCGCCCCGGCCCATCGCCCCGGCCGCCCCGCCCCGTCGTCGTCCCGCCGGTGAACTCGCCCTGGCCGCCATGTCCACACACACACACACACACTACACACACACACACACACACTACACACACACACACAAACAAACACGCACACACACACACACACTCTACACACACATTAGTTTGTTTGTTATAATTTTTTTCTGTTTTTTAGTTATAGAAATGTTAGAAATTATTCTGTTTTTAGTTATATAAATATTAGAAATGTTAGTTATATAGAAATGTTATAAATGTTTTCTGTTTTTTAGTTATAGAAATATTTATAGAAATGTTAGCAATTTTTCTGTTTTTTAGTTATATAAATATTAGAATTGTTATAGAAATGTTAGTTATATAATCAGGAAATTTTAGAATTAGTTTTAGTTAGATGAATTAGATTAATGTCAAATTGTTAGAATTTGCATATATATAGAATTTTAGTTATCACAATCCAATCATTTAAAAAATGTTACTTTTTGCAGGCATATAGTATTTGTTCTCGATGATATGCCCGGCCCGCATCCTCGCCGTCGACCCGTTCGCGATGACGTCCTGCTTCAGAGGACCCATGTCCGGGACTGGGCTCCGCCGGGCTGGCACTGGGAGGTGCTACCTGGAGGGGTGCGCCGCTTGGTGAGGAACCCGACCTTGGGTCCCGCCGTCGACCCTGATCTTCTTTGGTGGCGTTCGCGTGGGCCACATTCGGTGCAGAGGCAGCCGGCCCCGCCGGAGGTGGTGTGTCGCCGTGTCAGGGAGGAAGATGAGCACGTCCATCGCACATGGCTGCTATGGACGACGTCAGGTTCTCCACTACTTGGCGGGTTCTTTGGGCAGATGACCGGAGATATGATCCTGTGATGGTTCCTTCTCTTTGGGTGTGCACCGCCCGCGCCCCAGGAACCGCGAGTGGTGCCCTAGATTCTTCTGTATTACTCGATCTTTATTAGGTACCTAGCCAGTGATGTATTCGATATATAATATTCGAGACGATGTATTCAAGATTATATATATTAAGACGATGATGTATTCGAGATTATATATTCGAGACGATGTATTCGAGATTCAGTTTTTCCTTATTGATTAATTGCATCCATGCATTGTAATTTGAATACTAAATTGTTTTATATTTCTTCTGTATTAATTAGTAAAGTAAAAGCTATGGCGGACAATACCGGCAGAGAGAGAGAAGAGGAATTGTTCGACATCATACACAGCCCTCACAGGCTAGATGATCTGAATGAAGATGACGGCTCCCAATATCTGAACAATACCAGAGAGGGTGATGAAAAGATATTCGATCTCGACGACCGAGCTGATGAAGTCATGAACTATGATTATGATGACACAGACAATGTTTGTGATGACACAGACAATGATGATCTTCAAATAACAAAGACTACCGGCGAGGTATATTTATATAAGCATGCATCATGGTGATCATCACATGTTTTTTTATTGAATATATATTAACGAATCGATCTTTCTTCTTTCAGCCCTCCGGATCGAGCTAATCTGTTTCTACAGACAGCAAGACAAAGTGAGGCCCGGGCAGATTGTTGAAGGATGGTGTAAAGTACCACATCGAATCCACCAAACTTAGTGGCGAACCCCTCATGCCTAAGAATGTTGCGGACAAGTGGACTCGTCAGTGGGGAGTTCTTGTGAAGGACAAACTCCCGATCTCCATTCAAGAATGGAAAGAGCCAAAGACTAAATGTCTAGGTGTTACTTGGGTCGACAACAGAGCCAAAAAAGACCTGGTGAAATCTCTGATGGAACATTTCACCCTACCAGATCATTTCACTGAAGTTGATGTAGAGAAAGTCAAGGACGCTGCTCTTAAGAAGATGGCAATTGCATTCAACACCCACAAGAAAACTGTATGGTGTTGGGTTTCGTAGTAATTTCAAAAAATTTCCTACGCACACGCAAGATCATGGTGATGGTATAGCAACGAGAGGGGAGAGTGTATGTCCACGTACCCTCGTAGACCATAAGCGGAAGCATTATGACAACACAGTTGATGTAGTCGTACGTCTTCACGATCCGACCGATCCAAGCTCCGAACGTACGGGGCCTCCGAGTTCAGCACACGTTCAGCTCGATGACGATCTCCGGCCTCTGATCCAGCCGAGCTCCGGAGATGAGTTCCGTCAGCACGACGGCGTGGTGACGATGTTGATGTTCTACCGGTGCAGGGCTTCGCCTAAGCTTCGCGACGATATGACCGAGGTGGAATATGGTGGAAGGGGGCACCGCACACGGCTAAGGAATGATCCGTAGATCAACTTGTGTGTCTACGGGGTGCCCCCCCCCCGCCCCCGTATATAAAGGAGCAAGGGGGGAGGCCGGCCGGCCCTTGGGGCGCACCAAGGAGGGGGGAGTCCTCCTCCTAGTGGGAGTAGGACTCCCCTTTCCTAGTCCAACTAGGAAGGAGGAAGGGGGAAGGAAGGAGGGGGAGAGGGAGAGGGAAAGAGGGGCCGCGCCCCCTTCCCCTAGTCCAATTCGGACTCCCCAAGGGAGGGGGCACGCCACCTCCTGGGCTGCTGCCCTCTCTCTGTTGGAAATATGCCCTAGAGGCAATAATAAAAGTATTATTATTATATTTCCTTGTTCATGATAATTGTCTTTTATTCATGCTATAACTGTATTATCCGGAAATCGTAATACACGTGTGAATACATAGACCACAATCTGTCCCTGGTGAGCCTCTAGTTGACTAGCTCGTTGTGATCAACAAATAGTCATGGTTTCCTGGCTATGGACATTGGATGTCGTTGATAATGGGATCACATCATTAGGAGAATGATGTGATGGACAAGACCCAATCCTAAGCCTAGCACAAAGATCATGTAGTTCGTATGCTAAAGCTTTTCTAATGTCAAGTATCTTTTCCTTAGACCATGAGATTGTGCAACTCCCGGATACCGTAGGAATGCTTTGGGTGTACCAAACGTCACAACGTAACTGGGTGGCTATAAAGGTGCATTACAGGTATCTCCGAAAGTGTCTGTTGGGTTGGCACGAATCGAGACTGGGATTTGTCACTCCGTGTAAACGGAGAGGTATCTCTGGGCCCACTCGGTAGGACATCATCATAATGTGCACAATGTGATCAAGGAGTTGATCACAGGATGATGTGTTACAGAACGAGTAAAGAGACTTGCTGGTAACGAGATTGAACAAGGTATCGGGATACCGACGATCGAATCTCGGGCAAGTATCGTACCGATAGACAAAGGGAATTGTATACGGGATTGATTAAGTCCTTGACATCGTGGTTCATCTGATGAGATCATCGTGGAACATGTGGGAGACAACATGGGTATCCAGATCCCGCTGTTGGTTATTGACCGGAGAGTCATCTCGGTCATGTCTGCATGTCTCCCGAACCCGTAGGGTCTACACACTTAAGGTTCGGTGACGCTAGGGTTATAGAGATATTAGTATGCGGTAACCCGAAAGTTGTTTGGAGTCCCGGATGAGATCCCGGACATCACGAGGAGTTCCGGAATGGTCCGGAGGTAAAGAATTATATATAGGAAGTGCTATTTCGGCCATCGGGACAAGTTTCGGGGTCATCGGTATTGTACCGGGACCACCGGAAGGGTCCCGGGGGTCCACCGGGTGGGGCCACCTGCCCCGGGGGGCCACATGGGCTGTAGGGGGTGCGCCTTGGCCTACATGGGCCAAGGGCACCAGCCCCAAGAGGCCCATGCGCCAAGAGAAGAGAAAAAGGGGAGAGTCCTAAAGGGGGAAGGCACCTCCGAGGTGCCTTGGGGAGGATGGACTCCTCCCCCCCTTGGCCGCACCCTTTCCTTGGAGGAAGGGGCAAGGGCTGCGCCTCCCCCCTCTCCCTTGGCCCTATATATAGTGGGGAAAAGGAGGAGCAACCATACCTAAGGCCTGGCGCCTCCCTCTCCCTCCCGTGACACATCTCCCTCCTCCCGCAGCGCTTAGCGAAGCCCTGTTGGAATCCCGCTACTTCCACCACGCCGTCGTGCTGCTGGATCTCCATCAACCTCTCCCTCCTCCTTGCTGGATCAAGGCATGGGAGACGTCTCCGTTCTGTACGTGTGTTGAACGCGGAGGTGCCGTCCGTTCGGCGCTAGGATCATCGGTGATTTGAATCACGACGAGTACGACTCCTTCAACCCCGTTCTCTTGAACGCTTCCGCTTAGTGATCTACAAGGGTATGTAGATGCACTCTCCTTACCCTCGTTGCTGGTTTCTCCATAGATAGATCTTGGTGACATGTAGGAAAATTTTGAATTTCTGCTACGTTACCCAACAGTGGCATCATGAGCTAGGTCTATGTGTAGTTTCTATGCACGAGTAGAACACAAAGTAGTTGTGGGCGTTGATTTTGTTCAATATGCTTGCCGTTACTAGTCTTATCTTGATTCGGCGGCATCGTGGGATGAAGCGGCCCAGACCAACCTTACACGTACTCTTACGTAAGACCGGTTCCACTGACAAACATGCACCAGTTGCATAAGGTGGCTGGCGGGTGTCTGTCTCTCCCACTTTAGTCGGATCGGATTCGATGAAAAGGGTCCTTATGAAGGGTAAATAGCAATTGGCATATCACGTTGTGGTCTTTGCGTAGGTAAGAAACGTTCTTGCTAGTAACCCATAGCAGCCACGTAAAACATGCAAACAACAATTAGAGGACGTCTAACTTGTTTTTGCAGGGTATGCTATGTGATGTGATATGGCCAAGAAGAATGTGATGAATGATATGTGATGTATGAGATTGATCATGTTCTTGTAATAGGAATGACGACTTGCATGTCGATGAGTATGACAACCGGCAGGAGCCACAGGAGTTGTCTTAATTTATTGTATGACCTGTGTGTCATTAAACAACGCCATGTAATTACTTTACTTTATTGCTAACCGGTAGCCATAGTAGTAGAAGTAATAGTTGGCGAGACAACTTCATGAAGACACGATGATGGAGATCATGATGATGGAGATCATGGTGTCATGCCGGTGACGATGATGATCATGGAGCCCCGAAGATGGAGATCAAAAGGAGCAAAATGATATTGGCCATATCATGTCACTATTTGATTGCATGTGATGTTTATCATGTTTATGCATCTTGTTTACTTAGAACGACGGTAGTAAATAAGATGATCCCTTACAATAATTTCAAGAAGTGTTCTCCCCTAACTGTGCACCGTTGCTACAGTTCGTCGTTTCGAAGCACCACGTGATGATCGGGTGTGATAGATCCTTACGTTCACATACAACGGGTGTAAGACAGATTTACACATGCAATACACTTAGGGTTAACTTGACGAGCCTAGCATGTACAGACATGGCCTCGGAACACGGAGACCGAAAGGTCGAGCATGAGTCGTATAGTAGATACGATCAACATGAAGATGTGCACCGATGATGAGTAGTCCGTCTCACGTGATGATCGGACACGGCCTAGTTTGACTCGGATCATGTGATCACTTAGATGACCAGAGGGATGTCTATCTGAGTGGGAGTTCATAAGATGAACTTAATTATCCGGAACATAGTCAAAAGGATTTTGCAAATTATGTCATAGCTCACGCTATAGTTCTACTGTTTAGATATGTTCCTAGAGAAAAAATAGTTGAAAGTTTATAGTAGCAATTATGCGGACTAGGTCCGTAAACTGAGGATTGTCCTCATTGCTTCATAGAAGGCTTATGTCCTTAATGCACCGCTCAGTGTGCTGAACCTCGAACGTTGTATGTGGATGTTGCGAACATCTGACATACACATTTTGATAACTACGTGATAGTTCAGTTAAACGGTTTGGAATTGAGGCACCAAAGACATTTTTGAAACGTCGCGAAACATATGAGATGTTTTGAGGGCTGAAATTGGGATTTCTGGCTCGTGCCCACGTCAAGAGGTATAAGACCTCCGACGATTTTCTTAACCTACAAACTAAGGGAGAAAAGCTCAATTGTTGAGCCTGTGCTCAGATTGTCTGAGTACAACAATCATTTGAATCGAGTGGGAGTTGATCTTCCAGATGAGATAGTGATGTTTCTCCGAAAGTCATTGCCACCAAGCTGCTAGAGCTTCGTGATGAACTATAACATATCAAGGATAGAGATGATAATCCTTGAGGTATTCGTGTTGTTTGACATCGCGAAAGTAGAAATCAAGAAGGAGCATCAATTGTTGATGGTTGGTGAAACCACTAGTTTCAAGAAGGGCAAGGGCAAGAAGGGACACTTCATGAAACGGCAAATCAGTTGCTGCTCCAGTGAAGAAACCCAAGGTTGAACCCAAACCCGAGACTAAGTGCTTCTGTAATAAAGGGGACAACCATTGGAGCAGAATTACCCTAGATACTTGGTAGATGAGAAGGCTGGCAAAGTCAATAGAAGTATATTGGATATACATTATGTTAATGTGTAGTTTACTAGTACTCCTAGTAGCACCAGGGTATTAAGATACCGGTTCAGTTGCTAAGTGTTAGTAACTCGAAATAAAAGAGCTACAGAATAAACGGAGACTAGCTAAAGGTGAGCTGACGATATATGTTGGAAGTGTTTCCAAGTTTAATGTGATCAAACATCGCACGCTCCCTCTACCATCAAGATTAGTATTAAACCTGAATAATTGTCATTTGGTGTTTGCGTTAAACATGGACATAATTGGATTATGTCTATCGCAATACGGTTATTCATTTAAGGAGAATAATGGTTACTCTGTTTATTTGAATAATACCTTCAATGGTCTTGCACCTAAAATGAATGGTTTATTGAATCTCGATCGTAGTGATACACATATTCATGCCAAAAGATAAGTAATGATAGTACCACCTACTTGTGGCACTACCACGTAAGTCATATTGGTGTAAACGCATGAAGAAGCTCCATGTTGATGGATCTTTGGGCTCACTCGTTTTTGAAAAGTTTGAGACATGCGAACCATGTCTATTGGTGTATATGCATGAAGAAACTCCATGCAAATGGACCGTTTGGACTCACTTGATCTTGAATCACTTGAGACATGCAAATCATACCACATGGGCAAGATGACTGAAAGCCTCGTTTTAGTAAGACGGAACAAGATAGCAACTCGTTGGAAGTAACACATTTTGATGTGTGCAGTCCAATGAGTGCTGAGGCGTATAGTGGATATCGTTATGTTCTTCACAGATGATTTGAGTAGATGTTGAGTATATTTACTTGATGAATCACGAGTCTGAATTATTGAAAGGTTCAAGTAATTTCAGGGTGAAGTTGAAAGATCGTCATGACAAGAGGATAAAATATCTATGATATGATCATAGAGATGAATATCTGAATTACGAGTTTGGCACAGAATTAAGACATTGTGGAAATCGTTTCACAACTAATACAGCCTGGAACACCATAGTGTGATGGTGTGTCCGTACATCATAACTGCACCCTATTGGATATGATGCATACCATGATGTCTCTTATCGAATTACCACGATAGTTTATGGGTTAGGCATTAGAGACAACCGCACTCACTTTAATAGGGTACCACATAATTCCGTTGAGACGACACCATTTGGAGAAACCTAAGTTGTTGTTTCTTAAAGGTTTGGGGCTGCGACGCTTATGTGAAAGAGTTTCAGGTTGATAAGCTCGAACCCAAAGCGGATAAAATGCATCTTCATAGGACACCCAAAAACAGTTGGGTATACCTCCTAATTCAGATCCGAAAGCAATAGGGATTGTTTCTTGAATCGGGTCCTTTCTCGAGGAAAAGTTTGTCTCGGAATGTTGAGTGGGAGGATGGCGGAGACTTGATGAGGTTACTGAACCGCCAATTCAACTAGTGTGTAGCAGGGCACAGGAAGTTGTTCCTGTGGCACCTACACCAATTGAAGTGGAAGCTTATGATAGTGATCATGAAGCTTCAGATCAAGTCATTGCCGAACCTCGTAGAGTGACAAGGATGTGTACTGCTTCAGAGTGGTACAGTAATCCTGTCTTGAAGGTCATGTTGCTAGACAACAATGAACCTACGAGCTATGGAGAAGCGATGGTGGGCCCAAATTCCGACAAATGGTTAGAAGCCATGAAATCCGAGATAGGATCCATGTTTCAGAACAAAGTGTAGACTTTGGCAGAACAGCTCGATGGTCGTAAGGCTGTTGAGTGCAGATGGATTTTAAAAGGAAGACGGACAATGATGGTAAGTATCACCATTAAGAAAGCTCGACTTGTCGTTAAGATGTTTTTCGACAAGTTCAAGGAGTTGACTATGATGAGACTTTCTCACTCGTAGCGATGCTAAGAGTCTGTTGGAATTATATTAGCAATTACTGCATCATTTATGAAATCTTGCAGATAGGATGTAAAAACATTGTTTCCTCGATGATTTTTCTTGAGGAAAGGTTGTATGTGATACAACCGGAAGGTTTTGTCAATCCTGAAAGATGCTAATAAGTATGCAAAGCTCCAGTTATCCTTCTGAGGACTGGAGTAAGCATCTCGGAGTTGGAATGTATGCTTTGATGAGATGATCAAAGATTTTGGGTGTATACAAAGTTTATGAGAAACTTGTATTTCCAAAGAAGTGAGTGGGAGCACTATAGAATTTCTGATGAGTATATGTTGTTGACATATTGTTGATCAGAAATGACGTAGAATTTCTGGAAAGCATATAGGGTTATTTGGAAAGTGTTTTTCAATGGAAAGCCTGGATTAAGTTACTTGAGCATTGAGCATCAAGATCTATAAGGATAGATCAACACGCTTAATGGTACTTTCAAATGAGCACATTCCTTGACATGATCTTGAAGGTGTTCAAGATGGATCAGTCAAAGAAGGAGTTCTTGCCTGAGCTGTAAGGTATGAAGTTAAGACTTAAAAGCTCGACCACGGCAGAATAGAGAGAAAGGACGAAGGTCGTCCCCTATGCTTAAAGACATATGCTTTACAGTATGCTATGCTGTGTACCGCACCTGAAGTGTGCCTTGCCATGAGTCAGTCAAGGGGTACAAGTGTGATCCAAGAATGGATCACAGGACAGCGGTCAAATTTATCCTTAGTAACTAGTGGACTAAGGAATTTTCTCGATTATGGAGGTGGTAAAAGAGTTCGTCGTAAAGGGTTACGTCGATGCAAGCTTAACACCTATCCGGATAGCTCTGAGTAGAGATACCGGATACGTATAATGGAGCAACAATTTAGAATAGCTCCAAGTAGAACAGTTATTTGGAATAGCTCCAAATAGAATGTGGTAGCTACATCTAGGAGATGACATAGAGATTTGTAAAGCACACACGGATCTGAAAGGTTCAGACCCGTTGACTATAACATCTCTCACAAGCATAACATGATCAAACTCAGAACTCATCGACTGTTAATCACATGGTAATGTGAACTAGATTATTGACTCTAGTAAACTCTTTGGGTGTTAGTCACATGGGGATGTGACCTTGAGTGTTAATCACATATCGATGTGAACTAGATTATTGACTCTAGTGCAAGTGGGAGACTGTTGGAAATATGCCCTAGAGGCAATAATAAAAGTATTATTATTATATTTCCTTGTTCATGATAATTGTCTTTTATTCATGCTATAACTGTATTATCCGGAAATCGTAATACACGTGTGAATACATAGACCACAATCTGTCCCTGGTGAGCCTCTAGTTGACTAGCTCGTTGTGATCAACAGATAGTCATGGTTTCCTGGCTATGGACATTGGATGTCGTTGATAACGGGATCACATCATTAGGAGAATGATGTGATGGACAAGACCAAATCCTAAGCCTAGCACAAAGATCGTGTAGTTCGTGTGCTAAAGCTTTTCTAATGTCAAGTATCTTTTCCTTAGACCATGAGATTGTGCAACTCCCGGATACCGTAGGAATGCTTTGGGTGTACCAAACGTCACAACGTAACTGGGTGGCTATAAAGGTGCATTACAGGTATCTCCGAAAGTGTCTGTTGGGTTGGCACGAATCGAGACTGGGATTTGTCACTCCGTGTAAATGGAGAGGTATCTCTGGGCCCACTCGGTAGGACATCATCATAATGTGCACAATGTGATCAAGGAGTTGATCACGGGATGATGTGTTACGGAACGAGTAAAGAGACTTGCCGGTAACGAGATTGAACAAGGTATCGGGATACCGACGATCGAATCTCGGGCAAGTATCGTACCGATAGACAAAGGGAATTGTATACGGGATTGATTAAGTCCTTGACATCGTGGTTCATCCGATGAGATCATCGTGGAACATGTGGGAGCCAACATGGGTATCCAGATCCCGCTGTTGGTTATTGACCGGAGAGTCATCTCGGTCATGTCTGCTGTCTCCCGAACCCGTAGGGTCTACACACTTAAGGTTCGGTGACGCTAGGGTTATAGAGATATTAGTATGCGGTAACCCGAAAGTTGTTCGGAGTCCCGGATGAGATCCCGAACGTCACGAGGAGTTCCGGAATGGTCCGGTGGTAAAGAATTATATATAGCAAGTGCTATTTCGGCCATCGGGACAAATTTCGGGGTCATCGGTATTGTACCGGGACCACCGGAAGGGTCCCGGGGGTCCACCGGGTGGGGCCACCTGCCCCGGGGGGCCACATGGGCTGTAGGGGGTGCGCCTTGGCCTACATGGGCCAAGGGCACCAGCCCCAAGAGGCCCATGCGCCAAGAGAAGAGAAAAAGGGGAGAGTCCTAAAGGGGGAAGGCACCTCCGAGGTGCCTTGGGGAGGATGGACTCCTCCCCCCCTTGGCCGCACCCTTTCCTTGGAGGAAGGGGCAAGGGCTGCGCCTCCCCCCCTCTCCCTTGGCCCTATATATAGTGGGGAAAAGGAGGAGCAACCATACCTAAGGCCTGGCGCCTCCCTCTCCCTCCCGTGACACATCTCCCTCCTCCCGCAGCGCTTAGCGAAGCCCTGTTGGAATCCCGCTACTTCCACCACGCCGTCGTGCTGCTGGATCTCCATCAACCTCTCCCTCCTCCTTGCTGGATCAAGGCATGGGAGACGTCTCCGTTCCGTACGTGTGTTGAACGCGGAGGTGCCGTCCGTTCGGCGCTAGGATCATCGGTGATTTGAATCACGACGAGTACGACTCCTTCAACCCCGTTCTCTTGAACGCTTCCGCTTAGCGATCTACAAGGGTATGTAGATGCACTCTCCTTACCCTCGTTGCTGGTTTCTCCATAGATAGATCTTGGTGACACGTAGGAAAATTTTGAATTTCTGCTACGTTACCCAACACTCTCTCCCCTCAGGCCCACTAAGGCCCAATACTTCCCCGGGGGGTTCCGGTAACCCCTCCGGCACTCCGGTTTTCTCCAAAATCTCCCGGAACTCTTCCGGTGTACGAATATAGTCGTCCAATATATCAATCTTTATGTCTCGACCATTTCGAGACTCCTCGTCATGTCCGTGATCACATCAGGGACTCCGAACAAACTTCGGTACATCAAAACTTATAAACTCATAATAAAACTGTCATCGTAACGTTAAGCGTGTGGACCCTACGGGACCTAGATGCCCATATTGGTTCCTACAAATTCTACGAAGATCTTTATCGGTCAAACCGCATAACAACATACGTTGTTCCCTTTGTCATCGGTATGTTACTTGCCCGAGATTTGATCGTTGGTATCCAATACCTAGTTCAATCTCGTTACCGGCAAGTCTCTTTACTCGTTCTGTAATACATCATCTTATAACTAACTTATTAGTTATAATGCTTGCAAGGCTTATGTGATGAGTATTACTGAGAGGGCCCAGAGATACCTCTCCGACAATCGGAGTGACAAAAACCTAATCTCGAATTATGCCAAACCAACATGTACCTTCGGAGACACCTGTAGAGCACCTTTATAATCACCCAGTTACGTTGTGACGTTTGGTAGCACACAAAGTGTTCCTCCGGTAAACGGGAGTTGCATAATCTCATAGTTGCAGGAACTTTGTATAAGTCATGAAGAAAGCAATAGCAGTATACTAAACGATCAAGTGCTAGGCTAACGGAATGGGTCATGTCAATCACATCATTCTCCTAATGATGTGATCCTGTTAATCAAATGACAACACATGTCTATGGTTAGGAAACATAACCATCTTTGATTAATGAGCTAGTCAAGTAGAGGCATACTAGTGACTTTATAATTGTCTATGTATTCACACATGTATCATGTTTCCGGTTAATACAATTCTAGCATGAATAATAAACATTTATCATGATATGAGGAAATAAATAATAACTTTATTATTGCCTCTAGGGCATATTTCCTTCAGTCTCCCACTTGCACTAGAGTCAATAATCTAGATTACATAGTAATGATTCTAACACCCATGGAGTCTTGGTGCTGATCATGTTTTTCTCGTGAGAGAGGCTTAGTCAACGGGTCTGCAACATTCAGATCCGTGTGTATCTTGCAAATCTCTATGTCTCCCACTTGGACTTGGTCCCGAATGGAATTGAAGCGTCTCTTGATGTGCTTGGTCCTCTTGTGAAATCTGGATTCCTTTGCCAAGGCAATTGCACCAGTCTTGTCACAGAAGATCTTCATTGGTCCCGATGCACTAGGTATGACACCTAGATCGGAAATGAACTCCTTCATCCAGACTCCTTCATTTGCTGCTTTCGAAGCAGCTATGTATTCCGCTTCACATGTAGATCCCGCCGCAACGCTTTGTTTAGAACTGCACCAACTTACAGCTCCACCATTTAATAAAAACACGTATCCGGTTTGCGATTTAGAATCGTCCGGATCAGTGTCCAAGCTTGCATCGACGTAACCATTTACGACTAGCTCTTTGTCACCTCCATATACGAGAAACATATCCTTAGTCCTTTTCAGGTATTTCAGGATGTTCTTGACCGCTGTCCAGTGATCCACTCCTGGATTACTTTGGTACCTTCCTGCCAAGCTTATTGCTAAGCATACGTCAGGTCTGGTACACAGCATTGCATACATGAAAGAGCCTATGGCTGAAGCATAGGGAACATTTTTCATTTTCTCTCTATCTTCTGCTGTGGTCGGGCATTGAGTTTGACTCAACTTCACACCTTGTAGCACAGGCAAGAAACCTTTCTTTTCCTGATCCATTTTGAACTTTTTCAAAATTTTGTCAAGGTATGTGCTTTGTGAAAGTCCTATTAAGCGTCTTGATCTATCTCTATAGATCTTGATGCCCAATATGTAAGCAGCTTCACCGAGGTCTTTCATTGAAAAACTTTTATTCAAGTATCCCTTTATGCTATCTAGAAATTCTATATCATTTCCAATTAATAATATGTCATCTACATATAAAATCAGAAATGCTACAGAGCTCCACTCACTTTCTTGTAAATACAGGCTTCTCCAAAAGTCTGTATAAAACCATATGCTTTGATCACACTATCAAAGCGTTTATTCCAACTCCGAGATGCCTGCACCAGTCCATAAATGGAACGCTGGAGCTTGCACACTTTGTTAGCACCTTTTGGATCAACAAAACCTTCTGGCTGTATCATATACAACTCTTCTTCTAGAAATCCATTCAAGAATGCAGTCTTGACATCCATTTGCCAAATTTCATAATCATGAAATGCAGCAATAGCCAACATGATTCGGACAGACTTAAGCATCGCTACGGGTGAGAAAGTCTCATCGTAGTCAACCCCTTGAACTTGTCGAAAACCTTTTGCAACAAGTCGAGCTTTATAGACAGTTATATTACCATCAGCTTTAGTCTTCTTCTTAAAAATCCATTCATTCTCAATGGCTTGCCGATCATCGGGCAAGTCAACCAAAGTGCACACTCTGTTTTCATACATGGATCCCATCTCAGATTTCATGGCCTCTAGCCATTTTGCGGAATCTGGGCTCATCATCGCTTCCTCATAGTTCATAGGTTCATCATGGTCAAGTAACATGACTTCCAGAATAGGATTACCGTACCACTCTGGTGCGGATCTTACTCTGGTAGACCTACGAGGTTCAGTAGAAACTTGATCCGAAGTTTCATGATCATTATCATTAGCTTCCTCACTAATTGGTGTAGTTGACACAGGAACCGGTTCTTGTGATGAACTACTTTCTAATAAGGGAGTAGATACAGTTATCTCATCAAGTTTTACTTTCCTCCCACTCACTTCTTTCGAGAGAAACTCCTTCTCTAGAAAGGATCCATTCTTAGCAACGAATGTCTTGCCTTCGGATATGTGATAGAAGGTGTACCCAACAGTCTCTTTTGGGTATCCTATGAAGACACATTTCTCCGATTTGGGTTCGAGCTTATCTGGTTGAAGTTTCTTCACATAAGCATCGCAGCCCCAAACTTTAAGAAACGACAACTTTGGTTTCTTGCCAAACCACAGTTCATAAGGCGTCGTCTCAACGGATTTTGATGGTGCCCTATTTAACGTGAATGCGGCCGTCTCTAAAGCATAACCCCAAAACGATAGCGGTAAATCGGTAAGAGACATCATAGATTGCACCATATCAAGTAAAGTACGATTACGACATTCGGACACACCATTTCATTGTGGTGTTCCAGGTGGCGTGAGTTGCGAAACTATTCCACATTGTTTCAAGTGTAGGCCAAACTCGTAACTCAAATATTCACCTCCACGATCAGATCGTAGAAACTTTATTTTCTTGTTACGATGATTTTCCACTTCACTATGAAATTCTTTGAACTTTTCAAATGTTTCAGACTTGTGTTTCATCAAGTAGATATACCCATATCTGCTCAAATCATCTGTGAAGGTGAGAAAATAACGATACCCACCGCGAGCCTCAATATTCATTGGACCACAAACATCAGTATGTATGAATTCCAACAAATCAGTTGCTCGCTCCATAGTTCCGGAGAACGGCGTTTTAGTCATCTTGCCCATGAGGCACGGTTCGCAAGTACCAAGTGATTCATAATCAAGTGATTCCAAAAGTCCATCAGTATGGAGTTTCTTCATGCGCTTTATACCGATATGACCTAAACGGCAGTGCCACAAATAAGTTGCACTATCGTTATCAACTCTGCATCTTTTGGTTTCCACACTATGAATATGTGTATCACTACTATCGAGATTCAATAAAAATAGACCACTCTTCAAGGGTGCATGACCATAAAAGATATTACTCATATAAATAGAACAACCATTATTCTCTGATTTAAATGAATAACCGTTTCACATCAAACAAGATCCAGATATAATGTTCATGCTCAACGCTGGCACCAAATAACAATTATTTAGGTCTAAAACTAATCCCGATGGTAGATGTAGAGGTAGCGTGCCGACCGCGATCACATCGACTTTGGAACCGTTTCCCACGCGCATCGTCACCTCGTCCTTGGCCAGTGCTCGCTTATTCCGTAGTCCCTGTTTCGATTTGCAAATATTAGCAACAGAACCAGTATCAAATACCCAGGTGCTACTACGAGCTCTAGTTAGGTACACATCAATAACATGTATATCACATATACCTTTGTTTACTTTGCCATCCTTCTTATCCGCCAAATACTTAGGGCAGTTCCGCTTCCAGTGTCCAGTCTGCTTGCAATAGAAGCACTCAGTTTCAGGCTTTGGTCCAGACTTGGGTTTCTTCTCTTGAGCAGCAGCTTTCTTGCTGTTCTTTTTGAAGTTCACCTTCTTCTTCCCTTTGCCCTTTTTCTTGAAACTGGTGGTCTTGTTAACCATCAACACTTGATGCTCCTTTTTGATTTCTACCTCCGCGGCTTTTAGCATTGCGAAGAGCTCGGGAATAGTCTTGTTCATCCCTTGCATATTATAGTTCATCACAAAGCTCTTGTAGCTTGGTGGCAGTGATTGAAGAATTCTGTTAATGACACTATCATCAGGAAGATTAACTCCCAGTTGAATCAAGTGATTATTATACCCAGACATTTTGAGTATGTGTTCACTGACAGAACTATTCTCCTCCATCTTGCAGCTATAGAACTTATTGGGGACTTCATATCTCTCAATCCGGGCATTTGCTTGAAATATTAACTTCAACTCCTGGAACATCTCATATGCTCCATGACGTTCAAAACGTCGTTGAAGACCCGGTTCTAAGCCGTAAAGCATGGCATATTGAACTATCGAGTAGTCATCGGCTTTGCTCTGCCAGACGTTCTTAACATCGTCAGTTGCATCAGCAGCAGGCCTGGCACCCAGCGGTGCTTCCAGGACGTAACTTTTCTGTGCAGCAATGAGGATAATCCTCAAGTTACGCACCCAGTCCGTGTAATTGCTACCATCATCTTTCAACTTTGCTTTCTCAAGGAACGCATTAAAATTCAACGGAACAACAGCACGAGCCATCTATCTACAAACAAACATAGACAAGCAAGATACTATCAGGTACTAAGTTCATGATAAATTTAAGTTCAATTAATCATATTACTTAAGAACTCCCACTTAGACAGACATCTCTCTAGTCATCTAAGTGATTACATGATCCAAATCAACTAAACCATAACTGATCATCACGTGAGATGGAGTAGTTTTCAATGGTGAACATCACTATGTTGATCATATCTACTATATGATTCACGCTTGACCTTTCGGTCTCTGTGTTCCAAGGCCATATCTGCATATGCTAGGCTCGTCAAGTTTAACCTGAGTATTCCGCGTGTGCAAAACTGGCTTGCACCCGTTGTAGATGGACGTAGAGCTTATCACACCCGATCATCACGTGGTGTCTGGGCACGACGAACTTTGGCAACGGTGCATACTCAGGGAGAATACTTCTTGATAATTTTAGTGAGAGATCATCTTAAAATGCTACCGTCAATCAAAGCAAGATAAGATGCATAAAGGATAAACATCACATGCAATCAATATAAGTGATATGATGTGGCCATCATCATCTTTTGCTTGTGATCTCCATCTTCGAAGCACCGTCGTGATCACCATTGTCACCGGCGCGACACCTTGATCTCCATCGTAGCATCGTTGTCGTCTACGCCATCTATTGCTTCTACGACTATCACTACCGCTTAGTGATAAAGTAAAGCAATTACAGGGCATTTGCATTTCATACAATAAAGCGACAACCATATGGCTCCTGCCAGTTGCCGATAACTTCGGTTACAAAACATGATCATCTCATACAATAAAATATAGCATCACGTCTTGGCCATATCACATCACAGCATGCCCTGCAAAAACAAGTTAGACGTCCTCTACTTTGTTGTTGCAAATTTTACGTGGCTGCTATGGGCTGAGGAAGAACCGTTCTTACCTACGCATCAAAACCACAACGATAGTTCGTCAAGTTGGTGCTGTTTTAACCTTCGCAAGGACCGGGCGTAGCCACACTCGATTCAGCTAAAGTGAGAGAGACAGACACCCGCCAGTCACGTTTAAGCACGAGTGCTCGCAACGGTAAAACCAGTCTCGCGTAAGCGTACGCGTAATGTCGGTCCGGGCCGCTTCATCTCACAATACCGCCGAACCAAAGTATGACATGCTGGTAAGCAGTATGACTTGTATCGCCCACAACTCACTTGTGTTCTACTCGTGCATATAACATCAACGCATAAAACCTAGGCTCGGATGCCACTGTTGGGTTTCGTAGTAATTTCAAAAAAATTCCTACGCACACGCAAGATCATGGTGATGGTATAGCAACGAGAGGGGAGAGTGTATGTCCACGTACCCTCGTAGACCGTAAGCGGAAGCGTTATGACAATGCGGTTGATGTAGTCGTACGTCTTCACGATCCGACCGATCCAAGCTCCGAACGTACGGGGCCTCCGAGTTCAGCACACGTTCAGCTCGATGACGATCTCCGGCCTCCGATCCAGCCGAGCTCCGGAGATGAGTTCCGTCAGCATGACGGCGTGGTGACGATGTTGATGTTCTACCGGCGCAGGGCTTCGCCTAAGCTTTGCGACAATATGACCGAGGTGGAATATGGTGGAAGGGGGCACCGCACACGGCTAAGGAACGATCCGTAGATCAACTTGTGTGTCTATGGGGTGCCCCCCCGCCCCCGTATATAAAGGAGAAAGGGGGGAGGCCGGTCGGCCCTTGGGGCGCGCCAAGGAGGGGGGAGTCCTCCTCCTAGTGGGAGTAGGACTCCCCTTTCCTAGTCCAACTAGGAAGGAGGAAGGGGGAAGGAAGGAGGGGGAGAGGGAGAGGGAAAGAGGGGCCGCGCCCCCTTCCCCTAGTCCAATTCGGACTCCCCAAGGGAGGGGGCGCGCCACCTCCTGGGCTACTACCCTCTCTCTCCCCTCAGGCCCACTAAGGCCCAATACTTCCCCGGGGGGTTCCGGTAACCCCTCCGGCACTCCGGTTTTCTCCAAAATCTCCCGGAACTCTTCCGGTGTCCGAATATAGTCGTCCAATATATCAATCTTTATGTCTCGACCATTTCGAGACTCCTCGTCATGTCCGTGATCACATCTGGGACTCCGAACAAACTTCAGTACATCAAAACTTATAAACTCATAATAAAACTGTCATCGTAACGTTAAGCGTGCGGACCCTACGGGTTCGAGAACTATGTAGACATGACCTAGAACCATTCTCGGTCAATAACCAATAGCGGGACCTGGATGCCCATATTGGTTCCTACAAATTCTACGAAGATCTTTATCGGTCAAACCGCATAACAACATACGTTGTTCCCTTTGTCATCGGTATGTTACTTGCCCGAGATTTGATCGTCGGTATCCAATACCTAGTTCAATCTCGTTACCGGCAAGTCTCTTTACTCGTTCTGTAATACATCATCTTATAACTAACTTATTAGTTATAATGCTTGCATGGCTTATGTGATGAGTATTACCGATAGGGCCCAGAGATACCTCTCCGACAATCGGAGTGACAAAAACCTAATCTCGAATTATGCCAACCCAACATGTACCTTCGGAGACACTTGTAGAGCACCTTTATAATCACCCAGTTACGTTGTGATGTTTGGTAGCACACAAAGTGTTCCTCCGGTAAACGGGAGTTGCATAATCTCATAGTTGCAGGAACTTTGTATAAGTCATGAAGAAAGCAATAGCAGTATACTAAACGATCAAGTGCTAGGCTAACGGAATGGGTCATGTCAATCACATCATTCTCCTAATGATGTGATCCCATTAATCAAATGACAACACATGTCTATGGTTAGGAAACATAACCATCTTTGATTAATGAGCTAGTCAAGTAGAGGCATACTAGTGACTTTATAATTGTCTATGTATTCACACATGTATCATGTTTCCGGTTAATACAATTCTAGCATGAATAATAAACATTTATCATGATATGAGGAAATAAATAATAACTTTATTATTGCCTCTAGGGCATATTTCCTTCATATGGGCCAACTACCTCGCTAATGAAAGGAAGACTCCAGATTTCAAGGGAACACTGGAGAAGCAAAGAGAACACTGGGACGATTTCGTGACCTTCAAGGATTCATAATTATCTAAGGAACGGTCGATGAAAAACAAGGCAAATGCCGCAAGAAAGATGCAGTTCCATAGGCCGGGTCCAGGTGGCTATGTGGTGGGATTGCCTAAGTGGGATAAGTATGAGCAAGAGATGGAGGATGCAGGGGTCACTCCGGTTACTAGGAACTGGCCCCCTAGGTGCAGAACTTGGTTCTATGCGCATGGGGGGGCGTTGGACCCGAAGGCAGGCGAAGTTTCGCGGAAGGCAAATCTAAAAGGAGCCGAACAAAAGATAATTGACGCAATAGAAGAAGCTCGAAGGGGGGTGTTCACGCCCAACA
This sequence comes from Triticum timopheevii, assembly GCA_963921465.1. NCBI lineage: Eukaryota > Viridiplantae > Streptophyta > Magnoliopsida > Poales > Poaceae > Triticum > Triticum timopheevii. The sequence continues at coordinate 618,559,542 of OY997268.1, read as the reverse complement.
GAGAGAACGACAAGCTTACGCGCGCCCTGGGAAATCCTGAACACCCGGGAAGAACACGAGGCAAGGGCGTTATTCCCTGGTATGAGGGCTTTTCAGGATGGAACGAGGACTACAGGACCCGTGCAAGAAGGAAGATGGAGGAGGAGAAGAAAAGGAAGCTGGAGGAGGAGCAGAGGAAGCAGGACGCAGAATGCCTTCAAGGCCTAGAAGCAAGGCACGCGGACCTGGCACTCAAATTCCAGCAGCAGCAACAGCAGATCGACTCACTTAGCCAAGAAAGGGGGTCTCGGCAGCGGCAGCAGCAAGCGGATCGTCCAGCATTGGATAGCACCGTCCCATCCATGCCGAGAAGCAGCGTTGGTTCTGCCCCGGGCAACACACTGCTGGATACATACCCTGTGGATGACATCATAGAGAACACTAACTGTGAGCTACACTCCAAAATGAAGAACATATCCATGAAGGTGGCGGACAGCGTTGCTTTTCCAGTTACCCCCGAAGCAACCTACCATTGCATCCCAATCCCAGAGGGCTAAGCTCGTGTCATGGTTGATGAAGTGGTGGACCCATATTCGGGGCTAACGCTTGACATTCCTGGAGGTGAAGACGAGCGCACACTGGGAGAGGCCATACATCGTATCATCCTATGGAGAAAGGATTGCATCATCTTTCGAAGTCCACAGACACCGCGTCGTCTGCCGACTCCTCCTCGAAGTCCGCCACCAAGTCAGCAGACTCCCGCTCCTTCAAGTCCACGAACGCGTGAGATGACTCCTCCTCGAGGTCTGCCACCTCCTCCAAGTCCCCAAACGCGTGAGCTGACTCCTCCGGTTTCAAGTCCGGCACAACGTCATGCCACTTCTCCGGTTTCAAATCCGGCACAGTGTCAGGCCACACCTCCTGCTTCAAGTCCGGCACATCGTCAGGCCACTTCTCCTGGTCCAACTCCACATCAGCCGTCTCCGCCGTCTTAGCAAATGCAGAAGAGACATGCCGCAGCTTTGGTGCGTAGCGGTACGAGTCGAGGTAGTTCAGGAAGTATAGGCGGAGACAGGCGATATAAATATGGTCCAAGCCTCGCTCCTCTTCCTCAGAGGCCTTACGACATGACTAAGGAGCAAAACGCAGCCATAGTGCAAGCCCAAGTGGACGCCCATTTTGGACCGAAACCGGCACCTCCGCCAAAGGAGAAAGTGCCTAAGAAAGTAATTGACCACTTCATTCGTATGGCTAGAGAACCAGCTCCCAAGCCTGTTGACTCGGACTATGAGCGCCAAATCAGGAAACTACATCGAGAACGGCTAAAGAAGGAAGCAAGCTCGAGCTCGAGCCAACAAGCAGCTGGCAAAAAATGCGGGAAAACCGTTCCCCAGTTGGGAGAACAGGCGGCGCAAGCGATCCCCCCACTTGTTGTGCCAACAACACATGAGAGGAGTAGTACGCGCGCTAAATATTATTGTGGGCAAACCGTTAGCGTTCCCCAGCATAGCGATGTGGTAATAACCGAGGATCATATAATGCAGGCTCAAATGCTCAATATCTCTGTTGGACAACTCCTCGAAATTGAGCCCATGCCTACGCTTAGAGAATCGGAAATAGCATGGAAATATGTCCGGGGCCAACCTTTGGTCCATCCAGACAAGGTCAAGGACCTCCCAACGAGAATGTATCAATTGCATCAATGATACATGAACATTACCAAGATTTCCAATCAAGAGTCCCTCATGGTGAATGTCAAGCATGAGCATTATTACCATGAGAAAGCTCTGGCCATTGAGTATCCAGAACTATTTCAGTTATACAATCAAGACGCACCCGACAAGTCTATCGTCAGTTGCTATTGTCTATAAGTGATTTCTTTCTGTAATTTAAGTCTCAAGCTAGTTATGTAGTGATAATTTTGATCAATCATTACATGTAATTATCCTCACTATATTCTTTTTCTGTGGTATTATATGCAGGATGAAGATGTATGAAATGAAAAAAGCTGGACGCTATGGCGTTGGGTTCATTGACACAAATACGATTAATGAGGACATATGGCAGATTGAATGTTGTCAAGATGCTGTAGAGGAAAGCATGCTAGAGTTCTTGAAGCGCCTCAATAGCAATGAAGATATACTACTTCCTTACAACTTCCCGTGAGTCACACTGTCTTGTACTACAAATTCTGTTTTTTTGCTTACTAGCTAGCTAGATGTTAATAATTAAGTGTATACGGTTTACGTTAGTTGATTAATTTTATGCACATGCCCGCTTAATTAAGACATGCAAACGTGTGCGTATGCAGTTGGCACTGGGTCTTGTTAGACATTAAAGTTGAGGAAGGAAAAGTTGAATTACTGGACTCACTAACTAAAGAAGATAAAGAGTACACCATCGTGAAGGGGATAGTCAACAGGTAATTTCAACCATTATTAACTATATCTCGGCCTATTAATTATTAGTTCGTCATTTCCTGACATGAACTATTTAATAACCCCTTTATTAATTTTCTTTGCCGGCGGGCAGGGCATGGGCAAAGTTCATCAAGGTGACTCCAGGCAAGTGGGCAAAAAAGTTGTTTTGGCATCGACCCAAGGTAAGTAATTAAGTTGTACTAGCTAGCTACCATCTCTTTAATTCTTGTTTCAATATCATTAATTAATTATCATGCTTGATTAATCATTATCTGATTCAATTCCATTCTCGTAAAGGCCCTGAAGCAAGCGCCGGGGAATAATCTGTGTGCATTCTACGTTTGCGAGAACATTCACATGATGACGTGCGAGAGGAGCAGATCTGATAGACAGGACTGGGTACGTTTGTCAGAACACTATCCACACCATTATCGATATCTAGTCACACAACTAACACACATTCATATTGATCTCCTTCTTAACAGTTCAGAGAGGTGCGGGATAAGCTCCTACCATCGGAGCACATACTAGCACTTCAAGAGGAAATAGCCGGATTTTTGCTCGACCAGGTCATAGATCCCAAAGGAGAATACTATTACCCGCTACCGCCCCCATGAACCACTTGTCATCGTTCTCCGGAGGCACCAAAGGCAACATATGTAGGAGAAATTATATATGTATATACATGTGTATGTGTGAATAATTAATGGTGTTGGTTTGTGAGACATTCAATGATATATATATATATATGGTTCTACGTACGAGAAAATCTATTTATATATATGCATAACGTGTACAATTTGTAGTATCGTGAAATACCAGCAAACAAAAAAAATGAATGGAAAATAAATCAAAAACGACCCCAAATATTTAGTACCGGTTGGTGTTACCAATCGGTACTAATGCCCTACGCGCACCCGGGCCTGGCTCGTGCCACGTGGTGGCACTTTAGCGCCGGTTTGTGACGAACCGGTACTAAAGGGGGGGGCTTTAGTCCCCACTCTTTAGTGCCGGTTGGCAAACCGGCACTAAAGGCCGTTACGAACCGGCACTAAAGGCCGGTTCTGCACTAGTGGGGCTCACTGTCAACATCACCAGGGTCATCTCGTCTGATCTTATACCGTAATGCACCGCATACCGGGCATGCGTTCAGATCCTTATACGCACCGCGGTAGAGGATGCAGTCATTAGGGCATGCATGTATCTTCTGCACCTCCAATCCTAGAGGGCATACGACCTTCTTTGTTGCGTATGTACTGTCGGGCAATTCGTTATCCTTTGGAAGCTTCTTCTTCAATATTTTCAGTAGCTTCTCAAATCCTTTGTCAGGCACAGCATTCTCTGTCTTCCACTGCAGCAATTCCAGTACGGTACCGAGCTTTGTGTTGCCATCTTCGCAATTGGGGTACAACCCTTTTTTGTGATCCTCTAACATGCGATCGAACTTCAGCTTCTCCTTTTGACTTTCGCATTGCGTCCTTGCATCGACAATGACCCGGCGGAGATCATCATCATCGGGCACATCGTCTGGTTCCTCTTGATCTTCAGCAGCTTCGCCCGTTGCAGCGTCATCGTGCACATCGTCTGGTTCCTCTTGATGTTCAGTAGCATCATCGTATTCAGGGGGCACATAGTTGTCATCGTACTCTTCTTCTTCGCCGTCTTCCATCATAACCCGTATTTCTCTGTGCCTCGTCCAAACATTATAGTGTGGCATGAAACCCTTGTAAAGCAGGTGGGTGTGAAGAATTTTCCGGCCAGAGTAAGACTTCGTATTCCCACATATAGGGCATGGACAACACATAAAATCAATCTGCTTGTTTGCCTCGGCCACTTCGAGAAAATCATGCACGCCCTTAATGTACTCGAGGTGTGTCTGTCACCGTACATCCATTGCCGGTTCATCTACGTGCATTATATATAATTAAGTGTGTCAAAAATCATTACAGAACATCATGAATAGATAATTAAGTGACCAAATTAATAGAAGTTCATCATCACATTAAAAGCAAAGTACATACATAGTTCTCATCTAACAACATAAAGCTCTGCAGAGCATCTAAATTAATTAAACCATACATTGAAACTATGTAAAACATTTCAATGCAAAAACAAATGCGATCATAATCGCAACCAAGGTAACAACTGATCCAACGACATAATGATACCAAGCCTCGGTATGAATGGCATATTTTCTAATCTTTCTAATCTTCAAGCGCATTGCATCCATCTTGATCTTGTGATCATCAACGACATCCACAACATGCAACTCCAATATCATCTTCTCCTCCTCAATTTTTCTTAATTTTTTCCTTCAAGAAATTGTTTTCTTCTTCAACTAAATTTAACCTCTCGACAATAGGGTCGGTTGGAATTTCCGATTCAACAACCTCCTAGATAAATAAAATCTATGTCACGTTGGTAGGCATAATTGTCATAAACAATAAATGAACCAATAGTTATGAAAAGATTATATATACCACATCCAAATCATAGACATGACGAGGGCCGACGGGGGCGGATACCGAAACCATCGCACTATATAAGATGCAATAAAAAAAGTAAGAAAATAATACAAGTATCTATCTAAACATACAAGTAAGAATATTTTTCCTTTCAGAAAAAAGATAAGAACAAGATGCTCACCACGGTGGTGCCGGTGATGAGATCGGCGCGAGTGATCGACGGCGGTGAAGACGGGGACGGGGCGTCACAGACCGCTAAACCTAGATAAATATTGAGGAAAATGGAGCTTGGAGGTCGAGCTTGGAGAGGAGAAAGCTTAAGTAGTGTGGCTCGGGCATTCTATCGAACACCTTGTGTGCATAGGAGGTGAGCTAGAGTACCACCAAGCCCTCTCCCCCTTGGTGGACAAAAAAAACAGAGCAGTGTGCTCTGCTCTTACGCGAGGGGGTATATATAGGCACCTCATTGGTCCTGGTTGGTGGCATGAACCGGGACTAAAGGGCAGCCTTTGGTCCCGGTTCAAGCCACCAACCTGGACCAATGGTGGTGGGCCAGGAGCGAGGCCCATTGGTCCAGGTTCGTCCCACCAACCGGGACCAAAAGGTCTAGACGAACCGGGACCAATGGCCCACGTGGCCCGGCCGGCCCCCGGGGCTCACAAACCGGGTCCAATGCACCATGGGTCCCGGTTCTGGACTGAACCGGGATTAATGGGCTGACCCGGCCTGGACCTTTGCCCCCTTTTCTACTAGTGGTTTTAGGCGCTACTCTATTATTATTATGCAACATTAAAAAACTGTTGTTGAAAATGAATTGTGTATGTTGTCACTGTTTTTCTTCGCAACAAATAATTCATGAATCAGTTTTGCTAATTCTCGACTGAGACTTCGTTATGTCTCGGTCAATGCTATCTTCCTTTGATTTTGCATGGAGATTCGTACAAAAAAATTATTTTCAGTTTTTCTTTCTCTTCTTACATACTATATCACTTGACTGAAACTTGGTTAAGTCTCAGTCGACTGAGAGTCTGAGACCTAGACCTAGCCACACCCTTCATGAATATTTATTGCAACACTTTTTATTGAATAATTTAATTGCAACACTTGAACGAAACCACACTCGTGACCAAGATACGTGATTCCACATGTCTCATGGCACGATCAGAGATGAAACAGCGCCGAGATCTAATCTTCACCAGCTCCGGCATCCAACTCCTCCTCCTCCGCAGCACCGGGGGTGGCGGCGTCCGCATCATCGTCATCTCCGGCGTCCGCATCATCCTGACATTCATCTTCTTCCTCCTCCTCCGCTGAGAGAGCAACGGGCACCCTGACATCTCTGTAGGTGCAGACGTAGGGCGCGTCGCGGCCGTGGTACGTGCCGGTCCACCTCCCGTCGTCGACCCCGCTCGCGTCCCAGAAGGATGCGTACAAGAACATGGGCTTCTCCGGCCAGGGCTCCCCGTCGCGCCGCTCCTCCCTCCGGATCACCTCCCCGTCGACGCGCCACTCGATTGCCTCGGCGCCCCAGGCGACGGCGTAGTGGTGGAAGCCGTCGGAGGAGTCGAATGGGAGCTCGTGGACCGCCTCCCTGCCGCCGCGGCCGGCGACGAAGAAGTTGGTCTGCACGGCGCGCTTGTGGTTGCCGAGGAACTCGAAGTCGATCTCGTCCATGTCGCCCGAGCCCTCGAGGGAGGAGAGGTAGAGGTTGTAGTTGAGCCCCGCGGTGTCGCCGGCCGGGGCGCGGACCGCGGCGGCCACGGCGCCGCCCGGGAGGAAGCGGCGGCGGGACCGCCAGCGCGCCCCGCCGCGGTGGTCGTACGTGACGTGGATCTCGCCGGTCTCCGGCGCGTGGCGGCACGCGTCCGGCGTGTAGTCGACGGCGATGCGCGCCAGCGGCTCCGTGCCGTACGGGCGCAGGTGCTCGTGCTGGTCGCACTCCGACGCCATGGTGGTTGATAGGAGAGCCTGGAGGTGGTCGGGTTTTATTGTGCCGGACAGACGACAGCCGCCGCGCCGGGAACGTGCGCCACCGCCCACATGCACATGCATGCTCTCGAGCTGTGCAGCTGCAGGAGTATTGGAGTGAGTAGCATGAAGAACCAAGTACAATAATGAGCCAACGTGCCATTATTATAAATAAGAACAAACAACATGAGAGATCCATTTGCTGCAAGAGTAACGTGAAGACCATGTAAGAAATATTATCTTGATTGCACATGACAACCAAGAAAGGCTGGATCCACCTTACAAGAACCATTTGTCCACGAAAAAACATTTTAACATTTCCAGATATCCCATAGCAGATGGGAAAACAAAACATTTTATGTAAGATGGAATAAATAAATAAATAAATAAAAGCACAACCGTACAATCTGTCATTGCACTCACAAGTGCCACAAGCCCACAATTGTTACTCGCAACAAAGGACCGAGAACAACAATTGTTACTCACAATAATTTCCACAAGCAGGGCCGAGAACAAAAAAAGCTGGATTTACCTTACAAGAACTATTTGTCCATGAAAGAAGAAAATAAAATAAATTCAACTCTGCATGGATGCAGGTTCAGGCTCAAGTTCACATGGCTGGGTGTTTACAACAGGAGGCCACAAATCCTCATCAGACTGAAAAGATAAGAAGCTACAAATATCCCTCAAGCAGCAAAGTTCCATTCACCTCCTTGTGCTCCACGTTCTTCAGTGGAAACGACTGGCCGCCACCAAACGCCAGGTCGCTCGGCCCAGGGCTCACCATCCACACAGGAGAGAGCTCCACGACAACCTTCTGCACCAGCTTGTCCTCCTGAAAATCCTTCAGCACCGACGCCAGGGCGCCTCCAGCATCTCTGAAGTCCACCAGCACGCTGCATAACCCTCGATCTGCGAGAAGTCGGAGGACGGAGTCCAGGTTCATCTGATCGAGGACCGAGACGCTGACTCCCGATGGCTCCACGGTGACGGGGCTATCGGCCAGGACTATGGCGTTAGATGCAGACTCTTCATTGAGAAACGGGATGTGTAATTTGGAACCTTCTCCCTGCGCTATGATGATGTAAAGAGGCTGCTTTGCGCCAGCCTCGCGTGATATTGGTAAGGTAGTCGCCTTGGCCATGTCGCTTGAAATTATAACCCCGTCGTATTCTTTCGCTAATTGCGAGTAGTATCCTCCTGGTTGATCAGCTCCGCTCCCTATTTGGTTTATGACAATTCCGTTCATCGAGAGTGTAGTTCTGGTTCAGTGTGAACAGATAAAACATCAGCAGCAGCGTCACACACTGTATTCAGACGAAAAGGACTAAAGAAAATGGCACGCAACGGTACAAAATATCACTACACCAAAATAGCTGAAGCAACGAGTGTACTACGTTTTCCTAACCACAGATGTAAAACAGAAAATTTGGACATACTGTGCAACTTCTATTTCAAAATTAAGCTATTCCTATATTTAAGAACTGGCAAAAATGTGTGTACTGATATTACTACAGTCTAGAATCCTAGCAAAGATACTCGCAGTTGGATATTTACCTCAAAGTTGCAAAGGCCTTCCCGGTAATCATACGGTGAATGTAAGCCTCATTCAATCTGAGACATAATGCTTCCTCCACGCCAACCCTTACATCTATCCCGGCGTTTCTGAGTTTTTCAATCCCTTTGGATGCTACAATAGGATTTGGGTCAGTCATCCCCACCACAACCTCCTTAACTTTGGCTTTGATGAGTGCTTCCGTGCAGGGAGGGGTTCTCCCGTAGTGGTTGCAGGGCTCCAAACTCACATAAGCTGTTGCATTCTCTGCTAAATCCCCTGCATCTCTCAAAGCAAATACCTGCACACAAAGCCACATATTAGCAACTGTTATAATTGGCTACAAGCTTATGATATTATCAACAGTACTATTATACTTTAGTGGCCTAAGTTCTTAAGCAAGCAGAAAACATAAGTGCTCTTACCTGTAGCTAATAGCCTAATACTACAATGCTACAACTTATTATTTCTTCGTAAAAGCATAAGCTGAGATCATATTGTTGTGTATGAGACTGAAAACCACTGCATACTGTTGACGTACTGGCTACAAGTGATAGTACTCCCTCCGTAAATAAATATAAGAGCGTTTAGATCACTAGAGTATTTTGTAAATATTTGTTTGGTGTTAGAAATGAACAATTTGACATAATGCAGTATTGTAACAGCACTGATTAAATGCAGGGCTGGTTTTACTAAATGGAGTAAAATATATGTGAAATTAGGGGTCATATGAAGATTGGGAACTGCTATCAGAGGCCTTGTTACCAGTATGACCACACCAAGATTAGGGGACTGATTTTCAAAAGATTAGGGGAAGTCATAGCATGCTCTGTTTTTCAAAAGATTTGACAGACGCGATACTAGTAGTTGTCAAATTCTAACACTTGCACAAATCTTTCGTAGTCTAAAAGAGTGAACATCAAATTGAGAAGAAGAGGGGTGAGAGGGGTGACCTCGGCGTGGGGCTGGCCGGCTTTGGGGTGGAATCCCTCGCCGACGACTCGGCCGTCGCGGACGATGACGCAGCCCACCATGGGGTTGGGGCTGGTGTGCCCGGCCGCCGTCCGCGCCAGCTCGACGCACCGCCGCATGTAGTGCGCGTCCATGTCCCCCGCCTGCGCCTGGCACCGCACGCTGGCCGCGAGGCGGGCGCGGCAGGGGGAGGGCGCGGCGGGGACGGGCCGCGGGGTGAGGCGGGGGCGCGAGAGGAGCGAGGAGGAGATCATGTCAGACCGAAGAGAGGAGGCCAGCCAATCCAGCGAGATGTGTGGGTGGCCCTGTCGCGGTTGGCGTGGCCGGCTTGCGAGGCAACACCGGCGAGGCCTTGCCGCCGCGCGGAGCTGCTCGGACCGCGGCGGCCGGGGACGGGGAGGCGGCGCCGCGCGGTCGCGGTCCGGGCGGAGGCGAGGGGGGGCGGCGCGTCCCGGGAGAATGAGGACTCGCACGGTGCGTCGGAGAGGCGGCCCGAGAAGGGGCGCGGCGCAGATGCGAGGTCGACGGGGAGGGGGGCGGTGCAGCTTGGTGGAAAGCGGTGAGCTCGACGGGGTTCGCAGGGGAGCAGACTCTGTTCCTCAACCGACCACACGAGCTTGCTCCAATCTCGATTGATTTTTTTTTCTTTTTGAGGGGACAATCTCGATTGATTCGAAATGACCTAGGCCTAGGTTTTTTCAAAGGGTCGCGCTAACTGCCACACGTGTGGCAGAAAAGGAGACGCACCACACGTCTTTAATGTAAACAGATTGCCACGTCATTGCATGCATGCATGCAGGAATCTTTTTGGATTTTCAGTTTTTAAAATGTTTTATCTTTTAAACGAAAAATCCGATTGAAAATCCGTTTTCACCATTAAATCCCTCGCGATGAGATCTTCTAAACTAGATGCCATGTTGATATGTTTTGATGAAAAAAAATTTAGACTAAAAGTTGCCATGTCTATTGCATATGAATTGCCATGATGTTTATACTGAAGTTGCCATGATATGTTTCAGCTATTTTCTTCTACATTTAAAAGTAAATTTTGACATTTATAAAACGGGAAATTAAGAAACTAGACTTGCCATGAACCATAAACTAAAATTGCCATGATACATGCACGTAAAATTGCCATGGTTCATACAAAAAATAATTTTCATGATCAAAGTACTGGAATTGCCATCATCAAAATAGTAAAATTGCCATGATCTACAAACTAAAGAGCCACATGGCAACTTTAGTTTAAGCCCTATGGCAACTGCAGTGTAAACATCGTGGCAACTTCTGACAAAAAAAAATTTCGTCGAAACATATCAACATGGGGTCTAGTTTTGAAGATCTCGTCGAGACGGATTTAATGGTGAAAACGGATTTTTAGTTCGCTTTTTTATTTAGGAGATACAACATTTTTAAACCGAAAATTAAAAAAAAATCTGCTGATGTCATCTATTCATACGTGGCAAAATGAGTGGTGATGGAGACGTGTGGGCGATGTGCAAACGCCCACACGTGTGGGCGTTAACATTTCCGTTTTTCAAATTACTTTGTACTTTCCCTGTCTCGAAATATAAGACCTTTTTGTCTACATTTACACAAAAAAATCTTATATTTTAAGACAATGGGAGTATTAGGGCGTGTCGAGTCCTCCAATCTTCCTAAACTCCACGGATTCAGCTTTCCAATGTCGTTTCTCGCTCCATGCTGTGATTCTCAACCCGTTCGGGACCCTTCATAGCTTCTCAAGCGTTGTAGCCCAGCTGGGCGCCAGTTTGGGCCCGCCAGAGGCAACCCACTTCGGGCCAGCCTATACAAAGGCCGAACTGTGGCTGCCATGGTCAGACCTCCATCCAGGGAGGAGGCGAGCTGGAGGGACAACGGGGCGATGAGGGGAGCTGCCGGAGGGGAAGCTTGATGACCGACGAAGGGGGTGGAGCAGGGGTGGCAGTGGCTTGGCGAGCTTTTTTTTTAGCATCAGTACAGACACAAGCGCTCATATACACGCGCATACACTCATCCCTATGAACGCACACACGCACACCCTACCCTTATGAGCACCTCCGAGAGACTGAGCCGGCATATCATCTTGAGATTTACGAAGTTACCGTAGGCACCTCGTCGTCGACGGGAACGTATCCTCCCACTGAAAGCGCATCGCCGGAAATCCTGAAATAAATCCAGGAATAATGCGAGCACCAGGATTTGAACCCTGGTGGGTTGGGGATACCACTGTTCACCTAACCAACTCAACCACAGGTTGATTCACGTGGCTTGGCGAGCTGGAGGGACGCCAATGTCAAGATGCAGCGGGGATCCTTGATACGTCTCCAACGTATCTAATTTTCCAAACACTTTTACCCTTGTTTTAGACTTTAACTTAAATGATTTGAATGAAACTAACCCGGACTGACGCTGTTTTCAGTAGAACTGCCATGATGTTGTTTCATGTGTAGAAAACAAAAGTTCTCGGAATGTCCTGAAAATCCACGGAAGCACTTTTTGGAAAATATAAAAAATACTAGAGAAAGAATCAAGACCAGGGGGCCCACACCCTGTCCGCGAGGGTGGCGCCCCCCTGTCTCGTGGGCCCCCTGAAGCTCCGCCGACCTCAACTCCAACTCCATATATTCTGTCTCGCGAAGAAAAAAATCAGAAAGAAAGTTTCATCACGTTTTACGATACGGAGCCGCCGCCAAGCCCTAATCTCTCTAGGGAGGGCTGATTTGGAGTCCGTTCGGGGCTCCGGAGAGGGGGATTCGTCGCCGTCGTTATCATCAACCATCCTCCATCACCAATTTTATGATGCTCACCGCCGTGCGTGAGTAATTACATGCAGGCTTGCTGGACGGTGATGGGTTGGATGAGATTTACCATGTAATCAAATTAGTTTTGTTAGGGTTTGATCCCTAGTATCTACTATGTTCTGAGATTGATGTTGCTATGACTTTGCTATGCTTAATGCTTGTCACTAGGGCCCGAGTGCCATGATTTCAGATCTGAACCTATTATGTTTTCATGAATATATGTGTGTTTTTGATCCTATCTTGCAAGTCTATAGTCACCTATTATGTTTTATGATCCGACAACCCCGAAGTGACAATAATCGAGATACTTCTCGATGATGACCGTAGTTTGAGGAGTTCATGTATTCACTATGTGCTAATGCCTTGTTCCGGTTCTCTATTAAAAGGAGGCATTAATATCCCTTAGTTTCCGCTAGGACCCCGCTGCCACGGGAGGGTAGGACAAAAGATGTCATGCAAGTTCTTTTCCATAAGCATGTATGACTATATCCGGAATACATGCCTACATTACATTGATGAACTGGAGCTAGTTCTATGTCACCCTATGTTATAGCTATTACATGAGAAATCGCATCCGACATAATTATCCATCACTGATCCGTTGCCTACGAGCTTTTCACATATTGTGTTTCGCTTATTTACTTTTCCGTTGCTATTGTTACAATCACGACAAAACCCCAAAACATTACTTTTGCTACTATTACCTTTATTATCATACTAATTTGCTACTAATTACTTTGCTGCAGATACTAAGTTATCTAGGTGTGGTTGAATTGACAACTCAACTGCTAATACTCAAGAATATTCTTTGGCTCCCCTTATGTCGAATCAATAAATTTGGGTTGAATACTTTACCCTCGAAAGCTGTTGCGATCCCCTACACTTGTGGGTTATCAAGTCTAATTTCTGGCACCGTTGCCGGGGAAGCATAGCTCTATTCTCTAAGTCACTTTGGATTTATATCTACTGATCACTATGAAGAACTTGAAAGACGACAGAACCAAGATTTCGCCCTCAACTACGAGGGGAGGTAAGGAACTGCCATCTAGCTCTGCACTAGATTCTCCTTCTGTTATTAGTAAACTTGCGACACCTAAACCTACTACTGCTATGAACTCTGATATGTCGCATGTCATTGATGATGCCACTTCTACTTTGCATGATACTTATGATGAAACTACTTCTGTGCGTGATACTACTTTGCCATTGGGAAAATTTTGTTTTTGCCACTTTAGATTTTGTCAATTTTCCTTATGCCACTCTAGATTTTGACATTTCATTTTTGCCACTCTTAGCTTTTGACAATTATCACAATTGCCATTCCCGTGGCAAAAACAAAATTTTTGGAGTGGCAATTGTGATAATTATCAAAAGCTAAGAGTGGCAAAAACGAAATAAAATTATGTTGCTTTTGCCACAAAACGGCAATTGTGATAATTGTCAAAAACAAAGAGTGGCAAAAGTGAAATGTCAAAATCTAGAGTGGCATAAGGAAAATTGGCAAAATCTAGAGTGGCAAAAACAAAATTTTCCCTTTGCCATTAGGTGAATTTCTTGATGAACAACTTGCTAGGGCTAGAGAGAATGAAATTATTGAAGATGCTATTATTGATGATAGTGATGATGAAAATTCTCCCAATGATTATGAATTGCCTGTTGTTCCTGAGGGTTATGTTACGAATGAAGAAGCTGCTAGAGCTATCTTTGCTTGCAATGATAGATATGATCTTAAGAAATTATTAGCTAAATGGAAGTAGCAGTCTCTTAATGCGAGGATGAAACCTGACCCTGCTTTTGCTACTTCACCTATCTGTGTTACTGATAAGGATTATGAATTCTCTGTTGATCCTGAGATCATTACTTTAGTTGAATCCGATCCTTTTTATGGCCTTGAATTTGAAACTGTTGTGGCACATCTTACCAAGTTGAATGATATAGCTACCCTGTTTACTCATGATGATAAATCTCGCTATTATTATATCCTTAAGATATTTCCGTTCTCGTTAAAGGGTGATGCTAAGACTTGGTATAATTCTCTTGCTCCTGGTTGTGTGCGTAGTCCCCAGGATATGATTTATTACTTCTCTGCTAAATATTTCCCTGCTCATAAGAAACAAGTTGCCTTGCGGGAAATATATAATTTTGTGCAAATCGAAGAAGAGAGTCTCCCACAAGCTTGGGGGAGGCTTCTCCGATTACTCAATACTTTGCCTGATCACCCTCTCAAGAAAAATGAAGTACTTGATATCTTTTATAATGGACTAACCGATGCTTCCAAGGACTACTTGGATAGTTGTGCTGGTTGTGTTTTCAGGGAAAGAACAGCCGACGAAGCTGAATTACTATTGAATAATATGTTGACTAATGAAAATAATTGGACTCTTACTGAGCCAATTCCTGAGGCAATTCCTGAACCAATTGAGCCAACTCCTGAGCCTATTCCTAAACCCGCTCCTAAGAAGAGATGTGTTTTATTTCTCAGTCCCGAAGATATGCAAGAAGCAAAGAAATCAATGAAAGAAAAAGGTATTAAAGCTGAAGATGTTAAGAATTTACAAGCTATTGAACAAATACATGGTCTTAATATACCGCCTGTTGAAGAACCACATTGTCTTGATAACCCGACATAGGTAGTAAAGGTAAATTCTCTCTATAGATATGATAAAGTTGAAATCCCCTCTACTAAATTTCATAGCCCACGCTTAGATGAATTTGATGACTTTATGGCTAGACAAGAAAGTTTTAATGCTTATGTTGGTAGAGAGTTAAAGAATAATGCTTTCGAGATAGGACGCGTGAGCGATAATATGGCTAGAGTTAAAGGTGAGCTTAAACTCATTAGCAAATATGCTTCTATGGTTGCTACTCAAGCTGAGCAAGTACTTAAGGCTCAAAATGATTTGCTAGATGAATTAAATAATAAAAATGACTTTGCTGTTAGAGTGGCTACTAGAACTGGTAGAATGACTCAGGAACCTTTGTATCCTGAAGGCCACCCTAAGAGAATCAAGCAAGATTCTCAGAGAAATAATTTAGAGGCACCTAGTTCTTCCAAAAAGAAGAAAAAGAAAAACGATAGGACCTTGCATGCTTCTAGTGAACCTACTGTAGACACACCTAAGAATCCCAATGATATTTCTATTTCTGATGCTGAAACACAATCAGGTGATGAACACGAACCTAGTGATAATGTTAATGATAAAGTTCATGTTGATGCTCAACCTAGCAAAAACAATGATGTAGAGATTGAACCTGCTGTTGATCTTGATAACCCACAATCAAAGAATCAACGTTATGATAAGAGAGATTTTGTTGCTAGGAAGCACGGTAAAGAAAGAGAACCATGGGTTCAGAAACCCATGCCCTTTCCTCCTAAACCATCCAAGACAAAGGATGATGAGGATTTTGAGCGCTTTGCTGAAATGATTAGACCTATTTTCTTACGTATGCGTTTAACTGATATGCTCAAAGTAAATCCTTATGCTAAATATATGAAGGATAACATTACAAATAAAAGAAAGATACTGGAAGCTGAAATTTCCACCATGCTTGCTAATTACACTTTTAAGGGTGGAATACCAAAGAAACTTGGAGACCCGGGGGTACCCACTATACCATGCTCCATTAAAAGAAATTATGTTAGAACTGCTTTATGTGATCTTGGAGATGGTGTTAGTGTTATGCCTCTCTCTTTATATCGTAGACTTGAATTGAATAAGTTGACACCTACTGAAATATCTTTGCAAATGGCTGATAAATCAACTGCTATACCTGTCGGTATTTGTGAGGATGTGCCTATTGTGGTTGCAAATGTCACTGTCTTAACGGACTTTGTTATTCTTGATATTCCCGAGGACGATTGTATGTCGATTATCCTTGGTAGACCTTTTCTGAATACTGCAGGGGCTGTTATTGATTGCAAAAAAGGCAATGTCACTTTTCATGTTAATAGTAATGATCATACGGTACACTTTCCGAGGAAACAATCTCAAGTTCATAGCATCAATTCTATTGGAAAAGTTCCAACTATCATTATTGGAGGTTTTGAATTTCCTCTCCCTGCTGTCAAGAAAAAGTATGATATTCTTATTGTTGGGGATTTCCATATCCCCGTTGAGGTAACTTAGTGTTATTCGAGTTATTCGAAATTTCTCCGGAGCCTTGTTATTCGGAATGAGTTTGTTAACAAGACTTGATCAACCTTGTTAGTGGATTCATTTTGATGATCATGAGATGGATGAAACTAGAAGGCACAACCTTCTGTACCCTCTTTTTACTTTCTGTTATTTAGAATAAATAAAGCAAAATAGTATTATATGTCTGTTTACTGAATTATCCATGCATTAAAAAAATATCCCGAAAATAAAAGTGCTCCAAATGCCCTGCAAATTTAGTATGATTTTTTATGGAATATTTGAGGATTTTAGGCACTGAAATCACTGCAGGAGGGGCAAGCACCAGGCCACGAGAGTGGAGGGTGCGCCCACCCCACCTGGGCGCGCCCCCTGTCTCATGGGCCCCTGGTGGCTCCCCTACACTTATGCCAACACCCACACACTCCATCTTCCACTCAAAAAAATCCCCATCCAGCTCAAGCACAAGTTCTAGCTCATTTTGCTGCGATTTTCGATCTCCTTGCTCAAAGCTCCAATCACAAAACTGCTTTGGGAGATTGTTGCTTGGTATGTGACTCCTCCATTGGTCCAATTAGTTTTTGTTCTAGTGCTTTATTCATTGCAAATTTTTGCTGCATAGGTGACCATGTTCTTGAGCTTGCATGTTGAATTTATGATGTCCCAAGAAATTCTAATGCATGACATAGGCTCTAGGCACTTGTAGGAGTAGTTGCTACCAATCTTCTTTAGTTTTATTCACTTTTATTTTGAAGTTACTAAATTTTCAGAAATTTTCAGAAAAATGTTAAGGAAACTTTTGAGGGGCTCCTCTAGCCAAGGCTCTCAGGAAAAACAAGCTAAAGAGAAGGAAAAAGCCAAGTATAATCTTCCTCGCTTAGCGGAAGTACGGTCATGTGAATGGCCATGCGATAATTTCTTGAAAGAAGTTGGAATTCATGAAGATTTTTATTCTTTGATCGAGAATGCGGACCTCACCGATTTCCTCCATGAACGGATGGATCAGTATCTCTTACTTACCAATACTTTCGTGCAATTTTTTTATTATTATCCTAAGAAGTCACCGCCTTCAGTGTCATTTCATTTCATTTCATTTATAAAAGACAATTATCATGAACAAGGAAATATAATAATAACCCTTTTATTATTGCCTCTAGGGCATATTACCAACAGTCTCCCACTTGCACTAGAGTCAATAATCTAGTTACATTGTGATGAATCGAACACCCATAGAGTTCTGGTGTTGATCATGTTTTGCTCGCGAGAGAGGTTTAGTCAACGGATCTGCGACATTCAGATCCGTATGTACTTTGCAAATATCTATGTCTCCATCTTGAACATTTTCACGGATGGAATTGAAACGACGCTTGATGTGCCTGGTCTTCTTGTGAAACCTGGGCTCCTTGGCAAGGGCAATAGCTCCAGTGTTGTCACAGAAGAGTTTGATCGGCCCCGACGCATTGGGTATGACTCCTAGGTCGGTGATGAACTCCTTCACCCAAATAGCTTCATGCGCTGCCTCCAAGGCTGCCATGTACTCCGCTTCACATGTAGTTCCCGCCACGACGCTCTGCTTGCAGCTGCACCAGCTTACTACTCCACCATTCAACATATACACGTATCCGGTTTGTGACTTAGAGTCATCCAGATCTGTGTCGAAGCTAGCGTCGACGTAACCCTTTACAACGAGCTCTTCGTCACCTCCATAAACGAGAAACATGTCCTTTGTCCTTTTCAGGTACTTTAGGATATTCTTGACCGCTGTCCAGTGTTCATTGCTGGGATTACTTTGGTACCTTCCTACCAAACTTACGGCAAGGTTTACATCAGGTCTGGTACACAGCATGGCATACATAATAGATCCTATGGCTGAAGCATAGGGGATGACACTCATCTCTTCTTTATCTTTTGCCATGGTCGGGCATTGAGCCAAGCTCAATCTCACACCTTGCAATACAGGCAAGAACCCCTTCTTGGACTGATCCATTTTGAACTTCTTCAAAATCTTATCAAGGTATGTGCTTTGTGAAAGACCTATGAGGCGTCTCGATCTATCTCTATAGATCTTAATGCCTAATATATAAGCAGCTTCTCCAAGGTCCTTCATTGAAAAACACTTATTCAAGTAGGCCTTAATGTTGTCCAAAAGTTCTATATCATTTCCCATCAAGAGTATGTCATCTACATATAATATGAGAAATGCTACAGAGCTCCCACTCACTTTCTTGTAAACGCAGGCTTCTCCAGAAGTCTGCATAAACCCAAACGCTTTGATCATCTCATCAAAGAGAATGTTCCAACTCCGAGATGCTTGCACCAGCCCATAAATGGATCGCTGGAGCTTGCATACTTTGTCAGCATTCTTAGGGTCAACAAAACCTTCCGGCTGCATCATATACAGCTCTTCCTTAAGATGTCCATTAAGGAATGCTGTTTTGACGTCCATCTGCCATATCTCATAATCATAGTATGCGGCAATTGCTAACATGATTCGGACGAACTTTAGCTTCGCTACGGGTGAGAATGTCTCATCGTAATCAACCCCTTGAACTTGTCGATAACCCTTAGCGACAAGTCGAGCTTTATAGACGGTAATATTACCATCCGCGTCCGTCTTCTTCTTAAAGATCCATTTGTTTTCTATCGCTCGCTGTTCATCGGGCAAGTCTGTCAAAGTCCATACTTTGTTTTCATACATGGATTCTATCTCGGATTTCATGGCTTCAAGCCATTTGTTGGAATCTGGGCCCGCCATCGCTTCTTCATAGTTCGAAGGTTCACCGTTGTCTAACAACATGATTTCTAGGACAGGGTTGTCGTACCACTCTGGTGCGGAACGTGTCCTTGTGGACCTACGAAGTTCAGTAGCAACTTGATCCTAAGTACCTTGATCATCATCATTATTTTCCTCTTCAGTTGGTGTAGGCATCACAGGAACATTTTCCTGAGCTGCACTACTATCCAGTTCAAGAGGTAGTACTTCATCGAGTTCTACTTTCCTCCCACTTACTTCTTTCGAGAGAAACTCTTTTTCCAGAAAGGATCCGTTCTTGGCAACAAAGATCTTGCCCTTGGATCTTAAGTAGAAGGTATACCCAATGGTTTCCTTAGGGTATCCTATGAAGACGCATTTTTCCGACTTGGGTTCGAGCTTTTCAGGTTGAAGTTTCTTGACATAAGCATCGCATCCCCAAACTTTTAGAAACGACAGCTTAGGTTTCTTCCCAAACCATAATTCATATGGTGTCGTCTCAACGGATTTAGACAGTGCCCTATTTAAAGTGAATGTAGGTGTCTCTAGAGCGTATCCCCAAAATGATAGCGGTAAATCGGTAAGAGACATCATAGACCACACCATATCCAATAGAGTGCGATTACGACGTTCGGACACACCGTTACGCTGAGGTGTTCCAGGCGGTGTGAGTTGTGAAACGATTCCACATTTCCTTAAGTGTGTACCAAATTCGTGACTTAAGTATTCTCCTCCACGATCTGATCGTAGGAATTTTATCTTTCGGTCACATTGATTCTCTACCTCATTCTGAAATTCCTTGAACTTTTCAAAGGTCTCAGACTTGTGTTTCATTAAGTAGACATACCCATATCTACTCAAGTCATCAGTGAGAGTGAGAACATAACGATATCCTCCGCGAGCCTCAACGCTCATTGGACCGCACACATCGGTATGTATGATTTCCAACAAGTTGGTTGCTCGCTCCATTGTTCCGGAGAACGGAGTCTTGGTCATCTTGCCCATGAGGCATGGTTCGCATGTGTCAAATGATTCATAATCAAGAGACTCCAAAAGTCCATCAGCATGGAGCTTCTTCATGCGCTTGACACCAATGTGACCAAGGCGGCAGTGCCACAAGTATGTGGGACTATTGTTATCAACTTTACATCTTTTGGTATTCACACTATGAATATGTGTAATATTACGCTCGAGATTCATTAAGAATAAACCATTGACCATCGGGGCATGACCATAAAACATATCTCTCATATAAATAGAACAACCATTATTCTCGGATTTAAATGAGTAGCCATCTCGTATCAAACGAGATCTAGATACAATGTTCATGCTCAAACTTGGCACCACATAACAATTATTAAGGTTTAAAACTAATCCCGTAGGTAAATGTATAGGTAGCGTGCCGACGGCGATCACATCGACCTTGGAACCATTCCCGACGCGCATCGTCACCTCGTCCTTCGCCAGTCTCCGTTTATTCCGCAGCTCCTGCTGTGAGTTACAAATATGAGCAACGGCACCAGTATCAAATATCCAGGAGTTACTACGAGTACTGGTAAGGTACACATCAATTACATGTATATCAAATATACCTTTAGTGTTGCCGGCCTTCTTATCCGCTAAGTATTTGGGGCAGTTCCGCTTCCAGTGACCCTTCCCCTTGCAATAAAAGCACTCAGTCTCAGGCTTGGGTCCATTCTTTGACTTCTTCCCGGTAACTGGCTTACCGGGCGTGGCAACCTCCTTGCCGTCCTTCTTGAAGTTCTTCTTGCCCTTTCCCTTCTTGAACTTAGTGGTCTTATTGACCATCAACACTTGATGTTCTTTCTTGATTTCAACCTCTGCTGACTTCAGCATGGAAAATACTTCAGGAATGGTCTTCACCATCCCCTGCATATTGTAGTTCATCACAAAGCTCTTGTAGCTTGGTGGGAGTGACTGAAGGATTCTGTCAATGACCGCCTCGTCCGGGAGGTTAATGTCGAGCTGGGACAGGCGGTTGTGCAACCCAGACATTTTGAGTATGTGCTCACTGACAGAACTATTTTCCTCCATCTTACAACTATAGAATTTGTCGGAGACATCGTATCTCTCGACCCGGGCATGAGCTTGGAAAACTAGTTTCAGCTCCCCGAACATCTCATATGCTCCGTGTTGCTCAAAACACTTTTGGAGCCCCGGTTCTAGGCTGTAAAGCATGCCGCACTGAACGAGGGAGTAATCATCAGCACGAGACTGCCAAGCATTCATAATGTCTTGGTTCTCTGGGACGGGTGCATCACCTAGCGGTCCATCTAGGACATATTTTTTCCTGGCAGCTATGAGGATGATCCTCAGGTTCCGGACCCAGTCCGTATAGTTGCTGCCATCATCTTTCAGCTTGGTTTTCTCTAGGAATGCGTTGAAGTTCATGTTGACATGAGCGTTGGCCATTTGATCTACAAGACATATTTGCAAAGGTTTTAGACTAAATTCATGATAATGAAGTTCATCTAATCAAATTATTTTAATGAACTCCCACTCAGATTAGACATCCCTCTAGTCATCTAAGTGTTACACGATCCGAGTCGACTAGGCCGTGTCTGATCATCACGTGAGACGGACTAGTCATCGTCGGTGAACATCCTCATGTTGATCGTATCTTCCATACGACTCGTGTTCGACCTTTCGGTCTCCGTGTTCCGAGGCCATGTCTGTACATGCTAGGCTTGTCAAGTTAACCCTAAGTGTTTTGCATGTGTAAAACTGTCTTACACCCGTTGTATGTGAACGTAAGGATCTATCACACCCGATCATCACGTGGTGCTTCGAAAGACGAACTTTAGCAACGGTGCACAGTTAGGGGAGAACACTTCTTGAAATTGTTGTAAGGGATCATCTTATTTACTACCGTCGTTCTAAGTAAACAAGATGCATAAACATAATAAACATCACATGCAATTATATAGTAGTGACATGATATGGCCAATATCATATAGCTCCATTAATCTCCATCTTCGAGGCTCCATGATCATCTTGTCACCGGCATGACACCATGATCTCCATCATCATGATCTCCATCATCGTGTCTTCATGAAGTTGTCACGCCAACGACTACTTCTACTTCTATGGCTAACGCGTTTAGCAATAAAGTAAAGTAATTTACATGGCGTTCTTCAATGACACGCAGGTCATACAAAAAATAAAGACAACTCCTATGGCTCCTGCCGGTTGTCATACTCATCGACATGCAAGTCGTGATTCCTATTAAAAGAACATGATTTCATACATCACAATATGTCATTCATCATTCATCACAACTTCTGGCCATATCACATCACATGACAATTGCTGCAAAAGCAAGTTAGACGTCCTCTCATTGTTGTTGCATCTTTTACGTGGCTGCAATTGGGTTCTAGCAAGAACGTTTTCTTACCTACGAATAACCACAACGTGATTTTGTTAACTTCTATTTACCCTTCATAAGGACCCTTTTCATCGAATCCGCTCCAACTAAAGTGGGAGAGACAGACACCCGCTAGCCACCTTATGCAACTAGTGCATGTCAGTCAGTGGAACCGGTCTCACGTAAGCATACGTGTAAGGTTGGTCCGGGCCGCTTCATCCCACAATACCGCTGAAGCAAGATAAGACTAGTAGCGGCAAGCAAGTTGACAAGATCTACGCCCACAACAAAATTGTGTTCTACTCGTGCAATAGAGAACTACGCATAGACCTAGCTCATGATGCCACTGTTGGGGAACGTTGCAGAAAATTAAAAATTTTCCTACGGTTTCACCAAGATCCATCTATGAGTTCATCTAAGCAACGAGTCATGGGAGAGATATTGCATCTACATACCACTTGTAGATCGCGAGCGGAAGCATTCACTAGAACGTGGATGATGGAGTCGTACTCGCCGTGATCCAAATCACCGATGACCAAGTGCTGAACGGACAGCACCTCCGCGTTCAACAAACGTACGGAGCGGATGACGTCCTCTCCTTCTTGATCCAGCAAGGGCGAAGGAGAGGTTGAGGAAGATGGCTCCAGCAGCAGCACGACGACGTGGTGTTGGTGGAGAAGCAGTACTCCGGTAGGGCTTCGCCAAGCTCGTGACGGAGGAGGAGAGGTGTTGGGGAGGGGAGGGGCTGCACCTTGGTTGTGTGTTGCAGCCCTCCCCTCACCCCTCTATTTATAGGGGAAGGGGCAAGGGGGGCCGGCCCCTCTAGATGGGATCTAGAGGGGGGGCGGCGGCCAGGGAGGGGGGACTTGCCCCCCAAGCAAAGGGGCTCCCCCTCTAGGGTTCCCCCCAAACCCTAGGCGCATGGGCCCAAGGTGGGGGGTGCGCCCAGCCCTCCAGGTGCTGGTTCCCTGCCCCTTGCGGCCCATGTGGCCCTCCGAGAGAGGTGGCCCCTCCCGGTGGACCCCCGGAACCCCTCTGGTGGCCCCGGTACAATACCGATATGACCCCGAATCTTTCTGGTGTCCGTATGACAACTTCCCATATATAAATATTCACCTCCGGACCATTCCGAAACTCCTCGTGACATCCGGGATCTCATCCGAGACTCCGAACAACTTTCGGTAATCACATACAAGTCTTCCTAATAACCCTAGCGTCACCGAACCTTAAGTGTGTAGACCCTACGGGTTCGGGAGACACGCAGACATGACCAAGACGACTCTTCGGTCAATAACCAACAGCGGGATCTAGATACTCATGTTGGCTCCCACATGCTCCTCGATGATGTCATCGGATGAACCATGATGTCGAGGATTCAATCAACCCCGTATACAATTCCCTTTGTCAATCGGTACGTTACATGCCCGAGACTCGATCGTCGGTATCCCAATACCTCGTTCAGTCTCGTTACCGGCAAGTCACTTTACTCGTACCGTAATGCATGATCCCGTGACCAAACACTTGGTCACTTTGAGCTCATTATGATGATGCATTACCGAGTGGGCCTAGAGATACCTCTCCGTCATATGGAGTGACAAATCCCAGTCTCGATCCGTGTCAACCCAACAGACACTTTCGGAGATACCTGTAGTGCACCTTTATGGTCACCCAGTTACGTTGTGACGTTTGGTACACCCAAAGCACTCTTACGGTATCCGGGAGTTACACGATCTCATGGTCTAAGGAAGAGATACTTGACATTGAAAAAGCTCTAGCAAAACGAACTACACGATCTTGTGCTATGCTTAGGATTGGGTCTTGTCCATCACATCATTCTCCTAATGATGTGATCCCGTTGTCAATGACATCTAAGGTCCATAGTTAGGAAACCATGACTATCTGTTGACCAACGAGCTAGTCAACTAGAGGCTCACTAGGGACATGTTATGGTCTATGTATTCACACGTGTATTACGATTTCCGGATAATACAGTTATAGCATGAATAAAAGACAATTATCATGAACAAGGAAATATAATAATAACCCTTTTATTATTGCCTCTAGGGCATATTTCCAACAATATCTTCATAGTCTTGGAGTCCGGCCGATGATGATAGTTCGGCTATCCGGACACCCCCTAGTCCAGGACTCCCTCAGTAGCCCCTGAACCAGGCTTCAATGACGACGAGTCCGGCGCGCATATTGTCTTCGGCATTGCAAGGCGAGTTCCTCCTACGAATAATTTATAGAAGATTGTGAACACCAGGATAGTGTCCGGCTCTGCAAAATAAATTCCACATTCCACCGTAGAGAGAATAATATTCACACAAGTTCAATCTGCTGATGTATTTCGTGGCGTGACATCACACCACAACCAAGCCTTTACTTGAATCGTTTTTATTATACCACCTCAGCGTGTTTAGCGAAGCGGTTTCCTTGGCACGTCTTGTCGAAGCAGAGATCGTGTTCCCCTTATTCTGGGATTCCCATCAATACGGACGTGGGTAACCCAACCGCGCCATTGATTGCGGCGCTTGGGAGAAAAGCGAGTTTTATCAGGCCGGTGGGGGCGCATAGTTTCGTCCGCCCATATATAAGGGGATAAGGATCCACCTTTTTACATACGCCTTCTTCCTCCTTTGCTTATCCATCTCCGCGCACTCGAGCTCCAGCGCCCAAGTCCGCACATCTCACCTCAACCTCCTCCAACTATGTCCGGAGCGGGAGGCAAGTGGATGGCCTCCTCCGTTACGGAGGGGCACATCAAGAAGCTGCGCAGCGCCGGATATCTGTCCAGCGACATCGCGCACCGGCTCCCCGACGAGGGGCAGACCATCCCCACCCCCAGGCCCCATGAGAGGGTGGTATTCCTTCCCCATTTCCTCCGTGGACTGGGCTTCCCACTTCACCCCTTTGTCCGGGGGCTCATGTTCTACTACGGCCTGGATTTCCATGATCTGGCCTCAAATTTCATCCTCAACATCTCGGCGTTTATCGTCGTGTGCGAGGCTTTCCTCTGCATCCAGCCCCACTTCGGCTTGTGGCTCAAGACCTTCAATGTCAAGCCGAAGGTTGTGAAGGGCAGTCAAGCGGAGTGCGGAGGCGCCATGGTGGGCAAGATACCCAACGTTACTTGGCTCGAGGGCGCCTTCGTGGAAACCATCAAGGGGTGGCAATCGGGGTGGTTCTACATCACCGAGCCGTGTGACCCTAAATGGGCAGCGGCCCCCGAATTCAGATCTGGCATCCCCACACGGCTCACCTCTTGGAAAGAGAGTGGCCTTACTTGGGGCGATTCGGAGGAGCTGACCGGACTCCAAGCCTGCATCCAAAAGCTAGTGAACAAGAAACTCAAGCTTGTCAACATAGTCCAGGTCATGCTCATCCGCCGGATTCTCCCGTGCCAACAACGGGCCTTCAAATTGTGGGAGTTCGATCCGGCCCAGCACCGAACCTTGAGCGGGCTCTTCGACACTAGGTACGAAGATGCCTGGAAGGTGCTGTTTAAGGGCGCCGAGGCTCCCGCATCCGCTACCGAAGATCGCGGATTCAGCTCACAGCGCCAGGCTAGCGAGGTAAGCGATTCTACCCTTTACGGGACACTTGTTATTCATAGTTTGACTCTATGCGGGATCTAAACTCCCTCTCCTTTGACAGGACTGGCTGAAGAAGGCCGAGCAGACTAACTGTCCGGCCCCTTTGCCAGAAGACCCAGCGGACGCCCGTTTAGCGTGGCTGCTGGTTCCGGCACCCCACGTGGTGCCGGAGAAGAAGGCCAAGAAGGAGGCCACGGGCACTTGAAAGAGTTCCCGTTTTCAGGTGTCTGATGACTCCGAGGTGGACTCCTCCCACAAGGACGAGGAGGAGAAGAAAAAGGCCTCCCCCCCAGCGGGGGAAGGGAAGAAAAGGAAGGCTTCCCCAACGAGGGAGGCCGAAGGATCCAAGAAGGGAAGGACTCTTCCCCCGGACTATTCCGCCCACGCCGGTGACGACGACGAGGATTGGCCTCCAAGGGCCAAGCCCCTGGCGAGATCGTAAGTATCCGGACTCCTGAATGACTTCATGATTTTTCTTTCTGCCACATGGTGTCTTTCTAACGCCGCATACAACCCTGCAGTCCGCCCAAGGACGATCTTCCCGCTTCGTCGAGCGGGTCCTTGGGCACGTCGGATGTGAACAATACTTCACTTCCAACCGCCTCCTCCCCCCGTGATGCTGACGATGCCGAGGTGGGATCCCAGAGAAGGACCCACCCGGAGGAGGAGGACCCGGAGGTGCCACAGGGCGACCTCCCAGACTTCGTACCGGACTCCGCACCGGAACCTGCAGTGGTTCCGGAGTCCGGCGGGCGGCCCCTTCGTAAGAAGGGCAAGACCGTGACGCCGGCGGCCTCCGTCCAACCGGAGGCGCCAGATAACTTGCTGGAGGCGCTCAACGGCACTTCCATCAAGGAGGAACACCGCACTGTCATGAGTGCGGTGATTCAGAAGGTTTAGCTCGCCAAAAGCGGGCTGACCGAAGCCTGCAGCAGCCTTCTATCAGGCTTTGAGGTAAGAATATTAATATATGTAAAATAGTACCGCATAGACAATAGCCCCCGATGCTCGGTTCGGTGTTCGGAAAGAAAAAGCCGGACCGAGGATCTAAAAAGATATACGCAGGAGTCTTAATAAATATGTCAATATGGGATTGCAGACTGTGCTGCTGACCTCTGCCGCACTGACTGCGAAGGTCAATTCTTTGAAGCAAAGCCTTGAGCGGTCCGAGAACGAGCTCGGCCATGCCAAGAAGCGGCTCGAGGACAAGGAAGGTGAGTAACACCTTATTAAAGTTGTACCTTACACAAAAGGATTTGGTTGCAAGAGAAATGACAAGGATAACATGGGTACTTCAGGGGCCACGAACGAGGTGGCGACCCTGAAGGAGGCGGTGTCCGTGGCTGAACGTAATGCGGCCGTGGAGCGTGCTGGGCGAGAGAAGCAGGAGGCGCGGGTGGCGGAGGTACAGCAAGAGCTCCAGGCTCTCGTGGAAAAGCATGAGAGTTTGGAGCACGACTCGAAGACTCGAGAGTCCAGCTTGCATCGGCTCTTGAGAGCGCCAAAGCCGCTAAGGCCGAAGCCCACAAGGCCCTTCAGGAAATCGAGGCGTTGAAGAAAATAGCGGCGGGTAAGGCATTTTTCATGCAAAGCAAGCATGTGAATGTGAACTACCTGTTACTTACCCGAATTCTGAGCTCTCCAGGAGCATTTGTAGATCTGGCCCACAGCATGGCCGATGCTGCCGCTTTCTACAGGGCCGAGGAGGGGAGCTTGATGGAGAAGGTCTTCTGGTCTCAGTATGCTGAGGCTGGACATCCGGTGCCCCTTAGCGAGCAGCTGAAGCAGCTGGTCGAGTTCCACAAGGTGGCTGAACAGGCCATGAAGGGCCTCATAGTTCGGCTGTGGCCCAATGAGGCCATGCCTGGGAGCTACTTCAGCCTGGTGCGGCGGCTGGTGGATTCTTGTCCATGGGTTGAGGTCATCAAGCGATCCTCCTGTATTGAAGGTGCCCGTCGGGCCCTTGCCCGTGCTAAGGTGCACTGGGGCAAGATGGATGCTGAGAAGCTTGTGACGGACGCGCCACCGCCGGGCAAGGAGTATCGCACGCCCGAGATGTATTATAAGAGTGTCTTGAAGGGTGCCCGCACTATTGCGGGTGAGTGCTCCAATAATGTAATATTTGAGTAGACTCGCATTTTGTTATCCTGTGCGCTGAAAACTTTGTTCATATGCGCTAAGCAACGCTTGTTGTTTTAAAATATTACCTTCTGTGCGGCTATTTATCAAATCTGAGAGATGGCAAGTCGTCGGCTTCAGCCCCCATGCCACGAGTGCTGGGGTGTTCGGGATAAATTTCAGCACTCTTGTTCCCATATTTGGGTCCATCTAGGGAGGCGCTCAACACAACGAACTAGGCAACCGGACTTATAATGCTTGAACACTCTCACTTAGCCATAGAATTCTAAAATTTTAAATTTTGGCGAAGCCCCTAGTGTTCGGAAGGCCGAATTCGGGGCGCTATCCACGCCTGGGCCAGACAAAGCCGGTTCCTCGCTCTAAGCGGCATAAGTCTTTAGGGACTCAAAAAAACCTCTCGAACAGCGACCGGCTCTTGCCTCATCATGACGGTCAGTTTTAGCTTTCTCCACTGAGGTGCTCGCCCAGCTCAACTGGGGCGCAATCGCTGTGGTTCTCCCAGTGCTACCTTAGCCAATAGAACAGAACGTAAGGTACCAAAACATGGGAGCCGGGCAAACCCAACTATTGACCCAAGACATGATTCGGAGCCGATGCATATAATGCTATAAGTTCGGGGTGCCGCACTTGTGAAAGTGTTCGGACTTATCACACCATAATGTGGGGAACTTAAGCCCCTGGTGTTTTTAGCCGTACCAAAGTGTACGGATGCGACATGTCATAAATGAAAATATGTATAAGAAAGGAATGCAATTATAAGCAAAAAGGTGCTGCATTGTTTATTCGAGAAATACTGCCATGAATGCAGAACGATACAAATAGTGCGATAAGCAAGGGATGGGACTATTAAACATGTCCCCCTCCAGGGGTAGGCTGCGGAATGGTGTATAAAACAGATTTAATGCTCGTAATGGAGACCACCTGGATATTCGTTGTAGCCTTTCTCCTTCCCTGGCTGTTGCATCGTGAGTTTGGCCGGTCTACTGCCGGACAGGGCCTCTGGTGAACGGAGTCCTGTGGGTAAGAAAGAAAAAGGAATAAAAGAAGAAAAAAGGAATGACACACTTGGGAGCCCCTGATGTGGTTAAGCCGCATTCTGGGCCTGTCGTGGTCGTGCCCCTCCCCTATGCCCATGGTATCTCGAGAGCGTAATGATGTACGCGAAGGACCAGTCTTGCAATCTTGCAACGGCTGGGGTTGGGGCCGCATTGCTACGCGTGCTCGGAACGTGCCAGGTGGTCTTGTTGTAGGTTACTCCGGGCGCGTTTAGCCGTGTCCGGTCGCTTAACGGCCGGACTCGAGAATTGCCTTAAGAGGCTGCATTGTACTTCTGCCGCGAGAGCCGCTGTATGTTCCTCCGTTCGGAGGGAGCGTTCGGTGTTTCCGTTGACTGTGATGACTCCTCGAGGGCCTGTCATCTTGAGCTTGAGGTATGCGTAGTGCGGGACCGCGTTGAACTTTGCAAACGCGGTCCGTCCGAGCAGAGCATGATAGCCGCTACGAAACGGAACTATGTCGAAGATTAACTCCTCGCTTCGGAAGTTATCCGGGGATCCGAAGACCACTTCTAGTGTAACTGAGCCCGTACAGCTGGCCTCTACACCTGGTATGACGCCTTTGAAGGTCGTCTTTGTGGGTTTAATCCTTGAGGGGTCTATGCCCATCTTGCACACTGTATCCTGATAAAGCAGGTTCAGGCTGCTACCGCCGTCCATCAAGACTCTGGTGAGGTGAAATCCATCGACGATTGGATCTAAAACCAATGCAGCGAATCCGCCATGGCGGATGCTGGTGGGGTGGTCCCTTCGATCGAAAGTGATCGGGAAGGAGGACCATGGGTTGAACTTCGGGGCGACTGGCTCCATCGCGTATACGTCCCTGAGTGCACGCTTCCGCTCCCTCTTGGGTATGTGGGGGGAAACCCTTCTGTCCTCTATTGTTCGGCGGTCGGGTCTCTTCTTCGTCATCTCTATGCAGCCCCTTGCCATTGTTTTCGGCAATTAGCTTGCCTGCCTGCTTGAATACCCAACAGTCCCTGTTGGTGTGGTTGGCTGGCTTTTCGGGGGTGCCGTGTATCTGGCACGAGCGATCGAGTATTCGGTCCAAATTGGACGGACCCGGAGTAGTTCTTTTGAATGGCTTTTTCCGTTGACCGGGTTTGGAGCCTCTGAATCTGGCATTGACTGCCGTATCCTCATTATTGTTGTCGTTAATGCGGCGTTTGTTCTTGTTGCGACGCGACCTGCCATTGTGGTCCTTAGTATCTGGACTGCCAGAATTTTTGCTGAGGTTGTTGCTGCGGGCTAGCCAGCTGTCCTCTCCCGCGCAGAAGCGGGTCATGAGTGATGTGAGGGCTGCCATGGATTTCGGCTTTTCCTGTCCCAGGTGCCAGGCAAGCCACTCGTCGCGGATGTTATGTTTGAAGGCCGCGAGGGCCTCCACATCCGGACAGTCGACAATTTGATTTTTCTTAGTTAAGAACCGTGTCCAGAATTGTCTGGCCGATTCGTCTGGATGCTGAATTATGTGGCTTAGGTCGTCAGCGTCTGGTAGTCGCACATACGTGCCCTGGAAGTTATCAAGGAATGCGGCTTCCAGGTCCTCCCTACACCCAATTGATTCTGCTGGCAAGTTGTTGAGCCAATGCCGAGCTGGTCCTTTAAGCTTGAGTGGGAGGTATTTGATGGCGTGAAGGTCGTCACCGCGGGCCATGTGGATATGAAGGAGATAGTCTTCGATCCAAACCGCGGGGTCTGTTGTGCCATCATAGGATTCAATATTCATGAGTTTAAACCCTTCGGGGATTTGATGATCCATTACTTCATCTGTGAAGCATAGTGGGTGTGCGGCGCCTCTGTATTGGGCTATATCGCGACGGAGCTCCAACGAGCTTTGTCTACTGTGTTCGGCCCGACTGGACTTGCTGTGTCCGGCGCGACGGTTGTCGTCACGTATCATGGGGCGCCCACGCGATCCGTAGATCGATCTTGATTGTCTTTCCTTATCCTCCAATATATCTCGCAAGTCTGGAGCGTTCCCCTGTGGCCTTGTGCTTTTCGAGCGATGCCGGGGTACGGTTCTAGTGGAGGGCCTAGAGGCCTCTCTGTCGCGGCCACGAGGTGGCCGGTCAGCCGCATTGTGCTCTGGTGATGCAGGTTTATATGCCTCCTCCTCTAATCGGGGGAGCAACTTGCGTTTGGGGTAGCTTTTGGAGGGGCGTTCGAGCTCATGCTCTTCGGCCGCAAGGACTTCAGTCCATCTGTCGGCTAGCAGATCCTGATCAGCTCTAAGCTGTTGCTACTTTTTCTTGAGGCTGTTTGCCGTGGCCATAAGCCTGCGTTTAAAACGCTCTTGTTCGACGGGATCCTCAGGCACGACAAATTCTTCGTCGTCGAGGCTTGCCTCGTCTCCGGAGGGAGGCATGTAATTATCATCCTCTACCTCTTCGTCTGCCGCTCTCTCATGAGGGCTGGCTTCTCCGTCCTCCTGCGCTGAATCTTGCTGGAGGGGGTTGTCTTCGGCACTGTTTGGGGTATTATTATCTCTGGTGCCAGAATCTCCATTCTTGCTGTGGTGGGATTTAGAGCGGCGCCGCTGACGCCGGCGCTTGGGCTGTTTCTTGGAGGGGTCTTCCTCCGTTGTTCCTTCGCCATTCCCATCATTTGGGATATCCACCATGTATATGTCGTATGACGAGGTGGCTTTCCAGTGCCCAGTAGGCACTGGTTCTTGGTCGTCTCCGGCATCGTCGTCCATACCGTCGATGTCTTCGGAGTCGAAGTCTAGCATGTCGGTTAGATCGTCGACAACGGCTACTAAGTGGGTGGTGGGTGGGTCTTGAATTTCTTCGTCGTCCGCATCCCAACCGTCCTGACCGCAGTCCGGCCAGGGCTCTCCTGATAATGAGAGATACTTTAGCGAACTCAGGATGTCGCCAAAAGGTGAGTGCTGAAAGATGTCCGCAGCGATGAACTCCATAATCGGCGCCCAATCGGATTCGATTGGAGGGGGCGCGGGAGATTCGGAGTCCGGCAAGGAGTCCGGCACCTTGGAGTCACAAGCTTCAGAAGGGACAAATCAGTATTCGGCTCTATCGCCGTAGAGGTTGCAGCCCCCGAGGCAGTGTCTAACCACCCGTCCTCGATCTGCACAGCCGGCTCCGAATCGAGGGTCGGAGCGGGCTCATGTGCGGCCTCCAAGGCACTGTCCGGCAGCAGAGCTAAATCATGCCCATCATGACAGTGCAGCGCGCTCGGCTGTGGCTCGAATCCATTGAAGATCAAGTCTCCGCGGATGTCAGCCGTGAAGTTCAGACTTCCAAATCTGACCTGACGGCCAGGGGCGTAGCTTTCGATCTGCTCCAGATGGCCAAACGAATTGGCCCGCAGTGCAAAGCCGCCGAATACGAAGATCTGTCCGGGGAGAAAAGTCTCACCCTGGACCGTGTCGTTGTTGATGATCGAAGGAGCCATCGAGCCTATCGGTGACGACACAGAGGAACTCTCAATGGAAGCACCAATGTCGGTGTCAAAACCGGCGGATCTCGGGTAGGGGGTCCCGAACTGTGCGTCTAGGCGGATGGTAACAGGAGACAAGGGACATGATGTTTTACCCAGGTTCGGGCCCTCTTGATGGAGGTAAAACCCTACATCCTGCTTGATTGATATTGATGATGTGGGTATTACAAGAGTGGATCTACCACGAGATCAAGGAGGCTAAACCCTAGAAGCTAGCCTATTGTATGATTGTTGTTCTGTCCTACGGACCAAACCATCCGGTTTATATAGACACCGGAGAGGGCTAGGGTTACACAAAGTCGGTTACAATGGTAGGAGATCTACATATCCGTATCGCCAAGCTTGCCTTCCACGCCAAGGAAAGTCCCATCCGGACACGGGACGAAGTCTTCAATCTTGTATCTTCATAGTCTTGGAGTCCGGCCGATGATGATAGTTCGGCTATCCAGACACCCCCTAGTCCAGGACTCCCTCAATTACTTTTGCTACTGTTACCTTTATTATCATACTACTTTACTACTAAATACTTTGCTGCAGATACTAAGTTATCCAGGTGTGGTTGAATTGACAACTCAACTACTAATACTCAAGAATATTCTTTGGCTCCCGATGTGTCGAATCAATATATTTGGGTTGAATACTTTACCCTCGAAAGCTATTGCGATCCCCTACACTTGTGGGTTATCAATCCTCCTCCTTGCGAAGGAACCGATGGGAACGGGGCTGGAACGGCTTCATCTGCCACCGGATAGGAGCAACGACGTGATCAACGGTGACGGCGTGCACGGCGATGGTGGTTACAGTGACGGCAAGGGTTGGCGCTAGGGAAGAGAAACTGAGTGATGTCACCGCCGCGGTGCCCTTCTTCTTGGGCGCCATAGCGATGAAGATGATGAAGAAGCTGGTGTGCTAACTACTAGTTCAGGTCTGTGCAAGCGACCCACCCTACCTAGCGCGCCAAAGATGTCGTGCCTACGACTATTTATGGGATCATGGTGACCCCTTTTGCGGTTCAACTGGGAAGATTGATGTGCACAGAGAGCAGAACTAGCATCACGCACACAGTTTACCTAGGTTCGGGCCGCTGGGAAGCATAAAACCCTACTCCTGCTTTTGTGTATTGATTGCGTTGAGCACAAGTATAAGGGAGAGCAAACTTGTTAAGGTTGAGCGGGAAATGCAGCTATGCGCGTGTTTGTGCAGAATGTTGACCTTTCTAAAGGTAGCCATGGGCCTTCTTTTATAGGAAAAAAGGGGTCACCACAGTGGCAAAAATGGTAAATACACAAGGTGTATAGTGGCTGCCAAGTACCAAACTCTGACAGGTTAGGACAAACACATTAATTGCGCCGTGAGATGTCTGATGGATGGAGCTCCCCGGCAAGAATTTCCTCTCCTTCTGTGCCATTCGTCCATCTACCTTTTATTCTCTTGACACACATCTAGACGGGTGCCATTAAAGTTGCCTTCAGAGCGGTGAGCTGACATGTGCCCAGACAAATCTTACCTAACTGCTTGCCTGCTCGACACCTATAAGATAGGTGACAACCTGATCGATGAGGTGGAGCGGTGGCAAGATAGCGGGGTTCTTGCCGGGCTCGGAGCTTGCCAGGTCTTCAGAAGCTTGCCGGCAACCCAAGCTTGATCCTCTGTACTTTTCTGTAGTACTTCTCAAACATCTGCCTTGTGACGCCCCCGATTCAATCGTACACTAATCATGCACGCAAATGTGTACGATCAAGAT
The DNA here is from genome assembly GCA_963921465.1 of Triticum timopheevii. Taxonomy (NCBI): domain Eukaryota; kingdom Viridiplantae; phylum Streptophyta; class Magnoliopsida; order Poales; family Poaceae; genus Triticum; species Triticum timopheevii. Next base: position 618,525,113 of record OY997268.1, on the reverse strand, counting down.
CAGGGACTCGCGGGAAGATATCACAACACAACTGTAAAAAAAATAAGTCATACAAGCATCATATTACAAGCCAGGGGCCTCGAGGGCTCGAGAATACAACTGCTCGACATAAACGAGTCAGCGGAAGCAACAATATCTGAGTACAAACATAAGTTAGACAAGGTGCCATAAGATGGCTAGCACAAACTGGAATACAGATCGAAAGAGGCGCAGGCCTCCTGCCTGGGATCCTCCTAAACTACTCCTGGTCGTCGTCAGCGTCCTGCACGTAGTAGTAGGCACCTCCAGTGTAGTAGGAGTCGTCGTCGACGGTGGCGTCTGGCTCCTGGGCTCCAACGTCTGGTTGCGGCAACCGAGAAGAAGAGGAAAAGAGGGGAAAGAGGGAGCAAAGCAACCGTGAGTATTCATCCAAAGTACTCGCAAGCAAGGATCTACACTACATATGCATGGGTATATGTGTAAAGAGGCAATATCGGTGGACTGAACTGCAGAATGCCAGAATAAGAGGGGGATAGCTAGTCCTATCGAAGACTACGCTTCTGGCAGCCTCCGTCTTGCAGCATGTAGAAGAGAGTAGATTGAAGTCCTCCAAGTAGCATCGCATAGCATAATCCTACCCGGCGATCCTCCCCTCATCGCCCTGTGGGAAAGCAATCACCGGGGTGTCTCTAGAACTTGTCTGAGTGTGTTTTATTAAGTATCCGGTTCTAGTTGTCATAAGGTCAAGGTACAACTCCAGGTCGTCCTTTTACCGAGGGACATGGCTATTCAAATAGATAAACTTCCCTGCAGGGGTGCACCACATAACCCAACACGCTCGATCCCTCTAGCCGGACATACTTTCCTAGGTCATGCCCGGCCTCGGAAGATCAACACGTCGCAGCCCTACCTAGGCACAACAGAAAGGTTAGTGCGTATAGGCCAGTGGCAAGACTCAGATCAAATACCAAGATCTCGTTAAGCGTGTTATTATGAAGTAACCGCGAACGCCGACCAGGGCCAGGCCCACCTGTCTCCTAGGTGGTCTCAACCTCCCCTGTCGCTCCGCCTCAAAGTAGCACTCGGGGGCCGTCGGGAACCCAGGCCCACCACTACTTGGATGGAGCCTCCTGTCCTTTCAGCCCCCATATCCGAATCACTTGCGGGTACTCTATGAGCCGACCCGACTTTAGTCACCATATGTATAGTATGTATGTATGTATCATATATACCTGTGATCACCTCCCGAGTGATCACGACCCGATAGTATAGCAAGGCAGACTGACAAGAATGTAGGGCCACTAATGATAAACTAGCATCCTATACTAAACATTTAGGATTGCGGGTAAGGTATTAACAACTGTAGCAACAATGACAGGCTATGCAGCAGAATAGGATTAACCGAACACTAACATGCTACACTACTCTAATGCAAGCAGTAGAGAGAAGAATAGGCGATATCTGGTGATCAGGGGGGGGGGGGGGGCTTGCCTGGTTGCTCTGGCAAGAAGGAGGGGTCGTCAACTCCATAGTCGTACTGGGTAGCAGCGGCATCGGTCTCGTAGTTTACCGGAGAGAAGAGGGGGAAGAAACAATAAATATAATGCAAACATAAGCATGACGATGCAATACATGACAACAAGCGGTGCTAAGTGTTCCCTAACGCGGTAGTAGGTGATACCGGCAGAAAGGGGGAAACATCCGGGAAAGTATCCCCGGTGTTTCGCGTTTTCGGACAGGTGAACCGGAGGGGGAAAGTTGCGTGTTTGCTATGCTAGGAACGTGTGGCGGACGAACGGGCTGTGTATTTGGATTCGCCTTGCCAATCTGAGCAACTTTTATGTACAAAGTTTTTCATCCGAGCTACGGTTTAATTTATATTAATTTTCAAAGTTTAATTCATTTTAAAATTAACATAATTAATTTAATTAGAAAATGTAATGATGACATCAACATGATGTCAGGGTGATGTCAGCAGTCAACCAGTCAGTTGACTTAGGCAAACTGACGTGTGGGTCCCATTCGTCATAGTCAGAGTTTGACTTATCAGAGTTAATTATTTTAACTAAAATATTAGCTTAGTTTGATTCAATTAGTTAGTAACAGAATTAATTAACTTAATTAAGTCACTAATTAATTAATAAATAATTTATTTAGTTAATTTTAAAATCTTTTTTAACTTTTTCCTCTTTTTTTTGTTGTGGGCGTGGGGCCCATTAGCCAGTGGCCCAGAGGGGCTAACGGGCTCGCCGGCGCTGGGCGTAGGGGCGTTGCAGGCGTGGCCGTGGGCGCCCGACGGGGCACGACCGCCCGAACGGGCGCGCTAGCGAGCAAGGGCCCGAGGCGACGACGGCCCCGGGTGGGCGCGGTGGCGCGGCCGGGTGAGGACGGCGCCGGAGCAGGGGCAGCCGCGCGGGGAGGCCCGAGCGGCGCGTTGACGTCGAGGAGGGAGGTCGGCCATGGCAGCGGTGTCGAGCGGGGGCCAGTGTGGTGGGGCAGGCGACAGAGGCAGGCGGAGGCGGGGCGCAGGCAGCGGCGGGCAAAGGAGGCGCGCGCGTGCGCGCGCGTGGGCGGGGGAGCAGGGGTGTGCGCTCGCGGGGCCGGCGGCGAGTGGGCGCGAGGAGCTGCAGCTCGGCCAGAGCGGGGGAGAGGCGGGACGTGCGTGCGCGACGGAGTGGGCACGCGGTGACCGTGCGGAGCGGAGGGAGTGCGAGGAGAAGAGGGGCTCACGGCGGCGCTTAGGGGAGTGGCAGTGGGGCTCGGGGAGGAAGGTGGGGAAGACGGCGACGGGGCGGCGGCGTCGAGGCGGCGACGGGCGGTGTCCGACGGCGAGGCGTCGGGGACAGAGGCGGAGGCGCGTGGAGCTCCCGACGGCGGCGACGGGTCCAATTCCACCGATCCAATCGGGGGGAGGGGGGGCAGAGGAGGGGAGAGGTGGATCGAGGGAGTGGGAGGGGGGAAGTGGGGCGGCCAGTTAGGCCCTGTTCGGATCGGAGGATAAGAATACACAGGTTTAGGGAAAAACAGAGGAAAGGGGAAGGAAGAGAGGTGCAAAACAGTGGAACAGAAGATGCCACATGAAGCTACAGAGTTGGCGTTCGATACGCAGGAGAAGAAATCCCACGAAATCAGCACATGTGGGTCCCATTTTGCTTGGTTTCTTGTGTATGTGGGCCTCAAGGTGTACAGATTAACTATTTTTACAGCTGATGTGGGTCCCTGCTTGCATGGATCGGTAGTCTTTTCCCTTCCACAGCCTCGGCCGGTGTGAAAAAATTGGGTAGGGGTGGATGGTTGCTTTCCCGTGAAAATGCAGGTTATCAAAACTTTCCGGCGGATTGGAAAGAAGAGAATCCTTTGTTCCGAACGGTCAAAAGGAAAAGAAATCCTTCGGAATCACTTTCCTTTGAGTTTCCTGCATTTTTCCTTCGTCCCGAACAGGGCCTTAGGGTTCGGGAGCAGTGGGGGATATGGGCGCGGCTGGTGGGCCGACCTGGTGGCCTGCTGGGCCGGTTGGCCCACTGGGGGGGGGGGGGGGGGCTTCTCTTTTTTTAGCTTTGTTTTTTTTGTTTTTGTTTTTCTTTTTAATTTCATTTCCTTTCCTGTTTTCATTCATTTTAAATATATAGGCCTTTTTATAAAAGCATGATTCCTTCATCATAATTATCCAGGCATTTACCGGCACACTCCAAACATTTTAGTTTACCATTTTGAAAACTTTTATTGTTTGTCAATATTTTAAATTTGAATTTTAATCGTTTTGAACTAACGCGAGTTTATCAACCGTAACCGAGGTGATGTGGCATCATTAGCAGAGGTTTAATGTAGCTTAATTATCCGGGCGTCACGTGCCTGGAGGTCTTCTTTGTAGTGTTGAACCTATCTTGGGTTATCCTCCGCCGAGCCCCACCGTCGGGAAGGCTGCCACTGTCTGTGCAAAAATCTGGGGTACTAAAGTACCCAAACTTTAGTACACCGACACATATCGAGGTCACGCCTGTTCTCAATTCGGTGTTCACTTTATTAGATTATGAAAGATTTGTAGGATTATGTTTGTTGCAAAACATGGTAATTCAGCGACTATCTCATCTGTCAAATATTGGATGGTCGTTAACAGAGAATGGTATGACTTCCCATAATCTTTGAGAAAACAGTCCCCTAATCGTCGTGTGGTCATACTAGTAACTAGGCCTCATGTTAGTTCCCAATCTTCATATGATCCCTCGTTTCACTAACAGTTCACTTCCCTTGGTAAAACCAGCGCCATTATTCGCTACTGTTCCAATACTGCATTATGTCACAAATTGTTCGCTTCTAGCTGTCTAGCAGATGATACATCTAACACCAAACAAATATAGTTGGGAAATAACGCCTCTAGCCAGTATGTCAGCGGTATGCAGCTGTTTTCAGTCATACACAACAATATTATCTCAGCTGATGCTATGATGAAGAAATAATAATTAGTGCCTCCGTAGAATTAGTCTACTACTAGCTATATCAAGAGCAAATTGATTTATTGCTTGCTTAAGAACTTGGGCCACTAAAGTATAATGGTGTTGACAATATCATGGTCTCGTAGCCAAGCATGGCGTTACTAATATGGTGGCTATGTTTCCCGTTCAAATAAAAAACATGTGGCTATGTATGCAGGTATTTGCTTTGAGAGATGCAGGGGATTTAGCAGAGAATGCAACAGCTTATAATTATAGATGCAGCTTAATTTTGAGGTAGATATTCCACTACAAGCATCTTGCTAGAATTTTAGATTGTGGTGATATCAGAACCCGCATTTTTTGCCAATTTATAATTATAGGTGTAGCTTAATTTTGCAATATAAGTTGCACAGCATGTTCATATTTTGTGTGCTACTACCGTGGTTAGGAAATTGTAGAACACTCATGGCTTCAGCCATTGAGTGTAGTGATGCTGTTTATATTTCATACTGCTGCATATCATGTTTGCTAGTAGTTCTTTTTGTTTGAATACAATGTGCGATGCTGCTGCTGCTGATGTTTTATCTGTTGCACTGCAATCAGAACTACACTCTCGATGAAGGGAATTGTCATAAATCAAACTGGGAGTAGAGATGATCAAGCAGGAGGATACTACTCGCAGTTAGCGAAAGAATACGCCGGAGTTATAATTTCAAGCGACATGGCCAAGACGACGACCACTGAAGAATGTGGAGCACAAGGAGCTTTGCTGCTCGAGGGATATTTGTAGCATCTTATCTTCTCTGTCTGAGGAATTGTGGCCTCCTGTTGTAGACTTGAGCCAGCCATGTAAACTTGAGCCTGAACCTGAATTCCTCATTCTTAAAACCCCATCACCTTGGTCCCGCTCTTGTGCTCTCCTATCCCCCGCCATGGCGTCGGACGACCAGCACGAGCACCTGCGCCCCGAGGGCACGGAGCCGCTGGCGCGCATCGCCGTCGACTACACGCCGGACGCCTGCCGCCACGCGCAGGCGTCCGGCGAGATCCACGTCACCTACGACCACCGCGGCGGGGCGCGCTGGCGGTCCCGCGGCCGCTTCCTGCCGGGCTGCGCCGTGGCCGCCGCGGTCCGCGCCCCCGCCGGCGACACCGCTGGGCTCAACTACAACCTCTACCTCTCGTCGCTGGAGGGCTCCAGCGACATGGACGAGATCGACTTCGAGTTCCTCGGCAACGACAAGCGCGCCGTGCAGACCAACTTGTTCGTCGCGGGGGGGCGGCGGCAGGGAGATGGTCCACCAGCTCCCCTTCGACTCCTCCGACGGCTTCCACCACTACGCCGTCGCCTGGAGCGCCGAGGCCGTGGAGTGGCGCGTCGACGGGGAGGTGATCCGGCGGGAGGAGCGGCGCGAGGGGGAGCCCTGGCCGGAGAAGCCCATGTTCCTGTACGCCTCCTTGTGGGACGCGAGCGACGTCGACGAGGGGAGGTGGACCGGCACGTACCACGGCCGCGACGCGCCCTACGTCTGCAGCTACAGAGACGTCAGGGTCCCCGTTGTTGCGCTATCAGCGGGAGAGGAAGAAGAATGTCAGGATGACGCGAACGCCGGAGATGAGGCTGATGCTGCCGCCACCACATGCGGTGCTGCGGAGGAGGAGGAGGTTGATGCCGAAGCTGCTAAAGATTAGATTAGATATCAGTGTTGTCCCGCCTCTCATCGTGCCACCAGCCATGTGGAATTTGCTATCTTGGTCACGAGTGTTGCAATAAAAGATTCATGAATTATTTGCTGTGGGGGAAAACAATGTAAACATACAAAGTTCATTTGAATAATTGTTTTTCTTAAGGAAAACGTTTAAAATTATCCGGCTGAAAACAGCGTCACGTAAACCGGCTGCCCTGTGCGACACGTGTCCCCGAGAGAACGAGGCCACCGCTTTTCCCTCGAGCTTATCTCCTTCAAACGGCCTCTCCTCCACTCGTTTTTCCCCTCATCTTTTTTCCTCTCCCCGCCTCCTCTTCCGTTGCATATGAGAGGGAGAGTGTGACACCGACCAGCAGACACCGCTGCTACAAACCGGGATGGACGACGACGACCACCACCAGCTGCACCCCGCCCAAATAGGGATTGTTGCCGCAAACGAGGGGTAAACACGACCACGAGCTGGGCGCACCGGCGACAAGCGTAGCGCCGCCGCTGGTGTTGCATCGCAGTAGGAAGACCGGAGGCGGGCACTACTCATCCTCGATGCTTCAATGCAGCGTGCAGGAGGGAAGTTGGGCCCCTCGCCGCCGTTGTTGCAAGGCAGCACGAAGGCCGGTGGCGGACGCCGCTCGCCGCCGGTGTTGCAACGCCGCAAGCAGGAGGTGCTGCGTTGGAGATATTTTTCGCGCCATCGAGGTTGCATTGGAGCGCCGCTGTGCGTTGGAGCTGCGATGGGGGTTGGAACATACTCCTGCTGCCGGAGCTGTAATGAAGCTTCACCGGAGACATCGCGCTCGGTGTTGTCATGGAACGCCGCCCGGGGCTGCATTGGAGCGGCACCCTGTCGTTGGAGCTACGATGGTGTCGAAACGGACTCCGCCGGGATTGCAATGAAGCTTCGCCGGAGCTGCAATGAAGCTTTCGCCGGAGCTACAATGAAGCTTCGTCGGAAACGTCGTGCTCGGTGTTGCCATGGAGGAGCCCTCCGGTGGCTCCCGGTGTTGCGTTGCAACGGTCGCCGGCGGCTCCGGTGCCGAGATGTCTTAGGCGGCAGGTATCACGGCGGGGCGTTGTGTTGCTCTGCAACATCAGTCTTCAGAGGAGACGTGGGGTGTTGAACTGAATCTCTGGTGAATGGGTTCAGAGGAGGGAAGACGCCAGGCTGCCTTGCTGAGGAAAATCATCCGGCTGATTTGTAGCAGCCATCTTTTCTTAATGTTGCAAAAAAAGTGTCTCCTACCCACAAACAAGCATCAGCTATCCTACTACGAATAGTGGTTTGTGGTATCTTCATTCTACCCCTCTTGAGTGAGATTCGTTAATGCCATCATATTTCATAGCACTTGGAGGAGAAAGAAGAAGAAAAAGGACAGGAAAGCGCTGGTGAAGCCATCTGGGCCTGGTGCCTTGTCGCTTGGCATTTGGTCCACAACACTCTTGGTCTCCTCTTCGGTAGCTATCCTCTTCGGCATCTGACCCACAAACCGACGGCTAAACGAAGATCACCAACCGGACACTCTTTACGCTCCTCCATGTGTTGATCGAGAAAACATCAAGGAGTGGAAGGAATGCTTGCCCATCGCCGAGTACGCCTATAATAGAGCACGACACTCCACGACCGGCAAGTCTTCCTTCGAGGTCATTTACGGCTTCAACCAGTTATCGCCATTGGACATCCTCCTTCTATCACTACAAGAATGAACGAACATGGACGCAAGGGCAAGTTACCTCAAGAAGATGCATGAAGATACAACGCACGAGATTGAACACCAAGTACATCGCCTCACCACCAAGCTAAACATCAACAAGCACCCCATGGTGTTCATCCCTGAAGATCTTGTGTGGCTACACCTTCGAAAAGACCGATTCCCCAACGAGCTTAAGTTCAAACTTCTACTTCGCGCCGATGGACCATTCAAGGGGCTACTACACTACATTGACAATGCCTACAAGATTGACATTCCATGTGACAAGTACAACGTGAGCAGCATCTTCAACGTCAAGAACCCATCTTCCTACCATGGCGATGAAGTTAACAATCCGAGGATGAATCTTTCCTAGGGAGGAGGGGAGAGCATGATGCGGAGCATCCTTCGGTCATCCCCATGGACACCACACCGACTCATCAAGCACCAAGTGGACTCATGACAAGGGCTCGCGCACGTGCCATCGAAAATGAGGTGAACTCCTCTTCGAGTTTGACATGAATATGGATGGAACTTGGATCCAACCTCACAATGAAATCTTGTGCGTCATTAGGTACGAGGATGACCCCCACCAAGGAGCTAAGGAGCCTCACCAAGTCCAAGAAGAAAGACGGGAAAGTCGCAAGGAAGACAGAGGCAAGTGGCCGCAAGAAGAAGACGCGCCCAGGTGACCCCATGCGCACAACCCCTCCTGGACCCTGTGTGCATGACCTGTCTAGAGAGTTTTTGGTCACCTTGTGCGCACGGGCCTCCAGGACCCCGTGCCCACGGGCCCCCTACGCTGAAACACCTGGGAACCCTGTGTGCACGGGTGTGTACCATGCGCACGGGACCTCCGTGCACACATGCCTCACTTACCCCGTGCTCTCAGGCTCTATAGGAGGCTTTCCGTGGATTGTCTGTTTTGCCCCTCCACTCGTTCCTCACATCCATCCATCTGTTTAACTCGTGCCTAGGTCATTTGTTAGGGTTAGCAAAGTATTAGAGATTATTAGAGATAGCTTTGCTCCTTGTACCTCCACCTTGGGGATCAAGACCTCTCAAGGGAGAAGGATCCCCATCATAGGATGATCAAGACCTCATAGGGGAGAAGGAACTGTATAGATCATCAAGATCTCATCTCTTTTGGATTTGATAAGAATCTTACCTTTGTGCTATTTTCGATGTCCAAATGAAACGTTTTCGATGTCAAGTTTAATGACGCGAGGATAATAACTTTAGTTGACAAGCATGGTAACTTCGTGCTTCAGTTTGTTTTATTGACAGAAAATTATCGTATGTGTCAAGTAACTTGTTATTCTTGCGTCACTAGAATTGCCATAAAAAACGTTCGATTTGCCATGTGCCCGTACTTGACGTCAGGTACTTATCATTTCCAGTTTCTTTCAACTCAATGAGTACTTTACTACTCAAATTTGAGGAGGTTAAGGTTCAAGGAGGCAGGGAGAAGAGTCAAAATTTAAGAGCTTGCATATAATTCCAGCCCACACACGAATTATCACCAAAAATCCATTCATGGCCTCGTGCCGTGTGGGGGCACAGCCACACGCATGGCAGGGCTAAAATCCAAACCCGTCCGTCTCTCATCAGCCAGAGGAGAGGGAGCCAGCCCCGTCCGTCCCTCCACGGCTCATCCCCTCTCAGTCCACACAAAAATTGGATGCAGTAGCAGCCGGAGAAGCAGTTCCCCTCCCCAGCAGCTAAGCACCAGCCGGCCGCCCCTTCTCCACCCTCCTCCCCTCTCCCCGCTCCGTCATTACCAAGGTAATTGCACTGCCCACCATGCATCTTCGTCTTAATCCCTTCCATCGGTGCTTCGGCTTGCGTCCCGTGCCAGCTCGTGTAGCCACGCCTGCTGCCTAATTTCCTACGGATGCAATGCACTCCTGAGCTGGCTGTTTCAGAATTATAGCTAGCCTCTCTGCATCTCCCGGCCTGCTCACTCACTTCTGTTTTACGTAGTTCCTAGCTTTCTTTGCGAGAAATTACACCTACTTGCCATGAGAAATTGTCGATGGTAGGAGTAGGGGATTATAATAAGCTGTTCTCTGCTTCGGCCTTTGGAGTTCTGAATTTTGTTGTCACGCGTGGTAGAAGATTGTAGGCTCTGGTTTTCGGAATATTCGAGCTGCTTCAGGTTCAGATCGAGTTGAGAAGTTTTCTGAATTTCGTGCCATCATTAATTTACAAGTTGGGAGCGCAGGAAGGAAGATGTGCTCGTTGGAGGCGACGCGGGCGGAGCTGGGGCTGGCGGTGCTGTACCTGAACAAGGCGGAGGCTCGCGACAAGATCTGCAGGGCCATCCAGTACGGCTCCAAGTTCATCAGCAACGGCCAGCCCGGCACCGCGCAGAACGTCGACAAGTCCACCACCTTGGCTCGCAAGGTCTTCAGGCTCCTCAAGGTCAGCTAGATCACACCCGCACGCGCGCCATGATAATCTAGCTACTAGTACTACTTCCCGATCGCAGTGTATCATCCATGCACGCTGCAGTGACGTTAATCTACTTCCCTTGGTCTGCACTGCAGTGGGTGAACGATCTGCATGCTCTCATCAGCCCGCCGGCCAAAGGGACCCCTCTCATACTGGTCCTGCTTGGGAAGGTGCCCCATTCCTTCACCTGTCTATGTCTTTTACTGTGTAATTTGCTCATCAACAAACCTCTTCGAGTAATACGAGGATGATGGACTGTTGATTGTGCCTGTCACTGCAGTCCAAGAATGCGCTGCTGTCGACCTTCCTGTTCCTGGACCAGTTCGTGTGGATAGGAAGATCTGGGATATACCAGGTTCGTTCGTTGCCGAGATTCAAGCGTCTCGCCCTCGAATTGTTCATTCTATCTTTTTGAATTGGTTCGATTGTTTACCACATGTGTCACATGGTTGTCCATTTCATCTTACGAGTGTAATGGCACCCAACAATCTGTGAACCTAGTCTTTTTAATCTGTTCTTGTGGGCAGAACAAGGAGCGCACGGACCGCATCGCCAGGATATCCCTCTACTGCTGGATGGCCTCCTCTGTCTGTGCAAGTCTAGTCGAGGTACATAAATATGCAGTATTTCGACATATCATGCGAACTTCATGCATGTAACACAATGATAAACATAGCGTGCTATGAAAAAAAATAGGGCCGCCCTTCAAATATGCTATTAGCGTGCCATTAACGAGATATTGCACAATAATTTATTTAGCGAGGCAATTTTCATAACGCTATTGCGTGCTATTTTTCCCACTGATGTAGCATGCTTTAACTGGTCAATTGTGTCATTTGCACAGCTTGGTGAGCTCAAGAGGCTATCAAAGGCGATGAGGAAGCGCGCCAAGGAGCTCAGGGGCGCCGACAAATACGAGGTACTACTCCTTCACAGTTGGTACTCCCTCCGTTTCATAATTCTTGTCGTGGCGTTAGTTCATACTCCCAACGAGGAGACTGAGATAATTTTGTTGTGTTTCGTGATCTTTTCGCAGGACGAGCAGTACCTGGGGAAGATGAAGCAGTCAGACGACCGGCTGCTGGCGCTGGTGAAGGCGGGGATGGACGTGGTGGTGGCCGTGGGGCTGCTGCAGCTGGCGCCCAAGAAGGTCACCCCCAGGGTCACCGGGGCCTTCGGCTTCGTCACCTCCCTCATCTCCTGCTACCAGGTATACTTACTAAACTTCACTCACTGACCAATAAACCTCGCCTTCTCCCTGCTTTGTTCTTGTGACGGTTCTGAATTGTATTTCTCTGTTTGTCTCCCTTCAGCAACTCCCGTCCCGTGCTCCCCTGGCCAAACTCAAGGCGTGACGAACGGACGCGGCCTCCACTTAACTGGAGCCTGAGATGTTATGCCCATAAGTGTATTACGAACGTAGCAGTATAGAATGATGACGTCGATCGTCTGTACGCACGGTTTTTATACATACATGCACGGTATGTTATGCGTAGTAAGTAATGGATACGGTATGGTGCGGTAAAACGCAAGCGTTGTCCGAAATGATTGGACGTAAAGCGTGTGTACGTAGGTGACATTTTAAGTCTGCCGTCAAATCCCAGGGCTCAACCCTGGACCGGAGAGGGTGTTCATGCCTGGTGCTTATATATGCCAACAGGGTTTATATTAAACGGAACCTTTCTGGACGCACCGCACAACGGGGATATATGGTTCGTGACGCACTTTGGACGTACCCTTAAGCACGGCACGCCGCCAAAGAGAACTTTTGGAGTAGGAGCACTAATATGCTTGACGTGCAGTCGCCGGCGGCCGGCCGGCCAAAAGGCGACGCACGGCCAACCGCTGATGCACTTGGCCGCCAAACTGAGTGAGTGAGTGGCTAATCATGGCGATCGCCTGATGGGTCGGCCGGGCGCACGCGTGCAAGTGCAAGCCGGGATTTTCTTTCGTTCCCCATCGCGCGTGCTCCACTGACGCACTAATCTAGTCGTAACGCTCTCATCATTCATATTATCACAGTATCACACACGCACGCGCAGGATCATATCGAACGGTGGTCGCGATTACGGCAACAAACAAACGCAATCATCCAGCTCTGTTTCGGAAAGGGCCGGAACCAAATGAGAGCTCGGGACAGCAGTAGCCATGTTAAGAAGCTCACTATCATTTTTTTTTAAAAGTAAAAGGTGGCGCGCAGCCGACCTTATATTTCAAAGAGGCAAAAGCCTACAGAAGTACAATTACAAAACCTGTGAAGTGCACCCAAGTGCAGGGCCACAAGTAGCCCGAGGTAGAACAGAGGGGGAAGTAGAGAGGAAGAAGAAGAAGAAAAGGAACAAGGCCGGGACACTAAGCAGTAATTACTGAGAATGGTGATCCACGACGCCAGAACATCCTTGTCCGACTGCTTGGTGGCCCTGTTGCTCCACAAACTAAGCAAATTAGCTGCGTGAAACCTGATATATGTCTCCGGCCAATATTTATCATTGAAAACCCGATCGTTCCTGGCTTGCCATAGCGTGATAGCACAAGCAGCAAAAGCAACATTCCACTTGGCCGTGAACTGAAGATGATCCTTGGCCTGACAAACAAACTGTTGAACGTTGGGTGACACACAAGCCAGCGGTGCTAGCGAGAGTCTGCTCCAAAGTGCATCGACGGGACGACAGCGAAGGAGCAGATGGTCAGCTGTCTCCTTAGCCGGGCAAGCATCGCAGCCAGCAGTTGGAGCCACTGCCGACCAACCCTTGCGAACCATGTTGGCATTGGTGTTCAAGCGCCCCCAAAAAGCCAACCACAAGAAAACTCTACTCTTGAGGAGAATAATATTGTCCCATATCCAGGACGCAGGAGCCCAAAGAACTCCCCGGAAGGTGAGCAACTTGTAGAAGTAGCTTGTGCATAAACTATTACCTCCAAGCATTGGAACCCGTGCATCCAAACTTGAAACATCCGGGTTGACATGATCCACAAGCTGGTGAAGCAGTTGCAAGTCCTGAGTGGCAGTCTGTGAGAGGTTTGGATGCAGATGTACATGCCAGTTTCCTTCCAAAAACTGAGATTGCACAGAACAGTCTGGGTTGCGAGCAAAGGAGAAAAGGACCGGGAAAACTTGCTTCAAATTGCTAGGCATCAGCCAGCGATCATGCCAGAAGGAGACGTGCGCGCCGCTGCCAACAGAGCAGCGCGAGGAGGAGACAACCAAAGGGATGTAGCTCTTAAGACCCTTCCATATAGCAGTATCTTTGTGGCGCCCCTTGAGAGGCAAAGAATCCTTGCAATATTGGGTGGCAAACCACTTGAAGCAGGGTATATCGGAGGACTGGAGAATTTTAGCTACAAACTTACATAGCATAGCTTGATTGTGAGCCTCCAAGTTCCTCACTCCCAAACCACCGTTTACCCGAGGCAGTGTAACCATATCCCAGACCATCAGGCAGTGGCCTCCTTTAACTGTATTCTTGCCCTGCCAGAAGAAAGTTCTAAGCAGGGCGTCCAACTTATATAAAGACTCTTTTGGCCATGGAAAACAAGCCATGAAGTAGCTCGGTATGCCAGCCAGAACGGTGTTAATGAGAGTGAGTCTGCCACCCCAAGAGAGAAACGCGGCCAGCCAGCCAGAGAGGCGGCAATCAACTTTGTGGATAACCGGAAGCAACATACCATGCTTGATCTTGTGCAAGGAGAGGGGCATCCCCAAGTAAGTACACGGAAAGGAGGAGACCGGGCAACCCAGAATGCTGGCAATCTCCACAGCCACTTCCTGTTGCACACAAACAGGCACCAAGGTGCTTTTGTGGAAGTTGATAGTCAGCCCTGAGAACGCAGAGAAGGCAGTGAGGATACTCTTAATGACTCTGGCTTGTTCCACCTCGCCCCGAAAAATGATCAGCATGTCGTCTGCGTATTGCAAAACCGGGAAAAAACCGTGGGAACCAAGCGGGTGCACCAAACTACCATTCTGGAAATGCCAACAACATAGGCGTTGTAAGACGTCAGCAACAAGAATGAAGAGGTAAGGCGACAAGGAGTCTCCCTGCCGAAAGCCTCTCTTTGCTAAGATGGGATCCCCTGGTTCTCCATTAATCAACACCCTTGAGCATCCAGTGGAGAGGAGTGCATGGATCCACTGTACCCACAAGGAGGGAAAGCCCCTGGCTTCCAGAACCTGAGTGAGGCAGTCCCAACTGAGAGAATCGAAAGCCTTGTGAAAGTCCAATTTCAAAGCAATCACTGGTGCCCTCCTTTTATGCGCTGCTTGGATCATTTCAGTTGCCAAAGCAAAATTTTCCACAATGGATCGTCCTCTCAAGAACCCAGACTGCAACGAATGCACTAAATCTGGAATGCAACGCTGCAGCCTGCAGATCAAAACCTTGGACACCAGTTTAGGGGCACTATGCACCAGAGAGATAGGCCTAAAGTCCCGCAGCTCCATCGGTGTGTCTACTTTAGGTAGCAAGGTTATATATGCAGTATTGATACCATCCAGAACAACTTGATTTGCATGGAAATTCCCGAAGAACTTGAGCAGGTCATTGCTACGTCTTGAGCTTGCGTTGGTTTTCCTTGAAGAGGAAAGGGTGATGCAGTAATAATAGCGTAAGTATTTCCCTCAGTTTTTGAGAACCAAGGTATCAATCCAGTAGGAGGCTCCTCACAAGTCCCACGCACCTACACAAACAAACAAAGAACTCGCAACCAACACAATAAAGGGGTTGTCAATCCCTTCACGGCCACTTGCAAAAGTGAGATCTGATGGAGATAGTATGATAAAATAAATATATTTTTGGTATTTTATAATATAGATTGGAAAAGTAAAGATGCAAATAAAAGTAGACTGAAAGCTTATATGATAAAAGATAGACCCGGGGCCATAGGTTTCGCTAGTAGCTTCTCTCGAGATAGCATACGTATTATGGTGGGTGAACAAATTACTGTCGAGCAATTGATAGAAAAGGGAATAATTATGAGATTATCTAGGCATGATCATGTATATAGGCATCACGTCCGTGACAAGTAGACCGACTCCTGCCTGCATCAACTACTATTACTCCACACATCGACCGCTATCCAGCATGCATCTAGAGTATTAAGTTCATAAGAACATAGTAACTTATTAAGAAAGATGACATGATGTAGAGGGATAAACTCATGCAATATGATATAAACCCGATCTTTTTATCCTCGATGGCAGAAATACAATACGTGCCTTGCTGCCCCTGCTATCACTAGGAAAGGACACCGCAAGATTGAAAAAAAGCTAAGAACTTCTCCCATTGCAAGAAAGATCAATCTAGTAGGCCAAACCAAACTGATAATTCGAAGAGACTTGCAAAGATAACTCAATCATACATAAAAGAATTCAGAGGAGATTCAAATATTTCTCATAGATAAACTTGATCATAAACCCAAAATTCATCGGATCTCGACAAACATACCGCAAAAAGAGTTACATCAAATAGTTCTCCAAGAAGATCAAGGAGAACATGGTATTGAGATTCAAAGAGAGAGAAGAAACCATCTAGCTAATAACTATGGGCCCAAAGGTCTGTGGTAAACTACTCACAACTTATTGGAGAGGCTATGGTGTTGATGTAGAAGCTCTCCATGGTCGATTCCCCCTCCGGCGGATCGCCGGCGAAGGCTCCAAGATGGGATCTCACGGATACATAAGGTTACGGTGGTGGAAATAGTTTTTCATGGTCGCCTCTGATGTTTTTGGGGTACGTGGGTATATATAGGAGGAAGAACTATGTCGGTGGACGCCCGAGGGGCCCACGAGATAGGGGGAGCACCCAGTAGGGGGGGGGGCTCCCTCCACCCTCGTGGCCGCCTCGGCAACTTCTTGACTTGCACTTCAAGTCCTCTGGATCACGTTTGTTCCAAAAATCACGCTAGTGAAGGTTTCATTCCGTTTGGACTCCATTTGATATTCCTTTTCTTCGAAACACTGAAATAGGCAAAAAAAAACAGCAATACGGGCTGGGCCTCCGGTTAGTAGGTTAGTCCCAAAAATGATATAAAAGTGTAAATAAAGCCCATAAACATCCAAAACAGGTAATATAATAGCATGGAACAATAAAAAATTATAGATACGTTGGAGACGTATCAAGCATCCCCAAGCTTAATTCCTGCTCGTCCTTGAGTAGGTAAATGATAAAAACAGAATTTTTGATATGGAATGCTACCTAGCATATTTCTCAATGTAAGTTTCTTTATTATGGCATGAATGTTCAGATCCAAATGATTCAAAATAAAAGTTCATATTGACATAAGAAATAGTAATACTTCAAGCATACTAATCAAAGTAATCATGTCTTCTCAAAATAACATGGCTAAAGAAAGTTCATCCCTACAAAATCATATAGTTAGGCTATGCTTCATTTTCGTCACACAAAAATGCTCCCATCTTATACACCCTCGATGACAAGCCAAGCAATTGTTTCATACTTAAATAATCTCAAACTTTTTCAACTTTCACGCAATACATGAGCGTGGGCCATGGATATAGCACTATGGGTGGAATAGAATATAATGCTGGGGATTGTGTGGAGAAGACAAAAAAAGGAGAAAGTCTCACATTGACGAGGATAATCAACGGGCTATGGAGATGCCCATCAATTGATGTCAACATGAGGAGTAGGAATTGCCATGCAACGGATGCACTAGAGCTATAAATGTATGAAAGGTCAACAAAAGAAACTAGTGGGTGTGCACCCAACTTGCTTGCTCACGAAGACCTAGGGCATTTGAGGAAGCCCATCGTAGGAATATACAAGCCAAGTTCTATAATGAAAAATTCCCACTAGTATATGAAAGTGACAACATATGAGACTCGCTATATGAAGAACATGGTGCTACTTTGAAGCACAGGTGTGGAAAAAGAGATAGTAACATTGCCCCCCTTTTTTTCTTTTTTTTGGGCCTTTTTTTTTGGCCTTTCTTCTTTTTTTCTTTTTCTTTTTTTTCTTTGGCCTTTCCTTTTTTTATTTGGGGACAATGCTCTAATAATTATGATCATCACACTTCTATATATTTACAACTCATGAATTACAACTCAAAACTAGAACAAGATATGACTCTATATGAATGCCTCCGGCGGTGTACCGGGATGGGCAATGAATCAAGAGTGACATGTATGAAAATTTATGCATGGTGGCTTTGCCACAAATACGATGTGAACTACATGATCATGCAAGGCAATATGACAATGGTAATGTTTGTCATGATGATAAACGGAACGGTGGAAAGTTGCATGGCAATATATCTCGGAATGGCTATGGAAATTCCATAATAGGTAGGTATGGTGGCTGTTTTGAGGAAGATATAAGGATGCACCGGCAAAGTTTGCACCAACTCTCAAGGTGAGAAAGGGTAATGCACGGTACCGAAGAGGCTAGCAATGATGGAAAGATAAAAGTGCGTATAATCCATGGACTCAACATTAGTCAAGAGAACTCATATACTTATTGCAAAAATCTACAAGTCATCAAAAACCAAGCACTACACGCATGCTCCTAGGGGGATAGATTGGTAGGAAAAGACCATCGCTCGTCCCCGACCGCCACTCATAAGGATGCACAATCTAAGAACACCTCATGTTTCAAATTTGTTACACAACTTTAACCATACGTGCATGCTACGGGACTTGCTAACTTCAACACAAGCATTCTTTAAATTCATAACCACCCAACTAGCATGACTCTAATATTACTACCTCCATATCTCAAAACAATTATCAAGTATCAAATTGATCATAGCATCGAATTCACTTTCTATGATAGTTTTTATTATACCCAACTTGGATGCCTACCATTCTAGGACCAATTTTATAACCATAGCAAATACCATGCTGTTCTAAGAGACTCTCAAAATAATATAAGTGAAGCATGAGATATCAACAATTTCTTCAAAATTAAGCCACCTCCGTGCTCTAAAAGATATAAGTGAAGCACATAGAGCAAAAACTATCTAGCTCAAAAGATATAAGTGAAGCACATAGAGAATTCTAATAAATAGGCTTCTCCAAAAAGGTGTGTACAGCAAGGATGATTGTGGTAAACTAAAAAGCAAAGACTAATATCATACAAGACGCTCCAAGCAAAACACATATCATGTGGCGAATAAAAATATAGCTCCAAGTAAAGTTACCAATGAACGAAGACGAAAGAGGGGATGCCTTCCGGGGTATCCCCAAGCTTAGGCTTTTGGATATTCTTGAATATCTTGGGGTGCCATGGGCATCCCCAAGATTAGGCTCTTGCTACTCCTTATTCCATAGTCCATCAAATCTTTACCCAAAACTTGAAAACTTCACCACACAAAAGTCAACAGGAAATCTCATAAGCTCCGTTAGTGTAAGAAAGAAAAACCACCACATAAAGTACTGTAATGAACTCATTATTTATTTATATTGGTGTTAAACCTACTGTATTTCAAGTTCTCTATGGTTCATACCACTTAATACTAGCCATAGATGCATCAAAATAAGCAATCAACACACGAAAGGCAGAATCTGTCAAAAACAGAACAGTCTGTAGCAATCTGTAACTTTCAAATATTTCTGGAACTATAAAAATTATACCAAAATAGGAAGTCCTGGAAAAGTTGTCTATTGATCTACAACAAAACGAATCAATTCAAAATCAGGTTTCTGTGATTTATTGAATTTTTTCTCGTGAGCGCAAAGTTTCTGTTTTTCAGCAGAATCAAATTAACTATTACCATAGGTTATCCTTTAGGTTCTACTTGGCACAAACACTAAATAAAACATGAAAACACACCTAAACAGAAGGTAGATGCAAAATTTATTACCAAACAGGAACAAAAACAAAAAATACAAATAAAATTGGGTTACCTCCCAACTAGCGCTATCGTTTAACGCCCCTAGCTGGGCATAAAAGCGAGGATAGATCTAAGTTGTGACATCTTTGGCACTCAATTCATAAGCAGCTCGCATGATAGATTCATAAGGTAATTTAATTTTCTTTCTTGGAAAGTGCTCCATGCTTTTCCTTAATGGAAATTGGAATCTAATATTCCCTTCCTTCATATCAATAATCGCACCAATCGTTCTAAGGAAAGGTCATA
This sequence comes from Triticum timopheevii, assembly GCA_963921465.1. Lineage (NCBI taxonomy): Eukaryota > Viridiplantae > Streptophyta > Magnoliopsida > Poales > Poaceae > Triticum > Triticum timopheevii. The sequence goes on along the minus strand of OY997268.1, from coordinate 618,505,757 downwards.
CCTAGAATAATAGGACAAGAAAGATTGCAATCTATATCAAGAATGATAAGATCTACGGGCACCAAATTTCTATTTGCAACAATGAGAACATCATTGATCCTTCACATTGGCTTTTTAATGGTGGAATCCGCAAGGTGCAAATTTAAAGAGCAATCATCAAGATCATGGAAACCTAGAATATCACATAAAGTTTTCGGAATCGTGGAAACACTAGCACCCAAATCACATAAAGCATAACACTCATGATCTTTAATTTTAATCTTTACAGTAGGTTCCCACTCATCATTAAGTTTTCTAGGTATAGAAACTTCCAAATTAAGTTTTTCATCAAAAGATTGCATCAAGGCATCAACAATATGTTTGGTAAAAGCTTTATTTTGACTATAAGCATGAGGATAATTCACAACGGATTGCAACAAGGAAATACAACTTTCTAAAGAACAATTGTCATAATCAAATTATTTGAAATCCAAGATAGTGGGTTCAATGCTATTTAAAGTCTTGACCTCTCCAATCCAACCTTTACCAAATTTAGCATCAAGATCTAAAAACTCAGAATTATTGGGACGCCGTTTAACTAAAGTTGACTCATCTCAGGTCCCATTATTATTAATATTCATATTGCAAAACAAATATATAATAGGGGACACATCAATAACTTTAAGATCTTGATCATTATTTTCATGGAAACTAGAATGATACACCTTTATAAAGCAATCTTTCTTAGTACGCAATCTAGCGGTTCTTTCTTTGCACTTGTCAATGGAACTTCTCATAGCTTTGAGAGACTCATTGATATCATGCTTAGGAGGAGTAGATCTAAGTTTCAAAGAATCAACATCAATCGAGAGTCTATCAACGTTCCTAGCCAAATCATCAACTTTAAGCAATTTTTCTTCAAGCAAGGCATTAAAATTCTTTTGACAAATCATAAATTGTTTCACGCTATTCTCAAAATCAGAAGGCAATTTATTAAAATTACCATAAGAATTATTGTAGGAATTTCCATAATTATTTGAGGAATTACTAGGGAACGGTCTAGGATTAAAGTTTCCTCTATAAGCATTGTTGCCAAAATTATTCCTACGAACAAAATTTACATCCATAGATTCATTATTATTCTCAATCAAGGTAGATAAAGGCATATAATTGGGATCAATAGAAGCACTCTTAGTAGCAAACAATCTCATAAGTTCATCCATCTTTCCACTCAAAACATTAATTTCTTCTATAGCATGCACTTTTTTTTACTAGTAGATCGTTCGGTGTGCCATTGAGAATAATTAGCCATGATATTATCAAGGAGTTTTGTAGCTTCTCCTAAGGTGATTTCCATAAACGTGCCTCCCACGGGCAAATCTAAAAGATTTCTAGAAGCAAAATTCAATCCGGCATAAATTTTTTATATGATCATCCATAAATTCAAACCATGAGTAGGGCAATTGCGAATCATCAATTTCATTCTTTCCCAAGATTGGGCAACATGCTCATGATCAAGTTGTTTAAAGTTCATAATATCGTTCCTAAGAGTGATGATCTTAGCGGGAGGAAAATACTTAGAGATAAAAGCATCTTTGCACTTGTTCCAAGAATAAATACTATTTTTAGGCAAAGACGAAAACCAAACTTTAGCACGATCTCTAAGAGAAAACAGAAATAACTTCAATTTAACAATATCATTATCCGTATATTTTTCTTTTGCATCTCACACAAATCAACAAAGTTGTTTAGATGGGTAGCGACATCTTCACTAGGAAGGCCAGATAATTGATCTTTCATAACAAGATTCAACAAAGAAACATTGATTTCACAAGACTCAACATCATTAAGAGGAGCAATCAGAGTAATAAGGAAATCATTATTATTGGTATTGGAGAAATCACACAATTTGGTATTGTCTTGCGCCATAGCGACAAGTAATCCAACACACAAGCAAACAGAAAAAGGCAAGTGAGAGAGAGAGAGAGAGAGAGAGAGAGAGAGAGAGAGAGAAGGAGATAGGGAAAAGGAGGGCGAATAAAACAAGGGTGAAGTGGGGAAGAGGAAAATGAGAGGCAAATGGCAAATAATGTAAATGCGAGGCAGATGAGTTTGTGATGGGTACTTGGTATGTCTTGACTTGAGCGAAGACCTCCCCGACAATGGCGCCAGAAATCCATCTTGCTACGTATTGAGCTTGCGTTGGTTTTCCTTGAAGAGGAAAGGGTGATGCAGCAATAGTAGCGTAAGTATTTCGCTCAGTTTTTGAGAACCAAGGTATCAATCCAGTAGGAGGCTCCTCACAAGTCCCACGCACCTACACAAACAAACAAAGACCTCACAACCTACACAATAAAGGGGTTGTCAATCCCTTCACGGCCACTTGCGAAAGTGAGATCTGATAGAGATAGTATGATAAAATAAATATATTTTGGTATTTTATAATATAGATTGGAAAAGTAAAGATGCAAATAAAAGTAGATTGAAAGCTTATATAATAAAAGATAGACCCGGGGCCATAGGTTTCACTAGTGGCTTCTCTCGAGATAGCATAAGTATTATGGTGGGTGAACAAATTATAGTCGAGCAATTGATAGAAAAGCGAATAATTATGAGATTATCTAGGCCTGATCATGTATATAGGCATCACGTCCGTAACAACTAGACCGACTCCTGCCAGCATCTACTACTATTACTCCACACATCGACCGCTATCCAGCATGCATCTAGAGTATTAAGTTCATAAGAACAGAGTAACGCATTAAGAAAGATCACATGATGTAGAGGGATAAACTCATGCAATATGATATAAACCCATCTTTTTTATCCTCGATGGCAACAATACAATACGTGCCTTGCTGCCCCTACTGTCACTGGGAAAGGACACCGCAAGATTGAAAAAAAGCTAAGCACTTCTCCCATTGCAAGAAAGATCAATCTAGTAGGCCAAACCAAACTGATAATTCGTAGAGACTTGCAAAGATAACTCAATCATACATAAAAGAATTCAGAGGAGATTCAAATATTTCTCATAGATAAACTTGATCATAAACCCACAATTCATCGGATCACGACAAACACACCGCAAAAAGAGTTACATCGAATAGATCTCCAAGAAGATCAAGGAGAACATGGTATTGAGATTCAAAGAGAGAGAAGAAGCCATCTAGCTAATAACTATGGACCCGAAGGTCTGTGGTAAACTACTCACAACTCATTGGAGAGGCTATGGTGTTGATGTAGAAGCCCTCCATGGTCGATTCCCCCTCCGACGGAGCGCCGGCGAAGGCTCCAAGATGGGATCTCGCAGATACAGAAGGTTACAGTGGTGGAAATAGTTTTTCGTGGCCGCCTCTAATGTTTTCGGGGTACGTGTGTATATATAGGAGGAAGAAGTACGTCGGTGGATGCCCGAGGGGCCCACGAGATAGGGGGCACGCTCCACCCTCGTGGCCGCCTCGACAGCTTCTTGACTTGCACTCCAAGTCCTCTGGATCGCGTCTGTTCGAAAAATCACGCTCCCGAAGGTTTCATTCTGTTTGGACTCCGTTTGATATTCCTTTTCTTCAAAACACTGAAATAGGCAAAAAAAACAGCAATACGGCTGGGCCTCCGATTAGTAGGTTAGTCCCAAAAATGATATAAAAGTGTAAAGTAAAGCCCATAAACATCCGAAACAGGTAATATAATAGCATGGAATAATCAAAAATTATAGATACGTTGGAGACGTATCAGTCATCCTTAACCAGGTGCTTGAAAGCTTTATAAAACTCATTTGTGAACCCATCCGGCCCTGGGCTTCTGTTATTTGGTGACATGTCAATGGCATGAACTAACTCAGCCCAGGAAAAAACATTGACCAGCTCAGACAGATCCACGTGGCTATACAAATCAGATAGCTGAACTGTTGGTAGAGAGGGAGCAGACTGTCCCAAAATGTTGGTGAAATACGCAGTTGCTAGCTGAATCTTTTGACAGTTCTGGTAGTAGTGCACCCCGTAATCAACAAGAACCCTGACTTTGTTACGACGTGCCTGGCTATTAGCTGCCACATGGAAAAACTTGCAATTCTCGTCCCCAGACACACACCATGTAAGCTTGGCCCTCCGCTTCCACATAGCAGCCTCCGGAGGACCACTTCCATCAGCAACAGAGATCTTCTCTCCTCAACAGCACAGATGAAGCTGACAACATGTTTATTGTTCTCAATGAGTAATTTAAGACTAGGCCGACGTCTACTCCATTGCCGTAGAGTAGCCCATACTCTTCTCATTTTAAAGTTGATGAGAGAAGCTGAGGAAAGGAAGGTTCTGCAGCCCCCTGGACCAACAATCCTGTATGATGTGCTTAGTCTCCTCCATGTGAAGCCAGTGGTTCTCCATTCTGAATAAGCTACTCTGGATCGCCTCGGTCTAAAACTGAAGAACGATGGGATTGTGGTCTGAGGTGGTAGCAGGCACAACAGAAGCAGAGGTCTACAAGAAACACAAACCCCAAGCTGCATTCACCAGCACCCGATCCAGCTTAACCAGCATGGGGGAAGATCTCTTGTTGGACCAAGTGAACAGCCTGTTGTCAACTTGAACATCTTCCAGCCCTAGCTCTCTGATCCAAGCAATGAATGTCTCCATGAGATTCCAGTTAATGTGGCCACGTGACTTTTCGTGCGTGAAACGATACATGTTGAAGTCGCCGATTACGATCCATGGGGTGTCAGCCTCGGCAGCGATACTAGTAACAGCCTCAAAGAACTGGCCCCTTTCAGTGCTCACACATGGTGCATAAATGGCAGTAAGTAAGAAAGAGCTAGCTGACGTTGTAGAGGTCATCTTAACAATCACGTGGTACTGATGTGTTGCGACAACTTACCCGGTGAAGTAGCGAGTGTCCCAAGCTACCAGTATGCCCCCAGCAGTTCCTTCAGATGGTGTAAAAGCATGATCGTTGCAAAAAGCAGGCAGAAAAGATCCCAACTTGAAAGAGGAAAGCGTTGCAAGCTTCATTTCCTGCAAGCAAACAACACTGGGGTAGGAAGAGGTTATAGAATCACGAACCAAACAACAATTATCATCGTCACCAAGACCGCGCATGTTCTAGTTAGGATCTTCATGGGGGAAAGGAGAGATCACAACCCAAGCAAGAAGAACAGAGACACCCATGTATGATCATCAGAAAGCATAGTAAGATAGGCATAGAAGGTGCTTGTGAGGCCTTGTGACAAGCACGATACAGACTCCAACAGTATGGTACGGACTCGAAGACACTAAAGCTGACATACCCCAAAGCAACAAAGCAACTTAGCTACGGAACAGTAGCTGGCTGATTGGCACAGCCGCCTAACAACAACATACTTAAGATAAATAGACACCTAACCGTGCAGACCCTAGGAGAAAACACGGTATCAACTGAAAAGCTACACATATGGGCAGTCTAGGACACGCACTAAAAAAGCAGAGGAGCTGGAAGTAGCAGAGGAGGCCGCCGCTTCAGAGGATTCAACATGGGCCTGAACCTGGTCAAAGATGGCAGATGCATTGAGGTCACATTGCTCAGCAATCAGCTTGAGCTTTCCCCTAGTCAACGGTGACGGGGTCGCCGCCAGCGGCAGCTCAAGGAGCCCAGCCACCGCCTTCGCCTTCTTGCGGCGAGGAGCCGAAGAGCTGGATCGGCAAGTGGCGCCACCACCCGAACAAGAGCCAGAATCGGCCGCCGCCGCCTTCCTCTTGGAAGCGCGCTCGACAAAGCCCATCCGGACGCCGTCGTACACCCGCCTGATGCACGGGCTGCATTGAGGGTTTGAGTCGGCCTCCTGCTGACTAGATGGCAGCAGGGCCGGATGCGCCTGCCCGCTCCTCGCCAGATCCAAACCCTCGGGCGCCTCCCCCGTGCCAGTGGGGCAACAGGCTCCAGATTAAGATCGAAAGCCTCCCTGACCTGGGTGCAGGGGTGGGGGATAGCAGCCTGGGGAGCGTCAAGCAGCGGCAGGGTGGGCAGTGAGGCACGGAGGTCGCCAGCAGCAGGCGCATGGGGTGGATCACGATAGCTGCATAAGATCGTGGAGACGTGCGGAGGAAGAGCGGCGCAGGCGCCATGCTTGAGGTCGGTCACATCCATCATTTTAAACCAATTGCATCACTAGATTTCTGGAGTTGACACGCTTTTTTGGCATGCCCTGATTTCACAATGACATCAGTGTGTATCAACAGCCTTATTGTTTGCTAGGCTAACTGAAGGAATTATACTATCAATGGGGATGAATATAACATGGGCTACTGTCTAATTGACGTTATCTATCCTCCGCGTGCTACCTTCTTTGTCAAGACCATCTCTGTGTTAGTTGGTCAGAAGATGTCCTAATTTCCCCCAAAACAAGAAGCGGCTAGAAATGATATGAAGAGGGCATTTGGAATGCTCTAGGATGACCTTGTGGGAGGTGATGACACATTGCGTGATCATGCGCAACATGATTGTGCACGATGAGGATGAAAATGTTGCTGCAACCCTTAAATTTGAGAAATCCTATCAAACTTTTAGATGGTATTTAGCCATGTTTGATGAGTCTGTTCAAATGCATCAACAACTTCGGCATCGTGAAACTCAAGGAAGATTGATTGAGTACATGTAGAGGTTAAAGGGGGTAACTAGAACATATGTGCTAGTTGATTTCAAGTTTGAACTACACTAATTTGGAAACTTTGTTGGATTGTAATATTAAAATTAGAGCTATGGTTTCATATGCGGTTATTTTGAGCTTCCGTACTAAAAAAAGAGGCGGAAGTTTTGTGGCTAGCTTTGGATGGCCGGCTACTGTTTCACTGTCTACGGACTTGTCCCCACCGGTTCGCAGATGGATACGGTATCTGATTTGAGGGGTCAATGTTGGAGATGCCCTAAGACCGATACAAGGCTTAGACAACCCACTCCTGCCCTGCAAGTCAACACGGTCGACGCTTCTCTCTGGTGGGCTTAGACCTTGGCCTGTTGCTTGTGTTGGCTGTAGAATTTGAGGTGAGTCCGGTTTGTCTAGTCCGACGTCCGGGCCATACCATATTTGCCCCACAGATGGACTGTATACGAGCGATGCTGGTTAGCCCTGGCGACTAGGTTCTGTTTGAGGGGGTCGGCTGGGTCGCGATTTTGTGATCGATCACTAACGGGGCCATCCACGTAGACGTATAGGGGGCATTTGATGAGCGTGATTGTAGATGCTATTACAACACATAAAAGAACCCCCTCCCCCTCCCCAGCGCGTGCACGTGTTGCCTAACTCTAGGTCACTTGGACAATGAGGCAATACCTGCCACCACATCCCCCCTCACCTTCTCCTCCCCCTAGCCAGGCTCTTCCCTCGGCGTGTGGTGCTCGGTCCCATTATGTTTGGCTATCCTCGGTGCTCAGTGCTCTAGGGGGGTGGGCGTGCCCTCGAGTATTGTTTGTGATGTAATGACGAAGAAGATGGTATTTTGATGGTGGATAATCTAGGTATGGTTGGCCACAAGGTGCTCGGAATGTCATAGTCCCGACCATGCTTGCTCGAAGGCATAACGGAGTTGTGGTGAGGCCTGGATGTGGGGGTGGTTGGTTCAGCTATATCTGGTTTCCCCATGTCCAGCATGACGGCCACCATGGTGGCGGTATGATGATGTCGACGATGGCGGTTCCTAAAGGAAACAACCTTGGGTGCTGGCGGTGGTATGGGAAAGTTTGGTGGCCGCCAGTCTTTGTGTCTTAGGTGGGCGAAGTGCAAGGCAACACCCCGGTGAAAACCCTACTTTTGGCTGTTGGGCATGGAGGATATAGCAACACCCTTGGGAGCCACTTTCTTGACATCGAGCTATGTTGCTCCAAGTCCTCCTCGATAACTCAGGGGGGGGGGGGGGGGTTATCACCTTGGGACCGAATGGTGGTAGTGCATCCACGTCATGATCCCCCTTTGGGGGCGTGATTCTTGGAGTCGTCATCGGTTGGAGGATGATAAATCTCTAAGTATCCATAATTTATGAAGTATTCATGCTATATTAACATAATTTATAAATGGTTTTGGTGCATTTTTATATTATTTTTATGGACTAAACCTATTAATCTTAGTGCCCAGTGCCAGTTCCTATTTTCTACATATTTTTTGTTTTACAGAAAATCAGTATCTATGAAGGTCAAAACACCTTGGTGATTTAATATGATTTTTTCTGAAATATATCTGATTTTGGGTGAAGGAATCAACGCAAAAGGATGCCCGAGGGCCCCACAAGGGCAGGTGGTGCAGCCACGCATGGACATGCCATGGGCCCTTGTGGCTAGCCTTAAGTCGGTTGGAGCCATTCTTTCACCGCAAGAAAGCTAATTTCTAGAGGAAAATCCCCTCAAAATTTCAGCCCAATCGGAGTTACGTGTCTCTGGTTATAAAATAAACAGTTTTCATCCAGAAAACAGTAACGAAAACAAAGAGAAGAAAACTATGAGAGAGATCCTATCTAGGGGGAAGGCCTAGCATGAATATGGAAAAGGGGGGGGGGGCTCTCTCCCCCTCTCTCTCGGTGGCGCTGCACTACTAGGGAAAAGCCTAGCAGCAGCGCGGGTTTTGGCCCTCTCAGTAGCGCGGGTAATGGCGCTACTAATAAGGTGCTACAACTAACTTATAGCAGTAGCGCGTGTTTACCAGCGCTACTGCTACACATGAATAGCTGCAGTGCTCTTTAGAAAAGGGCGCTACTGATATTATCTGCAGCGCTATTTACAGGGAAGCGCTACTGGTAAGGCGGCGCTACTGCTAAATTCCCCTCCCCCTCGCTACTACTTGTTTTATTAGTTTTTTCCTGCATATTTGTTTTTTATTTGTTTTGTATTTGAATAGGCTTTATACAATAATCTTTAGCATATCATCCACATACAAATGTAATCATAGCATATACATACAATTAGTCTCATCAAATCATGGCATCATCATAATCATCATCCAACACAAAGTGGTCTCTCGTCATCAATCTCGAAAATAGCAATACAAGTCTCGATTACTTGCAAATACATCATCATCCATCTAAACAATGATATATGCGAGAATAGCTATCACTGAGTACATGAGTTTGTATCCCTCTCTCGCATTAGCGTGAACCTAAACTAACTACTGCGTGTCGCTCGGAAACCGAAAACCGGTACACCTGGGCCTGACACTCCGGCCACTTGTCGTATATATACTCCTGGCATAGCACTTCTTCGCCATCTATGATCTATGCACCTGCATCATCACATGAGTCGATGATATGCAACATATATAGTTTAGCAACAGAAAGAGACAGACTTGACAAAAATAGAAACAACATATCATAAGCATAAATAACAAAGTTCATCGTACCCAAAATGCCCTAACTAGAGTGATCTTCGCTAGTCGAGGAGGAGGACGATTTAATTGCATCACAAATAAAGTTTCACGGCGCATAACTCAAAGTTTTGTCATATAGAAAGTATGGACTAAACAGACACATTGTCATATATCGACAATCACTCCAACATGCCGTGCCATCCATCGAGGTCAGGGAGATAGTCCCCGAGCTTAGTGAAAGGCTTCAGGTCGAGACGCTAAGAGGCTATCCATGTTCGGACGTCTTCCCGCGACATTTGTCCTTCTGCGTAGAACATCCCTATTTTTCCGACGACCTCATTCATGATGATTTGGGCAAGTTCACGCTGGATGTTATAGAACTCAGCTCGAAGTCCATGATCCTCGATATCTCCTATGTCCTTTGCCCATTGCAGAATATGGGCATCGCCAGATCTAGGTGACATGTGAAGGTTCTGGTGATCCCGTCTGTACTCCAGCATGTGGTGTAGGACATAGAATCCATCATTAAGAGAATCATTCGGTTGCTGGATGCAGCAGAAGTCGGTCTTATGGCTGAAGGCGGCCCTGCCGCCCCTTCTCTTCTTGTCCCTAACCTCTCCACCCCTTGCTTGGTAGGAAAACATAGCACTGTCGAGAACATCTTTGATGTGGGTGTAATCCTTTTTGTGAATGTTCTTCGACGAGTCCAAGTAAAGAGCGTGGGAGAATCGGGGGTAGAGGATGATGAGGACGGCGCGCCCGCCGGTGCGCAAAATAGGTACACCTCAAATTAATTAGCCTACACCGTGCAAATGAATTATTGAAATCGAAGGAAGGATAGCAGCGCGGATGACTTACACGGGATGATAAGGCACAAGAATCGCCTCCTTGTACTTATTGGAGAGCATGAAACTGACGATGTAATCCCTGGCGTATTCACGCTGCTCTGCGCAGACTCCCAAGAAGCCCTCGTGCATGTAGTACGGGTCAGCGACACAGATATGACGTATCTGCTCAACCCCAATGATGTAGTTCATGTGCAAGGCATAAAGGCGGACAAACGAAAAATCCAGCTTCTTCACGTGAAACATGTCGAATATGTAATCGAATCGGTGGAAGAACTTATCCGCGGGGAAGTTGTCGACATACGACATTTGCCGCAGAACGTTAACCACATAGAGTGGGTATCCTGGATCTTTCGAGGCGATGAGGCCTTTCTCTACCCGTAGCACATCGTCATGAAGTCTCCTTAGATCGCCGAATCTGGCCCGTAGCACTGTTTCAGGTAGGATTGGTTGACCGGGGATATGCCATTTATCCGCATTGGGGATATCTACACGGTCCTGAAGCCGAGGCTGCTGAGGCGGCTGGATCATAGAATCAGCTTTTTTGCATTTCCTCACTCTCTTCCTAGACTTCTTTACTACCGGAAGGTCGTCAATAATACGTTGAGACGGTAATTCAGGCACCGACTCATGACGCTCAAACCCTGAGGAGGCGCCAGTATAGACATACTGTTCAGCGCCATCGTCATCCTCATCCTCATCCATGGTGACGTCATCCACGACTAATGGAGCCACCTGCTTACCCCGTCCTCTATCACCCAACCCGACACCCGATGCTAATTGGGTAGGTAGGGTGTTGATGTTCATACCTTGCTGAGGCTGCGTGCTCGTGGCGGGTGTGCTCCCGGCCGCCTCCAGACGAAGCAGACTCTTTGGCCACAACAAGACCCACCCATTGCAACAATCACCAAGCCGCCGCGGGGTCTCGTCGTCATCCCCCACTAGTACTAGAGGAGGCAAATTCTCGTGGCCCGGTTTGACACTGGCCACGGAAACCTTGAAGACGTTCGGGGGGATCAGTCGGTTGTGGAACAATGGTTCCTTCGGCTCCATTATCATCGCCTTCCCCACGTCCACCTTCTGTTTGCCGATGGTGTACAATATGGTGCACGGGGTTTCGTCGGCCTGCAAAGAAAAGTCTGCGACGTGAGACATCCGAAAGGCAACGAAAATGGGATATTATACATTTATATTGAACGGGGCCGGTGTGACAGATACCGTGAGGGCGTCGAGCTCAGCCAAAGAGGAGGCACCATCGAGCACGTCCGGTGCGGGAGCCGGTACGGGAGTAGGTGTGGGAGCCGGTGCGGGAGTAGGTGCGGGAGCAGGTACGGGAGCCGGTGCGGGAGCAGGTGCTCCCAAGAAGTCAGCAAGGGGAAAGTCCTCTGCATTTTTTCTGGATTTTGCCTTGTCCAAGTGAAAACGCCTATCACCAAGGAAGTAGATATATCTGCAATCGCCTGTTTTGCGGCAGCTACCGCTGTTGCGACTGTCTGAGATGATTTCTTCTCAACCGCAATCTCAACCTTCTTGTCGATGTTTTCTTCAGTTAACCTCCGTCTTTCCTTTCTCTCCTCCGTGGTCTCACGGTAGTACTTCTTCCATGTGGCGCCGTCTCCGACACCGTGCACGCGTCCATACGACGGTCGAGTATCCACCGGTTGTTGTTTCAATATGTTCAACACCCGGTTGAATGGAGTGTCCCAATTGGGCCTCGCCAATGTCTCAGACGGCGAGTCGCTTTCAGCCGCAATCCGGTGCTGCTCTCTCTGCAAAAGGCACAAGGATCATTTACAAATATGACTAATGTGTGCAGTCGAATTGACCAGAAACTAAAATTACCAGTAGTCTCATGAACTCCGTAATGACCGGTGTTGTCTCGTAAACCTTCTTCACTGGGTCCCAACTGTGCCGGGTACTTAGGACGTCACGCTCCTGCGGGACGGTGAAATCCGCCAAGGGGTCTGGGATGCCCAGACTCGCGGCTTCCGCGTCCTCCTCGGCCCATTTGGACCTCTTTCCGCCGTAACCACGACTTCCGAGGTGGTGGCTCCCAATGTTCCTCTTTTGAAGCCCCTTCATGTACTTAGACTTTTTTTTGGCAGCTTCGGCCTCACAAGCCTCCTTGAATATTTGAAACTGCTCTTCCGTGATTGTCGGATTATCCTTTACAATCTCGGAGTAGGGTTCCCCGTCGTTGTTCTTTGCTTTCACTCGATTTTTTCAGGCGGCCAACGCGTCGCTAAACTTGGTCATGGCGTGTTTGTTTATCTTCTTCATTGCCGGGTCCTCGTCTGGATCTTCATAATCCTTCTCATTCCGGCCCGGGAACAAGACTATCTGGTGAAACTTCTTTAGGAGGGAGCTCCTCATATTTTCTATCTTCTTTAGTTTCTCATCGTTGATTGTGGCGGTTGTCCGTACGATGCAGCCTATTTGATTGCCGTAGCACGCGCGCGCTTCCTCGGGCGCCTTTGGCTCAAAATTGCCATCGTCCACCTCCGTGACCACCAGTCTAGTAGTCCCGAGTTTGTTAGGAACCCGTTGCCTCTTTGCTTTCGGTTCTACACCGGCTCCGCTCCCCGAGGCAGCACCGGTCTCAGCGCCTGTCTCAGTGCCGGTCTTGATGCCGGTCTGAATCTTAGCGCCGGTCCCAGTCTCAACACCGGTCTGCGTGTCGGTCTCAGTCCCCGATGCCACCGGTGGGCCCAGCAACAACATCGGTTGATCGTCGGTAAGGCTAAAAAATTCGTCTGCCGCCTGGTAGACCGGTAGACGTCCTCGCAATCACCAGAACACTGTCCTTCATCGTTGCTAGCCATGTTTCCTATGATTAAATCTAGTCAATTAATTCTAGACCTAATAAAATGAATAATGACATAGAAAAGGACTATTGTTTTGCAGGAATGTTGACTCCTTCCTGGTGCGGCAAATGCCGGGCACTCGATATGTCCTAGTTTGTAGCACAAGTCATGCCGAAATTCACGGAATATTTCGGCATGACCTTTGCTAAGAAGTGGACAAATCGAGAACCTGAAATTTGCCGGAACAGAAATGAATCAACATTCCGGCAAAACATAGGGCACTCAGCATCATTCCCTGGAAACAACAAAGCCACTTGGGCACAATCGAACAACTTCAATGAAAAGATATAACATGGCCACTTAAATTTTTGCACTAATTAACCTAGTTAACGCAGCTAGTTCTCTGTCAAAGCCCAAAATAAATTTTTGCACTAATTAACCTAGATAATTAACCTAATTAAACTAGTTAACCTGACTAGTTCTCAATCAAAGCCCTAACTAAAATTTTGCACTAACCTAGATAATTAACCTAATTAAACTAGTTAACCTAACTACTTCTCTGTCAAAGCCCTAACTAATTTTTTCCCCTAACCTAGATAATTAACCTAATTAAACTAGATAACCTATGCATTAGAGAGAGAGGAGGGGTGGGGGCTTACAGAGGATGGCTCCGGTGGTGGCGACGGAGGCAGTGGTGGCGAGGGAGGCAGGGGCGTCTCCGGTGACGACGAGGGAGGCAGGGGCATCTCCAGTGACGGCAAGGGAGGCAGTTGTGGCAAGGAAGGATCCGGTGGCGTCGACGATGGCTCCGGTGGTGTTGACGAGGCCGCGCGGCTCCGTGGCGTTGGGGGCGGCTCCGGTGGCGTCGACGGCGCACGGCTCTGGTGGCGTCGACGTCGGGAGGAGACGGCGGCGAAGTGGGGCGACGGCGAATCGGGGAGACGGCGGCATGCGGGGTGGGTTGAGGGATTTGGGGGAGAAGTGGTGGCCCGGGGGAAACGGTTTTTTGGTTAAGTCAAACTTAGCGGTAGCGCGTTTGGCAAAACGCGCTATAGCTAAGATAGCTATAGCGGTTTTAGAAAAACGTGCTGCTGCTATAGCTATGTTATTTTCTTCCATTTTTTAATTTCCTTTTCTGTTTCTATAGCGGGGGTCTAGGACACGCGCTGCAACTACGTTAGCTATAGCGCCTCTTACAAACACACACTGCTGCTATGCCTTCCTCCGTTTTTTCGCTTTTTCATTTATTTTGCTTTACATTTAATTTTTTCCTTTCTCCTTTTTCTATTTCTTTCATTTTCATTTACTTTTCTATTTGTTTTTCATCTTATTTTATTTCCGTTAGTAGTAGCGCTCTTCTAAGGAAACGCGCTGCTACTTATGACGTAGCGGCAGCGCGTTTCCTCCAAGCCCGGTACTGCTATGCGTACCCTGTCATTCTAGCAATGGGAATATTAGTAGTAGCACTTTTGTTACTACACGCGCTACTGCTAAAGTTGTATCTGTAGCGCGGTTTTCCGCCAATCGCTACTGCTATTTAGCACCAGCGCTCTTTTTTGACCCGCGCTGTTGCTAAATTTCTGTGTATAAGGTTTTCCCTAGTAGTGCTGGAGCGTCGCTGGGGGAACCATCGTGACGGTGATCATCTCCGTCAACTTCACCACCTCTATCAATATCTTTATCCCTATCCATGTAGTGGTGTACTCTCTCTCACCCCACTGTAATCTCTACTTGAACATGGTATTCAATGCTATATATTATTATCCAATGATGTGTTGCATCTCTATTATGACTGAGTAGTTTCTTTTTGTCTTATGGCTTAACTTGATATGCTATAGTTGATATGAGATGTATGTGTAAGTGCATCTAGTGCCCCTTAGTGATTTTGGTGTATTGAAGACTTACAGGTTAAGGGACTGATGCATTTGTGAGTGTACACAAGTATATAAGTCTATGAGGAGTTTGATATTTACAGAGAAAGTCGACCCCTAAAAATGAAGTTCTTCGACTGAAGACTTTGGATTTCTAAAGACTTTCTGAAGACTTTGAAAGTGAAGAAATTGGTGTGACCTTGAAGACTTGGTATTCATTCGAGGAACATTAAGCGTGAAGACTTTTGTTTTTATAGTTTCATTTTCTCTTTCTTGAGTCATAGGAAACACCGTACTGTTAAAGGGGGTCGAGGAAATACTAAGGAAAAATTTCTATGTGATGCTCAACTCAAAATCCTACACCTACCAATCCCTTCGAGTGAAGCCATTGGAAATCTCGCACAGTTCAGTCATATTCTTCAGTGATAGAGACAAAGTTCTTCTGGTCTCTGAGGAATTTGTTCTGACCGAGGAGTTAGGAATTCGCCAGTGCGGATTGCATACAAAGTGAGGAACATGATAGCCCTGAGGTATTTGAGAGTCAAATATTCCGAAAGTTGCTGTGCTACGCGCCAGCTGTCCCAAAATATCTACCCACCTAACGGTCATATCAGACAAGGGCATTTATGTCTTATCATACTCCCTAGGCTATAAATAGCCGCCCCCTACAACCACTAGCTGGTTGGCTGCTCCGAGAGAAACTGACACTTGTCATTTGAGAGCAACCCATCCTCCGAGGACTTTGAGCGAAAATCATAAAGTGAGGAAAACCCAAAAACCCAACACCTATAAACCCAAAGTGATTGAGCATCACTGAAGAGATTGATCCTGCGTGGATCCGACACTTGTTTCCTTCGAAGACTGTGCCTCTTCCAGACAGTTAGGCGTCAAGGTCTAGAGCATCCAAGAGGAATTGTGGATCGCAGAGTGACCGAGTTTGTGAAGGTTCGGAAGTCACCTAAAGACTTACCACGAGTGATTGGGCGAGGTTTGTGTGACCTTAGCTCAAGGAGAATACGGTGAGGACTGTGTGTCCGGTACTGGGTGTCCTCGAGTTTAAATACTCAGCCGCTCGAACCAGATGTACAACTAAGACAACAGTTGGAACTGGTTTGCCAAATCATTGTCTTCACCGAGCTTCCTGGTTCTATTTCCTCAACTCTTTCATTTCCTCATGTATGTTGTTGTGTGCCTATTCATATCTGTCTGAAGACATTGACTGAAAACTTTCTCAATTTCCTCAGTTCTATTTCTTCAGTCCGTCCGTCTTCTTCCTTGTGTTATCCTGTGATTACGCTTTCTATACTCTGTGCTTGTCTTCATTTCATCATGATGACTATGCGTGTGTTCTGTTATGTTTACTTCTGAGTACTTATTCCGCTGCAAGTAGTTCTTCATTTAGGAATTTCCTCACCAGCAAATTCCTCAGTGAAGAATTCATAAAAATCGCCTATTCACCCCCCTCTAGTCGATATAATGCACTTTCAATTGGTATCAGAGCAAGGTACTCCCTTGTTCTGTGTGATTTTGGTTTTACCGCTTGGAATTTTAGTTATGTCGACCGCAGGTATGATCAAGGTCTCTGGTGGGTGTCCTACCTTTGATGGAACGGACTACCCCTACTGGAAGAACAAGATGCGAATGCATCTTGAGGCAATTGACAACGATCTCTGGTATGTTGTGGAAAATGGTGTTCCCTCAGTCACACCTTCTCTGAACGCTACTGATGTGAAGAGATTCAAGCAACTCGATTCTCAAGCGAAGAATATCATATGTGGTCATCTGAGCAAAGGACAGTATGGAAGAGTGAGTGCTTTGGAAACTGCCAAGCTTATCTGGGATAGGCTATCCAAAGTAAATGAAGGAGTCTCAACTCAACGTGACTCTCGTGTTGACGTTCTTCGCAATCTCTTCAACCGCTTCAAAAGACTCGACAATGAAAATGTTCAGCAAACCTTTGATCGCCTCACTGACATCTCAAATGAGCTTCAAGCACTTGGCGCCACTGACATCACCGACCATGAGGTGGTGAAGAAATTGCTGAGATCGCTAGATTCTTCATTTGATACTCTGGCACTGATGATTCAAGAGCGTGCTGACTATAAGTCACTTGATCCCGTTGATATCCTCGAGAGGCTAAACACTCATGAGTTCCAGCTTGCTGAGAAGAGAGATCTCTATGGTTCGAGCTATGGTAAACCACGTGCTTTGAAGGCCAAGGCAGTCTCTGAGTCTGAAGAAGAGGACTCCACTAGCAGCCTTGGTGATCCCGAAGAACTGAGCCGGAACTAGCATTGCTCGTGAAGAAATTTCAGAAGTTCTCAAGATGTGGTCGCTTTGGAAAATCCTCAAGGAGCAATGATTCCTCATCCAATGACTACAAGAAAAGGCTATGTCACAAGTGCAAGAAACCTGGTGATTACATTCAAGATTATCCTCAATGGGATAAGGAATTGAAGAAGAAGAAATACAAGGATTACAGTTCTGATGATGCCAAGAAGAAGAAGAAATCTTCAAAGTCTTCATCATCAAAATCCTTTAAGTCTTCATCTCACAAGAAGAGCAGCTCCAAGAAGGCTCTGGCATTCATAGGCAAGGAAATGAATTCTGAGGCTGAATCTGAGGATCATGAGGAAGAGGAGGCATCCGAGGAGTCCGAGTTTGGTGTGGCAAGCCTGGCTCTTGCTACCGCGTTCGTCAGCAAGTCTATCTTCAACTCTGAAGAAAATGGCAACACCAACAATGCTGACGAAGGCAATGATGACTACGCTCCCACCTATTGCTTCATGGCAAAGGGTGCCAAGGATGATCAACACAAAGCCAATGAGTGGGTCCTCGATAGTGGATGTACAAATCACATGACTGGTGACAAGAATCTACTGATGGATGCTCCCTTATCACCGTCACACACTACAAAAAAAAGACACATCCATGACATTTTGGGCCGAACGAATTTTTTTTCTGTCATACATATGACACTTCTATGACGATAATTGTGACAAATCCCGGTATCATCATAGATGTGGTGGGCTCCTACTTCTATGACAAAAAATCATGACAGAAAATGGGCTTTTCATCCTGGGCGGGCCGGAGACGCAGCTGCATGACATTCTTTGGGCCGTCCATGGCGGAAAAAACCGTGGTAGAAGCGAGGGGGAGGAAAAATTCGGGGAGTTGCCGGTTACGGTGGGAGGTCGGGGGCCGAGCGATGCGCGTTTCTCTCGTACACGTACCCGTGTGTGTGCGCGAGGCGTTGGCTCTAACTGAACCCGAGCTATTGCACTGCAGGCTACGGGTTAGTGAACCCGAGCGATCGATCGATGGCTGTTAACTGAACCCGATGGAGCGATTCCTTCGCTACTGCTGCTAACTAAAGCTGATCGATTGGATGAATAGTGAGCATTGCGGGGGGAGGGGGGGTGGATGAATAGTGAGTGGTGGCATTGCCTCTGGATGAATAGGACCCCGTGGTGTGGAGGGCTGGATGAACAGTAGACGGTGGAGGGGTGGCCGTGGAGGGGTGGTTGAACAGGACCCCGTGGTGTGGAGGGCTGGATGAACAGTAGACGGTGGAGGGGTCGCCGTGGAGGGGTGGTTGAACAGGACCCCGTGGTGTGGAGGGCTAGATGAACAGTAGATGGTGGAGGGGTGGTTGAGCAGTAGCCGGTGGAGTAGCGCATGGTGGAGGCTGGATGAACAGGAGCCCGTGGAGGCTGGAGGAGGTCGACGGTAGCCCGTGGAGGCTGGAGGAGGTCGACGGTGGAGATGAACAGTATCCCGTGGAGTCCCGTTTTGCGGTACGCCACACCCCTCCTGATCAACAGGACCCCCGTTTCGACCGTAGGAGATCCGTTTCCTCCGTTTTGCGGTACGCCACACCCCTCCCGATGAACAAGACCCTCATTTCGACCGTAGGAGGTCCGTTTCCTCCATTTTGCGGTACGCCACACCCCTCCCAATCAACAGGATCCCCGTTTCGAGCGTAGGAGGTCCGTTTCCTCCGTTTTGCGGTATGCCACACCCCTCTCGATCAACAGGACCCCCGTTTCGACCGTAGGAGGTCTGTTTCCTCCGTTCTGCGGTACGCCAGGCCTCATTTCCATCGCTTGTTCCATCCAAGCCAGTTGGCTCCCACGTGTTCTGTTGCCTGCCGATGAACACGACGCATTCCGTTGCCTCCCCATGAACACGACGCATTCCGTTGCCTCCCCATGAACATGACACATTCCGTTGCCTCCCCATGAACACGAGCCCTTGCCGTACGTATGCGCGACTAAGCGTTCGAGACCCCGCCCGTATGTACACATACGTGGTCGTATTTTCTTTCTTGCACCCTGGCCACTGTACGTACGTGTACATGCTATGTGCGTGCCTCTACTACGACACGTGCGCGCCTCTACTACGACACGTGCGCGCCTCTACATCGACCAGTATGTACGTACACGTTCGCGACCAGGATGACAACGCTACATATGCTTCGACCAGGTGGATTCCGACTGTCAGGCACTTCCTTGCCTGCGAAGATGTAGCTGGTGGGTCCCAGCAGTCAGGGGGGCGAATCATTTTGTTTTTTTGCCCAGACACACTTCCTTGCGTGCGAAGGTGTACCTGCTGGGTCCCAGCAGTCAGGGGGGCGAATCGTTTTTTTTTTGCCCGGACGCACTTCCTTGCGTGCGAAGGTGTAGCTGCTGCGTCCCAGCAGTCAGGCGGGCGAATCGTTTTTTTGCCTGGACGCACTTCCTTTGTGCGAAGGTGTAGCTGGTGGGTCCCAGCAAGAGGGGGGGGGGGAATCGTTTTTTTTTCCGGACGCACTTCCTTGCGTGCGAAGATGTAGCTGGTGGGTCCCAGCAGTCAGGGGGGCGAATCATTTTTTTCCCGGACGCACTTCCTTGCGTGTGAAGATGTAGCTCGTGGGTCCCAGCAATCAGGGGGCGAATTATTTTTTCGCGAAATATGGTTGCCCGTCCGGTGGGTCCACGCTGTCAGGTGGAGGAATAATTATTTTGCGCGTAATAAGGAGGCACTTCCTTGCGGCTGCCGTGGACCCAACTGTCAGCCTCTCCACATACAGTCCACGTCCAATGAAAGTCGTTCCTTGACCACGTCGACCACGCCGCTCCAAGAGCACCACGGCGGTGGACGACGGCGAGGCATAGGAAGGGGACGACGCGGAGCCGGGGAAGACGCGGCAGTGGATGCACACGCGGAGAGGAGTACGAGGGTTCACTGGTTCGGCTGCGTTGTCATCGCCGTAGAATAACAGGGGGTGTGGGTGAGTGGAGGGATGGCCTGGCCAGTGGTGGGAGTAGTAGGGGGCGGTGAGGCCTCCGCGGCAGCACAGCCGGCCACGGGAGGCAGGAGCAGGCGGCACGACCGGTGCTGCTTTGGGCGGCTGGAGCAAGAAGACCAGAGGTTGAAGAAGCACGATGAATGTTGGATGGACATCGTATGGTCACTGCAGCTAGAATCGTTTATTATTGACTAAGTTGACAAAGCCCTTGGTACGTCAACTTAGTAGGCCCACAGGTCAGCTTCCGAAATGGTGCGCCCCAGATGTCAGGGGGAGGAATCATTTTTTGGGCGGGTGAAGCTAGAATATCCGAGATTGAAGAAGAAGCACGGCATCCGTTGGATGGACATCCAACGGCCACTGCTGCTAGAACCGTGTGTTGACTATAAGTTGACAAAGCCTTGCATACGCGTAAACTCTGTTTTTTTAGGGGACGCGTCAACTTAGTAAGGCCAGAAGTGTGTGGCAGAGAACTTATAGCCCATTTGAGATTTCTAAGAATGTGTAGCCCATTTTTGAATTCTAATGGAATTTACTACAGCCCATTTACAGTTTGTTAAAAGTACAACCCATTTCAACCAACCGTTCAAAACAGAATTCAATAAAATTTCCCACATTTTGATG
This sequence comes from Triticum timopheevii, assembly GCA_963921465.1. Classification (NCBI taxonomy): domain Eukaryota; kingdom Viridiplantae; phylum Streptophyta; class Magnoliopsida; order Poales; family Poaceae; genus Triticum; species Triticum timopheevii. Next base: position 618,485,028 of record OY997268.1, on the reverse strand, counting down.
GGATCCGAATATTTTTATCCTGAAATTTCTAGTCAGATTAAATACAATTTCAATATAAATTTATATTACGTAAAAATCCAACGAAACATTGCGCTCGCAATAATTAATGAAATTAAAATTTTCAATATTCCAAAAATAATATTTTATAAAGTAATCACTGTTTGGTGCATTTTTTTATAGTTACTACCTAGTTTTTATAATTACATCCCATTTATTATTTCTTAAAGCCCATTTTCTTGTTAATCCTAATGCATCCCTCCTAGGAAAGATTTGCAGCCCAACGGGGCGGAGAATAACAACTTGACCTTGCCTGGGTATTCCACAAAAAAAGTATAGCTGGGCTAGCTATTTTCAGCTTGAAAAAAATTAATATCTGGGCTGCATATCTGGCCTGGGCTAGACGGGCCACAGCCTGCCCAGTTAATACCTGCAGCGATGTTTTCATTATTGTTTAGAGGAGAAAAAATAATATCTCGGGTAAACATCAGAAAACTTTGCAGTGCTCACACCTCAAAAACACAAATACTGCTCGAGCTGCTTGGTCCCAGCTGTCGGCCGCTTGTTGTGCAATTCTCTCATTTGTTGACTACTCCCTCCTTTTCGGTTTATAATGCTCAATTCAAAAATCTCACCAATCAAGGTAGATGGCGAGTGGTGGAATACTTTTTTGTTGTTTTGCAAAAGCACCTAATTAATGCTCTTGTTATCCTCAAAAAATTATGCCGTCTCCGACGAGTCGCCGCTCCGCTGGCGTCGATGATGCCCTGCTCCACCGAGGCCCCGCGGCGCCAACAACGAGGCAGAGGACACCGCCGGCTCCGCCGAGGCCCTGCCCCGCCAACAATGAGGCAGAGGACATCGCCGACTCAGCCGAGGCCCCACCCTGCCGGCAACGTGGGGGAGGATTTCCACCGCTCCGCTGAGGCGCCGCCCGCCGGCAACGAGACAGAGGACATCACTGGCTCCGCTGAGGCCTCGCCCCGCTGCCAACGAGGCCGCGCCACACAGAAAACGAGGAAGAGTAGAACACGGTAGGTCGCCGCCGCTCGGGTCCAAGTAAGGCCACCGCTGCTACCCTCCGGTTGAAGCCAAGCTAGGCTGGTTGACCATTGATGGCCGGTTAGCTTCTTGGTGGCGACGTGGAGTCGGAGAGCTGCGCTGGAGAAGAACGCTGCTTCTACTTAACTACTGGTGCAGTTGGTTGACTGACACGTGGGCCCAATAGGCCATATGTCAGTTACGCAACTGCACCTGCAGTTAAGTCACTGAAGCTTTTGTTCGGCTCAGCAGGACACAGGTGGGTAGCTTCGGTTAATTAATTATACCTCCAGCGCACCCCTTTTTAGTTTTTTTAGAAAAGGAGGATGACCCCCGGCCTCTGCATTTGGGAGATGCATGCGGCCACAAACACCCCTTTTTAGTTGAAGACTGTATGAAATGTAATTAAATCTGGCATGTTTATATAAAGTTCGACCGTGTATGAATGAATTTATTTCGATTAGTTCGAATTCCTGTATCACTGGCATTGGATGAACATGCAAAACAATACATACTACCATTATTCCCAGGGTGATCACCTCGTTTACAGCAGTTTCACATGTACTCCCTCCGGTCCTTTCTATACAAGTTTTGTCTGCAGTCAAAGTATCTCTACTTTGACCAATCTTATACAAAAAAGTATGCACTTTCACAATGTGCGAAGTAAAAAGGAACAGAAGGAGTACAAAGAGTTTGAGCAGCTTTTTAGCGTTTCAGTACATTGCAATCAAACACACAGGGCTGGTAATTCATAGAGAACATTCAAAACAATCGATGATTATGCATCTCAGCGACTCACATGTTAGAGGCAATATTTACTTCACAACTAAATAATAAAGAAAAAAATTGATCAACGCTGCTGACAGCAAGGGTGTCCCATTCGAAAATATCAAACGCATGTCTTAAAATCAATGAGAAAAATTTGACAAGATTGTCCCATTCCAAAATATCAAATGCCTACGATTGTGGAATGGGCAGGGTTTGCCATCAGTTTGGACATTGACATGGCACCTCGTGCTAAATAAACCAACTGTTCTTTTTGTGCAGTTCCACCAAAATCAACCAAATTCATGCGTAGCTTGTATGATTTCGCCCTTATATGTTGCAACGCCTTGAACTTATCGGCACCTCCTTTCTTGTGGTGGAAATGAATGATTCGATGTATTCATGAACATTTTGTGCAGTGCCCATTGAAATCAAGCTGATCACCCTGTTTGCACAAATACAAAAAAAGTGATTAGTATAAAGCAAAATGTACTATGAATTGACAGTTTAAACAGGCACCAACATGATCCATGTGGAGCACACTTTTAGAAAAATGGAACTCACCAGAAAGAATCCTAGAACAACATTGTACTCGCGCATCACAACAAAAAAATGGAGATTTGTCAGTCCTTCTGAGCCGAAGTTAGTTTGGTCTTGTGGGGAGTAATGTAACCATCCTTCAACTGCTCCTTCTGATGAGAATCCTAGAACAACATTGTACTCGCGCATCACAGCAAAAAAATGGAGATTTTCCAGTCCTTCTAAGCTGAAGTTAGTTTGGTCTTGTGGGGAGTAATGTAACCATCCTTCAACTGCTCCTTCTGATGAGAAGATAGACAAGGCTTCTTCATCCTGGCATAATCGGAACTAGTGACTTCACGTACTCTATATTCTTCTTCAGAGGAAGAGGATCCTATTGTGCAAAGACAAGAGGACAACTAAATGCTAGCATCCCTATTTGCTCGAAAAAAGGAAAGGAAATATTTAAAACAACACAGATGAAGCACTTCTCAAGGACAATACCACTTTTTCATGACAATATCTAAACAGTAGCACAACACCAATAGAGATGACAAAGCTCAATCATATGGATGAATTAGTGGGCGAGTACCAACCTTTTTCAGGAGGCTTATTGTGTAGAGCATACAGATCAAGCACTTCTCCAGAACCATCTGTTGCTATCTACTATGGTGGCCATGCTTAATATAAACTCCTCGATTAGTTTAATGTTTCCAACATCTTTTTGTGCAGTTCCACTAAAATATATGGTATCTTCAAAGAAGATCCCTGTTTGCACAAGTAGAGACAATTACGTATGGCATCAAATCAGTGGCAAAACAATTGCTCGTTCCAGCCATAGCAATAAATTAAGATGCAAAACTATGTCATTACTTGTGTCATCACAGTTCTAGTGCTTCATTACAGCACCAGGAGTTGATTTTTGTTTTTCTTCCGCTTGTTCTTCCCCTTCATCACTTGGTTCAATAACAGACAAGCTTCGCCTTCAATGTAAGATTTGGCATGTCAATTAGGGAGAACAAGTATAGTACTAAACTTAATTTTCTGATGAAAGTGGCAAAATACGGGCCAGCAGTTGTGAAATATCCTTATCTTACCTCAATGGGATATTACGGTGCACATACAGATTGGAAGTCTTGTCTCCATTTGTGCAGTTCACTAAAATCAAGCAACATTATCGTACAAGTAGCACAACATATGAAAGCACACTGCAGAATCATGTGAAAGAAGGCTAGTACTGACCTCTCATGATGCGGAATTCAAACAACTCACAAGAAGAAGATCTGAACCAAATTCACCTTAAGGATAGGAAGTAAGATCTCCTCTTGTGCAGTTCCACTAAGATCAAGCAATCAAGCAACGTTGTCGGTGTGACATTTTGGTTGAACTACACAAAACACTCTTAAAACAAAAGTGTTTTGTGCAGTGCAACAAAAGGTCACAATGGCAACAAGGTGAAGTAGATAACCCTGTTTACACAGAGGTGCAAAGGAAACAATTAGTGGTCAATAATGGTGGATGACACAGAAGCCAACCAAAATAAGCATCTACCTTATCTAAATGGGAAAGAAAGCAAGACAATAGCATTTCTCAAACGGTGGCATTGATTAACATTAACAATAATATTCGTTAAACATGTAATTTGCTTTTAACTGTGGCATTGCATCAATTTTCCAGCGGCATTATTAGAGGGTGTTTTTTTACAGGGACATTTTGGTGTAGGGACTAAAAAAACTCTGTGTCAGTCACATCTAAACCAAACAGGAGGGACTTTTCGGGACTAAAAGTGGGCATTTGGGACTAAAGAAAGAAGACCCCGAGGGAGTCTTTTTGGGACTTTTTCCAACAGTTGCCCCTGCCACGCATCGCACCTTGTTTCTATTAGTTCATTACTAGGGGTAACATGGTCTTTTATCATGTCATTTAATAACCTCTAGTCCATGTTTAGTCCCTGGAACCAAGCAGGTAAGCGGGCACGGGATAGTGGACGCACCAGCACCATGTGCATCTACCGATGTACTATGGTCATGCATAGTCTGTTGCAACAAAGAACAAACAACCAAGGAGCATATTTGTGGTGGTCCCAGTTTTGTTATCTTTAGACACCTTTCCCTATGTGACCACAACAAATCTAGTCCTGCTCAAACTCTACAGCCTTGTCCCTTCCTTTCCTTTTTGAACTAGTACTTTCGTCCCTTCCTTTCCTCTTTGAACCACGTCCTAGATTTATGCGATACAACTTTCCCCACTACTTTCCCCCATTCCTTTCCTCTTTGAACCACGTCCTAGATTCATGCTATACAACTTTCCCCTTTCATTTCCTCTTTGAACCACGTCCAAGATTCATGCTATATACAACTTTTCCCACTACTTTCCCCCACTCCTTTCCTCTTTGAACCACGTCCTAGAGTCATGGTATACATGCAGCTAGAGCAATGCATGTGGAGTAATTAAAATATACCTTAAGGTTCTTGGGGCGTGGTTCGGTGGGTGACAGGACGACGACAAAGAAGAAGGGGTCGGAGGCCCTCCCGCGCCGCCGCTGGGTGGAAAGTGAATAGCAGCGCCGGTAGTGGATTCCCTCCCTCGCCGACGGTGACAACGTTAAGCCTCCTTCCCTTCCCGGCGGACGGATCCTGCCGGCTCTTTGAGCCGCAGTGAGGGGAGAGAGAGGCCAACGTAGTCTTGTTTAGATCTGGAGAGAGCGAGAGTGTGTGAAGAGAGCAACTACAAGCGCCGAGGCTCCGGCATGTATATATATACTAGTTATCGAACCCGAGACCTCAAGTTTGATGAGCGAACAGGCTAACCAGCTACACAACCCTCCCATTATGTTCAACGAGAGGAAAATAACCTTTTATACATTCCTGCATTCGTGTGACAGGCATGCCGTGTTTTTTTGTGTGTGTGATAGTCATTCGGATTTCAATCATAATCGTGTCATGTGGCTTTGGTGGTAAGACTATCCACAGTGGTGCAGAAATAATGCAGCCTTAGTCAACTTACCTCTCTCCACATAGTACGCTGGGTCCCACCAGTCAGAGGGTGAAACAAACAAATTAATAAGAACAATTAAAAGCGCCAGCGGTGTATCTTACTACCTCACACATCTCGCTACTGCTCGGGAACACTGTCCAATTGATCCCTCTGTTCGCTCACGTACTATTTTAAGTGAATCCTTATTGTAACATGCACACAAATTTTGGGCACTTGTATTCGACTTAAGTCAGTGTGCCACCGTATCTCGTATACTAACTACTCCCTCCGTCTAGGTGTAATAAGTCACGTTAAAAGGTGCAATGGGACCAAGGTGCGTGCGTGTGCGTGCGTGTGTTTAACAGCATGTGTATGTTAGAGAGTGCGACAAATCGACCTACTCCTACAGAGATATGGTGTGCAGTGTAAGATTTTAGCCGCGAGAGTCGGTGCATCCTCTCGTTTCCGGGCGTGTCTGGTAGGGACATGCGGACAACTGCCACGCCCGCTCCTGACCAGCCTGGCCCACCCAAAGCCCCTCCATCACCCGCGCGCGCTTCCCGCCCGAAACGGTCAGCGCCGCTCCAAAGAATTGGTGCCGCATTCATGCCCGGGTAGAGCGGATGCGACCTCTCACTGGCGCAAGAGTGATGGTTGCTTCATCCGTCCAACTTACTGCTGGGTCTATATGATTTGACGGCTCATTGGTCTTTATTACTGAGGTGGTAGGACTGCTGGATGTCCCACGCTTTCGGTGAAAGGAGGTAGTAGATTACAATTTTCTCCATTCTTACAACGAAGGAGCGCAAGAGCAGTGAAAACACGCAGGCTCAGTGATTACATGGCCCACCTCACACTATCACCGTGCGACACCTAACTCTTTACATAGTACTCCCTCCGTTCCTAAATATTACTAGATGAGTCCCCGCGCATTGCCGCGGAACAGCGGTATATCTCTCTGCGCAAAATTATCGATTTCATAGAACTAAAAAAATAATCTATAACTGCATGACAAATGTGGTAGCGAAACTAAATAAACTCCCATCATCATTTGGATCATCCCACGTAAGGAAAAAAGATCAGCCAACTCCTACTGCATAATGGGATTATATTTTTTTTGACATGATAATGGGACTTAAAAGCTCACTTACATGCATGCTACCGGTGCATGCTTGCATGCAGACTTGTTGATGTGATTTAAAACCCACTCACATGCATGTGCCACGGTATTTCTGCATGCTTGCATGTGGCTTAGTGCGGAGCCTCTCAACGTCTAGATCAGACGGCTATTATGACTGATTTACTTCATCTAATGGCTACGTCAATTTTGATGATGTGGCTCAAGGAGAGGATAGAGAATTCCTAGTAGTGGGGGCTAGCTATTACTAGTAGATAAGTCTTTGTAGAGATTCCTCTAGGTGAACTACATACGGAATAAAATGAATGAATCTACACTTAAAATGCATCTATGCATGTGGTTAATGGTGAAATCTCTACAAAGACTTATATTTAGGAACGGAGGAAGTACTAGTATAGTACTAGTACGTACTGTAATTTATCAGCGAGATAAATTTGTACAATGCTATGAAGCTTCCAGCTCCTGTTACATGTATCTTGCGTCCAAGGTTGCCCGTTGCAACATTTCATCAAATACAAAGGAGACTAACATGCATGCTATTGCATCTCAATGATTGATAGATCATAGCAAATATGTACTCCCTCCGTTCCAAAATAAGTGTCTCAACTTTGTGCAAACTTTAGTACAAAGTTGTACTACTACTAAAGTTGACACTTATTTTGGAACAGAGATAGCTAAAGAAAAAACGATCCATGCAGTCCCTAGCCCTTGAATCGTGAACCCTGACCAGGCTTCAATTTGCTGGCAATGTTCGAGCTTCCTAATAAATGAAGTTTGCAACCTTTTGACCATCGGTTCATTTTGTGAAGTTTCACCAAAATCGAGATGAGCATCCCTGTGGCAAAGAAATTGAAGAAGCGTGATTAGAATAAGATTACTAGGACTAGTTGATGAGACATAAACTCATCACAAATACAGTACGTAGAAGCCAGTAGAGGTATCAGGTATGTGCGGGGCAAAGAAGTAGAGAAATATCCACAGGGAGTGATGTGGGCAGCTGGAGCAGTGGTGCAAGCCGGCTATAAAGGGAGTTGTACCTGAGGGACGTAGCTCAACCCTGAGGAGGGCGGAGGCAGGCGGCAACTGCCCACGTCGCGACAATGAGCAAGGGACGAAGGCAATCTCACCGGCTTTGTGAGAGAGAACGGCGGGGACCCCTGATCGGGACGTGCCGACAGTGGGTTTTTGCCGTCAGCGACGGCCACTGATGAAGTCATGTACCTAGGGTAGGTTCATAGACCTGATCTAAGTACCCTACCCAAGGACACCCTCAGAAGAAACTGCCTTCCAGTCGACCAAGAGGGACTTCACTCGACTAACTCGAAGGACTCGACCATGAAGACTCACTCGACCACCAGGAGATCAAGAGCCACTCTGCATCCAAACGGTCTGTAATTAAGTAGTCTTTATGGCATTTAGAACACTTTATGTAAGGCGTTACCAGTAACGCCTAGACTTAATGTACTTTAAACCCTGCATTACTGAGGGCCGGAGGGGTCTGGCAGACACTATATAAGCCACCCCCCTCCTCAGTGTAAAGGGTTCGCACTCTTGTAATCCATACATACATAATCCAGTCGACCGCCTCCGGGCTCCGAGACGTAGGGCTATTACTTCCTCCGAGAAGGGCCTGAACTCGTACATCCAGTGTCTTCACAACTGCTCCATAGCTAGGATCTTTCCTCTCCATACCTACCCCTCACTCTACTGTCAGACTTAGAACCACGATAGTTGGCGCCCACCGTGGGGCAGGTGTCTTAGCGATTTTTGGAGAAGTTGCAATTCTTCCGATTACTTTCATCATGGTCGCTAGTGGAGTTTTGGTCAATGGCCGCGAGATCCGTTTCGGCTCTCTCACCTTCATCACCGACGACTCCGCTTGGCTCCAGGAGGCTCCACTCGACATCGACGCGCTCCCCGTCCGCGGTGCAACGCATTTTCGCGCATGTGTCCGTGGCGTTCTGCTGCGGCAACCGTCGACTCCGCACTGGTCGACTCCCCTGTTGTCATCCCTCCCTGTTTCCCGCCAGCGCAAGCGATCTGGTCGGTCGAGACTCCAGCGGTGGGTGAGGCACGCGGTGGCTCGCCAGATGGCCACCACCCAAGTCGCGGCAATCGAGCCCAACGAATCCCTCTACGGCCTGTTCGATCTATCGACTGGCTCCATAGAGACTGCATCCGAGTGCGATAGCAGTGATCCAGCGGCGGAGGTCTTGATGGTCGATGGACCTCGTAGCCCTCCCGGCTTCCCCCGTGGCGACGGGGCGGACGGTGGAGGTGACCCCGCTCGAGTCCATGAGGAGTATCAACCCGAGCCACTTAACTCCCTGCAAAGGGAAGAACTTCGCCGCAGGAACATGGATGCCCTGCATACTCCTATCGCAGGAGAAACCCCCGAGGCTCGTGCCTTGGAAGATGCGCGTTTGGCCAACTTGGCTGAACACGCTCGTCTGGATAATCTCCAGTGAGCACTCGACGAGCGCGCGCGGAAATGAGTACCCAACTCCAGTCGACGTCAACTCTTCCCGCCGACTCAGGTATATCGAACCCCGATTCAGAATTTAACAACTGCAACCCGTATAGCAGAGTCAATTCAGGCCTCTCAGTCGGAGGCTGGCAGAGGCTTGATGCAGATTAGAGATTTGCTCCGGGCAGCAGGAGATCAGAATTCAGCCGTGTCACAGTCACGCAACAGGATTCACAGTCGATCCGTCGCTGCGAATACGGTTCAGTCGGCTCATAGCCCTAGATCGCCTCCGCGGCGTGAAGGACGCGAGAATCGATGAGACCAATACGGTGACCGATATGATCATGATGATAGGCGTCGAGTGCCCACTCCTCCTCCGAGAGGCGGGTCTTACGCTCCTCGGCAGCAAGATGACAGGCGTCAACTCAGTGCAGGGCGAAGAGCTCCGGTCGACCCCCGGGAACCAGGCTTCGACGCACGACCCATCATCGTGCAAGGCTTGGTCGATCGGAACATGGCTCATAGAGGTGGCCACGACAGAGATGCGCCCACTAGCAGCCGAGTGCATGTTTCAGGTCCGGAATGTTTCAGCAGGGCTCTCAGAGCCGCAGTGATTCCCCCCAACTTCAGGTTGGCAACTGGAGTGAGCAAGTTCATCGGTGAGTCTAAGCCCGAAACCTGGCTTGAGGACTACCGAGTGGCGGTACAGATCGGCGGCGGGAATGATGAGGTGTCCATGAAGCATTTGCCACTCATGTTGGAAGGTTCGGCCAGGGCGTGGCTGAATCAGTTGACTCCAAGCAGTATTTACACTTGGGAAGATCTTTCCCGAGTATTCGTCAGAACATTTGAAGGAACCTGCAAGCGACCAGCTGGGCTGACAGAGCTGCAAGTCTGCGTGCAGAAGACGAATGAAACCTTATGAGAGTACATTCAGAGGTGGATTACTTTGCATCATACCGTGGAGAACGTGTCTGATCATCAGGCAGTCTGTGCTTTCAAGGATGGTGTCAAGAACAAAGAGTTAAGTTTGAAATTTGGGCGGACCGGAGATATGACCCTAAGTCGAATGATGGAAATTGCCACCAAGTACGCCAATGGTGAAGAGGAGGACCGACTCCGAAGTAGCAAGTACAAGCCGAGTCAGTCGGAGAAAGGAAACTCCAGTCAAAAACAGAAGCGGAAGGCCGAACCAGCGGCTCCTGGGGAGGCTCTGATCGTGACTCAGGGCAAGTTCAAGGGAAAACCCAAAGGATCCTGGAACCTCAAGAAGGTGAAGGATAAAGAAGGAAATGACGTGATGGATCTGCCGTGTCACATCCACACAAAGAAAGACGAAGAGGGTAACTTCATCTACCCTAAGCATACCACTCGCCAGTGTCGGCTCTTGATCCAGCAGTTTCAAGGCAAGCAACCCAAGGACAAAGAGAAGGAGGTTACCCCCATGTCAATTCCACCCTGATGATTTTTGCTGATGTAGAGAGCAAAAGTCGACTGGAAGTGATCAACCGCGAGGTGAATATGGTCGCTCCGGCGACGCCAAACTATCTGAGATGGTCCCAGACTCCCATTACATTCGACCAGTCAGATCACCCGACTCATATAGCCATCCCTGGGAGGCAAGCTTTGGTGGTCGACCCGATCGTCGAAGGCACTCGACTGACGAAGGTGCTAATGGATGGTGGTAGCGGACTGAACTTATTGTATGCGGACACGCTGAAAGGAATGGGCATTCCGATGTCCCGACTGAGCAAAAGCAACATGAGTTTTCATGGAGTTATACCTGGAAAAAAAGCCGAATCACTCGGCCAAATAGCTCTGGACGTGGTGTTCGGTGACTCGAAACATTTCCGGAAAGAGAGGCTGACGTTTGAGGTCGTGGATTTTCAGAGCGCTTACCACACTATTTTGGGGAGACCAGCTTACGCACGGTTCATGGCTCGACCATGTTACGTGTACCTCAAATTGAAGATGCCCGACCCGAAAGGCGTGATCACTGTCACTGGTGATCGGAAAAAGGCAGAAGAGTGCTTCCACAAGGGCTCAAAGATTGCCGATTCCCAGATGGCAACGGTCGAGCTAGAAGAATATAAGCAAAATGCTGATCCGAGTGAATTGTTGCGAGCTAAGAAGCCTGCCACAGAGTCAGCTTTTCAGTCGTCCGGTGAGACGATGCCCGTTCACATTCACCCGACCGACCCCGATGCAGCTCCGACCCATATCTCCACAACACTCGGCCCTAAATAGGAAGAAGCGCTCATCCAGTTCCTCCGTGAGAACTGGGACATCTTTGCATGGAAGCCTCCTGACATGCCGGGTGTTCCCAGGGGACTGGCTGAGCATTGCCTTAGAGTCGACTCGGCAACAAAACCAGTCAAAGAACATCTTCGGCGGTCCGCCGTCCAGAAGAGAAAGGCCATTGGCGAAGAGGTGGCTCGACTATTAGCGGCAGGATTTATCCGAGAGATATACCACTCCGAGTGGCTCGCCAAAGTTGTCATGGTTCCCAAGAAGGACAACTCACTCTGCATGTGCATTGATTTCAAACACATCAATCGGGCCTGCCCGAAAGATCATTTTCCTCTCCCTCGCATCGACCAAATTGTCGACTCGACCGCGGGGTGTGAGAGATTGACTTTTCTAGACGCCTACTCTGGATACCATCAGATCCGTCTGTATGGACCGGATGAGATCAAAACAGCTTTCATCACTCCATTCGGGTGCTTCTGCTATATCACTATGCCATTCGGCCTCAAGAATGCCGTAGCCACGTTCATGAGGATGATTCAGAAGTGTTTGCTCACTCAAATCAGTCGGAACGTGGAAGCATACATGGATGATATTTTGGTCAAGTCACGAAAGGTTCCGACCTATTGACTGACCTAGCTGAAACATTTGCCAATCTCAGGAGGTATGATATCAAGCTCAATCCATCAAAGTGCACATTCGGAGTTCCAGGTGGCAAGTTACTCGGTTTTCTCGTTTCCGAACGAGGAATCGACGCTAACCCAGAAAAAGTTGGCACTATACTCCGAATGAAATGCCCTGTGCGAGTGCACGACGTCCAGAAACTTACGGGATGCTTGGCCGCGTTAAGTCGATTCATCTCTCACCTTGGTGAAAAGGCATTGCCCCTTTACCGACTGATGAAAAAGGCAGACAAGTTCGAGTGGACTCCAGAAGCTGATGCAGCGTTTGCCGAGCTAAAAGCTCTGCTCTCCACCCAGCCGGTGCTTGCTGCTCCAATCAGCAAAGAGCCTCTGTTGCTTTACATTGTAGCCACAGGACAGGTCGTCAGTACAGTACTTACGGTCGAGCGGCAAGAGGAAGGCAAAACCTTCAAAGTTCAACGCCCAGTGTATTATCTCTCAGAAGTTCTGACTCCATCGAAGCAAAGATAACCTCATTATCAGAAGCTCGTGTATGGAATCTACATGACCATGAAGAAGGTTGCTCATTATTTCTCTGATCATGACATTACAGTCGTCAGCGACGCAACATTGTCAGAGATTCTGCACAACAGAGATGCAACTGGTCGAGTGGCTAAATGGGCGATTGAACTTCTTCCCCTTGATATCAAATTTGAGGCAAAGAAAGCCATTAAGTCCCAGGCTATAGCTGATTTCCTTGCCGAGTGGATTGAACAACAGCAGCCGACTCAAGTTCACTCAGAGCATTGGACCATGTTCTTTGATGGCTCTAAGATGTTAAATGGTTCTGGTGCTGGGGTAGTCTTGGTTTCCCCCAGAGGAGATAAGCTCAGATATGTGCTCCAGATTCACTTCGATGCCTCCAACAATGAAGCAGAATATGAAGCTCTCTTGTACGGGTTGCGCATGGCCATTTCACTCGGCGTCCGTCGCCTTATGGTTTATGGCGACTCAGATTTGGTGGTCAACCAGGTGATGAAGGAGTGGGATGTTAGAAGCCCAGCCATGACTGGATACTGCAATGCAGTGAGGAAGCTTGAAAAGAAATTCGAAGGGTTGGAGCTCCATCACATACCCCGAATGAAGAATCAAGCGGCTGATGATTTGGCAAAGATAGGTTCCAAGAGAGAAGCCGTTCCCAGTGGTGTGTTCTTGGAGCATATTCATACTCCATCAGTCAAAGAAGATCCTTTTACTGAAGAAGCTCCGCAGCCCAAGAGTGCCACAGATCCGACTGAGGTTGAAGTTCCAGAAGTGGTCGATTTGGTCATGGAGGCTTTAGTGATCACTCCCGATTGGACAATACCGTACATCGCGTATATCCTGAGAAAAGAGCTCCCGGAGGACGAAGAAGAGGCTCGACAGATCGTCCGCCGGTCCAAATCCTTTACTGTGATCAAAGGGCAGTTATTCAGGGAGAGCGCAACTGGAGTTGGTCAGAAGTGCATAACGCCAGAAGAAGGTCGGATAATCCTTGATGATATCCACTCGGGAACCTGTGGCCATCATGCGTCCTCTCGGACCATCATGGCCAAAGCATACCAAGCCGGATTTTACTGGCCAAGGGCGAATGAAATGGCAAAGGAGATAGTGGACAAGTGCGAGGGATGCCAGTTTTACTCCAACATGTCACACAAGCCTGCGTCAGCTCTAAAGACCATACCACTCGTCTGGCCGTTCGCTGTATGGGGATTGGATATGGTCGGTCCCTTGAGGACAGGTCGAAGCGGTTTCACACATGTACTGGTAGCAGTCGACAAGTTCACCAAATGGATTGAGGCTAAACCCATCAAGAACCTTGACGCCAGTACTGCAGTCAGTTTCATCAGAGAATTGATATTCAGATATGGAGTCCCGCATAGCGTCATTACCGACAATGGATCAAACTTCGATTCAGAGGAATTTAGGGCATTCTGCACATCTCAAGGCACACGAGTCGACTATGCTTCAGTCTCCCATCCTCAGTCGAATGGACAAGCAGAGCGGGCCAATGGCTTAATTCTCAAAGGGTTGAAACCCCGACTGATGCGTGACCTCAAGCATGCGGCTGGAGCATGGGTCGACGAACTTCCCTCTGTGCTTTGGGGGTTAAGGACCACGCCTAATAGGTCGACCGGGAGAACTCCATTCTTCTTGGTCTACGGAGCCGAAGCGGTCTTGCCGAGTGATCTGCTCCACAATGCTCCTCGAGTCGAGCTCTACAATGAAGCTGAAGCAGAACAAGCACGGTAGGATGCAGTCGACCTCCTGGAGGAAGAAAGGGAGATGGCTCTGATCCGATTGACCATTTACCAACAGGACTTGCATCGTTTCCACGCCAGAAACGTGAAGAGTCGACCCTTCCAGGAAGGAGATTTGGTCCTCTGAGTGGATCAACAGAAACCACACAAGCTTGCTCCTTCTTGGGAAGGACCCTTCATCGTTACCAAGGTTCTCCACAACGGAGCGTACCGTCTTTACAACGTTGAGCACAACATCGACGAGCCCCGAGCTTGGAACGCGGATCTTCTCCGCCCCTTCTACACTTAAGTATTCACTCGGATGAGTTGTAATAAAAGTACTTCAGTAGTTTATTTATCAAAGACAAGAGCTTTATAATTTTCCCAGTAATTGTTATTACTTTTGTCCACATAAAGCAATCCCCCAGCGGATGGCTTGGCTGCGAATCTGATTCGCCCGAGTCTGTAAAAATCCTAACCGAGTGGTGAGCCAGCCTCCCACTCGGAGGCTTAGCTGCGAAATCCGTTTCGCCTAAGTTAAACAAAATCATACCGAGTGGTAAGCCAGCCTTCCACTCGGAGGCTTAGCTGTAGTCCAAGTACTCGCCTAAGTTCAATAAAATCCTATCGAGTGGTGAGCCAGCCTCCCACTCGCAGGCTTAGCTGTGAAATCCGTTTCGCCTAAGTTAAACAAAATCCTACCGAGTGGTAAGCCAGTCTTCCACTCGGAGGCTTAGCTGCAGTCCAAGTACTCGCCTAAGTTCAATAAAATCCTACCGAGTGGTAAGCCAGCCTTCCACTCGGAGGCTTAGCTGCAGTCCAAGTACTCGCCTAAGTTAAACAAAATCCTACCGAGTGGTAAGCCAGCCTTGCACAAATACAATGTGCGCTCGCAAGAAGGACGAGGTGCAGGTCGACTGCTACCCTCTCCTCCGAGCTACGCCACAAATACAATGTGCGCTCGCAAGAAGGACGAGGTGCTGGTCGACTGCTACCCTCTCCTCCGAGCTACGCCACAAGTACGATGTGCCTTCTATAAGAAGAACACCTTAAAATCCTACCGAGTGGAGAGCAAACCTCCCACTCGGGGGCTTAGCTGCAGCCCCGTGCTCGCCTAAGTTTTTGAAAATCCTACCGAGTGGAGAGCAAACCTCCCACCCGGGGGCTTAGCTGCAGCCCCGTGCTCGCCTAAGTTTTTGAAAATCCTACCGAGTGGAGAGCAAACCTCCCACTCAGGGGCTTAGCTGCAGCCTCGTGCTCGCCTAAGTTTTTGAAAATACCACCGAGTGGAGAGCAAACCTCCCACTCGGGGGCTTAGCTGCAGCCCCGTGCTCGCCTAAGTTTTGAAAATCCTACAGAGTGGAGAACAAACCTCCCACTCGGGGGCTTAGTTGCAGCCCCGTGCTCGCCTAAGTTTTGAAAATCCTACCGAGTGGAGAGCAAACCTCCAACTCGGAGGCTTAGCTGCAGCCCAAGGCCTGCCTAAGTGAATTGAGGAACGAGTCGATTGCAATAAGCACCTCGCTTTAACCTGCAAGAGACATCTCAAACCAAATGCGAGCATATTCAAACGTCGAATCCAAGTTCGGATAAATACCTAATGGAACCGAAAGTGCTCAGGCGCTAAGCCTGTTAAGGTTTATCGGTTACAGAATCACTCGGCATACCGAGGCGAATTTAAAGTGTCGAGCTCAAGAAGTTTTTTACCCCTCCTGTGGAGGGCTGGAAGGTGCAACAAACTCGTCGAGGTCGATCCCATCAGCAATCCGAGTGGCAGCTGCGATGAAGGTCTCCATGAAGGACCGAAAATCATGCTTCTTGGTGTTAGCCACCCGAAGAGCCGCCAACTTGTCATCTCGCGCATCCTTGCAATGGACTCGGACCAGAGATAAAGCAACATCTGCACCACACCTGGCAGCAGACTTCTTCCACCCCTGCACTCGACTTGGGACTGTGTTCAGTCGAATCATCAGAGACTCGAGGTCATTCTAGAGCGTCTCCTCGGGCCAGAGCGTAGCGTCGATGCGGGAAGTGGCAACCTTCAACCTTGCTAGATAATCAACGACGGCAGCAACACGAGATTCTAGCCGGAGCACATTCATGGCAACTTCATCATTCACCGGAGAGTTGATGTGGTCCAGGTTAGGCTCCAGTCGACCAGTCTCCTCTTCAAAGTTTTGGCAAAATTCTGCAAGCACAACCACCGAGTCAAAACAACGGTCGAATGGAAAGATCACTGTAAAAATAATTGTTGGGTGCAAAGGATTACCTTCGAGCATGAGGAATAGCTTCTTGGCGAGTCCGCCCAGATAAGCCTCCAGATCGTTCCTCTTCCCCGTCAGCTCACTGGCCTTGTCATTCAGAGCAACTTTATCGCTTTTCAGTCGACTGACCTCCTTGTTGGCAATGGCAAGAGCAGCTTTCAGATTGGTGTTTTCTTCTTCAAGCTTGGTGACCGAAGCCAACTTCTCGTCTGCGAGTCTGGTCTTCTCTAAAGCTGTTTTCTGCATCTCAGCCAACTCTAGGTCTTTCTTCTTCTAGGCCTCCTTCACTTTGCCTGCAAAGTTACAACAAGGTCAGAATTCGAAGCAAATGAGGAGCAAAAGCAGTCCAAAGACTCACCAAACATACCTTTGGTCTCCTCCTTCGCCTTCGCCAAATTCTCCTGGACCAGCTTTAGATCAAGCTCGAGCTGGATATGCTTATTCTCCATCTTAGTATAGCGAGCCGCAAGGTCGCAGGATTTCTACAAAAACCAATCGACAGATGTCAAAAACAATTCACTTCCGAGTGACTAAGGAAAAACCATACGTTTCTAAGACTACAGCCGAATGCAAACATTCGACCATAGTCTCGGGGACTACACCCAGTGGGTGCACTCAGCGTGCCCCCACTAGTTCTATCAAGGAAGAGTCGACCAGTCGACCAACAAAAAAAAGAGGGACGTGTTCTTCAGACTGTAGTCAACTGCCCGCAGTCGACCACAGTCTCGGGGACTACACCCAGTGGGTGCACTCAGCGTGCCCCCACCGGTCAAGAAATCTATTCGGCATAACTGAATGAAGGAAAAATTCAAAATATAAAGACTATGGTCGACTGCCAGCAGTCCACCATAGCCTTGGGGACTACACCCAGTGGGTGCACTCAGCGTGCCCCCACTAAATCAGAATTCCAATCGACACACCTAGTGGGTGTAGGACAATTACTAAGAATTTCGGAAAAGAAGAATCTTCAGACATCATATCCTAACAGAACAGGCGATGACCGACTGACCTGAACGTTGCTCTGAAGAGCGGAACTGGCATCATAGGCTGCCTGGCTAGCCTCTCGGATGGCTTTCACCTGCTCCATCATGACTCCCGCCTGGCGTATCACTTCTTTTGCAGCACTGGCTTGGTCCTCTGGGATGTAGTGGGTCGAGAAGAGTGAAGGCTGTGCTGCACTCGACGATGCGGGGTGAGCACTCGTCAACGGCATCGCGAAAGATACGGTGGGCCGAATGGTGTTCTCTCCCTCCGCGACCAGTGTCTCGGGTGCTGGCACGTCCTGAGTCACCCTGCCAGCAGATGCTTCCTGCTCCTCCTTTGCTTCAGTGGTTCCTCATCGTCGTCGTCGTCAGGAAGGGTGATAACGACATTGGATGGAGCTACAGAAAAGAATCAGAATTAGAAACCAAGAGCCAATCGACTAAACGACAGAATTACGAGAGTCATACCAGGTTTTGAGGTAGCAACATCTTCCATATCATGATCGTCAGCCCTGGCCGAGGTATCAGAAGTAGCAGCACTGCAACCCTAAAAAATCAGTCGGTTAACTCATGAGTCGACCAAAAATAAACTCACGAAGAGCAAGAAGACTCGAATAGCATTTTTACCCTGATATGGTGGGAATCGACACCTTCATCTTCGACAAGACCTTCGTCGGTTTCGATGGCGCCATTCGAGATCGCTTCGGAGCCTACTCAGTCGGCGCCGGAGAAGTGGTCCGAGGGCGCTTGGTCGACTGCGCGACAGTCGCGACCCCCTTACCACGTTCAGTCGCAGGGTCATGGATGAGCTTCGATCGCTTTTCCGTGCGAGGTGGTACAACTTCCTCCTCCTCCTCCTCTTCTTCCTCCCCATCAGAGTCGTCATCATCATCATCATCAGCAGCGTCCGAGTCCCACTCCTCCTGGCTTTCGCCTCCACTTCCTTCCTCCTCTTTAGTCGGCGTCTGTGCTCCATTGGGCATCGAGTATAGTTCGGTGAAGACCTGACAGACAGCAAAATAAAGATCAATCGACCGATTTGCAGCGAAAGCAGAATAAGTATGGCAAGATTACAATTGAAGATAAACTGGGCATACCTTGTCTGGAGTGCTAGAATGGTCGAGTGGCGGAATCCTCCTAGCTCCTCGAGGGTTGTCCTTGTTCCCTGTGACTGCGGCCATCCACCTCTCCAGTGTGGCATCGTCGACTGCTTCCGGATGGACCCAAGTCTTATCCTCGGTTCCACAGTACAGCCACATACAATGACCACGGTACTGAAGGGGCTGGATGCGCCGCCTAAGGAAGACCTCCAGAAGATCCATACCCGTCACTCCTTCCCGAACTAACTGGACTACATGCTCCATCAACATCTTCACTTGGGCTTTCTCCTCAGGGAGCACCTTCAGAGAAGAGGGCTTGTGTGCTCGGTCCATAGAGAATGGAGGGATACCACTTGACTGCCCCGGCGTCGACTCGTTTTGGCAGTAGAACCAAGTCAACTACCAACCTCTGACCGACTCAGGGAGAGTCATGGTTGGAAAGGTGCTCTTGTTCCTCATCTGAATCCCCAGACCTCCACACATCTGAATAACCTTGGTCTTATCGTCATCTGGACTCGCCTTTTTTACTGCCTGAGAACGACAAGTGAATATGTTCTTGAACAGACCCCAGTGCGGTCGGCAGCCCAGGAAGTTCTCGCACATGGACACTAAGGCAGCAAGGTAGGCGATGGAATTCGGATTGAAGTGGTGGAGTTGCGCCCCAAAGAAATTCAAGAAAACACGAAAGAAAACACTCGGAGGCAGAGAGAACCCACGGTCGACGTGGGTAGCCAGAAGGACACACTCACCCTCTTCCGGCTGTGGTTGCCACTCGTTCCCCGGGAGCCTCGCTGCTCCATGGGGAATCAAACCCTCGTTGGCCATCTCAGCGAGATCCGTCTCGGTGATGGTCGACCAGATCCAATCCCCTTGGACCCAGCCTTGCGGCAGGCGGGACCTGGACAAGGATCCTCCCCGGCTAGTCGCTCTTCCTTTCGCGTTCCCCGTCGCCGTCGCCTTCTTCGCGCGCTCCAGAGCCGCAGTCTTCTCCTTCACCATTGTTGCCGTCGAAGCGCACGAGGAGTGGTTGGGCAGAGGCGAGAGCAGGCGATGCGGGCGGAGGTGGAGAGGACAGAAGGGGGATTGGAGGAATACTGTTCAAAAACCCTCGCCGGGCGCATTTTATAGAGCCGCTTCCGAGTGGATGACAAGTGGGCCCAGGCAATCCAATCACATCCCGAAACAGTCGCGCGTACGCGATACGTGGCGAAAAACACGGCGCGAGAATCGAGGCGTCTATGCCCTATCCCATCCGAGCGCCGCGGTCCGCCCCGCTTCGCGCGCTTCCCAAAATTCGGAGCCCACGAAATCCGCTAACAGCAGATCAATCTGTCAGACGATGGATTTCCTGCGATCCGTCGCTCGGAAGTTTATCAAGTACAAAAGTTCACTCGACTTAGGAAAGGAATGGATCAAGGCGACTGAAATAAGAGTTGCTGTAATCAACAAGAGATTATTGGTCCAAGACGATACATATCCAGAACACAAAAGCAGGTCAGAAATAGTATCAACTCCTTCCTCACTCAAACCTCGATCCATTCGGGGGCTAATGATGAAGTCATGTACCTAGGGTAGGGTCATAGACCTGATCTAAGTACCCTACCCAAGGACACCCTCAGAAGAAACTGCCTTCCAGTCGACCAAGAGGAACTTCACTCGACTAACTTGAAGGACTCGACCATGAAGACTCACTCGACCACCAGGAGATCAAGAGCCACTCTGCATCCAAACGGTCTGTAATTAAGTAGTCTTTATGGCATTTAGAACACTTTATGTAAGGCGTTACCAGTAACGCCTAGACTTAATGTACTTTAAACCCTGCATTACTGAGGGCCGGAGGGGTCTGGCAGACACTATATAAGCCACCCCCCTCCTCAGTGTAAAGGGTTCGCACTCTTGTAATCCATACATACATAATCCAGTCGACCGCCTCCGGGCTCCGAGATGTAGGGCTATTACTTCCTCCGAGAAGGGCCTGAACTCGTACATCCAGTGTCTTCACAACTGCTCCATAGCTAGGATCTTGCCTCTCCATACCTACCCCCACTCTACTGTCAGACTTAGAACCACGACAGCCACCGCATCTACACTAAGCATCCACCACTTCCCCAAGCGGCCGTGATCCGCCGGGATGTTAGAGATGTGGCCACAGTCGTTTTGTGCGAGAGTGTGAAGAGAGCAACCCCAGCAAGCAACCGTGTAGGCTGGCCCGTCCTAACTATGTATATAGTGGAGCGGTTTCCTTTTCTCTCCATATGAACCTATCATATTGCGTACGTGCCACTGAAGAAAAAAAATATTTATAAATGACGCGGCACCTACTACTCGTTCTCCTATAACCTTGCGCTTGGCATCTCCGAAATATTAACCTTCTGATTGGCTCTTCGCCTCTTCGGGAAGTCGAACAATAATGGTAGTGCAGTATATATCGTTCTGGCTATATGAGACCGAATGAATTGCTGCACGTCCACCACGTGGGTGAGGGTCGAGGGGCGAGGGAGAGTGCTACTACATACGGAGCAAAATGAGTGAATGTACACTATAAAATACGTCTATATACATCAGTGTTTGGAGTATGTACTAGTAGTTCATATTGAAATCTACTAAAGGATATATATATTCCAAACAATATGATATAATCTCTATAACCAAGGTAGTACTACCTCCGTCCTGGTTTATTAGTCCCCTATGTAGTTTGTGCTAAATTTTGACCAAATATTTAACTGACAAAATGTTAGTGCATGTTAACAAAAATTATAACGCTGGGTTCATATTCGAACATAGTTTTCAAATATATAATTTTTTGTGACATGCATGAGCATTTTCTTAGTTAAATTTATGGTCAAAATTTGGTACAGATTACAATGAGGACTAGTAAACCAGGACGGAGGTAGTAGGGACAAGGAGTAAACAGAGGGAGTAGTAAAATTTTCTCCTCGTCCTGCGAGCTACCGCGCGCATGGGCGAGGGAGGAGCAAGCTTCACCTCATCATGCGAGCCACCGCGCCCGTGGGCGGGGGAGACGGCGTACTAAGCAAGCTTCTCCTCGTTCTGCGAGTTGACGGGACACATCAAAAGTACTCCAGTGTATAGAGCCTTGCCTCTAAGGTAGGCCCCACATGGTTTGACTCTTTTTTTAATTTAACATAACGCGTCAAGTCACAATTTGTTTGTTCACCCGTGGTAGATGATCCTCCCTCCACCAAGTGGACAACTAGTACACGTGCCAAATTACCACGTGGGCTGCCTTTTTCGTACAGAAATGAGCTCCACCGTGTACCTGCGCAGGTGTGGTTGGGAAAGAGACGGGAGTACGTGCGCCGTGCATGCACCTCTTCTCTTCGTGCACGTCCCCCACCTACGTGGGTGTGAGTGAGAGATACAAACCGTGTTCGTGAGTGTTTTTTGTTTTGTGGTGGGGGGTGGGGGTGGGGTGGGGGGTTGATTTCGTGAATTATTTGTGGGAATATGTGTCGATGACATCTCAAACAAAATTTTGCATGCAATGTGTGTGAAATGGAGGCCTATCCATATCATACATAGAGGGTCGGGCAATCCACGAGAAGAGAGGGAGGGGTCACAGCTATCGATAGAGTCGAAGAGAGGATCAAGTGGGTGGGTGCGAGATCGACGAAGAGAGCCATCGAAATTGTGTGTGTGTGTGTGTGTGTGTGTGTGTGTGTGTGTGTGTGTGTGTGTGCGTGCAAGTCAAAGATATAGGGCGACTGGCCTACCGGAATGTTAGAGGGCACATGTCAAGTTTGTGTGTGGCAGGGAGACATGACTAGAGCGCTTGATGTATCGGTGTGTGTGTGTGGGGGGGGGGGGGAGGGGGTGGGGGGAGGGGTAGGCAGAGGCCTAACTATAGAGGTAGAATGACTCATATATGTGTTGAGAAGGAGAGACCCAGCTATGTCTTGAGGGAGATCGGTCGACATCCATACATAACTGAAGGACGGGAAATATGACGGGACAGAGAGAGAGAGGAGAGAGTGAGGGAGGGAGAGGGAGGGAGAGGGGTAGAGTGCTGGATGGGTGATGGAGATGCTTCTCGGAGATGTTGGGAGAGGCCTACTAGACAAACTAAGGGTGGAACTACAATGTTATCAATAAGAGTGGGGATGTGTTTCTGTGTGTGCCTGTGCGTGATATATCTGTCGGGACGCATCCATGGATGATGAAGGGGAACCATGTGTTTGGTAAGCAAACCTAACTAGATCGGTAGATCAATTGTTGTTTGTCGGAGGAAGGGAGAGACACAACTAACGAGGTAGATCAATCGATGTGTGGGTAAAAACGAGTTATAAGGACCTAGATGGCTATATGTATAGCGAGAGATCGGTCGGTGTACGTCCATTTGTTAGAGGCAAATAAGGCCCAGCAAGACGGATAGACAGAGAGAATGGAGCTAGGAGGTGGTGCGAGAGGCTCAACTACTAGCTAGATAGGGGGAGGAGTGTGCGGTTGTGAGATCGATGAAAAGAGGGGCGAGAGTTTACACGTGTGTTTGACCATATGAGAGACACGAGGCAAGGACACATAAAGGAGGAGATTGAAGCTATGTGTGTATGCTGTAGGTAGGCATCGCTGGAGAGGTTTATCGATCGATGTGTGTCGGAAAGGAGTTGTGGAGACTCTGGGAGAACGACCTAAAGAAAAAAAAGAATGTGCCCGGTGGATAGAATGCCAAGGGAGGGGGAGGGCGAGGAGGGCGTGTGCATGCACGAGAGAAAGTTAGTGGTAGCTACAAAGGTTAGAGGATTGTGTGGGTGTAAGAGACTAACAAAGATCATAATTTGATATGAAAGCGGATTCATATATTTGAATAGGAGATTATAGTGTTTTAAACATTGCATGCATGAATATAGCGGTGATACACGTGTTGTGCACATGTTATACCATAATGTGATAATGCATGTCGTTTAACTCACAGCTAAATGCCGAACAATCTAAACCATACTATACATGAAACAATCTCACATTTTATTTGAATTTGTGATAATGTGCGGCGTTTGCACCTTACAACTAAATATCAAGCAATCTAAACAATACTATATATCAAACATTCTCACGTTTTATTTGAATTTGTGGTAATGTGTGGTGTTTGCAAGTCACATCTAAATACTTGTAGGCGTAGGGGGCGGGGCACCATACAAAATGTGATAAACACATTATACATATGAGACATGGTTTAGATTATGAAGATCTAGCTAGAGCTAGAAATGTAATGTGATTTGAAATAAAAATAAAGTGGATTCAAAAAATCTAGTTCGAGTTCATATAGTACACATAGTTCATATGTAACTCAAGACTAATCATGTGGTGTGCTGTGAAGATAATACACAAATGATGGTTTAACTTGACAATAGTGATGATTGTAGATCTTATTAAAACAGAATAACAAATTCAAATGCTTTGACTTCACAACAATCATTACTGTAGATCTTATTCAAATTTAGTTCATATTGAAGCGGTAGTATATACGTTTGGAATGCACTAAACGTTCATTTGAGTAGTAGGTTGCATGCATTATACACGTAG
This sequence comes from Triticum timopheevii, assembly GCA_963921465.1. Taxonomy (NCBI): domain Eukaryota; kingdom Viridiplantae; phylum Streptophyta; class Magnoliopsida; order Poales; family Poaceae; genus Triticum; species Triticum timopheevii. The sequence continues at coordinate 618,461,088 of OY997268.1, read as the reverse complement.
CGAAATATTTTAATTGAACATAACATGAATTCAAAGTTTTGAATGACATTTGTAGTGTGCATTGATTTGGTACAGTACACATTAGGCTTGTCTGGAAATTTCAACCCGCGCCTTGTTAGCCTGAAATATTTAAGATATATCTTTGTCTCGTTGTGCTCCGACAACTCCCTCCATCTCAACCCACGCCTTGCTATTCCGAAATTACACACACGCGTGAAAACTCCCACCTCCTGTGAAATCCCGACACGTGAAATGCCCGTGGTACCCCTGAACCAAAAGAACCGCCTCAAATCGGTGGGGGGTACTTTCGTAACTTACCCCACATTTTGGACAAGCGCGTCTCTAAGCCATGGTTCCCCACTACCATCCCATCCGCCCACCCATTCATACACCGAGGCCGCGAAAACTCGCGATGAAACCCCACACCCTGCTCCGTCCGCCACCCAGCCGGAGCCTCTTCCCCGCTGAAGTCGTCCACAGCAACACCTCGACATCCCTCATCCACCGTACCGAAGGAGGAACCATCGTCGATCTCATCGTCCCGCCGGTTCAGCCACCCCATCCTCCACCTCCAAGGAGCTGCCCCGACGTTCCCCTCATCTTTCGCGGCACCTCCATTCCCACACCGCCGTCTTCACCTGCACCACCGGAAGAAGATCATCATCACCGTTTCCTCGGATGAAGCTGCGGCCTAATCGGCGCCACCAAAGAGGTTGTACACTAATCGCCGCATTTTCTTCTTGATTCGATCTCAGGGTGCTGCCGGCGCTCGGTACCGAGCTGACACGGCGCGGCTCCATCCACGGCGGCATCGTCGGCCACTTCCTCCACGACGTCGCTCGCTCGGCGGCGACGTCCACATCAGTAGGAGCTGCTGCTGCTTTAGCTCTCGCTCGCGCTGCTGCTCTGCTCTTGCTCTCGGTCCCCTGCCTAGTCTGCTCTTGCTATTGCTCTTGCTCGCGCTGCTGCTCTCTCTCTTGCTCTTGCTTGCGATGCTGCTCCGATTTGGCTACACTTCAGTCGACTGAATCGACTTTTGGGTCAGTCGATTTTCATGGGGTGGGCTCGCCGGGGTGAAGGAAGAACTAGCCGCAACGGGGAGGGGGGCTCGCCGGAGAGGTACCCCACTATCTATCTTAGGGTTCAGGATTGGGGCGGTGGTCGCCGGCGGTGGCGGGGAGATGGCATGGGGATCGCCGGAGAAAAAGCTCGGCACGGGGGGGGGGGGGGGGGGCTAGAGGGATGGCCGGGGCGGCGACGGACCGGCGGTGGGGAGTATTTTCGGGGCGGGCAGGGCGGCGCACCGCCGGCCGCGGGCGGCGTGGGGCTACTGTTTGGCCGGTGGTGGCTGGCGGCTCAGGAGGGTGTAGGTTGAAGATGAACCGCATGCCCTTGATTTCGTATCCCATGGCTGCAAAATCGACTAACCAAAGATGAAAAAGTCAGTCGACCGATGTGTAGCCTCACCTTGCTAGTGCGTTCAGTTTCGACAACAAAATTCAGTTTCGACAACAAAATTCAGTTTCGACAGTTAGATTCAGTTTCGACAGTTAAGTTCAGTTTCGACAGTTAAGTTCAGAGATGAGCAGCTGATGTATTTTACATCTAGCACTTTGTGGTTATGTATTTTACGTCATGTATTGGAGATGCTATTAGAATTCCACTCAGGTTAACGTTGTTCGTTGTCTCTCTTGTCCTGCTTCAGCCTCGGCGTCATACAACTCACAGGATCTGCTCCAACGACGAAACCCTCCATCACAGCAGAGCAGTACCTCGGGCTCCATCTCCAGACGCCTAAGATCTTCTTCCCCTCCTCCGACAGCAAAGTCAGCCGGAGCATCCTCACCGGCCAACCCAATCATGCTGAGATCGACATGGGTTCGCCAAAGAGGTTGTACACTTGTTGCATCTCTTTTTTACTCTACATGTTATATATATTGTCCACTGAGCACACGGATTTGTTCCTTTAGTGTCTCCTTGAAAGAAAAAACGTAGGAATTTTAATTTTCTCTTGTCCTCCTTTTCAAATTCCTATTCATGAAGCACAAGACTAAGAGATAGTAGCATAATAGCATTATAACCGTACATTTTCTTGTGGTTTGACTTAATCTCACCATGCTTCTTTGCATCCTGTGATCTTCCAGTTGTTGTGAATCAAACATCCAGATTGGCAGAAATCCTGTGCTTTTAAATTCTCTGTTTTGCATGTGCATTCCTATCCTATTCCTGTCTATTTCCTATCCCTGCATTGTTGGAATCCTCCAATTCAAACGAGCCCTTACAAAATTACTTCTCTTACAGATAGTTGTCAAATAAAACCTTGCGTGGTTTGTCCCGCTCCTGCTGCGCCGTCATCCACCCCAGCTCAGCTGCTCCAACGATAGAAGGGTCCAGCACAGCAGGGATCCAACCTCCAGACTGTCTTTCGCCGCCTCAGATCTTCTTCCCCGCCGCTGGCAGCCATGAAAACTGCATTACCATCATCAACCGAGCAGATGACCTCGAGGACTACACGGGTCCGCAAGAGAGGTCGCACTCTTTCGTGTCTTCTTACGTTATGCATCGCTTAATAATACATGCTACTTTATCGTTCTGTTCACCGATTAGACTCTGAGTCAGCTCCAAACTAATGGTTAAACTTGAGTTTTTAAATGGTTGTGGGTTACATATCGGGGCCGCTATCAATAGTATATATCTACTATCTGGTTAATCTCCGGTGTCTACTATGAGTTTCATGTTGGGTGGGAAACAAACAGTAAAGAAGCCATTATCTGTACTTATTAACCGAAGCCATTATCTTCCTACTATTATTGGTTTTGGGTCTATCCACAGGTTGCTACCATCACTCTGGATTTCTGCATGCACTCCTTACATAATCTCACTAGGTTTTATTCCTATGCATGACAGTTATTGTAAACAATGGAACTGAACATGTAGAGCAAAAGAGATGAGCCTTGCGTGGCAATATAATTTTATGAAGATGTCGCTCCATGGTAGGCGCAAAGGCAGACCCCCCTCCATGCATTTCGGATTGTAATCGAGAGGAAGATATCTGTACTGAGGGGGATTCAGAAGGAGAAGATAACTCCTATTTACCCCCTGAGGTCTTCGCTCTAACTTGGCATGCTGATGTTGGTTATATCATGCATATGGTGTCTTGCATTGCTTACTTTATACATCAAATATGGCATCTGCTTAGTTTAGACATCCTTTGTGCGAATGCCAACTGTTTAGTTTATTCATCGTTATGTGAATTATGCAACGCCACCTTGTTTAGCCAGGCATCATATATGTGAATTTTGCAATGCCATCCCGCTTAGCCAGTCATCTTATATGTAAATTATATCAGGCCATCCTTTTTTTTCGTTACATATTACATTTGTCAACAATGTTAGTACATTCAACTACTCTTCGTGTGCATTAGCCATTTGACACGGTGATGGCAAATTCTGGAGTGAAAACAAGGTCTTCTGAGCAGACTATGCTATCTGACGAAGCGCATATCTCGCTGGTTACGGATAGCTCCTGAGAGGAGGATTCAGAGACAGATGACCAGTCCTATCCCCCCCCCCCCCAAGGTGTATGCTCTAACTTGGCAGGGTTATGTTGCTCATATCGTGCGTATGGTGTCTCGCATTGCTATGCCATTTGATTAGTTTAGACATGATTTGTGTGAATGCCACCTGTTCAGTGTCTAATTACCATATATGTGAATTATGCATTGCCATCTTGTTGCAAGACATTATATATGTGAATTATACAATGCTATCTTGTTGCAAAGGCATTATATATATGTGAATTATGCAATGCCATGCTGTTTAGCCAATCATCATGTATGTGAATAATATCATGCTATCATTTTTTTGTATTACATGTTCCTTTTGTTGACAAAATTTGTATATTCAACTACTCTTCCTGTGCATCAGCCATTTGAAGCGGCGATGGAAGTATCTGGAGTGAAAACAAGGTATTCAGAGCAGACAATGCTACCTGCTGAAGCAGCCATCTTGCTGGCTACAGAGAGCTCCTCAGAGGAGGATTCAGAGACTGATGACCAGTCCTATTTCCCCCTTGAGGTCTATGCTCAAACTTGGAAGGATTATATTAACCATGTCATGCATGTTGTCTTGCATTGCTTAGTTTTTACATCATATATAGATTGCCATTTGCTTACTTGCTTACTATATAAATCATATATTTGAATTATATCATGCCATCATGTTTACATAGTACATACACATCATCTATCTAAATTATGGAATGGCAACCCATTTAATAAAGACATCATATAGTTATATCATCTCATCCTGTTTAGTGTTTACATTCATCATATTTAGAATTATGGCATTCTATCCATGAATGTATGTGAATTATGGCATGCCAACCTATTTAATAAAAACATTATATAGTTATGTCATGTCATCTTGTTTACATAATCTCATATTTTGAACTATGTCTTTCCATCTTTTTTAGTTAGCCATCATAATGTGAAATTGTGTCATGCTATCATGTTTAGTTAGCCATCATATATGTGAAATTGTGTCATGCTATCCTGTTTGGTTAGACAACATAAATATGAATTATTTCATGCCCTCTTTTATTCCCCAGTATCCATTGCACCTGTCTATCATACAATGTCTATACTTTCAATTACTTTTCTTGTTTATCAGTCATTTGAATTGGAGAGCGTGATGGCAGTATCTAAGGGAGTAACAACACGGTATTCAGAAAAGATAGTGCTACCAGTTGATGCAGATAGAACCACGGTTGTAATTGCCCAAGGACCAGATCCACCACACATAACGCAGACTCTAGCAGATTGTACCCCTACCCAGTTGGACAGAGAACCAGCTACACCCCTTCTAACCCCAACCCCGGCAGATAGTAACCCAGTTCCAGTTGACACAGCACCGTCTCCACCACAGAGCACCCAAACACGAGTGGTTAGTAAGGGAACTGCAGTGCCCAAAGCACGAGGACCACCACTCCGAATCCCAACTCAACGCTTAAAGGAGAAGAAGATTTGTTCTCAGGTCAGGTTCTGTAGCTATGGTTCATACTCCTTTGCTCTCGCATTACTGTATTTACTCATACCAACTATTTTCAAATTTGAAGGATGGAATTGAAACTCCAATGGAGGAACAGGTATGTTTTAAACCTATTTCTTTAACTGGTTTGCTGTTGTAACCTGCTCTATGTTGATTTCAGTTTCAATTGAATAAACAATTATGTTCTCATGTCATGCACATTACAAGTGTTGTTATTGCTCAATAGTTACCCACACTTATATTCTGTCTATTCTGCTTTGTCTTGAACAAATATTATTTGAACTATGTCTCTATCTTGATTTGGCAACAAAAACTAGAACGATATAGACCATAAAGTGACCATGGTACATAGATATATGTTTGTTTCATGCTGTTATCCTGTCCACTTTACTACTGAACTCATTTACCAAAATGAGGTTCATATACAACACGGTAAACATGTGATGTGTCTGCTTGTTTCTTTTTTAGAATGCGGACAAAATATTGGAGAACAGTACCGCGTTATCCAATGGTAAAGGAAGTAATGCAGATAAGGTTCAAGATAGTGAGACATCCCTGTTGGTCTCCAAGAAAGCTGATAAAAACTATCTTGACGACAGTGAGGGAACCCAAAAGTCCTGTCTTGATGTAGTGTTCGAGTTACTGGCCACTACTGCTGGCACAAGCTCTTCGAACTTGCTGTCTGAATCAGTTCGTCTTCTTGAATCTCAACTTCAAGTTGAAAGACATCGATCAGATGTGCTGCGAGAGGAAGCTGAAGGACTGACAAAGTCCCTGCAGAATTCAGACGCATATTTTCTAGTGCAACAGCAAGGCGCTGGAGGATTTAAGCGCCAAACAAGAGAAAGTTAATTAGCTTGCTAAGCATCTTGCCAGCATTATGGGTACCCGATATTGTTTCTTGAGATCTTCTGACGTGGTTTTAGTTCTGGATTTGTTTTGCTGCGGCGTTTAGTTGCGCTGGCACTACAAGAAACAAGTAATTTGCCATCTGTGGATCACAGACGGCAAAGACCTAAATCCAGATGACAAAGATTTTGCCGTCAGGAAGCAGACGGCAAACTCAGACGACAAAGATAAGTCGGCAAAGAATGCTTTGCCGTCAGCTTTTTATCGTACAGACGGCAAAGATAAGTCGGCAAAGAATGCTTTGCCGTCAGTTTTTTGAACAGGAGACGCTCGTGAAGGACCCAGAAGCTGCTTCATTGATAATTATTATTTGCAAGAGTGTACAACTGCCACAAGAACCCCAAAGAAAGTGAAATTACAACACACTATGGGATCTTTACAGGAAAGACCCGAAACACGAGCTGGAAAACACGATCTGGTCCATCTTCTTCCTTGCTTCGACATCAGAAAAGAACTCTAATATCGGGGTTGACCACCGCGGCTGTCGCCCAGCGGCCTCCTCTGCTCTAGGCTAGAACAGAGCAACGATGAGGAGGCTGGGCTTGGGTGGCGCTGCAGACGAACTGGCAGTACACGATGAGGTGGGCCATGGTGCTGACGTAGACGGTTAGGCGCACCGCAATGTAGGCGTTCCGGTCGACGTGGTTGGGGGAGGAGGCGGGCACCCGCTGTGGAGAGCAGAGGACTGGGGCGAGGCTGAGGAGAGCAGCGGGTGGCCCGTCGCGCCCCGCGTCGCCCGCCCTCACTAGCGCCGGCCGCCGGCCGCCCTCGCACACGCCAGCCGCGACGCCCGCCCTCGCAGACGCCGGCCGCCGCCCGCACCAGCGCCCCCCCTCGCAAACGCCGGGCAAGGCTGAGGAAACCAGTGGTTGGTTCGTCGCGCTGTGCCCTCTCCAGCGCCGGCCGCCGCCCGCGACTCCCGCCATGCCGCCCGCCCGTGCACACACTGGCCGCCGCCCGTGCCAGCCCCCCCCTCGCACGCGCCGGCTGCCCGCGCCAGCCGCCCCTCCTCGCACGCGCCGGCCGCCCGCGGCTGCCTCCCTGCTCGCCATCGCACGCCCTGGCCGCCCTGCCCGCGGCTGACTCCCGGCTCGCCATCCCCGTCGCGGGCAGTGGTAGGGTGTGTGTGCATGTTGTGGGCAGGTGGGGGTGGGATGGGGGTTATCTTTTTTACTTAGTGGTGGAGTGGGTCACGTGGGTGGGGTGAAAAGAGAGATGGGGAGGGCAGGATCGAGCAGCACACTGTGGTAGATGGCTGCCACATCATCGATCCGCGAGGTGGATCCGTGTGCTGTGCTTTCTTAGTTTGCCGTCTGCGAAACAAAATACAGACGGCAAAGAGCTCACTTTGCCGTTTGCGAATAAAATCACAGACGGCAAAGATTCTTTGCCGTCTGCCAAAACAAACACATACGGCAAAGAATCTTTGCCGTATGTGTTTTCTTAGGCAGACGGCAAAGTGAGCTCTTTGCCGTATGTGTTTTTATTCGCAGATGGCAAAGTATATTTTGCCGTCAGTTTTTCTTTGCCGTTAGTTGATGACAGCAAACCCTTTCTTTGCCGTCTGCCCGAGGAAAAGCTGATGGCAGAGACGCCTCCTGACGGCAAATTAGCAGTTTCCTGTAGTGTGGTCGCCAACTTTGACAACTAGTGTATATGATATGCTGCTTTGTTCCCTATATTTGCACTGGTGGTGAACTTTGATGCCCAGTGGATGTAATATGTGTAACAGCCGTGATAGCCTAGCATAAGTTGCTTGCTTATTAATTTCCTTGTTGTCTTGTTTATTTGTTTGCTTGTAGTCAGTGCAGTTCTTTTTAAAACTAGGCCACAATAACCATGGGCTAATATTTACTGTAGTGAAACTGGGCCTCCTACAGGCCGTAGAAAAAGTAGGCCTTCTACGGGCCGTAGAAACAATGGGCCTTCTACGGGCCGTAGAAACAATGGGCCTTCTACGGGCCGTATCATCAATGGGCCTTATACCGGTCGTATCATCAACGGGACTTATACGGGCCGTTTGAGCATAACGGGCCATAATCAATAGGTCGTACTTGATGACGCTATGAAAACGGCCCAATGTATTAACGGACCACAAACGGGCCGATGTAACCACGGGCTGAATTTGGCCCACAAGCAGAAAATGACAGTAAAGGGCCGTAAGTAAACGAATGCTGGAAATGAGCCCAAGAATAAATGGGCTCTGAGAAGGCCGAAAGATAACATTTGCTCAAAACGGCCCAACCGAATAACGGGCCCTTAATGGGTATAAGGTGATATACTGTTCATTACGGGCCAGTATCACCCGGGCCGTTAATGGGTGTAAAGCGATACACTGTTCGTTGCGGGCCAGTTTCACCACGGGCCGTTAATAGGCCAAGAGTTACATAAGGCCTCATATGGACCGAAAGACGTCACAGGCCATACATGGGCCAGAAGTGAAAACTAGCTGGAATCATATTGGATGGCCCAGATGACGCTACTCGGCCTAATTCGGATAGGGCGTAATGGGCCTTGGGTTAGCGGGTTGAAAATGGGCTAGATGCGAACAAGCCGTTAACAGGCTTTCCATGCGCCGGCCTGCCACCTTTTGACCAAGTCAAACGAGCCAGCCTTTTCACAGGAATGGGCCTCTGTTAGGCCGTGCCACGTGTCGACATATCATAGGCAACTTCTGTCCAATGAGTGGATGGCATCTGTCCCAACGGTGAGCCGACACGTGTTTCCTCCAGCCAATGATGATTTTACACGTGGAAAATCCCCATTGGTCGGGGATGTTAATGGGTTATCGGATCCAAAACCCGACCCGATAGCTTAACGGCGTTCCGTTACGGTGGATTCCACATGTCGGTCACCCTTGACGAAAGCACTTCTGTGATGCGCGATTTATCGTCATGGAAGTGGACACTGTCGTGGTTCTAAGTCTGACAGTAGAATGGGGGGTAGGTATGGAGAGGCAAGATCCTATCTATGGAGTAGTTGTATACACGAGAGATTTACGAGTTCAGGCCCTTCTCGGAAGAAGTAACAGCCCTACGTCTCGGAGCCCGAAGGCGGTCGACTGGAATATAGGTGTATGAATTACAGGGGTGCGGACCCTTTACACTGAGGAGGGGGGTGGCTTATATAGAGTTCGCCAGACCCCTCCGGCCCTCAGTTATGCAGGGTTTAAAGTACATTAAGACATGGGGTAGCTTAGACAGGTCCATGACCCTACCATAGGTACATAACATCATCATTAGCCCCCAAATGGATCGAGGTTTGAGTGGGGAAGGAGTTGAGAATTCTTCCGACCCATTTTTCGTGCTATGAGTATGGCTTGTGTTGGATCAATGAACTTTTAGGTGACAGCATCAACTTCTTTTTCAGTCGCCTTGGTCCATTCTTTGTATCTGTCGAGTGAAGTTTTCGCCTGGAGAGCTCCGAGTGATGGAGTGGAGGAGATCTTCTGCCTGACGAGCTATTCTGCAAGCCGCAGATTTCGCGGGATTCGAATTTTGGGAAGTGCGCGGGACGGGGCGTAGCCGCAGCAATCGGACGGGATAAGGCAGGGACGCCTCGATCTCCGCGCCACCTTTTTCGCCACGTATCACGCACGCGACTGTTGCGGGATTTGACAGGATCGTCCGGGCCTACGTGTCAGCCACTCGGGAGCAGCCTTATATAAAGCGCCGGACGGGGTTTTTTCAACAGTGTGCCCTCATTCCTCCCTCTTCTCCAGATTTCTCCGCCGCGTTTGCCTGTGCCTCCGCGCCGCTGCTCTGTGCGTGTTTCGCCGGCGACGATGGTGAAGGAGAAGATGGCGGCCCTGGAGCGGGCGAAGAAAGCAACGGCGAAGGCGAAGGGGAGGGGAATCAGTCGGAGTGGCTCGTCATCGAGGACCGGCCTGCCGCCGGGCTGGATCCAGGGCGACTGGATCCGCTCGACAATTAGCCAGGCGGATCTTGATGACCTGGCTGACGGTGGGTTGATCCCCCATGGGTCGGCGCGGCTACCGGGAAGGGAGTCAGAGCCGCAGCCTCAGGAGGGTTAGTGCGTTCTTCTGGCCACCCATGTCGACCGTGGGTTTTCTTTGCCACCCCATCCTTTCTTTCGGGGTTTTTTGAATTTCTTTGGGGCACACCTACATCACTTCACGCCCAACACCATAGTGTACCTCGCCGCCTATGTGTCTTTGTGCGAGTGCTTCTTGGGCTGCCGGCCTCACTCGGGCCCCAGACGGTGAAGAAGGCAAATCCGAGTGACGAAAGGACACATGTGATTCAGATGTGTGGGGGCCTTGGGGTTCAAATGAGAGGAAAAAGTTCTTTTCCGACCATGGTTTTCCCCGACTCCGTCCGCGGGTGGCAGTCGACTTGGTTTTACTGCAAAGACCAGCCGACGCCAGGGCAGTCGACCGGGCTCCCTCCCTTTTCCATGGAACGAGTGCAGAAGCCCGCCTATTTGAAGGTGGTCCTGGAGGAGAAGGCACAGGTGAAGGTGCTGGTCGAGCGTGTCGTGCAGCTCATCCGCGACGGAGTGACTGGTATGGACCTCCTGGAGGTCTTCCTGCGGCGGCGCATCCAGCCGCTCCAATTTCGAGACCGTCCTATGTGGATGTACTCTGGGACTGAGGACACCACTCGGATCCACCCGGAGGAGATCGACGATGCCACGTTGGAGCGGTGGATGGGAAGCATTACGAGGAACAAGGACAACCCCCGAGGAGCGAGGAGGGTCATTCCACTCGACCAATCATATGAAGTTGACAAGGTCCAATTTGACATTTCCGGCTGTGATTCTGTTTTTTCCATTTTGCCTGCTCGAGATCAACCGACTGACTTTTGTCTTGTTTGCTGTCTTCCAGGACACGACTGAAATGTACTCGATGCCCAACGGGGCGCAGGAACAGGCTGAGGAAGGAGAGGTGAGTGGAGGTGAAAGTGAGGAAGAGGAGTGGCAATCTGACGACGAGGGGGAAGAGGTTGAAGACGGCTCTAGTGAGGAGGAGGAGGAAATGGAGGTCGATCCCCCTCGCACGGAAAGGCGATCCAAGCTTGCCCATGACCCCACGAGAGAGCACGGCAAAGCGGCTGCGCCCGTTGTGCCGTCGACAAAGCGCTCTCGGGCGGCCTCACCGGCGCCGACAAAGCATCCGCAGGCCGAGTCATTCAAGCTGCCGAAGGCCTTGCCCAAAATGAAAATGGCCATTCCCACCATCTCTGGGTAACAGCAGGATTTGTGTTTCCTTGTTCAGCTCGAGCGAACTTCTGGTCGACTCATCAATTAACCGACTGGTTTCTGAAATCTGCAGTGCTGCTACCTCCGAAACCTCTACCAAGGATGGTGACCAAGAAATGGAAGACGCTGTCACCTCCAACCCTGGTACGTTATCTTTGTAGTTTTCGGTTTTGGTCGGTTGTATCTTCGTTTCCAATTCTAGGTTCATCTTGCAGCTCCTTGTCACGTCATTGATCTCCCTGATGACGATGACGAGGTGCCCCTGAGGGCGAGGAAGAGTAGATAGGCTACGGCTGGCAAGACCACTCGGACTGCGTCAGCACCTGAGGTACTGGTTCAAGAAGGTGGCGACATCACTCGGCATTCTATGACCTTCGCTGTGCCACTGACGAGTGCCCGCCTTCGTCATCGATTGCTGAACCGCCATTCCTTGTCTCCACGCATCACGTCCCAGAGGACCAGGCGGGCGCAGCTAAGGAGGCTATACGCCAGGCGGGGATTATGATGGAGTAGGTGAAGGCGATCCGGGAAGCCAGTCAAGCGACTTACGATGCAAGCTCAGCTCTTCAGAGCAATGTCCAGGTTAGTTGGCAACTGCCTGTTCTGTTAGGATATGTTATCTAAAGATTTCCTTTCCAAAAAATCTTTGTGTCTGTACACCCACTGGGTGTGTCGATTGGGTTTGTAGACTGGTGGGGGCACACTGAGTGCACCCACTGGGTGTAGTTCCCGAGGCTACGATGGACTGCTGGCAGTCGACTATAGTCTTTGTAGTTGAAATTTCTTCACTCGGTCTGGTCGAAACATGTCGAGTAGAACATTAGGACCTGTGGGGGCACGCCAAGTGCACCCACTTGGTGTAGTCCCCGAGACTATGGTGGACTGCTGGCAGTCGACTATAGTCTGAAGAACTCTCTCCTTTTTTTTGGGTCGACTGATCGGATCGAGTCGGTAGAACTAGTGGGGGCACACTGAGTGCACCCACTGGGTGTAGTCCCCGAGACTACTGTTGAATCTTTTGATTCGAGTATAGTCTTAGAAACATTTATTGTTTTTCTCTTAGTTACTCAGAATTTACCTCTCTTTAATGTCTGTTGACTGACTCTTTGTAGAAATCCTGCGAGCTCGTGGCCCGTTACACTGTTTTGGAGAAGAAACATATCCAGCTCGACCTTGACTTGAAACTTGTTCAGGAGAACTTTTAGAAGGCGAAGGACGAGGCAAAAGGTACGATTGGTGAGAACTTGACGACTGTTTCCTTCCTTCCGCACATTATCGATTCTGACTTCCTTGTCATTTTGCAGAAAAAACGAAGGAGGCTCTAAAGAAGAAGGACCAGGAACTTGCTGAGGCGCAGAAGGCTGCATTGGATAAAACAAAGCTTGCGGAAGAGAAGCTGGCTTCAGTCGACAAACTCGAAGAAGAGAACATCAACCTGAAAGCCGCTCTCGATGCGACCAACAAGGAAGTCAGCCGTCTGAAGAAAGACAAGATCACTTTGAGTGACAAGGCGAGTGAACTGGTGGGGAAGAAGAATGATTTGGAAGCTTATCTGGGAGGGCTCGCCAAGAAGCTGTTTCTCATGCTTGAAGGTAACCTTTTTTCACTCGACTGACTTGTCACCGTCGATTCGTCGCGGATCAGTTGGTTTATGTTTGACTTGTGCTTTCAGAATTCTGCCAAAACTTTGAGGAAGAGACCAGCCGAGTGGAGACAGGCTTGGACCCCATCAACTCTCCAGTGAAGGATGAGACTGCCATGAATGTGCTTCGACTGGAGTCCCATGTTGCTGGCGTGGTGGACTATCTGGCCAGGCTGAAGGCAGCAACATCGCGAATCGACACGACACTCTGGCCAGGGGGGACGCTTCAGAATGACCTCGAGTCTTTGATGACTCGACTGAATGAAGTCCCAGGCCGAGTGCAAGAGTGGAAGAAGTCTTCTGCTAGGTGCGGTGGTGACGTAGATCTGTCTTTAGTCCGTGTTCACTTCAAAGACGCACGAGAGGAAAAGCTGGCATCCCTCAAGGTGGCCAATACTAAAAAGCATGACTTCCGATCCTTTATGGAGACATTCATTGCTGCTGCCACTCGGATTGGTGATTGAATTGACCTGGATGAGTTCGTCACACCTTCCAGTCCTCCACCAGAGGAGTAAAAAACTTCTATGCTTAAAATTTGCCTCGGAATGCCGAGTGGTTTTGTAACCGATAAACTTTAACAGGCTTGACGCCTGAGCATCTCTAGATCCGAAGGGTGCTATCTGAACTTGGTTTTACCGTTGAATAAGTTTGCATCTGCTTTCGAGTGAACACTGCTTTTCACTCGGGGTATATCTTAGTGCTGGTGACGTACTCTTGCAGGTTGGAGTACAAGTTGCAGTCGACCTGCATCCTTGCGGGTTAGGACATAGCGCACGTTGTATTTGTGGCGGAGCTCAGAAGGAGAGGGTATCAGTCGATCTGTACCTCGTCGTCCTTTTGAGTCGAAATATATTTCAAACTTAGGCGAGCGCTGGGCTGCAGCTAAGCCTCCGAGTGGGAGGTTTGCTCTCCACTCGGTAGGATTTTCAAAAACTTAGGCGAGCACTGGGCTGCAGCTAAGCCCCCGAGTGGGAGGTTCGCTCTCCGCTCGGTAGGATTTTCAAAAACTTAGGCGAGCACTGGGCTGCAGCTAAGCCCCCGAGTGGGAGGTTCGCTCTCCACTCGGTAGGATTTTCAAAAACTTAGGTGAGCACTAGGCTGCAGCTAAGCCCCCGAGTGGGAGGTTCGCTCTCCACTCGGTAGGATTTTTAAAACTTAGGCGAGCACTGGGCTGCAGCTAAGCCCCCGAGTGGGAGGTTCGCTCTCCACTCGGTAGGATTTTCAAAAACTTAGACGAGCACTGGGCTGCAGCTAAGCCTCCGAGTGGGAGGTTCGCTCTCCACTTGGTAGGATTTTCAAAAACTTAGGCGAGCACTGGGCTGCAGCTAAGCCTCCGAGTGGGAGGTTCGCTCTCCACTCGGTAGGATTTTCAAAAACTTAAGCGAGCACTGGGCTGCAGCTAAGCCCCCGAGTGGGAGGTTTGGTCTCCACTCGGTAGGATTTTTGATGGCACACCTCCGAAGGAGAAGGTAACAGTCGACCTGCACCTCGCCCTCCTTGTGGGACGCACATTGTATTTGTGGCGTAGCTCGGAAGGAGTAGCAGTCGACCTGCACCTCGTCTTCCCTGCGGAGCGCACATTGCATTAAGTACTTAGGCGGGCACTGGGCTGCAGCTAAGCCCCCGAGTGGGAGGTTTGATCTCCACTCGGTAGGATTTTCAGATACTTAGGCGAGTACTTGAACTGCAGCTAAGCCTCCGAGTGGGAGGCTGGCTCACCACTCGGTAGGATTTGAAAGTACTTAGGCGAAACAGATTCGCAGCTAAGCCCCCGAGTGGGAGACTGGCTCACCACTCGGTAGGATTTGAAAGTACTTAGGCGAAACAGATTCGCAGCTAAGCATCCGAGTGGGAGACTGGCTCACCACTCGGCAAGGTTTTTTTTACAAACTTAGGCGAAACGGATTCGCATCTAAGACACCCACTGGGGGACTTCTCATGTAAACAAAAGTAACAACAATCACTGGGAAAATTATAATACTCTTGTCTTTGATAAATAAACTACAGAAGTACTTTTATTACATCTCATCCGAGTCTACACTTACGTATAAAAGGGGCGGAGCAGCTCCGCGTTCCAAGCTCGGGGTTCGTCAATCTAGTAACCAACATTGTAAAGGCGGTATTTTCCATTGTGGAGAACTTTGGTAACGATGAAGGGACCTTCCCAAGTAGGAGCAAGCTTGTGTGGCTTCTGCTGATCCACTCGGAGAACCGAATCTCCTTCTTGGAAGGCTCGACTCTTGACGTTTCTGGCATGGAAACGACGTAAGTCCTGCTGGTAAATGGTTGATCGGATCAATGCCATCTCTCTTTCTTCTTCTAGGAGGTCGACTGCGTCTTGTCGGGCTTGCTCTGCTTCATCTTTAGTGTAGAGTTCGAATCGGGGTGCGTTGTGAAGCAGGTCACTCGGCAAGACTGCTTCAGCTCCGTAGACCAAGAAGAACAGAGTTCTCCCAGTCGACCGATTAGGTGTGGTCCTTAATCCCCAAAGTACTGACGGAAGTTCGTCGACCCATGCGCCAGACATGTGCTTGAGATCGCGCATCAGTTGGTGTTTCAGCCCTTTGAGAATTAAACCATTTGCTCGTTCTGCCTGTCCATTCGACTGGGGGTGAGCGACTGAAGCATAGTCGACTCGTGTGCCCTGATATGTGCAAAAGGCTCTGAATTCTTCGGAATCGAAGTTTGACCCATTATCAGTGATGATGCTATGTGGAACTCCATATTTGAATATCAATTCTCTGATGAAGCTGACAGCAGTGCCGGCGTCAAGATTCTTGATGGGTTTAGCTTCAATCCACTTAGTGAACTTGTCGACTGCCACTAGCACATGGGTGAAACTAGTTCTGCCTGTTCTCAGTGGTCCAACCATATCTAATCCCCATACAGCGAAAGGCCAGACGAGTGGAATGGTCTTCAAGGCCGAGGCGGGCTTGTGTGACATAATGGAGTAAAACTGACATCCTTCACACTTGTCGAGTATCTCCTTTTCCATTTCATTTGCTCTTGGCCAGTAAAATCCCGCTCGATATGCTTTAGCCATAATAGTCCGAGAGGACGCATGATGGCCAAAGGTCCCCGAGTGGATGTCGTTGAGAATTATTCGACCCTCTTCCAGAGTTATGCATTTCTGACTGGCTCCAGTCGCGCTCTCTCTGTACAACTGTCCCTTCATGATAGTAAAGGCCTTGGATTGACGGACGATCTGTCGAGCCTCTTCTTCATTCTCTGGGAGCTCTTTCCTTAGGATATATGCAATGTAAGGCACTGGCCAGTCGGGAGTGATAACCAAAACTTCCATGATCAGGTCGACCACAGCTGGGACCTCGACTTCAGTCGGATCCGTGGTACTTTTTGGCTGCGGGGCTTCTTCGGTGAAAGGGTCTTCTTTAACTGACGGCGCGTGGATATATTCCAAAAACATACCACTGGGAATGGCTTCTCTCTTGGAACCTATCTTTGCCAAGTCATCGGCTGCTTGATTCTTCAGTCGGGGTATATGATGAAGCTCTAACCCCTCGAATTTCTTTTCCAGCTTTCTTACTGCATTACAGTAACCAGTCATGGCTGGGCTTCGAATGTCCCATTCCTTCATCACCCGATTGACCACCAAATCTGAGTCGCCATAAACCATAAGGCGACGGACGCCGAGTGAGATGGCCATGCGCAACCCATACAAAAGTGCTTCATATTCTGCTTCATTGTTGGAGGAATCAAAGTGGATCTGGAGCACATATCTGAGCTTATCTCCTCAGGGGGAAACCAAAACTACTGCAGCACCGGAACCATTCAACATCTTAGAACCGTCGAAGAACATGGTTCAATGCTCCGAGTGAACTTGAGTCGGTAGTTGCTGTTCAACCCACTCGGTGATGAAATCTGCTACTGCTTGGGACTTAATGGCTTTCTTTGCCTCAAACTTGATATCAAGGGGAAGGAGTTCAATCGCCCATTTTGCCACTCGACCAGTTGCATCTCTATTGTGTAGAATCTCTGACAATGGGGCATCGCTGACGACTGTAATGGAATGATCAAAGAAATAATGAGAAACCTTCTTCGTGGTCATGTAAATCCCATATACAAGCTTCTGATAATGAGGGTATCTTTGCTTCGATGGGGTCAACACTTCGGAAAGATAATATACTGGGCGCTGAACTTTGAAGGCTTTCCCTTCTTCTTCCCGCTCGACCGTAAGTACTATGCTGACGACTTGTCCTGTGACTGCAAAGTAAAGTAACAAAGGCTCTTTGCTGATTGGAGCAGCAAGCACAGGCTGGGTGGAGAGCAGAGCTTTTAGCTCTGCAAACGCTGCATCAGCTTCTGGAGTCCACTCGAACTTGTCTGACTTCTTCATCAGTCGGTAAAGAGGCAATGCCTTTTCACCGAGGCGAGAGATGAATCGACTTAACGCGGCCAAGCATCCAGTAAGCTTTTGGACATCATGCACACGCACAGGGCGTTTCATTCGGAGTATAGTACCAACTTTTTCTGGGTTGGCATCGATTCCTCGTTCGGAAACGAGAAAACCGAGTAACTTTCCACCAGGAACTCCGAATGTGCACTTTGATGGATTAAACTTGATACCATACCTCCTGAGATTGGCAAATGTTTCAGCGAGGTCAGTCAACAGGTCGGAACCCTTCCGTGATTTGACCACAATATCATCCATGTATGCTTCCACGTTCCGACTGATTTGAGTGAGTAAACACTTCTGAATCATTCTCATGAACGTGGCTCTGGCATTCTTGAGGCCGAATGGCATGGTGACATAGAAGAAGCACCCGAATGGAGTGATGAAAGCTATTTTGATTTCGTCGGGTCCATACAGACCGATCTGATGGTAACCGGAATAAGTGTCTAAAAAAGACAGGCGCTCACATCCTGCAGTTGAGTCGACTATTTGGTCGATGCGGGGGAGAGGAAAATGATCTTTCAGTCAGGCCTGATTGATATGTTTTAAATCAATGCACATGCAAAGTGACTTGTCCTTCTTGGGGACCATGACAACATTGGCGAGCCACTCGGAGTGGTAAATTTCTCGGATAAACTCTGCTGCCAGGAGCCGAGCAACCTCCTCGCCAATGGCCTTTCTCTTCTGGACGGCAGACCGTCGAAGATGTTCTTTGACAGGTTTTACCTTTGAGTCGACTCGTAGACGATGCTCAGCCAGCCCCCTGGGAACACCCGGCATGTCAGCAGGCTTCCATGCGAAGATGTCCCAGTTCTCACGGAGGAACTGGATGAGCGCTTCTTCCTATTTAGAGTCGAGTGTTGTGGAGATATGAGTCGGGGTAGCGCTGGGGTCGGTCGGGTGGATGTGAACTGGCTTTGTCTCACCGGACGATTGAAACACCGACTCATAGGAGGCTTCTTAGCTCGCAACAAATCACTTGGGTCTGCATTTTTTGGTGTTCCTGCCACTCTTCTTCCACCATCTGAGCATCATCAATCTTTGAGCCTTTCTGAAAGCACTCTTCCGCCTTCTTGCGATTACCAGTAACAGTGATCACACCTTTGGGGCCGGGCATTTTCAATTTCAGGTACACGTAACATGGTCGAGCCATAAAACGTGCGTAAGCTCGCCTGCCCAAAATAGCATGATAGGCACTCTGGAAATCCACAACCTTAAGTGTCAGCTTTTCCTTGCGGAAATGCTTCGAATTGCCGAAAACCACATCAAGAGCAATTTGGCCGAGTGACTCAGCCTTCTTCCCAGGAATGACTCCATGGAAACTCATGTTGCTGGAACTAAGTCTGGACATCGGAATGCCCATTCCCTTCAGCGTCTCCGCATACAATATATTCAGGCCGCTGCCACCATCCATCAGAACCTTAGTCAGTCGAGTGCCTTCGACGACTGGGTCAACCACCAAAGCTTGCCTCCCAGGGGTGGCTATGTGTGTCGGATGATCAGACTGGTCAAACATGATGGCGGTTTGGGACCATTTCAGATAACTGGGTGTCGCCGGAGCAACCATATTTACCTCACGGTTGATAACTTTCAATCGACTTTTGCTCTCAACATCAGCAAAAATCATCATGGTGGAATTGACATGGGGGTATCCTCCATCACTGTCCTCTTTGTCTTCAACCTTGTCCGACTCCTTTTCCTTATCCTTGGGTTGTTTCCCCTGAAACTGCTGGATAAAGAGCTGACACTGGCGAGTGGTATGTTTCGGGTAAATGAAGTTACCCTCCTCGTCTTTCTTCGTGTGGATGTGGCATGGTAAATCCATCGTGTCGTTTCCTTCCTTGTCCTTCACCTTCTTGGGGTTCCAAGATCCTTTGGGCTTTCCTTTAAACTTGCCCTGAGTCACGGCCAAGGCTTCTCCAGGAGCAGCTGGCTCGGCTTTCCGCTTCTGCTTCCGACTGGAGTTCCCTCCTCCGGTTTCATGAGCAGTCGGTTTGTACTTGCCACTCCGGAGTCGGTCCTCTTCTTCACCATTGGCATATTTGGTGGCGGTCTCCATCATTCGACTCAGAGTCATGTCCCCGGTCCGACCGAACTTCAAACCTAACTCCCTGTTCTTAACGCCTTCCTTGAAGGCACAGACCGCTTGATGATCGGATACATTCTCCACTTTGTGATGTAATGTGATCCACCTCTGGATGTAGTCCCTCAGAGTCTCATTCGACTTTTGCACGCAAACCTGCAGCTCTGTCAAACCTGCTGGTCGCTTGCAAGTTGCTTCAAATGTCCTGACAAATACCCGGGCAAGATCTTCCGAAGTGTAAATGCTGCTTGGTGCCAACTGATTCAACCATGCTCTGGCCGAGCCCTCCAACATAAGAGGTAGATGTTTCATGGCCACCTCATCATTGCTGCCGCCAATCTGCACAACCACTCGGTAGTCCTCAAGCCAAGTATCGGGCTTGGACTCACCAGTGAATTTACTAACTCCAGTCGCCAACCTGAAGTTGGGAGGGATCACCGCGGCTCTGATGGCTCTGCTAAAACACTCTGGTCCTGAAACATGAACTCTGCTGCTGGTGGGCGCATCTCTATCATGACCGTCTCGGTGAGCTCTGTTCCGGTCGACCAAACCCTAAACGATAATGGATCTCGCATCAAAGCCTGGTTCTCTGGGGTCGACTGGAACCCTTCGTCCAACACTATGCTGGCGCCTGTCATCCTGCTGTCGAGGGGCGTACGACCCACCCCTTGGGGGAGGAGTGGGCACTCGATGCCGATCATCGCGGTCGAATCGGTCATCGTACTGATCACGTCGACCTCCACGTCCCTCACGCCGCGGGGGCGATCTTGGGCTATGGGCCGACTGGACTGAATTCGCAGCGACAGATCTGTTGTGAATCCTATTCTGCGACTGTGATACGGCTGAATTTTGATCTCCTGCCGCCCGGAGCAAATCCATGATCTGCATCAAACCTCTGCCATCCACTGACTGGGAAGGCTGAATTGACTCTGCTATATGGGTTGCAGCCGCTAAATTTTGGATCGGAGTCCGATATACCTGAGTAGGTGGTGGAAAAAGCTGGCGTCGACTGGAGTCCGGGACCCGTTGCCGTGCACGCTCGTCGAGTGCTCACTGGAGGTTCTCTAGTCGAGTGCGCTCAGCCAGGTTGGCCAAATGCGCGTCTTCTAAGGCACGAGCCTCGAGGGTTTCTCCAATGATAGGAGTATGCAGCGCATCCATGTTCCGGCGGCGAAGATCTTCTCTTTGCAGCGAAGTGAGTGGCTCAGGTTGATACTCCTCGTGGACCTGCGCTGGGTCGCCTCCACCGTCGCCTCCGTCAGCACGAGGGAAGCCGGGAGGACTGCATGGTCCATTGACCATCAGAACCTCCGCCGCTGGATCACTGTTGTCACACTCGGATGCAGTCTCTACGGAGCCAGTCGACAGGTCGAACAGGCCATAGAGATTCGTCGGGCTCGATAGCCGCAACTTGGGGGGTGGTCGACTGGCGAGCCACCGCGTGCCTCACCCACCGCTGAAGCCTCGACCGACCGGAGCGCTTGCGCCGGCGGGAAGCAGGGATGGAGGATGACACGACGACCGACCAATACTGGGTCGACGGTTGCCGCAGGAGGATGCCGCGGACACACGCGCGAAAGTGTGTCGCTTCGCGGACCGGTAGCGCGTCTATGTCGAGTGGAGCCTCCTGAAGCCAAGCAGAGTCGTCGGTGATGAACATGAGCGCGCCGAGACGGATCTCGCGGCCCTCAATCAAAACTCCGCCTGAAACCATGATGAAAGAAACCGGAAAATTTGCAACTTCTCCAATAAGTCGCTAAAACACCTGCCCCAAGGTGGGCGCCAACTGTCGTGGTTCTAAGTCTGATAGTAGAATGGGGGGTAGGTATGGAGAGGCAAGATCCTAGGTATGGAGTAGCTGTATACACGAGAGATTTACGAGTTCAGGCCCTTCTCGGAAGAAGTAACAGCCCTACGTCTCGGAGCCCGGAGGCGGTCGACTGGATTATAGGTGTATGAATTACAGGGGTGCGAACCCTTTACACTAAGGAGGGGGGGCTTATATAGAGTTCACCAGACCCCTCCGGCCCTCAGTTATGCAGGGTTTAAAGTACATTAAGACAGGGGGTTACTGGTAATGCCCACATAAAGTGCTATGAAGACTATTAAAGCTACTTAATGACAGACCGTTGCATGCAGAGTGACTTTAGGTCTCCGGGCCGTCGAGTGGTTAGCTTCATGGTCGAGTGGTTATCTTCATCGTCGAGTGTCCTAGAGTCAGTCGAGTGGATCACCTCTAGGTCGACTGACAGGTAGTTTCTTCTAGAGATGTCCTTGGGTAGGGTAGGTTAGACAGGTCCATGACCCTACCCTAGGTACATAACATCATCAGACACTTCCGTGATGATAATTTTGGTAATGTCATGGAACACTTCTACGACAGCACAGGTATGATTATCTTCATTCTATCATAAAATCGTCATGGATGTACATGCATGACAAAAAACGTGACCTACTGTGACAAACATGTATCATCACAGAAGTGTATTTTTTTTGTAGTGACATCTGAAGCATATAATCTTCGCTGACAAAGGCAAAAGTCAGGTATTTGGTCTAGGTAAGGTTGCGATCTCTAAGGACATGCACATGGACAAAGTCATGCTTGTCGAGTCCTTAGGATACAACCTCATGTCTGTCTCAATGCTTTGTGATCTTGATATGGTTGTTGTCTTTGGCAAGTATCATTGTGTTGTGATCTTGGAAGCTGACAAATCCAAAGTCTCCGAAGGCTTTAGGAGAGGAGACTTGTACATTGTTGATTTCTCTACAGGACCACAGCCTGCCGTGTGCTTACTTGCAAAAGCTTCAGAAGGCTGGCTATGGCATCGACGACTTGGTCATGCTGGCATGAGGAATCTGCACACGCTTGCAAAGAAGAAGCATGTCATTGGCATTGAGAATGTCAAATTCCTCAAGGTTCACTTATGCGGAGCCTCTGAAGCTGGGAAGATGACAAAGGCCAAGCATCCAGTGAAGACTATCATGACTACCACTCGACCATTTGAATTGCTTCACATGGATCTCTTCGGTCCTAATCATTATTCTGCTGTGACAAATGATGCATCTCTATATGGCTTTGTTATTGTTGATGATTATTCTCGTTACACATGGGTACACATTGTCACTTATAAACATGAGCACTACAAGAAATATGTCAACTTGTGACCACCACTATTGGTCACTCAAAGGTCACGGTTTTTCATTTGTGACCTTTTTGTGACCAAAAAGAGAAGGTCAAAAGCTGGCGGTCGTAAACTGACTATAGCGACCTTTCTTCTGGAATGGTCGAAGACGTTTATGACCAAAATACGTCTACTGTGCCGTTTTGGTCACTAGCAACCTCCCCACGCCAAGTAGGCATCCAGCGTGGCAATCTGATGTGGCACAAGATTCAGTTCGATCCAATTCAGTGTTTTACATGGGCCGAGCCCATTAATTCAGCCTTTAATTATTTTTTCCTTGTTAATTCTGGTCGGCTTCATGGGCCAAGCCCAACGTTGTACCCTTTTTTATTGTTGGCCCATGGCCTTTTATTATTTATTGCTTTTCTATTTTCAGCCATTATATATTCAAGCTGGTCCCACTAGTTAGATGGGTCCCACTTGTCATTATCATCTCTCAAATTGGTCCCACATGTCAGAAATGTACAAAATTGTCAGATTATTTTCATAAGTGGACCCATTGGTCAAGTTTCCATTTCACAAGTTTTCAGATCACATACATAATCAAAAAGAATCATCAAATATACCACTAAATAAATCTATTACAATCTTTACAACACATATATGCTACAATATGCTACTCTTCACTAAGTAGAACTTGACGGCTTCACACTTGCTTCATACTTCACGGCTTCACACTTCACGACTTCACACTTGAGCATCTGTAAAGAGGAACAACCACAAATTTAAATCTCAATTGCAGTATATACAGAAGCAGTTCAAAGTTGAAACAACATCAATTAAACACACGCGCACAAAAACATAGGAGTCAAAATGCAGTATAGGACCAGGACAAGGAAACTCCTGTTATTAAATCAACACACAGCTTGTAGCAAAACAGCACAGAAACATGTGGATATCTCATGTGAGCATCATGCTGTGGTTTTATTAAACAATGATATAGCAACAGAATACAATATCTTCAATGCAAACCAGCAAGAGAATTGCTCCTGCTAGCTGCTGTTGCTGCCACAAAACGCATGACACATTAGTTGAAGTACAAGCTATGGATCTGGATTCTGGACTGAGATCCAACACGACGTATGTACAATGAAGTGTAGATATGCAACTAGCAGGAAATCTAAGTGAACATGGTTTGTACTTCTCACATAAATCTTTACTCTTGTAAATTCAAAGCAATGTTTGATCCCAGACGACATGAGCTGATGATTATAATGTATGACACCCTACTGAAGCAACAAACAACTCCTGACTTATTACTACAAAGAAAATAGTTCTACCCAAGCCTCCATTTTAACAATGTATAAATCTGAGTGAATAGATGTACTCTAGAGCTATGCTGGAACCACTAGCAGAGTAAACAAATAGAGTCCATGGAAAATCTGGCAACATCGGATGTATTGTACTGATAACATTAGACTAGAACTGAGAGCCTCGGAGATCTTGGTGGTTAAGATCATCAAGTGGGATAAACCCATTAAGAGTAGCAAATATTTTGATAACATCACAGGCTCAAAGAAAAATAAACACCAGCAAACCATTGAATGAATTAAAACCCAAAACAGAGCAAAATCTCTTAAAGAGCAGAAAATGGCATGGTCTGTCAGAAGTAGCTGGTTGTGATAATCATGAAGTATCAGTGGGAATCCGAACAATTTTCTTCATCACGTAGAAGCATGCAAAGGACCCAATATAACACAAAGAGCAAGAAGGTTGCGACCAACACAAGGAGTGCATGTACGACCAGTCATAAAGCGGTGCAAATGTAATACAGGAGATGCCATCATCCATCAGAAGTAGCTGGTTACACTAATCATGAAATATCAGTGGGAATCTGAACGATTTTCTTCATCACCCGGAATCATGCAGTTCAACCCAACAGAACACAATGAGCAATAATGTTCATAACCAATGAAGGAATGCATGTACAGTCAGTCTAAAGCAGTAAAAATGTGCAAATGTACTTCAGTTGATGGCGTGACCCGTCGATTTTCTTCATCACCCAGGTAATGCACATCTCATCAGCCAGCAGAACACAAAAAAGAGGATACAAAAATTACTGCTAAGAGGTTTGCAAAAAATCAAAGGAAAGTATTTGCTCAATAATAAAGGAGTACTCCCTCTGTAAACTAATATAAGAGTGTTTAGATCACTAGTTTAGTATTCTAAACACTCTTATATTAGTTTACGGAGGGAGTACATATGTAGTCCAAGAGATGGCATGATCCGTCAGAAGTATCTGGTTGTAATAATCATGAAAATCAGTGGGAACCCGAACGATTTCTTCATCACCCAGATCATGCACATCTCAGCCAGTAGAACATCACAAGTAACATATGTAAAACAATGATTCTGAGCATGAGCAAACAATGATTCTGAGCATGAGCAAACAATGATTCTATTAGATTACCAGCAAATCAGACTGAACTTTCATGGAATGATTAGTATAGCTAGACCCATTTTAGTTTAGCATTACATAAAAGACTAGTAGCAGTCGCACAAGCAACTATTGAGCACTGAAGAAACAGGACAGGGAAACAGCATACCCTGATGGTGCCCAGGCTGCAGCCTCAGAACCCTGCAAAACCAGAAGCGACGTTACATCAAACACACATATAAGACGCACCATGTTATGAAATGGACATATAAGACGCACATATAAGACGTTAACATCAAATTCACAGTTTAGAAAATTAGTATCTTCTTTGCAAAGGTGAAATGAGATGACTGAACTTGATTTGGCTTTTTAGCTTCCATAATTTCTACTAGCAGCAGATGTTATGAAATGGACTTACTGAATTATCTTAATCAAGGAAAGAAATCTGCAACTAGCTTCAGACCATCTATTACACAGACTGAGAAATCTATTTCCATCCTACTACTTTTACTTTTCTACAAGACTACAATAGTTTTAGACAACTCCAAAGTCCTAAATTTGTTCACAGGTTATTCAACACAAGTAAATTTGTTCACAGGTTATCTAGAAGATTAGAACAGTTTCATACACCTCACACTAACAGTTTCAGATTTCAATAGATTCAGACGACTGTTTTTCAGACTTGGAACAATTTCAGTAAATTGTTCTTCAGACCACAACAGTTTCAGTAAACTATAGCAAAGTCTGAATGTCGTGGAAAACAAATGTTGTCACTAACCAAGGGTCCCGGTCAGGAAGACGACGATCTCGAGGGTCCCGCCATGGCCACCATCGGGGAAGACGCCGACACTGAGCATGAGAATGGAGAGGTGCCCCGTGCTGAACTCCTCCTCCTCCTTCTTCCCCTACTGCCAACAAAACAAAGATAGAACCAATGACCGTGTCAGTAAGCTGCTATGGCATATGAGAACACCGTCGAGGGAGAAGAGGGGCGGAGGAAAGCAGCAGTGCTAATCTAGTTTGAAGAACAATGCCAACAACTCAACATGGCCTCCTACTTATTGGTAGGCAAAGGATGGTAAGCAATGATGCAGAGAATGGCCAGGTAATTAAGGGGCAACGTGATTGTGCCCAGCAGCAGTAGATGGTGGTCTACTGTTAGTTTGATAGCATTATTAATAGGTGTTTCGTGTTGTCTTCTCAGGCAACAACAGTCAGGTACAAGTACACCTAGCAGCAGAGCTGCCAAGGACGGATGGATAATGCATTTCATCTGTCAAATTGGACAGTAGTATGTGACTGGAATGAAAGGAGAAAAAAGGAATTCCAGGTCCTTTTTCTGGAAACAAAATAATTTACCAAACGCATGCATACAGGGGCCAGGGAAGAAAATGATGAAGTGAATTAGTCTGACAGATAGAGAGAAAGAATAGGGAAGGGGATTATACTACTCAACGGGACATCCTCTTGGAAGACGCCGTAGCTGTGGGGCGCCTCCATGGCGAACTCCATGCTGTTCATCGGAGCATCAAACCCTGCAATTGAGCCCAACGAGAATCGGTTAAACTTGCTGCAACACACTGTACTTGGCTCGTTCTAAAAAACCCAGCAGAAGCTACTAATCGAGCGAGAAGAGGGGCTCACCGGTGTGCCCTTGCTTGGCGGCGACGTGGAAGGCATAGAGGTCGAGGCGGGAGCGGAGCTTGGCGGCCTCGAGGTCGTAGAGCGGGAGGAGGAGGCGCATGGCCTCGGCGTCCGCCGGGACATAGAGCGCGGACTCCTCGGCGCCGGCCAGGAGGCGGTGCATGGCCTCGATGTCCGTGGATCAGAGGGCCGCGAAGAGCGCCTGGTGGGAGAGCGGCGGGAGATCCATCATCGGGCGGGCGGCCAACCGGAGAGCCAGCGCAGAGCTGACCAAACGGAACCCTAGCGCGTCGGCTGACCTGCTCGACTTGATCTAGGGCATAGGGTAGGGAAATATGGTGAGGGGAGGGAGGGACGAGGTCGGCGGCGATGGTGAGGAGGGCTGCGAGGTCGGCGGTGGGTGGGAGCGGCGGGGAGAGAACTGGATCAGGGAAAGGAGGCTGGGGAGAGGACTGGATCGAGGGAGGAGGTGGCAGCGGCTGCGAACAGAGGAGGGGTGCGATGGGGGGGAGTCGATGGGATCCAGAGCTCGGTCGCCATGGCTGCGCCGCGGGCTAGAGTTCCGGGCGCTTGGGAGGCATGGGGATTCGGGCTCCTCACCGTTGACGGCCATGGTGCGGGGGCGGCGGCGGCGGCTAGGGTTTAGCGAGCGAGTGCGGGTGCGGGAGAGTGGGGCGTGGGGGCTAGGGTTGGAACGGTGGGGAGTGGGGGCTGCGTGGGTGAGGGGGGGGGTGAGAGGGCTACGTGGGTGAGAGGGTGAGGGGATGAGGTCTGCCGTTGGATCCCGGAGCATCTAACGGTGTCGGATGCATGATCCGCGTGATATGCCTATAGACCAATCAGAACGCAACAAACAATTTGAAGACTTTATGACCTTTTAAATAGGTCACGAAAAAATCATTTTCCAATTTTTAGTGCTCAAAATGAGTTCTTTTTTGTAAAAGACATATCAAATATTTGTTCAAATGATCTCATATTGTGCACAAGGGTGCATCTTGGAATTCCAAACAATGTTGCCTAAGGAACTTTTCATTTTCTTTGCATAGAAAAATCATTTTCCATTTTTCGAGTGCCCCAAATGAGGTTTTTTTGTGAAGGACCTACCAAATAATTGTTGCAAATTGGACCAAATCAAATTTATAAAATACTAGGACATATATAATGCACAATTGACAAAATAGTCAGGTGAAAAAAGTTTTGATCCACCTGTGGTGAAAAAGACAAATTGTCGTCGATTCAGGTGGAAACGGGTCAAATTTGAACTGTAGCTGCCTCATAAATTGCTCTTTATTTTTTCCAAAAATCATTTCTAGGTAAATAAGTATCTATTTAATCATAGAAACACCAAAAAAATTCCAAGATTCAACCACTAGCTAGGAACGGTCAAGCCCGCCGTTTTGACCGCATTTTGAAACGGGCATAAAAAATTCAAAGAAATCAAAAAATTGGGAAACCTTCGCATTGTGTCATGATATGTGGCCAAGTTCCCAGGAAAAATAATAAACTTGTAATACGACTATTATTTTAAAAAAGTGTTATCATAAACGAGCTATCACGTGTGGAGATCAATGGCTTTCAAGCCAAATGATCAATCTTACGGCCACATTCATGGCATAGTTTGTTCAAATGATCTCATATTGTGCACAAGGGTGCATATTGGAATGGAAAACAATGTTGCCTAAGGAAGTTTTCTTTTTCTTTGGACGAAAGAACCATTTTCCATTTTTCGACTGCCCAAAAGGAGGTTTTTTTGTGAAGGACCTCCCAAATAATTGTTGCAAAATTGGACCAAATCATTTTTATAAAATACTAGTCCATATTTAATGCACAATTAACCGAATGTTTGGGTGTAAAAAGTTTTTATCCACCTCTAGTGAAAAAGACAAATTCTTGCCGGTTCAGGTGGAAGCGGGTCAAAATTGAACTGTAGCTACCTCGTAGTTTGCTCTTTATTTTCTCCAAAAATCATTTCTAGGTACATAAGTATCTATTTAATCAGAGAAACACCAAAAAAATTCCTAGATTCAACCACTAGCTAGGAACGGTCATTCCCGTCGTTTTCACCGCATTTTGAAACGGGCATAAAAAATTCAAAAAAGAATCAAAAAATTGGGAAACCTTCGCATTGTGTCATTATATGTGGCCACGTTCCCAGGAAAAATAATAAACTTGTAATACGGCAATTAAAAAAGTGTTCTCAGAAACGAGCTATCACGTGTGGAGATCAATGGCTTTCAAGCCAAATGATCAATCTTGTGGCCACATTCATGGCATAGTTTGTTCAAATGATCTCATATTGTGCACAAGGGTGCATATTGGAATGGCAAACAATGTTTCCTAAGGAAGTTTTCTTTTTCTTTGGACGAAAGAACCATTTTCCATTTTTCGAGTGCCCAAAAGGAGGTTTTTTTGTGAAGGACCTCCCAAATAATTGTTGCAAAATTAGACCAAATCATTTTTCTAAAATACTAGTCCATATTTAATGCACAATTGAACAAATGGTTGGGTGTAAAAAGTTTTTATCCACCTCTGGTGAAAAAGACAAATTCCCGCCGATTAAGTTGGAAGCGGGTCAAATTTGAACTGTAGCTACCTCGTAGTTTGCTCTTTATTATTTTTCCAAAAATCATTTCTAGGTACATAAGTATCTATTTAATCAGAGAAACACCAAAGAAATTTGAAGATTCAACCACTAGCTAGGAACGGTCATTCCCACCATTTTGACCGCATTCTGAAACGGGCATAAAAAATTAAAAAAAAATCAAAAAATTGGAAAATCTTCACATTGTGTCATTATATGTGACAAAGTTTCCAGGAAAAATAATAAACTTGTAATACGGTAATTATTTTAAAAAAGTGTTCTCAGAAATGAGTTATCATGCGTGAAGATTCATGGCTTTCAAGCCAAATGATCAATCTTATGGCCACATTCATGGCAAAGTTTGTTCAAATGATCTCATATTGTGCACAAGGGTACATCTTGGAATTCCAAACAATGTTGCCTAAGGAAGTTTTCATTTTCTTTGCACGGAAAATTCATTTTTCATTTTCCGAGTGCCCAAAAGGAGGTTTTTTGTGAAGGAACTACCAAATAATTGTTGCAAAAATGGACCAAATCAATTTTATAAAATACTAGGCCATATATAATGCACAATTGACAAAATGGTTGGGTGAAAAATGTTTTGATCCACCTCTGGTGAAAAAGACAAATTGCCGTCGATTCAGCTGGAAACGGGTCAAATTTGAACTGCAGCTGCCTCATAGTTTGCTCTTTATTTTTTCCAAAAACCATTTATAGGTAAATAAGTATCTACTTAATCATAAATACATGGTTTGATGGCGAGACATCGAGGTTTGGACGGTGGCCGAGGGCCCCAACTCTAGAGCGCGTAAGCTCGCATGCCCGCCGCGTGGTCACCGCGTGTCCGTGGCGTTGCCATGTGTTCTGGGCGGCCTAGGCATGTCTAGTGGGTTGGGCACTCCCCAGGTAGGTGCTAGGAAGAAAATCACAACATAATATTCTCACGAGGAGACCGATCGATGCTCAAACATGAATAAACAGCCATGTGTTTGATTTGCGGTACGGGAAATGCACATGGCTAATGGACGTGAGTTTTGGCTGAGGATGATCAGTTACTAAGAAGACCGTCTTCACAAATTTTCACCTCAAAAGGAGAAGCCTAGGTGGTACTTGCTTTACAAAGTACCACACTGGACATAAATACGAATGTTGAAGCTGGGCTCAAAATAATGAATGGATTGAGCTAGCATTTGGTGGAGGATGGTTATTTGGGCATATGAAAGCACTGTAGAAAATGGATACCATTTGGACATGCCAAAGTGGTACTTCCTTCACAAAGTGCTACTCTGAACAGAATAGGAAAATGAATATTTTCGAATTATTTTTGAACTAGGCAAGGAATATTTTTGACATATTTGATGAAGATATGATCCAAAACATTTATGAGAATTTTTTGGGCATTTCTGGAATAACAGAAATATAGGTTGCTTCACAACCTAGGGCAAAAACTGCCACATGGACATGACACATAGGCAAAACTAATGAGATGGCACCTAGTCATCACAACCCACCACAATCTACAAGGCTATGACCATCTATATTGGTCATTAACAACTAGAAATAAGGCAGCAGACTAGCACTGTTTGCTTTGTGACCATTTTGTGTAAGGAAATTACGACCTTTCTGACCAAAATGGTCGCAATGGTTTAGGGTTCGGAGCCCCACGAACAGCTTTTGACCAATTGGTCTGAAATGGTCATAGATCTATGACCAATTCTTCCAGGGTCACTGACAAAAGGTCACTAGTTGACATATTTCTTGTAGTGGAGGTGCAGGAAGTCTTCAAACGATTTTCCTCGAGGGTTTCAACGAACTTTGGTGTGAAGATCGAACACATCAGAAGTGACAATGGGACTGAGTTCAAGAATTCCGGTCTTGATGGCTATCTTGATGAACTTGGTATTACTCATGAGTTATCTGCTCCTTATACTCCTCTGCAGAATGGCGTTGTGGAGTGCAAGAACATAACCCTCGCTGAAATGGCTCGCACTATGCTTGATGAATACAAGACACCTTGTCTGTTCTGGATTGATGCAATTGATACTGCTTGCCACATCATCAACATAGTATTTCTTCACAAATTCTTCAAGAAGACTGCCTATGAACTCCTCACTGACAAAAAACCCAATGTAAGTTACTTCGAAGTCTTCGGTACTAAATGTTGGATTAGAGATCCTCATCACCATTCTAAATTTGCACCGAA
Organism: Triticum timopheevii; assembly: GCA_963921465.1. NCBI lineage: Eukaryota > Viridiplantae > Streptophyta > Magnoliopsida > Poales > Poaceae > Triticum > Triticum timopheevii. Next base: position 618,429,788 of record OY997268.1, on the reverse strand, counting down.
AGCACATGAGGGTTTCATGCTTGCTTACGGAAAGGACTCGCACACCTACAGAGTCTTCAACAACGTACGTTCTTCACAAGGTTGTTGAAACTGTAGATGTGCGGTTCGATGAAACTAATGGCTCGCAAAGAGAGCACCTACCTTATGTGATAGATGAACCAGCACCTGAGGATTCTATCAAGTTCAAGGCTACTGAGGATGTCATTCCTACTCAAGAATCTACTAAAGAATTCATTCCAGAATGTGATGAACATCAAGCTAGCGCACCTGAAGAAAATGGTGCTGAGGAAAATGCATCTGAAGATAACGCAGATCAAATTCCTCGAAGACAACGCATTGCAAACGAAGTGCAAGTCGACAAGATCATCGATGATATTCGTGCTCCAGGTCCTCTACACGCTCAAAAGCTTCACATTTATCTAACTTTTGTGGGCACTTTGCTTTTGTCTCTATCACAAAGCCCACTAAGGTAGATGAAGCATTTCTGGAGCCTGAGTGGATTCAAGCTATGCAAGAAAAATTACATCAGTTCGAGCTCAACAACGTCTGGGAACTGGTCAAACTTCCAGATCCTCGCAAGCACAACATTATTGGCACAAAATGGATCTACCGCAACAAGCAAGATGAAAATGGCCTTGTGGTGAGGAATAAGGAATGACTTGTAGCTCAAGGCTACACACAGGTTGAGGGTATTGATTTCGATGAAACTTTTGCACCTGTTGCTAGACTTGAGGCTATTCACATATTACTTGCTTACGCTAACCATGATAATATCACTTTATATCAAATGGATGTGAAAAGTGCATTCCTCAATGGTAAGCTTGAGGAAGAAGTATATGTTGCTCAACCCCCAGGTTTTGAAGATCCAAAGAATCCCGACAAAGTCTTTAGACTCAACAAGGCCCTGTATGGCCTTAAGCAAGCCCCTCGGGCGTGGTATGATACCTTGAAGGAATTCTTCATGAAGAAGGCTTCAAACCCGGTTCACTCGACCCAACTCTTTTCACTAAGTCTTATGATGGTGAATTGTTTGTGTGCCAAATATATGTTGATGATATCATTTTCGGCTGTACTGACCAACGATATAGTGATGAATTTGCCTCTATGATGAGTGAAGAATATCAAATGTCTAAGATGGGAGAGTTGAAATTATTTTTAGGTCTTCAAATTCAACAACAGCGCAATGGAATATTAGAATCTCAGGAGAAATACCTCAAGGACGTATTGAGGAAATTCGGCATGCAAGATTGCAAAGGGGTCAAAATTCCAATGCCCACAAATGGCCATCTATGCACTGATGAAAATGGTAAAGACTTCGATCAAAAGGTATACCGCTCCATGACTGGCTCTTTATTGTACCTATGTGCATCTAGGACGGATATTATGCTTAGTGTTTGCATGTGTGCTCGATTTCAAGCTACACCGAAGGAATCACACCATAAGGCTGTGAAGCATATTCTTCAATACTTAGCTCACACACCAACACTTGGATGATGGTATCCCAAGGGCTCTTCATTTGATCTCATTGGATATTCAGACTCTGACTATGCTGGCGATCGCATGGACCGCAAGTCAACATCTAGTACATGTCATTTCCTCGGACTTCTGTCGGTCCTCAAAGAAACAGAACTGCGTATCTCTCTCCACTGTAGAAGCTGAGTACATTGCTGATGGATCGTGCTGTGCTCAACTACTATGGATGAAGCAAACACTCAAGGACTATGACATCAACATGAAGAATGTACCTCTCTACTGCAACAATGAGAGTGCTATCAAGATTGCTCATAACCCAGTTCAGCACTCGAAGACAAAGCACATCCAGATTCGTCATCATTTTCTTTGTGATCATGTGTTGAAGGGAGACATCTCCATCGATCACGTTAGCACTAAACATCAACTGGCTGATATCTTCACTAAGCCGTTGGATGAGAAGAGATTTAGCAAGTTGTGGTGTGAGCTAAATATCCTAGAATCTTTGAATGTTCTCTCAAATGGACACACATCCTAACACTTATGCTGACTTGATGACTTAGATGCACAACACACGAAGTAACGTTTTTCTTCAATCAATGAAGAATAACCCTCTAAGTGTGAAAAAATTAATGAAGAAATTGATTCTCAGAGCCCTATGACAATTGTACGCGGTGTCTGAAATCAGGTTTCATATATGGTGGGTTACGCCACCACCCAAAATTGAAAATCTTAAATTTGAGTTTTTCTTCGTTTTTGAAATTCCTCAGTTTTTCAAATTCTTCAACTTTGCATTGTCTTCGCTCTTCCCGGTGTTGTTCTTCATTTGAATATATATAAATGAGTTTTATGTCCTCTACAGCATTCACTTATTGCTAATTCCTCAAGTTGATTTCTTCTACTAAGTAAATGTGATCGGACCCTTTCCCCTCTATGCTAAACTCAACCCAATCTGTTCACAAATTCCTCATATGCGTTCTATTTGAAACTCGTTCAAATTCTTCACTGTGTCCTTGACAGCTGAAGAAATTGCAAACTGAAATTTTAACTTATCTTATCTAAATTTTCGGCTTTGCCGCTCAAACTGTTCCGCTTCTCACAACAAATACTTATCTATTCACCCACGATCCTACACGATCGCCACCTCTCAGTATGTGGGTGACACATGTCAAGTGAATTTGAAGAGGCCAGGGGCATGTTCGTCCGATTTCCTCGGTTGAACAGTTTTCACTCCCTCTATAAATACCCCTGTCTCTCCCGCTCGAGCTTCCCCAAAACCCTAGCGCTGCCGCTACTTCATCATCGCCGGTGAGGAAGAGCTTCACTGCCTCGACCTCGTCGCCGTCGTACTCGCGCCGGTTGCGGATTTCTTCACTTCGCCGCCGCCGTAGCCGTCTTCCTCTACCGAGTTAGGGCATGGAAGATCTGACCTGACAAACTTCACTTCTGTTCTTCCTAGTTCGTCGTGTTCTTCACTTCGGGTAATTAAAAGTTACTTTTAACTGCACGCTTTGATTCTCAAGTTTTCCTAAAAATCTTCAAAAGTGTTTACTCTTAAATTCTTCACACACATAAAACACCTCACATGTCATCTGCTCTTGATTCGTTTCTCTAAGCAATGATTTTCTTCAAGATTCCTCAATTGTGTGGATTTTCAATCTACACAACTCTGGAACCTAAGACAAAGAACGCTTAGTGAAATTCCTCAAGACTCATCTGGTAAAATTCCTCAAAACCTATTCTTTTTTGAAAAACCTTCTGAGAACGCATATGACCTCTCCAAATTCCTCGCAACTATACTCTGTTAATAGGTACAAATGTCCGCTGCTGAATCATGAGGTTCTCATCAACATAACTCATTTGTAGCCTTCCTCGAAGAAAAGTTGCATTCCTCTTCAGAAACTTCAGTTGTTCATATTCCTCATCTGAAGAAAATGGGTGACAAAAGGCCACAGAAGGGAGGAAAGATGCCTGAGGTCAATACTGCGTTTGAAATTCCTGAGGACATATACAAGGACTATTGCACACTTGATGAAGCCAAATTCGGCAAAGAGGACAAGAATCAGCGCAAGGTGCGCATACAAAGGATAGAGAGGAGATGGGCACGAGAATGGAGGGAGTACACATATGGCACTCCCAAATATATGAAGAAATTCGCACTCAACCCTCCATGCCCAAGACCTCCATTGGCACCAGGCCAGTTGGCAGATCCCACCAACCTCAAGCGCGGTGAGGATTATCCTGATGAATGGGCAAAGCGCCAAGCCAAACTGGCTAAGCAAGCAAAGGAAGCAGTGAAGAAATTCAATGCAGACTCTGCTGCTCCTGCTACCTCTGCTGAGGCCTCTGCTGGTCAGCCAAAGAAGGCAATGCCAAAGAAGCCGGCTCACAAGTCAAGCGCTTCTTCTTCAATGCCCTCACGTCCAAGCTCCTCTGCTATGCCATCAAGGCCAGATTCTTCAAGGCCCTCACGGCAAATTCCTCAGACTGCTCCTTCAAAGTCCTCAGCTCCTCCGTCAAAGTCTTCAGTTGCTCCGACAAAATCCTCGGCACATGTGCATCTCGCCACGTGCCAAAGGACTCAAGGCTTCTCTATTGCCTCAGGAGCATCTGCAAGCTCCTCAGCTGCTTGAAATTCCTCAGCTGGTCCCTCTCTGCTGAAGAAAAGGCCACTGCTGGACGAGGTCTTCGACCAAGTCCTCACAAGAAGCAAGTCACTTTCCATGTACCCTCTGATGATGATGAGGCTGATGATGAAGAACTTGCCGAAATCATCAGAAATAGGCAAGCCAGGGCCGCTAGAGCCAAAGGCAGCAATGTGCCGCTGATGCTGGATCCAAAGTTGATCCTCGACTACATTGACCTGTGGCACAAGGATCCTAACACATCTTTGTCGAAGATGAACCTCACTCCAGGTCAAAGTCATGTTTTTACTGCCTTCATTGAGGAAGAAAAATGGAAATTTGAACAAGGCAGAAGTTTGAAGAAAGCGCAGTACAAGAAACAGCGCTACCTCAAGGACAATGTCCTCACTCTCACGCCTGATCAGCTCCTTGCCTTGCAAGAGGAAATCAAACAATTGAGCGATGAATTTGATCCCTACTATGCTGATTGGAAGGGCGCCAAGGTGCATTTCGTCAATATGACGAAGAAATTCACTTCAAGTGTTGCTCCACCTGTGCACGTTAAAGTTACTCTGGCTGAGGCATCTGCTCAGCCTACTGAAGAAAATGCCAGCACCGCTGATGATAATCAGGCTGCTGAAGAAAATGAGAGTGCCAGGGCTGATGACTCCATTCCAGCCGCTGAAGATATTGCCAGGGCATCCACTAGTGGCGCGCCTGAAGAAAGTGAACAAATCAGGACAACTGCATCAGTTGTGCCTGAGGAAAATGAACCAAAGTCCTCTACACCTCCTGCACCTACACCAACTCCAATCCTTCCATCTGCATTAGATGCGAAGAAGACCAAGGCTGCAGAACGTGCAGCTGTGAAGAAAAGGAAGACATCGACTTGTTCAAATTCTTCAGCTCTGAAGAAGATGAAGACTCTGATCAGTTCAATTGACAATCCAATTGATGTCGTTCCAGTCTCATCTATGCCATCAAAGGACCTGGTTCCATTTGATGAAGATTATGTGATTCCCGATGAATCTGATGAAGAATCTCCTTCTGCTGCTATGTCAGAGCAGTTGGACGAAGAAATTGAAGTGGATGAGATCCCTTCAACCCCAGTCATTTCCTCACCTTTGCCTCAGTTTACTGCTGAAGAGGGAGGTGTTGAAGAAATTGAAGAGGAGGATGTGGACATTGGCTGTACCACTCCTGTGCTCAATGATGAATTTTGGGACAGTCAACATCCCAACTCTCCAATGTTCACTCCCCTTCAAGCTATTCCCCAGTCCCCTGCCGCCACTGAAGTGCAAATGGGATCTGAAGAACCTCATGTAACCCCAAGTATTCATGAAGAAATTCCAGCCACTAGTGCTCAAGAAAATGTCAATGAAGAATTGACGACCCAGGCTGAAGCTGCTGAAGAGCTTGAAATTCCTCAGCCTAAGGAACCTGAGATTGCGATTCCTGAAGTAGTGCTGCAATTGACTGACACTCCTCAGCCCAAGCCAAAGGATCCTTTCTCCAAGAAGCAAAGATTCAAGGCTGATGATTTCTTTGGCGAGCCTGTATTCTTCATGGAATTCAACCCCTATGACAATGCTCATCTTAGAAGGAAGCGTTTCTGGACTGCCAGCGAGGCCAACTTCTATTCCTCAGTGCTCTTCAACAAGGAAAAAGTCCTCGATCATGAGAATATCCCTCATGTGGACATGGAATCCATGCCTTGATTCTCTCAAGTCCTCAGCATGATTCATGACGCTGGCTTGCTCAATTTCTGCTCTGACATAGTTGATTGGAATGAAGAGCTTATTCTTCAATTCTACGCAACTTGGCATATCACAGGCGATGCTGCTGACGTCAACTCGTGGGTGTTGGAATGGATGACTGAAAACACTCATTACAAGGCACCAGCCTCTGAATTGCTTCGTGACTTACCAATCAGTCCTCCACCTGACGGTGCTTGTTGTCTGTATGATGAGCCTAAACTCACTGATCACTATATGCAAGTGCTCATGAAGCCGCTGAAGACAGGACAAGCTCCAAGGACCAAATTCCTCGTAAAGGAATTGCTCTATGTGCCCAGAACCATCTACCGCATTCTGACGAAGACCATGAGTCCCATCAAAGGCCATGACTCATCCGATGAAGAAATTATCGGAATGATGAAGAACATGCTTTTCAACATCATGCATGGCATCCCCATAAATTATCACGATTTCTTCATGAGGACTCTGGCAAATGTTGCACTTTCACCATTTGAGCTGAAGCCTTACGCGCCGTGGATCATGAGATTCCTCAGAACAAGGTCTTCACTCAACTACAAGGCTGATTTTCAAAATCACCTCAGCTACTTGCCCCCTATTGAAGTCCTCAAGCGGACAATTTCCTCATCTGATGAGAAGGGCAAGTCACCAGCTGTGATCGATGAAGGCATTCGTCCATTGGATGGCCAGTTCCGCAAAGCTGCATCTTACTCCACCAATGATGACTCTGCCGCACATGATTCTGGTGCCAATGCTACCAAGACAAGTCCTCAAGCTACTGCTCCTCATGTGCTGACTGATCGTGAACTACTGATAAGTCTTCACCAGAAGGTGGATCACAACCACAAGTGGGTTAAGCGTCAGTTTGGTTCTATTCTTCACAACATGACTTCCACACATAATGCAGTGAAGAAAAACCACTACTACCTCCATGAAGTGTTTGATCGCACCTGGGCTATTCCGTCACATCTATATGGTGAAGAAGATCTGAAGCAAATGGGATTCAAGGAAGACTTTGACTGGTCTGCTCCTCCTCCGAAGAGATACAAGAAGGTCAAGGTTCCTCCCTTGGTGGCCAGCTCATATTCTTCATCACGCAACACGAACGAGCATGAAGACTTGGACGCCACTGTAGCAGGCCCTACAACGACTCAAGACCCTGACAACGCTGGCGCTCCTCCATCAACATGATATTCTTCAGGGGCGTTAGTCCTCAGTTTCAACCCTTTTGTTCATTCGATGACAAAGGGGGAGAAATTTGAGTTAGTCTTCAAGCGGGTCTATCTTATATGGGCGTTTTCTTGCTAAGTTACAACTCTCGTTCTTCTGATGACTTTGCTGGATCGAGTTGTAATCTTAAACTCTATGGTGACCTGATACTTTTGTTGTGTTCTTCTGCATGCTTATTCATCATTAATGTTAATGCACACATTCTGAATTACATCAGTCACCATATTTCATCATGCATTTCAAATTCTTCATATTATATATCAAATGCGTGTATGAATTACAATATATAGAGGGAGACCGCCATGATTATACTCTTCAAGTGTGCATTGCTTCAAAAGCAAAATTCCTCACTATGCACATCTTCAGGGGTAGTTCTTCTATATCTTGCAATCAAATTCCTCAACATCAGTATCTAGACTTCATATATTTATCCCCGTTGAAAACTTAACCTATATTGTCATCAATCACCAAAAAGGGGGAGATTGTAAGTGCATCTAGTGCCCCTTAGTGATTTTGGTGTATTGAAGACTTATAGGTTAAGGGACTGATGCATTTGTGAGTGTACACAGGTATAAAAGTCTATGAGGAGTTTGATATTTACAGAGAAAGTCGACCCATAAAAATGAAGTTCTTCGACTGAAGACTTTGGATTTCTGAAGACTTTCTGAAGACTTTGAAAGTGAAGAAATTGGTGTGACCTTGAAGACTTGGTATTCATTCGAGGAACATGAAGCGTGAAGACTTTTGTTTTTATAGTTTCATTTTCTCTTTCTTGAGTCATAGGAAACACCGTATTGTTAAAAGGGGTCGAGGAAATACAAAGGAAAAATTTCCATGTGATGCTCAACTCAAAATCCTACACCTACCAATCCCTTCGAGTGAAGCCATTGGAAATCTCGCACAGTTCAGTCATATTCTTCAGTGACAGAGACGAAGTTCTTCTGGTCTCTGAGGAATTTGTTCTGACTGAGGAGTTAGGAATTCGCCAGTGCGGATTGCCTACAAAGTGAGGAACATGATAGCCCTGAGGTATTTGAGAGTCAAATATTCTGACTGTTGCTGTGCTACGCGCCAGCTGTGCCAAAATATCTACCCACCTAACGGTCATATCAGACAAGGCCATTTATGTCTTATCATGTCGGGCTGCTCCCTAGGCTATAAATAGCCGCCCCCTACAACCACTAGCTGGTTGGCTGCTCCGAGAGAAACTGACACTTGTCATTTGAGAGAAACCCATCCTCCGAGGACTTTGAGCGAAAATCATCAAGTGAGGAAAACCCCAAAACCCAACACCTATAAACCCAAAGTGATTGAGCATCGCTGAAGAGATTGATCCTGGGTGGATCCGACGCTTGTTTCCAGGCGGTTAGGCGTCAAGGTCTAGAGCATCCAAGAGGAATTGTGGATCGCCGAGTGACCGAGTTTGTGAAGGTTTGGAAGTCACCTGAAGACTTACCACGAGTGATTGGGCGAGGTCTGTGTGACCTTAGCTCAAGGAGAATACGGTGAGGATTGTGTGTCCGGGACTGGGTGTCCTCGAGTTTTAATACTCAGCCACTCCAACCAGATGTACAATTGAGACAACAGTTGGAACTGGTCTACCAAATCATTGTCTTCACCGAGCTTCCTGGTTCTATTTCCTCAACTCTTTCATTTCCACATGTATGTTGTTGTGTGCCTGTTCATATCTATCTAAAGACATTGACTGAAGACTTTCTCAATTTCCACAGTTCTATTTCTTCAGTCCGTTCGTCTTCTTCCTTGTGTTATCCTGTGTTTATGCTTTCTGTACTCTGTGCTTGTCTTCATTTCATCATGATGACTATGCGTGTGTTCTGTTATGTTTACTTCTGAGTACTTATTCCGCTGCAAGTAGTTCTTCATTTAGGAATTTCCTCACCAGCAAATTCCTCAGTGAAGAATTCATAAAAATCACCTACTCACCCCCCCTCTAGTCGATATAACACACTTTCAGTATGCACTTATGGTGTTGTCCTATGGTGCCCCCCGTTTCCTGCACACATGTGGGATTCACACTATAGGATGTTGCAATATGTGAATTGATTTGCTTATGATGGGTTGTGGGAGTGATAGAAACCTAAACCCTAGTTCATGAGTTGTTGCATATGGAATTAATGGGGACCTTAGAACTTAATGTTATGGTTGGGTTTTATCTTATTGAATCTTTGGTAGTTGCAGATTCTAGCTAGAGTTCCAATCATAAAAAGGTATGATCCTGGTAAGAATAGTATGTTAGGTTAGGCCTCTCCCGCATAAGTATGATGAGTATGACTATTGTTTCATATCCAATTGACTATGGACAGTCCTTTTATTTGTTTTTATGCCAAAACACTTTACTTTATTGTCTTTTACTAAAACAACACCGAACTCTTGATATTCTTGCAAAGATATCTTTTTATTCTTGCAAAGTAGTTTTTATTTCTTATTCTAGGTAAAGCAAACGTTAAGTGTGTGTAGTGTTATATCAGTGGTTGATAGAACTTGACAAGATATATAATTCTACCTTTAGTTTCCCGTAGAGTTCGACACTCTTACTTATCGAAAAAGCTACAACTGATCTCCCATACATGTAGAGTGTTATGAATAGTGTCAACTTTGAGTAAATAGTATTTGATACTATTCATATCCAATTTTATATTTTCTGTTTCCCTAAGTATAGTATGATTTGCACTCAAAAAAGTGTAGTTCAATTAGGAGCTGAAACTTTTTTGAGATTGTACGTCAAGCATGGATGTATGTCTTCAAATATTTATAGAGTTTTTGAATTTGCTTTGTATCTTCAAAAAGATTGATCTTATTGATCCAGCTGAAGACAGATCCTATACGGTACTAGTTAGGCTGCAGGTGGGACTGCCCATGGGCATCCCACCTCATCCCACCTGATCCCACTACAAATAGGTGGGAAATATTGGGTAACCCACCAAACGTTATGTGCGTTAAGTGGGATCCCAGTTTCCCACTTAACGCAAGACATTGTATGAACGACAACTACAAGGCCCCACACTCTCAAATTACAACTGCACCTATAGCCAATACAAGGCATTGTATTCATCAGAATACCATGTGGTTGGCTAAAACTACAAGACACATTAGAACAATTTATGGGCAGTCATCATTAAGCCGCATTTCTCTCAAACTACAAGCCACTACAATGTCAGTCATCATTAAGCTGCATTTCTCACAAACTTAAAGACTAAACTTGGTAGCAAGAGAAACAACAACACCCAGTGTGACACCAAATATACAACATGAGGTGGAGAACACATCACTTCTTTCCTGCCACCAGAGCCTTCCTTTGTCATGCGCTTCTTGCTGCCACCCGAATCCATTGGAGTCGCAACTGGAAGAAGAGAAATGAGGCACTATTCACGACAAAATGGACAAAAGAGCATAAAAAATACAATACATTGTGATATAAAAGATTCAAAGCAGATGCAAGTTATTCTACAAAGCTACAGAGCTGATTCAACCATGGTACAACACCGATTCAACAAAAATATAATCTGATTCCCAACTCAAAAAGAAAAAAATCTATAAATATTCAGAGCAGATTCTATAGATAGAAAACTGAGAATTATAAGACACAAGAGACATGAATAAACAACACAATTTCATTGTGCTTCCAGTCCAAAGCACAAATGTGTTGCAACCTCAACTAGTACTTCACATCAATACAATGAAATATCAGTCATCATCGATGTCCTAATGAGTTAAAAAAATACCCCAGGACAACAAAGAATAATGACTGTTATCCAATATCCAGGCTTATTTTTGTTCCCAGCTTTACCTTTCCCGTGACACAAAAAAAGAGTGAACAACATACATCTCCTGGTCCAGGAAACCTCAAAATCATGGGCTGAATTCGTATTCAAAAGTACATAGTTTGATGACAATTACTCCTCACTTATGGCATGGGAAATTACATTCAGTTGTGAAACAAACAATTAAGATCCAACATAGTAAATAAGCGAGCAGAGAATTGAGTTCTGACTACTACAAATTCCGTTTTCAGATACCAACAATCAAGATCCTACACAGGAGCCAAACAAGTAAAATTAACAAAAAAAGAACTTTCTTCAGAATAAAGTTAATAAAGAAAGAACCTGATGTACTACTGATTCGTTTGGCTCATGGAGTATCATTCTATCAACACGCATACATAAATACATGGCCTTTGTCGATTAAGAAAGAAAGAACCTGCTGAAACAATTTAAGTGGTACATTGATATATCCCGTTGCATTATTAAAATGTAATATGATGGACTACAAATCCTATATACCTAAGAGACTCATCCCCATTATGGTATTTATCTTGACATGTAGCCTATCAACCTCATCGTTTGACCTGCTACCGACATGAGCATACTGGACAGACTCTTCGTGACTCAGATTTCTTATAGCTGGGATGTCCGAGCCAGTATTTGGTAGGTGGGTTGTAGCCCATGAGTGTTAGACGACGAGGTAGTATCCCCACCGTGACTCCAATCGCAGGCGCCATCCCCCCACCCCCCACCGCGATCGAGGCTCTCCCTGAATCCCAGACAAAATTGCAACTATGAAAGCACATGAAACCGTTGTATTTATCGCCCCATCACCTTGCCCTCCATTACCCTGCAAATACGGAAGAAACTGCTAGATTTAAGTAAGTCGTTGTCGGTGTCAAAACCGGCGGATCTCGGGTAGGGGGTCCCAAGCAGTGCGTCTTAGGATCAATGGTAACAGGAGACAAGGGACACAATGTTTTACCCAAGTTCGGGCCCTCTTGATGGAGGTAAAACCCTACGTCCTGCTTGATTGATATTGATATTGTGGATATTACAAGAGTGGATCTACCACGAGATCAAGGAGGCTAAACCCTAGAAGCTTGCCTATGGTATGATTGTTGTTGTATATGTCTATCGACTAGCCTGGCCCCTGTTTATATAATGCACCAGAGGCCTAGGATAACAAGAGTCCTAGCCGAATACGCCGGTGGGGGAGGAGTCCTTGTCTTGATCGCCAAGTCTTGTTGATTCTTCCTTGTATGCGGCAGCTGTCCGGACTGGCCCATGAGTATACGGCCATGGGGATCCTCGGCCCAATCCACCTGATCGGGAGACGATGTGGTGAGTACCCCCTAGTCCAGGACACCGTTAGTAGCCCCCTGAACCGGTCTTCAAGTTGGGGAGGCTCCTCGATTCTTCCGAACTGTTCTTCATCTTCGGTCGTCGGTCTTGAAAACTGGTTCAACAAATCTTCTCATCTTCAATCTTGAGGATCGCCGAAATGCATTCGACGAGTTTATACGTCGGGTATCCGAGGAGCCCCTTTAAGTTTCTGGCCTTTATCAATGCCTTGTTATTTTTATGCCACACCTCGGGTTTGAAGTTGTTCCCTGGCGGCAACGTCCTCTTGCGTCCGAGCTCCAACGCTGGACTGCATTCGAGGTATCCTTTGCAGCCGAGCACCACTGCCGGACTGCTTCCCAGCTCTAACACCGGACTATGTATCCGAGCTCCAACGCCGGACGGTATCCGAGATCCAACGCCGGACTATGTATCCGAGCTCCAACGCTGGACTGTATCTGAGGTGTCGTAAATCACCTTGGTTCAAAGAAGTTTGAAGGAGTTTAGCCGAGCTTAATGCCGGAAATGCCCTCTAAGGAGCCAGCCACTTGCATCCGAGCTATATGTCGAACTGCTTCCGAGGTGGTTAAGCACCTCGGTCATGGGCTGATTTTTGGTCAATGTTTTTTGTTGATGTAATTTATTCCCTGACGAGATATATAGCCAGTAGCCCTCAAGGTATGTATCAGTCTAAAACCCAAGATGCACCTGAAGGATGACATAAGACCACTGATCCCCGTAGCCGCTGAGACTCAGGTTGATTTGCAAAATCGGTCTGAGGATCAAGTCCTAGCTCGGCAGAATACTTCGGGACACAAAAAGCGGCGTGCTCAGTCCTCGAGACTCAGGTTGGGTGCGGCGTGATCAAAATCTCCTCGGAAACTGTATTGCACTTAAAATTTTCTGCATAGAACAGGCAATGCAGTAGCCCCCGAGACACTGGTCGGGTGGCAACACCAGATCAGGGGATCGATGTGCCCCTTTAATATTTGTAAATAATAAGCCCGAAGCCCAGTATCCCCCGAGCCTTAATGCGAGCACAGGAGGCCGAATTAAGGATCGATATCCATAGTAAAATCACAAATTATGTGTAATGACTCTATGTATCCAAGTACTTTACGTCATTAATGCTTGGATCCGTATTGTACAAAACTTTGTTGACCGACCATCAGCTTCCACCTCCTCGTCCAATAGCCGAGGAGTGTTTGTCCTACCTTATAAAGCCTTTATGAGGGCAAAGATTTACAACAAACAAGGCAATCTGGCCATACAGTTTTATAAACAAAGGTACGCGGAGAGACATGTTATATTACTGTTTAATAGAAGAAATGTCTTCCCAAGAAAATAGTCCCGCTATCGGTTCCTTTCTTTGGGTTGTCATGCTAAGCATGATCATGAAACCTCAGCTCCAATGTAAGAGCAAAATATCGAGGATTTAGTTTGGGAGGCCAGTTAATAGCCCCCGATAGTGTTCGGCGACAGTCGAGGTCAAGCCGGAAACACTTCAGCCAATGAATGGCCCGTCATTTAATATAGTCATCGGATCGCTGACCAGTTTACACCTATTGTGACAGTCAGTTTTCGGCTTTCTCCACTGAGGTGCTTGACCATGCGAGCTGGAAGCACAATCGCAGTGGTTCTCTCTTTGCACACCTAGCCGAACAAAGCGGAACGTAGGAGGCAAGCGCAGGAGCCGGGCAACCCAACTATTGACCAAAGACACAATTCGAAACTGATGCATATATAGCAATATCCGAGAATGTTTTTGCCGAATCTCAAAAGGTGTCCGGCGTTGCACTGCGAGACTTCTGCTGAAAACACATAAATAGTTTAAAAGTGCCATGGGCTCGAAAAGCCAAAAAACTTATTCAAAAGATTAATGTCCGAACTAGATCAAGTGTTCGGTGCCAATCCGAAAATTGGACTTTAGAAAAAAAAGGTGCTTCTGCCGTGCTTTAACCTGACACATCCTATCTCAAAACTTCAAGCGGGTCAGCCTACGGCTTCAACCTCCTATCCCGAAGGCGGAGTACTTCTTACTAGGCCAGTTTAGCAAACTAAACTCTAGCGGCTTTGAGAGAGAAATTAGGCTCCCCGGCTAGTGACCGCACACTTGTGTCGAAAAAAGGAGTGATAAATAATGATAAAAACTTTGCAACGGCTAGGAAGAGAAACACTTAGTATGAAACGGCTCAAATAAACATAAGAGCCCCCAAGTGACTTGGGTAAAAGTTGACTATATAATGTAAGGTGACATGTAGAATGCCTTCTAGCCGGATTGTAGATCGTTTGTCGTAGCGGACCTTTTCGCTTCAACCTCTGGACCCAATAGTCCGGAGTGTGTCCGAATACCCTCGCGGTTATAAAACCGGGGCATGCGTGGAGACCAGGCGTAGGGGTCATTAGTGCTTTATCAGACAAGTGCCCAACTAGTTATGTTATATTACATGGTTAGTAAGAAACATCTTCTAGGGAGAATAGTTCCATTAGGGGTTCCTTTCCCTAGGAGGCATGCCCTAAAGTGCATGTCCAAACTGCGAAAAGAGCAGAAAAACATCTGGGAGCAGGTAAATAAATAGGTAAGAAATCATCTTTTAGTTCACCGACCGAGTATTCCCTTAAGAACGCTAGCTTTCGGCTTCACCCAGTCTGAGGTACACATCCGGCTGACCCGGCAGTAACAATCGCAGAGGTGCTCCCTTTACCACCTAGCTGAACAATCGGGAACGTAGGGGTAAGCACAGGAGCCAGGCAACCCAGCTTGGCCAAAACTTAAGTCATATCGATGCATATAATGGTGAATCAAAGGTACATGCGGAAGTGTGACACATGTGTTGGGCATAAAGCCCGAATTAATAAGCTTCTGTTAAAGAAGCCCCCAGGTATAATGAGCGCAGGTAGCGCGTCAAGTCTGTGCGAACAAAGTTTCGACAAGGAAGATAAGCAACTTTTTCCCGAGAAAGTATGATGCTTGGTCGAACCGAACACAAGTTAGAAATTTTAAAACTTTGAGCATGAAGGCAACTTAGATGGTTAATGTGTTCGGTATTGACGATGCGGTCCGAGCTTGATGCGGGACTAGGTTCCGTCCCCCAAGCCGGTCCCGAGGTGGCGGAGCAAAGAGCTCGGCACTGTGAAGTGGTGACATAGCATGGTCAATGCAGGACGGCAGACTGATGCTGAAGTCCCTGGCATGGGGTAATGAAGTGTTGACGAAGCCCCCCGTCCAACCGAGGTGACGTCAAAGGATATAGTCCGACTGGATCATTTTCCTGTGCACAAAAAATAGTGCGAACCAGAGATAATAGTAAAAAAATCGTTGCATAATAAATAATTTATGCAAAGTGAGTAATAAAAGAAATATGGCCTGGCGCCGAAGTCAATGTCGATGCAGGTCGTCGGCGTAATGCAATGAAGGCGTGGCAAAGCCTGGATTCACAGGTCGATCCGAGTTCAGGATGCGGCATTCGCCGGACTATGTACGGGAACTGACCGAACCATCATGCGACCGTCGATAATTCGGCCACCATTTGATAGACCTGTGTACATATGATGGACAAACCAGAGTAATAATTTCTTGGGAAAAATTAACCCAAACAAGCAAAAAGAAATACTAGGATTAATAGCACCCGGTTTATTTGTTGTAGCAATCCGAAGGAAGGTGATTCCCAAAATTGCGACTCGGTCCGCGCACCCATTGTCTGGTCGGCTAGTGACGCCGAAGTGTCCGGAGTAGGTTGATGAAGAGATGGCGAAGCCCCCGGTCCAGCCGAGATGTCGAAGTAGGTCGGCATGATGGACACCAGCTTGAAGAAGCAATAGTGCGGCCCTGCCGATGCAGGTCATGAAGCCAATGTGTCCGGCTTGATGAAGCGAGCGCGTGGCGATGAAGGTGTGCCTGCTCCGTGTAATTCATGGGGCAGCGATGTTGGTGACGATTTATCCTTCGCGATGCCGAACTATTGTTCGGCTGGCCGAGATGATGATCCGAAGAAGTTGAGCTTGGCTCAACAGAGTGATGACGTGTCTAGCGCAGGTCGGCAGCCGTGGAGCAATATTGCCGGACTGGTTTGACACCAGCATGATGTTGAAGATCATGTTCAAAAGATCTTAAAGTTAGTGGGATGTGTTCGGGAACAAAATACAATACCCCATACAAAACTTCCTTCAAAAAGGATGTCCGAAATCCCGTTCATAAAAAAGACGAACTCGGGTCGGATTCGCTTTCGCACAGAAAACAGATCCAAAAAGTTATGCACTAATCGGAAGTATCCCGGAGTATGGACGGTCGGATCGAGCTGAATTTTTGGCAGATGGTAGATAAGGGAATTCTGCAGCAAATCAACGGTTGGATCCTCCAAAGGATATCCGAGCTAGACGCTGGATACCACTCCCTAAACTCGTCCGGATTCTCGTCCAGATTCAACAGGGCTCCGGTATATCGGAGATTGCCGGAGATTCCTCCATCGGAACTCGACGAAATTTTTGCAGGGTTGTTGTAGACTTAATTACGCATAATTCCACCAAAGTAATCGTTTAGGCGACACCCGACGAGGCGGTGGCGGCGGATACAAGTTTGTTGTCCAGAAAAACAGCACGGTCGCCAGAGGGCAATGTTGACGTTGAGCCCCCGAGCTCCATGGATGACTCCTCCATGATCTTGATAAAGATCAGAGTTGGTGTTGATGAAGGCCTTCATCCGAACATGACGATCGGAGGTAGGGTGCAGTCCTCGGTCAAGCCAAGGTGACCAGTCGAGCTGGTGACAAAGAAGCCGACGTCGCAGTTGACCTGCACTCGAGCCATTGATCCTTTCGCCGATCACACAGCGGAACTCTCAATGAAAGCATCAATGTCGGTGTCAAAACCGGTGGATCTCAGGTAGGGGGTCCCAAGCAGTGCGTCTTAGGATCAATGGTAACAGGAGACAAGGAACATGATGTTCTACCCAGGTTCGGGCCCTCTTGATGGAGGTAAAACCCTACGTCCTGCTTGATTGATATTGACATTGTGGATATTACAAGAGTGGATCTACCACGAGATCAAGGAGGCTAAACCCTAGAAGCTAGCCTATGGTATGATTGTTGTTGTATATGTCTATCGACTAGCCTGGCCCCGGTTTATATAATGCACCAGAGGCCTAGGATAACAAGAGTCCTAGCCGAATACGCCGGTGGGGGAGGAGTCCTTGTCTTGATCGCCAAGTCTTGTTGATTCTTCCTTGTATGCGACAGCTGTCCGGACTGGACCATGAGTATACGGCCATGGGGATCCTCGGCCCAATCCACCTGATCGGGAGACGACGTGGTGAGTACCCCCTAGTCCAGGACACCGTCAGTCGTCATCGCCTTCCACCAGTACGCTCTAAGTCCCTTCCCATACAAGTGGTACTATCCCTTTCGCTTCTCCTTCCCAACACCATCAACACCTCTTTTCAATCCTCCACTTTCCATGGTCTCCGTCTATCCATATCGCCTCCTCGTCAGATGCTATCTAACTTGCATTGTATTGTGCATCTGCCCTCCATCAATTCAGTGGTTCATCACCAGGAGGTCATGTTGTCATGCGTCCGGGCACGGCTTCACATCAATCACTGAAGCCCATGTCTATTTCCTTGCATGGAAGTACAATTGTATCCTCATCACATGTATCATCTTCCCTATCTTACTACTCCCTAATCTCTGCTCCATACAAATATTTGATGAATGTGTGTGGCCTCCTGATTTGCTCCTTCCATTACCATGTCATATGTGCACTTAATTTTGTTGGGTAAAGTTTTAGTATGTACTATGGTTAGAAGGTTATAAATATATTCTTTTTGTTTATGCAGCGGGTACCACAACCATTCCTTTTGCAATTATCTAGCAAATTTAATCTTCAACCTTCCCACGTTTGGTTCTGTATGTATTTTTAATCGATGTCAATGAGGTATTTTATCAAAATGAAAGCAGTTTGCAGCCCAGTTATCTATTTGGTCACAGACCAGCTCCTCTACCACTTTTTTATAACAATCTCCTCTACCACTTCTACAGGTTGCACATATGACTATCTTTCCCACCAAATGATCTACATAATGAACTCCTTGCAAGATATCGCTTTGGGAGTAATGTTGAGTCTGGTGCCTGCGATGCTTTGTCGGATTGTCTGCCTCTCTTTTCATACGAAGTTCTATGTTTTCGCATGGCAAATTGATATAATCTGTTATGAAAGCAACTTTTATTATTATGGTGACAAAGACCAGCATATATACATGTACAAGAGAATGCCAGAAGGTTAGAATACAAAAGGCCAAAGGCCACATAAATATAACTCAATATTACTCTAACACGTCCCCTCAAACTCATGATGGATTCACAACACTGAGTTTGGAGAGGTGAAATCCATGTTGCGCTCTAGTCTCGGCCTTCGTGAAGAAAACCTCTAGTTGTAACTCAGAAGGCTGTAAGTGCATCTAGTGGCCCTTAGTGATTTTGGTGTATTGAAGACTTATAGGTTAAGGGACTAATATGTTTGTGAGTGTACACATGCTCTATAAGTCGATAAGGAGTTTGATATTTACGATGAAAGTCCACCCCTAAAAATGTATGTCTTCAGCTGAAGACTTTGGTTCTCCTAAAGATTTTGAAAGTGAAGAAATTGGTGTGACCTTGAAGACTTGGATATTCATGCGAGGATTATGAAGCGTGAAGACTTTTGTTTTCGTAGTTTCATTTTCTCTTTCTTGAGAACTTATGCTCATCGATAGCCCTTATGCTCATCACTGTATCCGAGAAAGACACACTCGACAGACTGAGGGTCAGTTTGGTGCGCTCACGTGGGGCAAGCAAAACATAGCAAACACAACTAAACAAACAAAGAGCCGAATAATCAGGAGAACGGCCAGAAAGACGCTCAGGAGGAATGCCACCCTATAGAGCAGCAGATGGCTGAATGTTAATGAGATAGGTGGAAGTGGTAACAGCCTCAGCCCAGAAGTGAGGTGGAAGAGAGGTCACGATCATCATCGCACGCGCCGTCTCAATAAGGTGACGATGCTTGCACTCAGTAACACCATTTCGAGCATGAGCACCAGGGTAATAGAACTGAGAAAGAGTACCCTGCTCAGCAAGGAAACCTTGCAGCGCATGTGAGATATACTCACTAGTTGAATCTGCACGAAAAACACGAATTGGAGTGGAAAACTCTGTATGAACCATGGCAGCAAAATTTTTGTATATAGATAACACCTCACTACGAGAAGACATCAAATAAATCCAAGTGTACCGAGAAAAATCATCTATAAGGATAATACAGTAGCGATGACTCCCTTTCAAAGCAAAGGGAGCCGGACCCCAAACATCAGAGTGAACGAGATCAAAAGGGCGCTCGGATAATGACTCACTGTGAGGACAAGGTAGTTGAATCTGCTTACCAAGCCTACAACCTAGACGATCCAACGAAGCATTCCCAGAGACAGACCCTAGAACACCACGATGAACCAAGGATGAGAGACGAGAACCACATAAATGGCCAAGAAGATGATGCCACTGCTGAAAAAAGCTGCTAGATGCAACAACAGGGGTTGCAAGACTGGTGGCGTTGGAAGCAGAGGGAAGACAAAGCCAGTCAAGCTCCCAAAGACCATCGGAGCGTCGAGGGCCAGCACCAAGCAGAGCGCCCATGCGACGATCTGGAACAGAACACGAACCAAAATCGAGAGTGACCCTACAACTAAAGTCAACAATCTAACCACCTGATATGAGTTGCATGGTAAGTCGAGGAACATGAGCGATAGAGGGAACATGAAATGAAGAAGTGCTAAGCGTGCCTCGACTAGCTACCGGGAGATGGGTTCCATCAGTAGTAAGAACACAAATAAGGGACTCGACAGGTCGAACAGAGGTCAAATTGGAAGAATCATAAGTCATATGAAAAGATGATCTAGTATCAAGAATCCATGGGGATGTACCTGAATGAGTAGAAGGTGGTTTCTCATTGCCATAAGAGTCCGTCACGGAAACTGCAAAACCTACCAGTGAAGACTCCCAAGCAGCAAGCAAGCATTGCAGCTGTGCAATCTCACGCGCAGACAAGGACATGGCGAAAGAAGTCAGTGTAGAAACACTCGCCGACGATGAGCATTTGCCACCACCCATGGAAACCGCGTGTAGAGTTGACCGAGAGTAGCAAGTCAATGTAGATCTGCATTTGGAAGCCACTGGGGGAGTCGGCGTGGAGTGGTCACCACCGCGCGTGAAAGCTATGAGAGGAGTTGATGTAGAGCGGCCACCTCCGCGCGCGGAAGCCGCAAGAGGAGTCGCCGTAGAACGGCCACCATCACGCATGGAAGCCGCGAAAGGAGTCGACATAGAGCGGCCACCACCATGTATAGACATCGAGAGTGGATCCACGGTAGAGCGGCCAGCACAACCTGACATTGTAGGTGATGACGTCACAGGTGGACGAGCACCAAGCACCGAAGAAAGACGCATGTGCAATACAGGATTAGTGTAGGGTACACCATCCAAAATCAATGGGCAACCAGGAGAGGAAATCCTGCCCGATAATACTGACTTTCCTTTTTTTAACAACTGGTCAACTGAGACAGGGCAGCCTATCAACGCTAATAGATTGCAGCCAACCGTCCCAACCAAGCACTCGATGGAGGCAAACATCAGCTAGCGCTCGAGGAATCGGGCCGGCGGCGTTTTCTCTCTCTTTTTTGATGAAGGGAAATCCCGATCTAATCATGAAACGACAACAGTTCCAACTCCCATGACCAACACACCATGTGAGCGCTCGAAAGTCAGCAGCAGGCTGAGAGAGCAGGACCAGACGGGCGGCCGTCAGCGACAGGCGGACGAGGCCGGTGGCCGGTGGCGGACGGGGCCGGTGGCCGACGGTGGACGGCCGACGGTGACTTAGCCGGATCAGGACTGTCGGCAACCACCAGCAGGCCCCGCTGCAGGTGAATGAAACGTCTCCAATGTATCTACTTTTCCAAACACTTTTGCCCTTGTTTTGGACTCTAACTTGCATGATTTGAATGAAACTAACCCGGACTGACGCTATTTTCAGCAGAACTGCCATGATGTTGTTTATTGTGTAGAAAACAAAAGTTCTCCGAATGACCTGAAAATCCACGGAGATAACTTTTGGAAAATGTAAAAAATACTGGCAAAAGATGAAGACCAGGGGCCCACACACTATCCACGAGGGTGGGGGCGCGCCCTCCCCCCTGGGTGCGCCCCCTATCTCGTGGGCCCCCTGGAGCTCTGTCGACCTCAACTCCAACTCTATATATTCCGTTTCGCGGAGAAAAAACCCGGAGAGGAAGTTTCATCATGTTTTACGATACAGATCCGCCGCCAAGCCCTAATATCTCTCAGGAGGGCTGATCTGGAGTCCGTTCGGGGCTCCGGAGAGGGGGATTCGTCGCCGTTGTGATCATCAACCATCCTCCATCACTAATTTCATGATGCTCACCATCGTGCGTGAGTAATTCCATCGTAGGCTTGCTGGACGGTGATGGATTGGATGAGATTTACCATGTAATCAAGTTAGTTTTGTTAGGGTTTGATCCCTAGTATCCACTATGTTCTGAGATTGATGTTGCTATGACTTTGCTATGCTTAATGCTTGTCACTAGGGCCCGAGCTAGTGCCATGATTTCAGATCTGATCGTATTATGTTTTCATTAATATGTGTGAGTTCTTGATCCTATCTTGCAAGTCTATAGTCACCTATTATGTGTTATGACCCGACAACCCCGAAGTGACAATAATCGGGATACTTCTAGGTGATGACCGTAGTTTGAGGAGTTCATCTATTCACTAAGTGCTAATGCTTTGGTCCGGCTCTCTATTAAAAGGAGGCCTTAATATCCCTTAGTTTCCACTAGGACCCCGCTGCCACGGGAGGGTAGGACAATAGATGTCATGCAAGTTCTTTTCCATAAGCACGTATGACTATATTCGGAATACATGCCTAGATTACATTGATGAACTGGAGCTAGTTCGGTGTCAGCCTATGTTATAGCTATTACATGAGGAATCGCATCCGACATAATTATCCATCACTGATCCAATGCCTACGAGCTTTTCACATATTGTGCTTAGCTTATTTACTTTTCCGTTGCTACTGTTACAATTACTACACAACTATTATCTTTACTTTTGCCACTGTTACCATTACTATCATACTACTTTGCTACTAAATACTTTGCTGCAGATACTAAGTTATCCAGGTGTGGTTGAATTGACAACTCAACTGCTAAGACTTAAGAATATTCTTTGGCCTCTTGTGTCGAATCAATAAATTTGGGTTGAATACTCTACCCTCGAAAGTTGTTGCGATCCCCTAGACTTGTGGGTTATCAAGACTAATTTCTGGTGCCGTTGCCGGGGTGCATAGCTCTATTCTTTGTGTCACTTGGGATTTATATCTGTTGACCACTATGAAGAACTTGAAAGACGAAAGAACAAAGATTTTTCCCTCAATTACTAGGGGAGGTAAGGAATTGCCATCTAGCTCTGCACTAGATTCTCCTTCTGTTATGAGTAAGTTTGTGACACCTAAACCTGCTACTGCTATGAATTCTGATATGTTGCATGTTATTGATGATGCCACTTCTGCTATGCATGATACTTATGATGAAACTACTTCTGTGTGTGATACTAGTGTGCCATTAGGTGAATTTCTTGATGAACAACTTGCTAGGGTTAGAGAGAATGAAATTATTGAAGATGCTATTACTGATGATAATGATGATGAAAGTTCTCCCCTTGATTATGAATTACCTATTGTTCCTGAGGGTTATGTTATGAATGAGGAAGCTGCTAAAGCTATTTTTGCTTGCAAAGACAGATATGATCTTAAAAAGTTATTAGCTAAATGGAAGCAGCAATCCCTTAATGCTAGAATGAAACCTGACCCTTCTTTTGCTACTTCACCTATCTGTGTTACTGATAAGGATTATGAATTCTCTGTTGATCCTGAAATAATTGCTTTGGTTGAATCTGATCCTTTTTATGGTCTTGAATCTGAAACTGTTGTGGCACATCTTACCAAGTTAAATGATATAGCCACCCTGTTTACTAATGATGAGAAGTCTCGCTATTATTATATCCTTAAGATATTTCCGTTCTCATTAAAGGGTGATGCTAAGACTTGGTTTAATTCTCTTGATCCTAGTTGTGTGCATAGTCCCCAGGATATGATTTATTACTTCTCTGCTAAATATTTTCCTGCTCATAAGAAACAAGCTGCCTTGCGGGAAATATATAATTTTGTGCACATCAAAGAAGAGAGTCTCACACAAGCTTGGGGGAGGCTTCTCCGATTACTTAATGCTTTGCCTGATCATCCTCTTAAGAAAAATGCAAAACTTGATATCTTTTATAATGGACTAACCGATGCTTCCAAGGACTACTTGGATAGTTGTGTTGGTTGTGTTTTCAGGGAAAGAACAGTCGACCAAGCTGAATTACTATTGAATAATATGTTGACTAATGAAAATAATTGAACTCTTCCTGAGCCAATTCCTGAGGCAATTCCTGAACTAATTGAGCCAATTCCTGAGCCTATTCCTAAACCTACTCCGAAGAACATATGTGTTCTATTTCTCAGTCCTGAAGATATGCAAGAGGCAAAGAAATCAATGAAATAAAAAGGTATTAAAGCTGAAGATGTTAAGAATTTACCCCCTATTGAATAAATACATGGTCTTAATCTACCGCCTGTTGAAGAAACACATTGTCTTGATAACCCGAGACAGGTAGTAAAGGTAAATTCTCTCTATGGATATAATAAAGTTGAAATCCCCTCTACTAAATTTCATAGCCCATGCTTAGATGAATTTGATGACTTTATGGCTAGATAAGAAAGTTTTAATGCTTATGTTGGTAGAGAATTAAAGAATAATTCTTTCGAGATAGGACGCTTGAGTGAGTATATGGCTAGAGTTAAAGGTGAACTTAGGATCATTAGCAAATATGCTTCTATGGTTACCACTCAAGCTGAGCAAGTACTTAAAGCTCAAAGTGAATTGCTCGATGAATTAAATAATAAACATGATTTTGCTGTTCGAGTGGCTACTAGAACAGGTAGAATGACTCAGGAACCTTTGTATCCTGAAGGCCACCCTAAGAGAATCGAGCAGGATTCTCAGAGAAATAATTTAGAGGCACCAAGTTCGTCCAAAAACAAGAAAAAGAAAAACGATAGGACTTTGCATGCTTCTAATGAACCTGTTGTAGACACACATGAGAATCCCAATGATATTTCTATTTCTGATGCTAAAACACAATCAGGTGATGAAAATGAACCTAGTGATAATGTTAATAATAATGTTCATGATGAGGCTCAACCTAGCAAAAATAATGAAACAGAGATTGAACCTGTTGTTGATCTTGATAACCCACAATCAAAGAATCAACATTATGATAAGAGAGATTTTGTTGCTAGTAAGCATGGTAGGGGAAGAGAGCCATGGGTTCAGAAACTCATGCCCTTTCCTCCTAAACCATCCAAGACAAAGGATGATGAGGACTTTGAGCGCTTGGCTGAAATGATTAGACCTATCTTCTTACGTATGCGCTTGACTGACATGCTTAAATTAAATCCTTATGCTAAGTATATGAAGGATATCATTACAAATAAAAGAAAGATACCGGAAGCTGAAATTTCCACCATGCTTACTAATTACACTTTCTGTTGGAAATATGCCCTAGAGGCAATAATAAAATGGTTATTATTATATTTCCTTGTTCATGATAGTTGTCCATTGTTCATGCTATAATTGTATTGATCGGTAACTGTAATACATGTGTGAATACATAGACCATAACATGTCCCTAGTGAGCCTCTAGTTGACTAGCTCGTTGATCAACAGATGGTCATGGTTTCCTGACTATGGACATTGGATGTCATTGATAACGGGATCACATCATTAGGAGAATGATGTGATGGACAAGACCCAATCCTAAGCACAACACAAGATCGTGTAGTTCCTTTGCTAAAGCTTTTCTAATGTCAAGTAACAGTTCCTTAGACCATGAGATTGTGTAACTCCCGGATACCGTAGGAGTGCTTTGGGTGTACCAAACGTCACATTGTAACTGGGTGACTATAAAGGTGCACTGTAGGTATCTCCGAAAGTGTCTGTTGGATTGGCATGAATCGAGACTAGGATTTGTCACTCCACATGACGGAGAGGTATCTCTGGGCCCACTCAGTAATGCATCATCATATTGAGCTCAATGTGACTAAGTGGTTAGTTATGGGATCATGCATTATATAACGAGTAAATTGACTTGCCTGTAACGAGATTGAACAAGGTATTGGGATACCGACGATCGAATCTCGGGCAAGTAACGTACCAATTGATAAAGGGAATTGTTTACGGGATTGCTTGAATCCTTGACATCCTGGTTCATCCGATGAGATCATCGTGGAACATGTGGGAGCCAACATGGGTATCCAGATCCCGCTGTTGGTTATTGGCCGGAGAGCTATCTCGGTCATGTCTGCGTGATTCCCGAACCCGTAGGGTCTACACACTTAAGGTTCGATGACACTAGGGTTATTAGGAAGACTTGTATGTGATTACCGAATGTTGTTTGGAGTCCCGGATGAGATCCCGGATGTCAGGAGGAGTTCCGGAATGGTACGGAGGTGAAGATTTATATATGGGAAGTTGTCATACGGTCACCGGAAAAGTTTGGGGGCATACCAGTATTGTATCGGGGCCACCGGAGGGGTTTCGGGGGTCCACCGGGAGGGGCACCTCTCTCGGAGGGCCTCATGGGCCGTAGTGGGAAGGGAACCAGCCCTTGGAGGGCTGGGCGCATCCCCCCTTGGGCCCATGCGCCTAGGGTTGGGGGAACCCTAAAGGGGGCGCCCCCCTTGCTTCGGGGGCAAGCCCCCTCCCCTTGGCCACCGCCCCCCCTCTATATCTCATCTAGAGGGGGTTGGCCCCCTTCCCTCTCCTCCTATAAATAGAGGGGTGAGGGGAGGGCTGCAGCACTACATCCAAGGCGTAGCCCCTCCCCTCCCCAACACCTCTCCTCCTCTGTAAGAGCTTGGCGAAGCCCTACCGAAGTACTGCCTCTCCATCACCACCACGCCGTCGTGCTGCTGTTAGAGCCCTCTTCCTCAACCTCTCCTTCTCCCTTGCTAGATCAAGAAGGAGGAGACATCTCCGCTCCGTACATGTGTTGAACGCGGAGGTGCCGTCCGTTTGGTGCTAGGATCATCGGTGATTTGGATCATGACGAGTATGACTCCATCAACCCCGTTCTCTTGAACGCTTCCGCTCACGATCTGCAGGGGTATGTAGATTCACTCCTCTATCTCTCTCGTTGCTAGATGACTCCATAGATTGATCTTGGTGATGCGTAGAAAATTTTAAATTTCTGCAGCGATCCCCAACAGTGGCATCATGAGCTAGGTCTATGCATAGTTTCTATGCACGAGTAGAACACAAGATTGTTGTGGGTGTCGATTTTGTCAATTTACTTGCCACTACTAGTCTTATCTTGTTTCGGCGGCATCGTGGGATGAAGCGGCTCGGACCGACCTTACACGTACGCTTACGTGAGACAGGTTCCACCGACTGACATGCACTAGTTGCATAAGGTGGCTAGCGGGTGTCTGTCTCTCCCACTTTAGTCGGATCGGATTCGATGAAAAGGGTCCTTATGAGGGGTAAATAGAAATTGGCATATCAAGTTGTGGTTTTGGCGTAGGTAAGAAACATTCTTTCTAGAACCCTATTGCAGCCACGTAAAAACATGCAACAACAATTAGAGAACGTCTAACTTGTTATTGCAGCATATGCCTTGTGATGTGATATGGCCAAAAGAATGTGATGAATGAAATATATGCGATGTATGAGATTGATCATGTTCTTGCAATAGGAATCACGACTTGCATGTCGATGACTATGACAACCAGCAGGAGCCATAGGAGTTGTCTTTATTTTTTGTATGACCTGCGTGTCATTGAATAATGCCATGTAATTACTTTACTTTATTGCTAAACCGTTAGCCATAGTAGTAGAAGTAATTGTTGGCGTGACAACCTCATGAAGACACGATGATGGAGGTCATGATGATGGAGATCATGGTGTCATGCCAGTGACGATGATGATCATGGCGCCCCGAAGATGGAGATCAAAAGGAGCAAAATGATATTGGCCATATCATGTCACTATTTGATTGCATGTGATGTTTATCATGTTTTACATCTTATTTGATTAGAACGACGGTAGCATAAATAAGATGATCCCTCATAATAATTTCAAGAAAGTGGTCCCCCTAACTGTGCGCCGTTGCGTAAGTTCGTTGTCTCAAAGCACCACGTGATGATCGGGTGTGATAGATTCTAACGTTCACATACAACGGGTGTAAGCCAGATTTACAAATGCAAAACACTTAGGTTGACTTGACGAGCCTAGCATGTACAGACATGGCCTCGGAACACAAGAGACCGAAAGGTTGAACATGAGTCGTATAGAAGATATGATCAACATGAAGATGTTCACCGATGATGACTAGTCTGTCTCATGTGATGATCGGACACGGCCTAGTTGACTCAGATCATGTATCACTTAATCTGAGTGGGAGTTCATTATAAAATTTGATTAGATGAACTTAATTATCATGAACTTAGTCTAAAATCTTTGCAATATCTCTTGTAGATCAAATGGCCCATGCTATTGCCCTCAACTTCAACGCGTTCCTAGAGAAAACCAAGCTGAAAGACGATGGCAGCAACTATATGAACTGGGTCCGGAACTTGAGGATCATCCTCATAGCTGCCAAGAAAGCATATGTCCTAGAGCACCGCTAGGTGAAGCACCCGTTTTCCCAGCTACTCAAGACGTTATGAACGCCTGGCAGTCGCGTAGTGATGATTACACCCTAGTTTAGTCCAGCATGCTTTGCAGCTTAGAACCGGGGCTCCAAAAGCGTTTTGAGCAGCACAGGGCATATGAGATGTTCCAAGAGCTGAAAATGGTTTTCCAAGCTCATGCCCGGGTTGAGAGATATGAAGTCTCTAACAAGTTCTATAGTTGTAAGATGGAGGAGAATGGTTCTGTCAGCGAGCACATACTCAAAATGTCTGGGTTGCACAACCGCTTGTCTCAGCTGGGAGTTAATCTCCCGGATGACGCGGTCATTGACAGAATCCTCCAGTCGCTCCCACCTAGCTACAAGAGCTTTTTGATGAACTACAATATGCAGGGGATGGTGAAAACCATTCCTGAGGTATTTTCAATGCTGAAATCAGCGGAGGTGGAGATCAAAAAGGAACACAAGTGTTGATGGTCAATAAAACCACTAGTTTCAAGAATGGCAAGGGTAAGAAGAACTTCAAGAAGGACGGCAAGGGAGTTGCCACGCCCGGTAAGCCAGTTGCTGGGAAGAAGCCAAAGCATGGACCCAAACCTGAGACTGAGTGCTTTTATTGCATGGGAAGCGGACACTGGAAGCTGAACTGCCCCAAGTACTTAGCGGGCAAGAAGGCTGGCAACACCAAAGGTATATGTGATATACAAGTAATTGATGTGTACCTTACCAGTACTCGTAGTAGCACCTGGGTATTTGATACCGGTGCGGTTGCTCATATTTGTAACTCAAAATAGGAGCTGTAGAATAAGCGGAGACTGGCGAAGGACGAGGTGACGATGCGCGTCGGGAATGGTTCCAAGGTCGATGTGATCGCCATCGGCACGCTACCTCTACAATTACCTACATGATTAGTTTTAAACCTCAATAATTGTTATTTAGTGCCAGCTTTGAGCATGAACATTGTATCTGGATCTCGTTTAATACGAGATGGCTACTCATTTAAATCTGAGAATAATGGTTGTTCTATTTATATGAGAGATATGTTTTATGGTCATGCCCCGCTGGTCAATGGTTTATTCTTATTGAATCTCGAACGTGATGTTACACATATTCATAGTGTGAATACCAGAAGATGTAAGATTGATAGTGATAGTCCCACATATCTGTGGCACTGCCGCCTTGGTCACATTGGTGTTAAACGCATGAATAAGCTCCATGCGGATGGACTTTTAGAGTCTCTTGATTTCGAATCATTTGACACGTGCAAACCATGCCTCATGGGAAAAATGACCAAGACTCTGTTCTTCGGAACAATGGAGCGAGCAACCAACTTATTGGAAATTATACATACTGATGTGTGTGGTCCAATGAGCGTTGAGGCTCATGGTGGCTATCGTTACGTTCTCACCCTCACTTATGACTTAAGTAGATATGGGTATGTCTACTTAATAAAACACAAGTCTGAGACCTTTGAAAAGTTCAAGGAATTTCAGCATGAGGTAGAAAATCAACATGACAGAAAAGTAAAGTTCTTACAATCAGATCGTGGGGTAGAATATTGAAGTCACGAGTTTGGTACGCACTTAAGGAAATGTGGAATCGTTTCACAACTCACGCCGCCTGGAACACCTCAGCGTAACGGTGTGTCCGAACGTCGTAATCGCACTCTATTGGATATGGTGCGGTCTATGATGTCTCTTACCGATTTACTGCTATCATTTTGGGGATACGCTTTAGAGACAGCTACATTCACTTTAAATAGGGCACCGTCTAAATATGTTGAGATGACACCGTATGAATTATGGTTTGGAACCTAAGCTGTCGTTTCTAAAAGTTTGGGATGCGATGCTTATGTCAAGAAACTTCAACCTGAAAAGCTCGAACCCAGGTCGGAAAAATGCGTCTTCATAGGATACCCTAAGGAAACCATTAGGTATACCTTCTACCTTAGATCCAAAGGCAAGATCTTTGTTGCCAAGAACGGGTCCTTTCTGGAGAAAGAGTTTCTCTCGAAAGAAATAAGTGGGAGAACTCGATGAAGTACTGCCTCTTGAACCGGAAAGTAGCGCAGCTCAGGAAGATGTTCCTGTGGTGCCTGCACCGACTAGAGAGGAAGTTAATGATGATGATCAAGGTACTTCGGATCAAGTTGCTACTGAACTTCGAGTGTCCACAAGGACACGTTCCACAACAGAATGGTATGGCAACCTTGTCTTGGAAATCATGTTGTTAGACAACGGTGAACCTTCGAACTATGAAGAAGCGATGGCGGGCCCAGATTCTAACAAATGGCTTGAAGCCAAGCAATCCGAGATAGGATCCATGTATGAAAACAAAGTATGGACTTTGATAGACTTGCCCGATGATCGGCGAGCGGTAGAAAATAAATGGATCTTTAAGAAGAAGACGTACGCGGATGGTAATGTTACCATCTATAAAGCTCAACTTGTCGCTAAGGGTTATCGACAAGTTCAAGGGGTTGACTACGATGAGACCTTCTCACCCGTAGCGAAGCTGAAGTCCGTCTGAATCATGTTAGCAATTGCCGCATTCTACGATTATGAGATATGGCAAATGGACGTCAAAACGGCATTCCTTAATGGCTTCCTTAAGGAAGAATTGTATATGATGCAGCCGGAAGGTTTTGTCGATCCTAAGAATGCTAACAAGGTATGCAAGCTCCAGCGCTACATCTATGGGCTGGTGCAAGCATCTCGGAGTTGCAACATTCTCTTTGATGAAATGATCAAAGCGTTTGGGTTTATGCAGACTTATGGAGAAGCCTGCGTTTACAAGAAAGTAGTGGGAGCTCTGTAGCATTTCTCATATTATGTGTAGATGACATACTTTTGATGGAAAATGATATAGAACTTTTGGACAGCATTAAGGCCTACTTGAATAAGTGTTCTTCAATGAAGGACCTTGCAGAAGCTTCTTACATATTAGGCATCAAGATCTATAGAGATAGATCAAGACGCCTCATAGGTCTTTCACAAAGCACATACGTTGATAAGATATTGAAGAAGTTCAATATGGATCAGTCCAAGAAGGGGTTCTTTCCTATGTTGCAAGGTGTGAAATTGAGCTCGGTTTAATGCCCGACCACGGCAGAAGATAGAGAAAAGATGAGTGTCATCCCCTATACCTCGGCTATAGGGTCTATTATGTATGCCATGTTGTGTACCAGACCTGATGTAAACCTTGCCGTAAGTTTGGTAGGAAGGTACCAAAGTAATCCCGACATGGAACACTGCACAGCGGTCAAGAATATCCCGAAGTACCTGAAAAGTACTAAGGATATGTTTCTCGTTTATGGAGGTGACGAAGAGCTCGTCGTAAAGGGTTACGTCGACTCTAGCTTCGACACAGATCTGGATGACTCTAAGTCACAAAACGGATACGTGTATATTTTGAATGGTGGGGCAGTAAGCTGGTGCAGTTGCAAGCAAAGAGTCGTGGCGGGATCTACATGTGAAGCGGAATACATGGCAGCCTCGGAGGCAGCCCATGAAGCAATCTGGATGAAGGAATTCATTGCCGACCTAGGAGTTATTCCCAATGCATCGGGGCCGATGACTCTCTTCTATGACAACACTGGAGCCATTGCCCTTGCCAAGGAGCCCAGGTTTCCCAAGAAGACCAGACACATCAAGCGTCACTTGAACTCCATTCGTGAAAATGTTCAAGATGGAGACATAGATATTTGTAAAGTGCATACGGTTCTGAATGCCGCAAATTCGTTGACTAAACCTCTTCCGCGAGCAAAACATGATCAACACCAGAACTCTATGGGTGTTCGATTCATCACAATGTAACTATATTATTGACTCTACTGCAAGTGGGAGACTGTTGGAAATATGCCCTAGAGGCAATAATGAAATGGTTATTATTATATTTCCTTGTTCATGATAGTTGTCTATTGTTCATGCTATAATTGTATTGATCGGAAACTGTAATACATGTGTGAATACATAGACCATAACATGTCCCTAGTGAGCCTCTAGTTGACTAGCTTGTTGATCAACAGATGGTCATGGTTTCCTGACTATGGACATTGGATGTCATTGATAATGGGATCACATCATTAGGAGAATGATGTGATGGACAAGACCCAATCCTAAGCACAACACAAGATCGTGTAGTCCATTTGCTAAAGCTTTTCTAATGTCAAGTATCGGTTCTTTAGACCATGAGATTGTGTAACTCCCGGATACCGTAGGAGTGCTTTGGGTGTACCAAATGTCACAACGTAACTGGGTGACTATAAAGGTGCACTACA
The DNA here is from genome assembly GCA_963921465.1 of Triticum timopheevii. Taxonomy (NCBI): domain Eukaryota; kingdom Viridiplantae; phylum Streptophyta; class Magnoliopsida; order Poales; family Poaceae; genus Triticum; species Triticum timopheevii. The sequence goes on along the minus strand of OY997268.1, from coordinate 618,397,472 downwards.
GGTATCTCCGAAAGTGTCTGCTGGGTTGGCACGAATCGAGACTGGGATTTGTCACTCCGTATGAGGGAGAGGTATCTCTAGGCCCACTCGGTAATGCATCATCATAATGAGCTCAATGTGACTAAGTGGTTAGTCACGGGATCATGCATTATGTAACGAGTAAATTGACTTGCCTGTAATGAGATTGAACGAGGTATTGGGATACCGACGACCGAATCTCGGGCAAGTAATGTACCGATTGATAAAGGGAATTGTCGGTGTCAAAACCGGTGGATCTCGGGTAGGGGGTCCCGAACTGTGCGTCTAGGCGGATGGTAACAGGAGGCGAGGGACACGATGTTTTACCCAGGTTCGGGCCCTCTCGGTGGAGGTAAAACCCTACGTCCTGCTTGATTGATATTGATGATGTGGGTATTACAAGAGTAGATCTACCACGAGATCAAGGAGGCTAAACCCTAGAAGCTAGCCTATGATATGATTGTTGTAATTGTTGTTGTCCTACGGACTAAAGCCATCCGGTTTATATAGACACCGGAGAGGGCTAGGGTTACATAGAGTCGGTTACAATGGTAGGAGATCTACATATCCGTATCGCCAAGCTTGCCTTCTACGCCAAGGAAAGTCCCATCCGGACACGGGACGAAGTCTTCAATCTTGTTTCTTCATAGTCTTCGAGTCCGGCCGATGATGATAGTTCGGCTATCCGGACACCCCCTAGTCCAGGACTCCCTCAGTAGCCCCTGAACCAGGCTTCAATGACGACGAGTCCGACACGCATATTGTCTTCGGCATTGCAAGGCGGGTTCCTTCTCCGAATAGTTTGTAGATGATTGTGAACACCAGGATAGTGTCCGGCTCTGCAAAATAAATTCCACATTCCACCGTAGAGAGAATAATATTTACACAAGTTCAATCCGCTGACGTATTTCGTGGCGTGACGTCACACCACGACCAAGCCTTTACTTGAATCGTTTCTATTATACCGCCTCAGCGCATTTAGTGAAGCGGTTTCCTTGGCACGTCTTGTCTAAGCAGAGATCGTGTTCCCCTTACTCCGGGATTCTCATCAATATGGGCGTGGGTAACCCAACCGCGCACGCTGCCGCGCCCCCTCTATCAAAGGCGGGTTCTAAACAGTCACGGAAACGGCTCTCGGTATTCTCCCCCTTTATAATGAGACCAAGGCCCGTTCTCTTTCTTCAATCCTCAATCTAATCCGCCCCTCGCCCCGAGCTCCAACACCCAGGGCTCCAGATTCGGGCACTTCGGACCTTCGACAATGTCCGGCTCCGACCTTCAAGGCCGGTGGATGCCCTCCTCCATCACGGAAGAGGACGTGCTAAAGCTTAGGGACGCCAGGTACTTAACCTACAAGATTTCGCATAGGTTGCCTGCCCAAGGGCAAGTCATTCCTACCCCGGAGCCTGGCGAGAGCGTCGTGTTCGTGCCTCACCTCCGTCGGGGCCTAGGCTTCCCGATGGATCCCTTCGTGAGGGGGCTCTTGTTTTACTATGGGCTGGAATTCCACGACCTGGCTCCGGAGTCCATCCTCCATATCTCATCGTTTATTGTCGTCTGCGAAGCCTTCCTCCGCACTGCCCCTCACTTTGGCTTGTGGCTCAAAACCTTCAATGTGGAGCCGAAGATGATTGAGGGGCGTCAGGCAGAGTGCGGCGGGGCGGTTATAAGCAAGAGGGCCGACGCTCCATGGCCCGAAGGCTCTTTTCAGGAGGAGCTCGGTTTGTGGCAACAAGAGTGGTTCTATATCACCGCTCCCAGGGGCAGCAGGCAGAGGCCGCCGCCCGCCTTTCGCCCGGGCCCTCCACCACGGCTGACATCGTGGGTCAATAAAGGGTTCGACTGGTGGCCGTCCAAGGACGTACCTCTATTGTAGGGCCGGATTCGAGATCTCCAAGAGAGGGAGATCAATCTGGTCGTAGTGACGCAGGTTATGCTGATTCGGCGTCTTCTGCCCTGCAAACGTCTCCCCCTCCGCCTGTGGGAATTCAATCCGGAGGGACCATGAGTTCTCCAACACTTTATGGGTACAAAACCCGTGGAGATGTACAAACTGTTCTTCGGATCACAAGAAGTGTGTTCGGACTTGACTGAGGATGCTGGCCTAAGCTGCAATCGCCCAGATACTCAAGTAAGTAGCCCTGTGACCGGACATATCATCCATTTATTTATCATGGACTTGCCTTTTAACCAGCTATCCCTTGAACAGGAGTAGATAGCGCAAGCAAAACTGATACGGTGTCCGGCCCCCCTCCCCGAGACCGCGCCGGATCCCGTGTTAATCAAAATGTTGGAGGTTGCGCCTCTGGAGGAAGGCGAAGGGGGGAACAGGGAAACTACCACCTCTGTTAAGGAGGCTCTCAGTAAGGGGGGAATCAAGAATCCCTCACTCCAGGGGGAGAAGAGGACCGCTTCCAAAAACCCGGGGGCCAAAGCCTCGAAGCGGGGAAAGAAATCTACACCAGAAGGTCCTGTGCCGGGAGGAGTCCCGGCCGTATAGTCTCCCCAAAGAAATCAGCCCTCTAGTGAGCCGTAAGTAGAAAAAAGGGAAGTTTTATAATAAAGGACATCCCTATTTCATTTCTAAGGATAACCGAAGTTTTTACCTTGTAGTTCGGATCTCAGCCCTTCCCAGCAGAGCTCATCCTCGGGGAACCTTCGTCCGGAGATGATGGAGAGCGAAACGCCTCCATTTGCCATCCCATCAGGCAGGGCGGACGACCCGGAGGTGTTGTCACGGAGGGTCTCCCCGAGTCCGGCGGGGCCTGGGAGTATGGTGACTGTCGCCGTATTTATCTGCGGTCTTGAGTACTTTGCTCCATCTCATTCTGAGTACGTCTTCCGCCGCTTTGAGCTTCCGCTTTTGCTTCTTCAAACTTCTTGCAGTGGCGACGAGCCCTCTGTGAAGGTTCTTATGCTCCGGTGATGTGTCCGGCGTGAGATCGTCTGGACTATTTTTTTCGCCGGGAATGGGTTGCTCGTCCACTGGTTCGCCCTACTCTACGGCTGGGTCCGTATGGGTGTCATTGTTATCGAGGCGGGACTTCGGGCGGCGCTTGCGTCGCCGTTTTTGTTGTTTTTCGGGGGAATTATCCTTCGCCGCGTCCCATTGTTCCTTGTCATCACTTCCTTTTGGTGTATCCACCATATATACGTCTTGGGTCGAGGTGGCTTTCCAGTGCCCAGTAGGCGCTGATTCTTGGTCGTCTCCGGCATCGTCGTCCATACCGTCGATGTCTTCGGAGTCGAAGTCTAGCATGTCGGTTAAATTGTCGACAGTGGCTACTAAGTGGGTGGTGGGTGGGTTTTGAATTTCGTCGTCCACATCCCAACCGTCCTAACCGTAGTCCGGCCGGGGCTCTCCTGATAACGAGAGATGCTTTAGCGAACTCAGGACGTCGCCAAAAGATGAGTGTTGAAAGATGTCCGCGGCGGTGAACTCCATGATCGATGCCCAATTGGATTCGATTGAAGGGGGCGCGGGAGGTTCGGAGTCCATGAGATCAAGGAGGCTAAACCCTAGAAGCTAGCCTATGGTATGATTGTTGTAATTGTTGTTGTCCTACGGACTAAAGCCACCCGGTTTATATAGACACCGGAGAGGGCTAGGGTTACATAGAGTCGGTTACAATGGTAGGAGTTCTACATATCCGTATCGCCAAGTTTGCCTTCCATGCCAAGGAAAGTTCCATCCGGACACAGGACGAAGTCTTCAATCTTGTATCTTCATAGTCTTGGAGTCCGGCCGATGATGATAGTTCGGCTATCCGGACACCCCCTAGTCCAGGACTCCCTCAGGAATTGTTTACGGGATTGCTTGAATCCTTGACATCGTGGTTCATCCGATGAGATCATCGTGGAACATGTGGGAGCCAACATGGGTATCCAGATCCCGCTGTTGGTTATTGGCCGGAGAGCTGTCTCGGTCATGTCTGCATGATTCCCGAACCCGTAGGGTCTACACACTTCAAGTTCGATGACGCTAGGGTTCGGAGTCCCGGATGAGATCTCGGACATCACGAGGAGTTCCGGAATGGTCCGGAGGTGAAGATTTATATATGGGAAGTTATCATACGGTCACAGGAAAAGTTCGGGGGCATACCGGTATTGTATTGGGGCCACCGGAGGGGTTCCGAGGGTCCACCGGGAGGGGCCACCTCTCTCGGAGGGCCTCATGGGTCGTAGTGGGAAGGGAACCAGCCCTTGGAGGGCTGGGCGCATCCCCCGCTTGGGCCCATGCACCTAGGGTTGGGGGGAACCCTAAAGGGGGCGCCCCCCTTGCTTGGGGGGCAAGCCCCCTCCCCATGGCCGCCCCCCCTCTAGATCTCATCTAGAGGGGGCCGGCCCCCTTTCCTCTCCTCCTATAAGTAGAGGGGCGAGGGGAGGGCTGCAGCATCACATCCAAGGCGCAGCCCCTCCCCTCCCCAACACCTCTCCTCCTCCGTAAGAGCTTGGCGAAGCCCTGCCGGAGTACTGCCTCTCCATCACCACCATGTCGTCGTGCTGCTGTTGGAGCCCTCTTCCTCAACCTCTCCTTCTCCCTTGCTGGATCAAGGAGGAGATGTCTCCGCTCTGTACGTGTGTTGAACGTAGAGGTGCCGTCCGTTCGGCGCTAGGATCATCGGTGATTTGGATCACGACGAGTACAACTCCATCAACCCCGTTCTCTTGAACGCTTCCGCTCGCAATCTACAAGGGTATGTAGATGCACTCCTCTCTCTCTCTCTCGTTGCTAGATGACTCCATAGATTGATCTTGGTGATGCGTAGAAAATTTTAAATTTCTGCAACGATCCCTAACACTTTTAAGGGTGGAATACCAAAGAAACTTGGAGATCCAGGGGTATCAACCATACCATGCTCCATTAAAAGAAACTATGTTAAAACTGCTTTATGTGATCTTGGAGCCGGTGTTCGTTATGCCTCTCTCTTTATATCGTAGACTTGAATTGAATAAGTTGATGTCTACTGAAATATCTTTGCAAATTGCTGATAAATCAACCGCCATACCTGTCCGTATTAGCGAGGATGTGCATGTTGTGGCTACAAATGTCACTATCTTAACGAACTTTGTTATTCTTGATATTCCTGAGGATGATAGTATGTCGTTTATTCTTGGTAGACCCTCTTTGAATACTACAGGGGCTGTTATTGATTGCAACAAAGGCAATGTCACTTTTCATGTTAATGGTAATGAGCATACGGTACACTTTCCGAGGAAACAATCTCAAGTTCATAGCATCAATTCTATTGGAAAAGTTCCAACTATTATTATGGGAGGTTTTGAATTTCCTCTTCCTACTTTCAAGAAAAAGTATGATATTCTTATTATTGGGGATGTTCATATCCCTGTTGAGGTAACCTAGTGTTATTCGAAATTTCTCCGGTTCCGTGTTATTCAGAATGAGTTTGTTAACAAGACTTGATCAATCTTGTTAGTGGATTCATTTTGATGATCATGAGATGGATGAAACTAGAAGGCACAACCTTCTGTACTCTCTTTTTACTTTCTGTTATTTAGAATAAATAAAGCAAAAAAAATAGTATTATCTGTCTGTTTTCTGAATTATCCGTGCAATAAAAAAAATCCTGAAAATAAAAGTGATCCAAATGCCCTGCAAATTTAGTATTATTTTTTATGGATTATTTGAGGATTTTAGGCACTGAAAACACTGCAGGAGGGGCAAGCACGTGGCCACGAGGGTGGAGGGCGCGCCCACACCCCCTGGGCACGCCCCCCTGTCTCGTGGGCCCACGGTGCTCCCCCTCCACTTATTCCTGCACCCACACACTCCATCTTCTTCCCAAAAAAAATCCTCATCCAGCTGAAGCACGAGTTCTAGCTCGTTTTGCTGCGATTTTCGATCTCCTTGCTCAAAGCTCCATTTACGAAACTGCTTTGGGAGATTGTTGCTTGGTATGTGACTCCTCCATTAGTCCAATTAGTTTTTGTTCTAGTGCTTTATTCATTGCAAATTTTTGCTACATAGGTGACCCTGTTCTTGAGCTTGCATGTCAAATTTATGAGGTCCCAAGTAATTCTAATGCATGATATAGACTCTAGGCACTTATAGGAGTAGTTGCTACCAATCTTGTTTAGTTTTATTCACTTTTATTTTGAAGTTACTAAAAATTTCAGAAATTTTCAGAAAATGATAAGGAGATTTTTTAGGGGCTCTTCTAGCCAGGGCTCCCAGGATAAACAAGCTAAAGAGAAGGAAAAAGCCAAGTATAATCTTCCTCGCATAGCGGAAGTACGGCCGTGTGAATGGCCCTGTGATAATTTCTTGAGAGAAGCCGGGATATATGAAGACTTTTATTCTTTGATTGCAAATGCAGGCCTCACCAACTTCCTCCACGACCGGATTGATCAGTATCTCTTACTCACCAATACTTTCGTGCAAAACTTTTATTATTATCCTAAGAATTCACCTCCATCAGTATCATTTCATTTATATGATGAATTCAAGGAAATGTCTTGACGTAAATTTTGTGCGGTATGTAGAATACCCTTTGAGGGCAGATTAGATGAACCACATCGTAAAGATGTGGATGGCTTTGTTAACACCATTACTGTAGGGGATCCAAAGAAGGGTTCCGATGCGAGAATCACTAGCATACACTTTCCTGTTTTATGCTACTTTGCCTTATTTGCTAGTCGATGCTTAATTGGTCGTGGAAATAGTGGAAACTTCAGTGTTCCCAATATTATTATCCTATTACATGCCTTGTTTGGTGATAATAGTTTTAGTATGGGTGCCGTTATTGCTAAACATCTAAGCCTGAATCGTACAAAAGGCCCCATCTTTGGAGGTATCTATGCTGCACGTCTTGCTAAACATTTTGAGATACCTATTAGGCACCATGAGAAAGAGGAGACAATATTGCCTCCTTACATTTTAGACTACAGGAGCATGGTAGCACATGAGTTTATTGTTCATAATGATGATAAGATGCTCCTGTATAACTTGAGATTTAATAAGAAACACAACGAGACTATTATTCTGCCTACACCTCTGTTGTTTGATTTGACTGCAGATAATTATCTTGTCACGCCGGGAGCGGTGTATGCTCATCGAGGCCAAGCATCCACTCCAGAGCATGAGCCTGAGCCAGAACCTTCACTCGACCCTTATCGTACATCATCTTACCAGTGGGATCCGGAGGAGATGGCCAGCCAGTGGTATCCTGATTTCACCCCTCAGTACACCGGAGAAAGTAGTCGCGATCCCTGGCATTAGACCAACTTAGGCCAAAAGCCTAAGCTTGGGGGAGTACGTATTTCTCACCGACTTTACATTTATGTTCACACACTATTCTAGTTGTCGGTGCTCATACTCTTTCATTGTATTATCCATGCTAGTTTAATTTATTTTTCTAGCTTTCTTCTTGTGTGTTTGACAAACCTTAAGAAAAACCATAAAAAATAGTTAGTTTACTTTCCATGCTTGTAGCAGTAATTAAAATGAAAACCCAAAAAGATTTCTCGTTCTTCTTTTACTTGTTGGGAGCTTTCCTGTGTAAATAGTTTTATTTCTTTTTCTTTCCTTTGGGGGTCGAGAGTAGAAGACCATATTGAAAATGCTTAGTGGCTCTCATATGCATGATTGTTGATTTAACTTAGAGCCCGTATTACTTTGTCTTCTCTCTTGAGCTGAATGCTTGCAGCTTCCAGCTTAGTCCAATGCATGTGCACTACTATTATTATACACATCGTTCGGTCGTGCAAGTGAAAGGCAATAATGACGATATATGATGGACTGATTGAGATGAGAGAAGCTGGTATGAACTCGACCTCTCTTGTTTTTGTAAATATGATGAGTTCATCGTTCCTGATTCAGCTTATTATGAAGTGAACATATTTTCAATGACATTTAGAGATTATAGCTGCTTGTGCCATGCTTAATTAGCTATGAGTTATAATGGTTTACCTTGCATGCCAACATGCTATTAAAAGGATTATGATGTGGTATGATGGGATGGTATCCTCCTTTGAATAAATTGAGTGACTCGACTTGGCACATGTTCACGCATGTAGTTGAAACAAATCAACATAGCCTTCACAATATTTATGTTCATGGTGGATTATATCCTACTCATATTTGAGCTCGGTGTGAATTAATTTTAATGCATGTTCATGACTGTTGTCGCTCTCTCAGTTGGTCGATTCCCAGTCTTTGCTAGCCTTCACCTGTACTAAGCGGAATACTGCTTGTGCATCCAAACTCCTTAAACCCCAAAGTTGTTCCATATGAGTCCACCATACCTTCCTATATGCGGTATCTACCTGCCGTTCCAAGTACATTTGTATGTGCCAAACTCCAAACGTTAAAATGAAATTCTATTTTGTATGCTCGAGCAGCTCATGTTTCAACTAGGGCTGCATGTATCTTCCATTCTAGGTGTGTTATTCTCAAGAGGAGTGGACTCCGCTCCTCGTTCACGAGAAAGGGCTGGTAACCGGGATGCTCAGTCCCATGATCCAAAAAGATCAAAGCAAATCAAAATAATTAAACAAAACTCCCCCAGGGCTGTTGTTAGTTGGAGGCACTTGTTGTTTAGAGCAAGCCATGGATTGATGTTTGTTGGTGGTGGAGGAGTATAAACTTTTACCATTCTGTTTGGGAACTGCCTATAATGCATGTAGTATGGAAGATATAGCCATCTCATAGTTGTTGCGTTGACAGTGAAAGTATTCCGCTCAAAATGTTATTTATCTCTATTTTAAAATCAAGCTCTGGCACCCCTACAAATCACTGCTTCCCTCTGCGAAGGGCCTGTCTATTTACTTTTATGTTGAGTCATCACCTTCTTATTAAAAAGCACCCGCTGGAGAGCACACTGTTATTTGCATGTATTACTATTGGTTTATATTTGGTATGACTTGACTGGATCTCTTTTACCATGAATTGCAATGTTTAGTCAGTCCTTGATCTTTAAAGGTGCGCTACATTTATGTTTTGCGGTCTCAGAAAGGGCTAGCAAGAAACCATCTTGTTATATCATATTGTGATTGTTTTGAGAAAGTGTTGTCATCCTAGTTTTATTATTGTTGCTCGCTAGCTGATTATGCCATTGATATGAGTAAATGTGAGACCTAAGTGTTATTGTGAGTATGATTAGTTCATAATCTTTGCTGAAAACTTGAATGCTGGCTTTACATATTTACAACAACAAGAGCAAATAGAGTTTGTAAAAGTTTTTCTTTATCACTTTCAGTTTATCAACTGAATTGCTTGAGGACAAGCAAAGGTTTAAGCTTGGGGGAGTTGATACATCTCCAACGTATCTACTTTTCCAAACACTTTTGCCCTTGTTTTGGACTCTAACTTGCATGATTTGAATGAAACTAACCCAGACTGACGTTGTTTTCAGCAGAACTGCCATGATGTTGTTTATTGTGCAGAAAACAAAAGTTCTCGAAATGACCTGAAAATCCACGGAGATAACTTTCAGAAAATATAAAAAATACTGGCAAAAGATGAAGACCAGGGGGCCCACACCCTGTCCACAAGGGTGGGCGCGCCCTCCCCCTGGGTGTGCCCCCTATCTCATGGGCCCCCTGGAGATCTGTTGACCACAACTCCAACTATATATATTCCGTTTCACGGAGAAAAAACCGGAGAGGAAGTTTCATCGCGTTTTACGATACGGAGCCTCCGCCAAGCCCTAATCTCTCTCGGGAGGGCTGATCTGGAGTCCGTTCGGGGCTCCGGAGAGGGGGATTCGTCGTCGTCTTCATCATCAACCATCCTCCATCACCAATTTCGTGATGCTCACCGTCGTGCGTGAGTAACTCCATCGTAGGCTTGCTGGCGGTGATGGGTTGGATGAGATTTACCATGTAATCAATTTAGTTTTGTTAGGGTTTGATCCCTAGTATCCACTATGTTCTGAGATTGATGTTGCTATGACTTTGCTATGCTTAATGCTTGTCACTAGGTCCTGAGTGCCATGATTTCAGATCTGAACCTATTATGTTTTCATGAATATATGTGAGTTCTTCATCCTATCTTGCAAGTCTATAGTCACCTATTATGTGCTATGATCCAACAACCCCAATGTGACATAATTGGGATACTTCTCGGTGATGACCGTAGTTTGAGGAGTTCATGTATTCACTAAGTGCCAATTCTTTGGTCCGGCTCTCTATTAAAAGGAGGCCTTAATATCCCTTAGTTTCCACTAGGACCACGCTGCCACGGGAGGGTAGGACAAAAGATGGCATGCAAGTTCTTTTCCATAAGCACGTATGACTATATTCGGAATACATGCCTACATTACGTTGATGAACTGGAGCTAGTTCTGTGTCACCCTATGTTATAGGTATTACATGAGGAATCGCATCCGACATAATTATCCATCACTGATCCAATGCCTACGAGCCGTTCACATATTGTCCTTCCCTTATTTACTTTTCCGTTGCTACTGTTACAATTACTACACAACTATTATCTTTACTTTTGCCACTGTTACCATTACTATCATACTACTTTGCTACTAAATACTTTGCTGCAGATACTAAGTTATCCAGGTGTGGTTGAATTGACAATTCAACTGCTAATACTTAAGAATATTCTTTGGCTCCCCTTGTGTCGAATCAATAAATTTGGGTTGAATACTCTACCCTCGAAAGCTGTTGCAATCCCCTACACGTGTGGGTTATCAGTGAATGGGCAGTTCCTTGTGAGGAACGGCTCCATGCCGATGGAGGGAAGGACGGCGGCCGGCGGCCGCGATAGCAGCCTGGGAGTTGGCAACGGGAGGTGATTTGAACTCCGGCAGGGCGTCCGAGATCCAATCTAGGTGGCAGCAGAGGTGAGTCGTACGGGGTGGCACTCAGCAGGGCAGCAAAGACATGGGGAACAAGGAGCATCCGGAAGAAAGACACGGCAGCCGGAAACAAAAAATCTATCGTGAGAGGAGGACGAGTTGCAGCGTCCGAGAAGACCTAAACCAAGGCTCTGATTGAAGGAAATATGCCCTAGAGGCAACAATAAAGTTGTTATTTATATATTTCCTTATATCATGATAAATGTTTATTATTCATTCTAGAATTGTATTAACCGGAAACTTAGTACATGTGTGAATACGTAGACAAATAGAGTGTCACTAGTATGCCTCTACTTGACTAACTCGTTAATCAAAGATGGTTAAGTTTCCTAGCCATAGACATGAGTTGTCATTTTATGAACGAGATCACATCATTAGAGAATGATGTGATTGACTTGACCCATTCCGTTAGCTTAGCACTTGATTGTTTAGTATATTGCTATTGCTTTCTCCATGACTTATACATGTTCCTATGACTAAGAGATTATGCAACTCCCGAATACCGGAGGAACACTTTGTGTGTTACCAAATGTCACAACGTAACTAGGTGATTATAAAGGTGCTCTACAGGTGTCTCCGATGGTAGTTGTTGAGTTGGCATAGATCGAGATTAGGATTTGCCACTCTGATTGTCGAAGAGGTATCTCTGGGCCCTCCCGGTAATGCACATCACTATAAGCCTTGCAAGCAATGTGACTAATGAGTTAGTTGCAGGACGATACATTACAGAACGAGTAAAGAGACTTGCCGGTAATGAGATTGAACTAGGTATTGAGATAGCAACGATTGAATCTCGAGCAAGTAACATACCGATGACAAAGGTGACAACGTATGTGATTATCCGGTTTGACCGATAAAGAACTTTGTAGAATATGTAGGAGCTATGATCATCCAGGTTCCGCTATTGGTTATTGGCCGGAGACGTGTCTCGGTCATGTCTCCATAGTTCTCGAACCCGTAGGATCCGCACGCTTAACATTCGGTGACGATTGGTATTATGATTTTATGTGTTTTGATGTACCGAAGGTAGATCGGAGTCCCGGGTATGATCACAGACATGATGAGGAGTATCGAAATGGTCGAGACATAAAGATCAATATATTGGATGGCTATTTGGACATCGGAATGGTTCCGGGTGAGTTCGTGCATTTACCGTTGTACCGGGAGGTTACCGGAACCCCCCCCCCCCCCCACCCCCCCCCCACCCCCGAGTCAATGGGCCTTATTAGGCCTTAGTGGAAAGGAGGAGGAGGCGGCCAAGGTGGGGGCGCCCCCCACTACAAAAAAATACACTTCCGTGATGATACGTGTTTGTCACAGTAGGTCGCGTTTTTTGTCATGCATGTACATCCATGACAAATTTATGACAGAATCAAGATAGTCATCCCTGTGCTGTCGTAGAAGTGTTCCATGACATTACCAAAATCATCATCACGGAAGTGTCCACTTCCATGACGATAAATCGCGCGTCAAAGAAGTGCTTTCGTCAAGGTTGACCGACACGTGGCATCCACCGTAACGGAACACTGTTAAGCTATCGGTTCAGGTTTTGGATCCAATAACCCGTTAATAGCCCCGACCAATGGGGATTTTCCACATGTAAAATCATCATTGGCTAGAGGAAACACGTGTTGGCTCACCGTTGGGACAAATGTCATCCGCTCATTGGACCGAAGGCGCCTATGATACGGCGACATGTGGCACGGCCCAACAGAGGCCCATTCCTGTGAAAAGGCTGGCCCGTTTGACTTGTCAAAAGGTGGCCCACAGAAAGCCTGTTAACGGCATGTTCGCATATAGCCCATTTATAGCCCGCTAACCTAGGGCCCGTTACGCCCTATCCGAATTAGGCCCAGTAGTGTCATCTGGGCCGTCCAATATGATTCAGCCCGTTTTAACTTCCGACCCATGTGTGGCCCGTGACTTCTTTCGTCCCATATGAGGACCTTTGTAACTCTTGGCCCATTAACAGCCCGTGGTGAAATTGGCCCGTAATGAACAGTGTATCACTTTATAGCCATTAACGGCCCATTATTGCATTGGGCCGTTTCCAGCCCAAGTTATCTTTCGGCCTTCTGAGGGCCCATTGATTCTTGGGCTCACTTGCAGCATTCGGTTACATACGGCCCGTTACTGTCATTTCTGCTTGTGGGCCAAATTCAGCCCATCGTTACAGTCGGCCCGTTTTTGGACCGTTGATACGTTGGGCCGTTTTCATGTCAAAAAAATCCCGTTGGGTTGTTTTCATAGAGTTATCAAATACGGCCTATGAACGGCCCATTATGGTCCACGAATAGTACGGCCCATGATTGGCGAAATGATGATACGCCCCGTAGAAGGCCCATGGATCCTACGGCCCGTATGAGGCCCATAGATAGTACGGCCCGTAGAGGGCCCATGGATCGTATGGCCCGTAAAAGGCCCGTGGAACCTACGGCCCGAAGAAGGCCCATTGATCCCTAAGGCCCGTATAGAAGAAGGCCGATGGATCCTACGGCCCGTATAGAAGGCCAATGGTCCTACGGCCGAACGAAGGCCCATGGATCATATGGCCTGCAGGAGGCCCATCAGTCCGTGTGTTGCCATGATTATTTTGGCTAGTTACCAAAAATAGGCTATTGTGGCCACTAGAAAATCACAGAAGAAGAACTGCAGTGACTACAAGCAAACAACTAAACAAGGCAATAAGGAAATAAATAAGCAAGCAATTAAGGCTAGCCTATTACGGCTATTACACATATTACATCCACTGGGCATCAAAGTTCGCCACCAGTGCAAATATAGGGAACAAAGTAACATATTACATACACTGGCGGTCAAAATTGGCAACCAGTGCAAATAAACGCGGCAGCAAAACAAGAGCATAACTGAAACAACTTCAGAAGAGCTCAAGAAACGTTATCCTGGGTATCCACCATGCTGGCAATAAGCTTAGTAAGCTGATTAGCTTTGTCCTGTTTGGCGCTAAAATCCTCCAACGCTTGTTGTTGCACGAGAAAGTATGCATCTGAATGCTCCAGGGACTTCCGCTGTCCTTCCGCTTCTTGTCGCAGCACAGCTGATCGATGTCTTTCAGCTTGTAGTTGAGACTCAAGAAACCGAACTGATTCAGACAGTGAGTTTGAATAGCTTGTGCAAGCGGTAGTGGCCAGTAACTCGAACACTAAACCGAGACAGGACTTTGGGATTGTCTCGCTGTCTTCAAGATAGTCTTCCTTTAGCTGTTTTATCAGCTTTGTTGGAGACCAACAACGATGTGTCACTATCCTGAACCTTATCTGCATTACTTCCTTTACCATTGCTTAATAAGGCACTCTTCCCCAATATTCTGTCAGCATTCTAAAAGAACAAACAAGCAGACACATAACAAGTTTAGCATGTACTAGTATATCAAACTCATTTCGGTGAACCAGTTCATTAGCAAGGTGGACAGGATTAAACTACCAAGTCTTCTATTGCCAACTACTAATACATAATAAAAGCATCAAACAAACATATATCTATGTCCTATGGTCACTGCATTGTCTTGCCAAATCAAAATAGAGACACGGTTCAAATCATATCAGTTCAAGACAAAGTAGGAGTGAAAGAATACAAAGCGTGGGAAACTACACGGCACAACAAGATTTCAGATGGGTACCACGGGTCTACATGTACAACAACACTATGGGCTCTGTTGTGATGCTAGTAATGTGCATGATATGAAAGTCAACTGTGTACACAATTGAAATTGAAATCAAAAGAGCTATTCATAAGAGCAAACCTGTTAAAGAAACATGCGTGAACATACCTGCTGTGCCATTGGAGTTTCGGTTGGATCCTTTAATTTAAAAATAAGTTTGTATCAGTAAATACAGTGATATAAGAGCAAAGCAATCATAGTTTCAAAAAGGCGTGCCTAAGCGAGCGCTTAAGCGCGCCTAAGCGAGCGCTTAAGCGCGCCTAGGCTCTAGGCGTTGGCAAAACGCATTGCGTGTAACTACGCTTAATCTGTGCATAACTGTGCATAAGCATGCGCTTTGTTCATTAAAGTGCAAGGCGGTGGCAAAATGCACAATTAACGCCTAGCGCTTTTTTGAACTATGATAGCAATGGAATCTTAAATTAGAACAGTTGTTCTTCAGGTTTAGGCACTTGTTCTACATGAACAGGGTACAGTAAGATGCAAGAATATAATACTTAAAATAGAAAATGAGCTCATAGACCTTACCACATTCTTTGTTCGGGACCAGTACAGAACAAGGCATTCCCAGTCATTGTCCAGTAAATGTGTCTCAGGAGAACGTAAGGTAATTTGATGAGTTTCTTTGCCGGTGAAGTATGTTTTCTTCAGGTAATTCCAATACTGCCACCAAGCACTCTTGAAGATAACAGAGGTATTAGCACAGGTTACCTCATCCTGAGTTTCCAAATCAGTCCTTCTCTATAGAGAAAAATGGGAAAATTTGATGTATTATAACCATCATGGAGGTAGGATGTATGGGACGAAGCAAAGTAATTGCCATGAATAACATTACTTACACATAACTCCTGGACAAACACCTGCAACTGGCATTTTCCTTCATCTTCAGTATAATATTTCCAAGATGGGAAGATACGCACATACGATTTAACAACATCAAATGCGATAGATGCTAAACTATGACTGGCTGGTTGTGCTTCCTCCACAGGAATAGGGGTACTAACTGGTGGAGTTGGGGTTCGCCGTGATAGTACTGGCCCTTTGGGCACTAGAGCTGCCTTACTAACTACTCTTGTTTGGGAGCTCTATGGTGGAGATGGTGTTGTGTCAACACGAACTGGGTTACTATCGGCTGGGGTTGGGGTTAGATTGGGTGAAGGTGATTCTCTGTCCATCGCAGTAGGGGTACAATCTGTGAGAGTTTGGGTTACGTGTGGTAGGTTTGGTTCTTGTGCATGTACAACCAGGGTGCTATCTCCACCAAGAGGTAGCACTGTTTTATTTGAAGACCGTGTTTTTATTCCGCTAGATACTGGCATCACCCGCTCCAATTCAAATGGCTGATAAACAGGAAACATAGTTGAATGTACAGACATTGTATGAGAGACAGATGCAATAGATAGTGTGGAAAAAAGAGGGCATGAAATAGTTGACATCTATATTGTTTAACTAAAACGGATAGCATGACATAATTTCACATATATGATGTCTATCTAAACTGGATAGCATAGCATAACATAATTCAAAGATATGATAAATAACTAAACAGGATCGCATGACATAATTCACCTACATGTTATATAAGTAATCAGGATTGCATAATTTAATTCACATATGTGATTTATATGCTAAATAGAGGGCATTCGATATGATGTCTGAACTAAGAACATGGTGTTGAATATTGTGTATTTGATGTCTAAACTATGCAATGCAAGACATCGTATGCATGATATGAGCAGTATAACCGTGCCAAGTTAGAGCATACACCTCAGTAGGGGAATAGGACTGGTCATCTGTCTCTGAATCCATCTCTGAGGAGCTATCGGGACCCAACAAGAGATCTGCTTCGACAGGTAGCACTGTCTGCTCTGAAGGCCTTGTTTTCACTCCAGATTTTTCCATCTCCCACCCAAATGGCTGATTCACAGGAAGAGTAGTTTAATGTACAAACATTGTTGACAAATGGAAATGTCATGAAGAAAAGGATGGGCAAGATATCATTCAAATATATGAAGCCTGGTTAAACAGGATGGCATTGCAAATTTCACATATATTATGGCTGGCTAAAAGACGTGAGACTGCATAATTCCCATATATGATATAGAAACTAAATAGGTGGCATTAGAGAACATGTCTAAACTAAGAAGATGACATATATGATGTCAAAAGTAGGCACTGCAAGGCAACATATGCATGATATGACTAACATCATCATGCCAAGGTAGAGCAAACACCTTGGGGGTAAATAGGAGTGGTCAGCGGCGTCTGAATCCGCCTCAGAATAGATATCTTCCTCTGGATTACAATCTGGAGAGGGGTGGGGAGGGTTTGCCATTGAACCCACCATGGAGCGATGTCTGCATGACATTATATTGCCGCGCAAAACTCTTCTCTTTTTCTCTACATGCTCAGCATAACTGTGTACAATATCTGACATGCATACGAAAAAATATGGTGAGATTATGTAAGGAGAGCATGCAGAAATTTAGAGTGATGGTAACAACCAGTGGATGGATCCAAAAATAATGATAACAGGCTGATGATTGCTTTAAATTAATAAAAAGACAAATGATGATTTCTTTACTATTTGTTTCCCACCCAAGATGAACAACATAGCCATACCCTAGGTGAACCAGATATTAGACATACATACTATTCATTGCTGCCTCGATATGTGCCCCACAACTAATTTAGAACTCAAGTTTGAACATTAATTTGGACCTGAGTTGGGAGTCCAAGAGCTGAACAGGACGATAAAGTAGCAGGTAAGTTTAAGCAATGCATAACATAAGCAGAAACAAAAGAGTGCGACCTCTCTTGTGGACCCGTGTACTCCTTAGGTTCATCTGCTGAGTCGATGATGGTGATGTCGTTGGGGTGGGTGCCGGCGGCAGGGAAGGAGATCTGAGGCGGCGAAAGACGGTCAGGAGTCGTGATGTCTGGTTTGGTGGATGCTTCTGTCGATGGAGCAGTTCAGGTGAGGTGGACGACATCGCGGCAGGAGCAGGACAAACCACACAAACTTCCCTTCGACACGTACCTGTAACTGAAGTAATTCTGTAAGGGCTCATTTGGCTTACATGATTCCTAAAACGCAGGGATAGGAAAAACACCGGAATAGGATAGGAAAATGCACATGGTAAACAGAGCATTTGTAAACACAGGATTTCTGTCAACTTGGGTGTTTAGCTTACAGGAATTGGAAGAGCAAAGGAATGCAAAGAAAAAACATGGCCAAAACAAAGATAAACCATATCAAAGCATGTACAGTTAGAATGTTATTCTGGCACTAATGCACTTGGTCTTGTTTTCATGCATAGGATTTTGAAAAGTAGGTCCAGGTGGATGTTTTGCTTCATTCCTTTCAACAAAATGCATGAAGAATTGAATAGTAGAGTGCCATTGGAAAATTCCCTATTGCTATGTTTTTCCATTGAACCAAAATAGCCCTAATGGATTGACGTGAATGTATAGTAATAAGTGATGCAACAAGTGTACAACCTTTTTGCCGTAGCCGTGTCGACCTCAGCATCATTGGGTTGGTCGCTGAAGCAGTTGAGGCAGAGGTGGCTGTCGGAGGTGTGGAGGAAGATCTGAGAAATCTGTAGACGGCATCCAGGGCACTGCTCTGTTGTGATGGATCGTTCTGTCGTTGGAGCAGCTCCGGTGAGCCGTAAGACGTCAAGGCTGAAGCAGCACAAGACCAACATCGTCAATCTAAAGTGGGATTCTAATAGCATCTCCAATCGATGATGTCAAATGGATGTAAAATTAACATCACCAAAAACCACCTGACTACAACAGATGAGGTAAAAACTATTGACTCTGAACTTAACTATCGAAACTGAAATTTACTGTGAAATCTGAATGCTACTGTAGAAACTGAACGCAATGGTAGCAGAGAGGCACTTGACATGTAGTTTAGGGAGGGCCTACAGTTCATCTTCAACCTGCACCCCCCTGAGCCGCCAGCCACCACCGGCCGAACCGCCGGCCCCAGCGCCGCCTCGCCGCCCCGAAATAACTCGCCACCGCCGCCCGGCCAGCCCTCTAGGCCCCCCCGCCCCCACCCTGAACCCTAAGATAGATAGTGGGTAACCTCTCCGGTGAGCCCCCGTCCCTGTTGCGGGTGGTTCTTCCTTAACTCCGGCGAGCCTCCCCCCAAACCCCTGAAAATCGACTGACCCAAAAGTCGATTCAGTCGACTAAAGTGGGGCTTAATCATAGCAGAGCAGCAGCACGAGCGAGGGGGAGAGCAGCAGCAGCAGCAGCTGGGCGAGCGAGCGATCGAGCGAGCGAGAGCTGGAGCAGCAGCAGCGCGAGCGAGCGAGCGAGAGTCGGAGTAGCAGCAGCAGATCTGGCTGGTATGGACGACGCCGCCGAAGGGGCCTCGCACTGGGGGAGAGCCTCCGTGGAGATGTCGCCTGCGGTGCCGGCTTCAAGGTAGCCACTCCATGGGGGTGCGGGATGGAGCACCGTCGGCGCCGAGAGGTTGAGTTAAGGAGAAGGTGCGATGCGATGAGTGTACAACCTCTTTGGTGGCGCCGAGTAGGCCTCGGCTTCGTCCGAGGAGTCGGTGAGGATGTTGTGCTTCCGATGGAGGAGGTTAAGGCTGCGCTGTGGGTATGGAGCAGCCAGATAGACGAGGCGATCGTTGGAGCAGCTCCTTGGAGGTGGAGGACGAGGCGGCTGAACCGGCTGGACGGCGAGATGGACGACGGATCCTCATCCGGGGAGGTGGACGAGGGACGTCGAGCTGTTGCGCTGGACGACGTCATCGGGAAAGAGGCTCCAGCTGGGCAGCGGTGACGTGGCGGACGGAGGAGGGTGGGTTTTCGCGGCTGGAGCAAAGAGGTTATGGCGGCCTAGGATTTCGAATGGCGAAAAGGGGGCGATGGAAGGGGTGAAGCATGACTTAGGGACACGCTTGTCCAAAATGTAGGGTGTGTTACAAAAGTACCCCCCCCCCCACCGATTTGAACTAGAGGCCCTTTCGGCTCAGGGTTAGAAGGGGGATTTCGCGTGTCGGGATTTGGCAGCTGGAGGGAGTTTTCGCGCGCGTTGTAATTTCGGGATAGCAAGGCGCGGGTTGTGAAGGCGCCTATTTTGGGAGCACGATATTTGAATTTTCGGGATATAACAAGACGCGGGTTGAATTTTAGGGACAAGCCTAACATGTAGTAATATTGTACTTGTACGTACCAAATCAATTCACACTTCCCTCAACCAAAAAGAAAACGAAAAAAATAAAACTATTCACACCACACAAAGAGAGAGTTTTGCCCCGTTTTACTATACAAATGCTATTCAAAGCTACTCCCTCCTTCCATCTATATAGGGCCTAATGCGTTTTCCGATGCTAACTTTGACCAAATATTAGAGCAATGATATATGACATGCAACTTACACAAAGCACACCGTTAACTTCGTCTGTGAAAGGTTCTTTCAATGATATAATTTTCACATTGTGCATGTCATGTACTATTAATCTTGTTAATAGTCAAACGCGGTCTTAAAAATCTCATTACGCCCTATATAGATGGAAGGAGGGAGTATGAATCCATGTTATGTCCGATTAAAGTTTTTCGCTTGCTGTATAATGCATGTAACCTACTCATACCAACATTTTAGTGCATTCCAAATGTCTATACTACCGCTGCAATTCGAACTAAATTTGAATTCATTTCTCTATTTCAATAAGAATCTACAATCATGATTGTTGCCAACTTCAACCATCATTCGTGTATTACCTTAATAACACACCACATGATTGCTACAGATATAGATATGAACTATGTGTACTACATGAACTCGAATTCTATTTTTTGAATACACTTGATGTGGATTCCAAATAATAGTACATTTGATGTACTAACTATATATTCATAATCTACACCATGTTCCATATGTACACCGTGTTTATCACACAAAGTATAGTGCCCCGCCCCCTACATTATGACAAGTATTTAGACCTGAGTTGCAAAAGCCACACATTAGCCCAAATTATAATCAATGTTCTACATTATGATATATTCTTCAAGTATCTGTATCCACCTTTTTATAATTAATTATGATCTTTGTTCGTCTTTTACACCTTCACAATCCTCTTCTATTTGTAGCTAGCTAGCGCTAACTTTCTATCATGCATGCACACGCTCGCCCCCCTCACACACCCTTAGCGTCCCCTCCATCGTGCACGTTCATTATTTCTCTTTAGGTCGTCCACCAGCGGTGTGTGTAGGCCCCCGGCTCCTTCTTTCTGGCACACACCGATTGATATACCTCTCTAGCCAAGTGTGCCTACAAAAAACACATATATACTTCCCCTCTTCTCTTCTCACCGTCCATGCCCCCATATGTCCAATACGATTCCACGCAGGTGCACATTCCCGCCCCTCTTTTCATTAATCACATGCTCGCACACTCCTCCCCCCTCGACATGGTAGGCCTCTCGCACCACCTCCTAGCCACACCCTCTCCCCCTGTCTGCCTCTTTGGAACTTATTTGCTTCTAACACATGCAGGCGTGTATATGAACTAATCTCCCTACATATAGCCAGGTCGACTATGATTCATTTTCACCAAGCACCGATACACTTACCTCGCTAGTTGTGTCTCTCCTTTTCTTGGACACACGACGATTGATCTTCCTATGTAGTTACGCATGCTTACCACAACCATATCTTCTCCCCTCATCATCCTTGAATACCTCCCGACCCGTCTCTCACACGCACATGCATAGACAGACAGACATCCCCCGCCCTCTCTTATTGATATTGCACTCATACCCTCCGTTTGTCTAGCAGGCCTCTCCCACCATTTGTGAGATGCCACTCCACCACCAACCCTCCGACGCTCTACCTTTCTCTTTTTCCCAACCTTATTCGTCTGCTACACATATCCATGGATGTCGATCGATCTCCCTCAATACATAGCTAGGTCTCTCTCCTTCCCCACACATATACTAGTCGGCCGGTCTCTACCCCCTCCCCCCCCCCCACACACACACACACCGATAGTCAAACGTTGTAGGTAGGTATCCATGCCACGGAGAAGAACTGCACCTCTGCCCTGTCAAATTCCAGTAGGCCAGCCGCCCTATATCTTTGACGTGGGCAAAAACAAATTCGATGGCACTTTTTATCGATCGCACAGCCACACAATTCATCCCTGTTTTCAATTCTATCGATATCTCACGTCCATGACTCCGTTTCACACACATTGCATATGTTACGTTTTTCTGATTGAGATATCATCAACACATTGCCTCTGTTTCACACAAACCATCTCTCTCACACCCACCCACGTACATAGCTGCACCTAAAGAAGAAGTGCACGCAGGACGCACGTACTCACGTCTCGTTCCCGTCCACACCCGCGTGGGTACACGGTGGAGTTCGTTTTTGTACGAAAAGGCAGCCCACGTGATAATTTGATGTGTGTAGCGGTTGTTTACTCGAAGGAGGGTCGGGTACCACGCCTAGAATATAAAACGATTGTCGTGGGGAAAATGGAAAAATGGGTTTGTCTCTCGTGAGTCTCGTCACACAAGGCC
Source organism: Triticum timopheevii (assembly GCA_963921465.1). Taxonomy (NCBI): domain Eukaryota; kingdom Viridiplantae; phylum Streptophyta; class Magnoliopsida; order Poales; family Poaceae; genus Triticum; species Triticum timopheevii. Next base: position 618,375,385 of record OY997268.1, on the reverse strand, counting down.
GTCGTGGCCTCTCACTCTCAGCGTTGGTCAGTGATCTGGCCGCATCCCATCCGCCGGCGGAAAGGGAAGATGTGCATCGTCTCTCCGTTCTACGGCGTTGAGGCAGCTCGTCCCGATCTGCGGTACCCGCCGTTCTCTCTGACCAAGCTCCGGCACGGTAGGGCCTTCGCCACTTGCTCACTGCCGCAGTATGGGCAGATCCCGGCCGTCGGCGCCCTCCTAGTAACATCCTGACGACCCTCAGGTACAGCTTCCTCCGGCCTTGCTCCACTACCCATCTTCCCATGTTGCTGCATGTGGATCTTCTTTAGTTGTTTGCTTAAATCGTATCTCGGCCGGTGTACTTTCCATCTTGCAATCTCGTCCTCAAACCTTTTTTGATAAACCACCATGTGCTATCTTTCCCTTTTTACATGGAACACACTACAAAAAAAGACACATCCGTGACATTTTGGGCCGAACGATTTTTTTTTCTGTCATACATATGACAATTCTATGAAGATAATTGTGACAAAACCCGGTATCATCATAGATGTGGTGGGCTCCTACTTCTATGAAAAAAATCATGATAGAAAATGGACTTTTCGTCCTGGGCGGGCCGGAGACGCAGCTGCATGACATTCTTTGGGCCGTCCATAACGGAAAAAACCATGGTAGAAGCGAGGGGGAGGAAAATTCCGGGGAGTTGCCGGTTACGATGGGAGAGCAACGCGCGATTCTCTCGTACAGGTACGCGCGTGTGTGCGAGGCGTTGGCTCTATTTGAACCTGAGCGAGGCGTTGGGCTCTAACTGAACCCGAGTGATTGCACTGCAGGCTACGCGTTACTGAACCTGAGCGATCGATCGATGGCTGTTAACTGAACCCGATGGAGCGATTCCTATGCTACTGCTACTAACTGAAGCCGATCGATGCTGCCTCTGGGATGAATAGTGATCGTTACGGGGGGTTTGGATGAACAGTGAGTGGTGGCGTTGCCTCTGGATGAACAGGAACCCGTGGTGTGGAGTGCTGGATGAACAGTAGATGGTGGAGGGGTGGCCGTTGAGGGGTGGTTGAACAGGACCCCGTGGTGTGGAGGGCTGGATAAACAGTAAACGGTGGAGGGGTGCTCGTGGAGGGATGGTTGAACAGTAGCCGGTGGAGTAGCGCGCGGTGGAGGCTGGATGAACAAGAGCCTGTGGAGGCTGGAGGGTTGACGGTGGAGATGAACAATATCCCGTGGAGTCCTGTTTTGCGGTACACCACACCCCTCCCCCCCCCCCCCCCCGTTTCGACCGTAGCGCTCCAACACAAGTCCGTTACGTCTGCTTTGCGGTACGCCACACCCCTCCCGATGAACAGGACCCCCGTTTCGACCGTAGCGCTCCAACACAAGTTCGTTTCGTCCGTTTTGCGGTACGCCACACCCTTCTCGATCAACAGGACCCCCGTTTCGACCGTAGGAGGTCCGTTTCCTCTGATTTGCGGTACGCCACACCCCTCCCGATCAACAGGACCCCCGTTTCGACTGTAGGAGGTCTGTTTCCTCGTTGTGCGGTACGCCAGGCCTCGTTTCCATCGCCTGTTCCGTCCAAGCCGGTTGGCTCCCACGTGTTCCGTTGCCTCCCGATAAACATGACGCATTCCGTTGCATCCCCACGAACACGACGCGTTCCGTTGCCTCCCGATGAACACGACGCATTCCGTTGCCTCACCATGAACACGAGCCCTCGTCGTACGTATGCGCGACTAGGCGTTCGAGACCCCGCCCGTATGTACACATATGTGGCCGTATTTTCTTTCTTGCACCCTGGCCGCTGTACGTACGTGTACATGCTACGTGCGCGCCTCTACTACGACACATGCGCGCCTCTACAACGACCAGTATGTACGTACACGTTCGCGACCAGAATGACAACGCTACGTATGCTTCGACCAGGTGGGTCCCGACTGTCAGGCACTTCCTTGCATGCGAAAATGTAGCTGGTGGTCCTAGCAGTCAGAGGGGCGAATCATTTTTTTTTGCCCGGACACACTTCCTTGCATGCGAAGGTGTAGCTAGTGGGTCCCAGCAGTCAGGGGGGAAACGTTTTTTTCGCGGAATACGGTGGCCCGTCCGGTGGGTCCCCGCTGTCAGGTGGAGGAATAATTATTTTCCGCGTAATAAGGAGGCACTTCCTTGTTGCGGTCGTGGACCCAGCTGTCAGCCTCTCTACATACAGTCCACGTCTGATGGAAATCGTTCCTTGACTACGTTGACCACGCCGCACCGAGAGCACCAGGGCGGTGGACGACGGCGAGGCCTAGGAAGGGGACGACGGGGAGCCGGGGAAGACACGGCAGTGGAAGCCCGCGCCGAGAGGAGTACGAGGGTTCACTGGTTCGGCTGCGGTGTGAGGCTGCTGTCGCTGCAGGGCCTGGCCAGCGGTGGGAATAGTAGGGGGCGGTGAGGCCTCCGCGGCAGCACATCCGGCCACGGGAGGCAGGAGCATGCGGCACGACCGGCGCTGCTTTGGGCGGCTGGAGCAAGAAGACCAGAGGTTGAAGAAGCATTACGGCCGTTGGATGAACATCGTACGATCACTGGAGCTAGAATCGTTTATATTGACTAAGTTGACAAAGCCCTCCGTCCGCATCAACTTAGTAGGCCCACAAGTCAACCTCCCACCAAGGTGGGTCCCAGCTAGCTGGGGGGGTATTAATTTTTTTGTGCTTAATGAAGAGGCACTTCCGGTTGGTCTGAGCTGACAGCAGGGGGAACGTTTTTTTGCGAAATACGGTGGATCGTCGGGTGGGTCCCAGCAGTTAGGGGCAAACGTTTTTTCGCGAAATATTGCTGGGCCATCCGGTGGGCCCCTGCTGTCAGGTGGAGGAATAATTATTTTCCACATAATAAGGAGGCACTTCCTTGCGGCTGCCGTCGACCCAGCTGTCAGCCTCTCCACGTACAGTATTCTTTCGATGGAATTCGGCCATTGACCACATTGACCACGCCACGCCGAGAGCACTATGGCGGTGGACGACGGTGAGGCTTAGGAAGGGGATGACGCGCAGCCGGGGAAGACGCGGCAGTGGATGCCCATGCGGAGAGGAGTACGAGGGTTCACTGGTTCGGCTGCGCTGCCATCGCCGCAGAATAACAGGGGGTGTGGGTGAGTGGAGTGGAGGGATGGCCTGGCCAACGGTGGGAGTAGTATGGGGGCGGTGAGGCCTCCGCGGCAGCACAGCCGGCCACGGGAGGAGGGAGCAGGCGGCACGACCGGCGCTGCTTTGGGCGGCTGGAGCAAGAAGACCAGAGGTTGAAGAAGCACTACGGCCGTTGGATGGACATCGTACGGTCAGTCGAGCTAGAATCATGCATATTGACTAAGTTTACAAAGCCCTTCATCCTCGTCAACTTAGTAGGCCCACTATACTGGGTCCCACCTAGCAGGGGGAGTATTCTTTCTTTTGGCCGTAATAAGGAGGCACTTCCTTGCGTGCGAAGATATAGCTGGTGGGTCCGAGCTGTCAGCGGCGGTAACACTTTTTTTATGAAATACAGAGGCCCTTTCGGTGGGTCCCAGATGTCAGGTGGAGGAATCATTATTTTGCGTGTAATAAGGAGGCATTTCCTTGCGTGCGGCCGTGGACCCAACTGTCAGCCTCTTCATGTACAGTCCACTTCCGATGGATGTCGTTCATTGACCACGTCGACCAGGCCGCGCCGAGAGCACCAGGGCAGTGGACGATGGCGAGGCCTAGGAAGGGAACGACATGGAGCCAGGGAATACTCGGCAGTTATTTCCCACACGGAGGAGTACGAGGGTTTACTGGTTCGTCTGCCGTCGCTGGAGAATAACAGCATGTGTGGGGTTGAGGGTGAGTAGAGGGTTAGCTAGGCCGGCGATGGGAGTACGGTGGGGCGGTGAGGCCTACGTGGCAGCACAGCCGGCCGCCGGGAGGAGGGAGCAGGCAGTCCCGCTGGCGCTTGTTTGAGCGGCTGGAGCAGGAAGAGCAGAGATTGAAGAAGCACGATGGTCGTTGGATGGACATCCAATAGTATACAGGCCATCTGTGGAAAGCCTCAAATCTGTGGAAAACAGCATACAACCCATCTGCCATTATTTCAAATAGTTTACAACCCATTTGCTAATTCTTACGGGTTTTTTGGAGCCCATATTCTTTTTGTTAGCATTACAGCCCATATTGTGGCCATGGTTAAAAAATTATACGAAATTTTGCATATGTCGGTGCGGTCTGAACTATTTTTAATCCCAAAATTTCGAGTCACATTCAGACTGATTTTAAAAATAAATGTATATCAATATAAAATCCAATAAATTGTCCACGCATAAAAATCAATGCAATTTAAAATCTCGAAATGAAAAATAGATATTTGAAACTAATTGCCGGTTTGATGTGTTTTAAAAATGTACAGCCCATTTCTCATTACTGATAGGCCATTTTCTTGGCTAGCCGAATGAAGCTCTCCTCGTCTAGCCCAACAGGCCTGATAAAGTGACTTACTTGACAAATCACAAAAAACTGGGCTAGCCATTTTCAAAAAGAAAAAAAAACTACTGGGCTGGTCTGTGGTAAACATAAAAGAAAAGGCTGTCTAGAGAGGCCAGAGTGTCCCGCACAGCCCAGTTGACACCCTGCTTCCGTCTCAAAAACATATTAGATAAATGCCACTCCAATTATGGCGATTCATAAAAATGCCACTGCAATTTCCAAACTTTGAAAAATGCCATGCAATTTTTGCAAACTTTGAAAAACGCCACTGCAGTTTGCAAACTTTGAAAAACGCCACTCCAAACTTCAAAAAATGCCACTAGAAATGGCATGAAATGGCATTTTTCAAAGTTTGGAAATTGCAGTGGCATTTCTTGGAGGCATATATCAAATTAACCCAAAACAAAAATAACTGGGTGAGCTGATGGGTCCTTGGTGTCAGCCGCTCGTTGTGCAATTCTCTCGTTTATTGACTACGTTGACAATGGCATGGAATCCAGATGTCAGAAATCCACTAGGAGGAGCCATTTTCTATTGGCTTGAAATAAGGAGGCACTGGCTTGTGTACTGCCATGACCTTGGTGGGTCCCTGCTGTCATCCTCTCCATGTACAATCATCTCCTGATTGTGTACGCGTCAACTTGCTAGGCCCACAAGTCAGCCTCTAAACCCATGGAGGACAAATACAACCCATTTAAAAAAATAACAGCCCATTCCATACGTTCAAACAAAAAGTTCAACATTCAGAGCAAAGTAACTGGTCTAATCCACATATAGAGTACTGAACTTCCATGTTGACAACCATCATAGCCAAGTTAACTATCTAATCCCACTAGACAAGTAGTAACTTACTCTTAGCTAACTAGACGTGCCGGCGGTACACGCTAAACGTATGCACCGGCGTCCTGCGCCTCACCTCGGACTTGCCAGAGGTGCAATAGGGCGTGTTGCTCGCGTGCGTTGGCCCTTTCCATGCCGGCGTGGTCCACCGAAGCTTCGGCTTCCAAGCGGGAAACCCACTTGACGAGCTGGTAGTAAAAATCAGCGTCGCGAACGCGTGCGTGCCCGACAGCCTCCGGGGCTATTTGCCGGGCGCCGGCCTCCACGTAGTCGGCCCAGTTGCGGGCGCTCTGCTCGTGACTCAGAGCGTCGGTGCGCTGCTGCTCCATGTCCTGCTGGCGGCGCAAATCGGCATTACGCTGCTCCTCCGCTAGGCGGTCGCGCTCCAACAACTCCTGCTCCTCCGCCATGCGGTCGCGCTCCAACAACTCCTCGATCTGTGCATTGCCATCTAAAGACAGATAGAACGCCTCCTCCCTCCGTCTACCTTCCGGTGAAAAAGCGAACACTAGTTCCGGCGGTGACCGCCTCTGGCGTCGCCTACCGCGGACGGGCGGGGGCATGGCGGACGTGGCGAGCGACGTCGGGCTGGCGGGGGCTTATGAGGATATGGCGAGTTGGGTCACGGGCACTGGAGAATGCCGGGAAACAGTACTTATAAGGGAAAGGTAGTGCGACGGTCATCGCAATTCAATGCATAATGGCTTAGCGCGCCAGCTTACCATGGAAAACTAGGGAAACTGAAATTATGACTGTGCCATCCCGTCCCGTCTGGGTCGCACGCCGGCATGGCGGTCAAACGAGTGCACTCGAATCATCTCCCTCCTTGTCAATAATGATTTCACGGATTTAAAAAGCCCGCAACAATTAAAGCGTATCTTTTTCACATCAGTTAGCTGCCTTAATTACGGTCGGCTGCATGCAGGCACTCAGAATCGCTCGCAGGCAGTACGCAAAGGAGCATGCAATGAGTCGCAGCCGAGGACATGCATGCAGCCACTTAAATCGCTGGAATTAATTAGGCTTAAACTTCTGCATGCCATTAATTATTGCCATGCCTTGGTCTTGCTGCTTTGCTCACGGGACTAATAAACCCGGACGGAGGGAGTACCTTAGTTGGTGAGAGGTTTGAATTAAGCCTGCAAACCGGAAAGGAGGTACTAGTATGTGTGTGATCTGCTATTTATTCGTGTAGGATCGAGTAGGTCGTTTCTTGAATTGAGCCCTGCAAACCGGAAAGGAGGTAGTACGTGTGTGATACGCTATTTATCCATGTAGGATCGATAGTGTAGCTTGTCAGTTTCTTCAGAGGTAGGCATTTTTATCCGTGTAGGATCGATAGTGTAGCTTGTCAGTTTCTTCAGAGGTAGGCATTTTTATTCAAAAAACTGCCACTTTGCATCTTGTGTCGGAAATCAAACTGCCAGGTGCGCATTTGTAGGCTAGCTAGTGATCGATCAGTAACTTGTAAACACTGAGCGAACAGAAATAAGTAACTGTTAATGCATCTCAATGATTCACAGATCATATACAAATATGTAGCTCCAAAAGCAAAGATCAGCCACTTCGGATCTTGTGTCGCAACTAAAGCTAACTAGTATGATTCCCATACATAAGATCAACATGTTAATGCATCTCAATGATTCACAGATCATATACAAATATGTAGCTCCAAAAGCAAAGATCTAGAAAAACATCTGTTCTTCCTACAAACATGGATGCTTCTCTTGGCCAACATTCAGTACAGACTGAAAGACAAATTTGTTTGTGAAGTCTACAATTCCTCTTGCAAACATAAGTGGTTTCACCAACAGCTGGAACCATGAGAATGAACCACACATGATGGAGGAACATCCAGTGCAATATGATTTAGTCTTCTCTTGATCACACCACGAGACTATTTTTGGAATACAAACTTTAACTTAGGGAAAATGATGCCCATTGTATAATCAGACGAAAGCAATGAAGCACCAACTGTTGGCCAGTAAATAGTACAGTACTACTTTTCTGCATTCCATGAAGTGACAATCCAATCTTTGTGTCTATTTTCAAATGGCACTGCATGCAGTGACTATACTATTCTCTTGTGCAGTTCAACCAAAATTGCGGACACTTTGTTTGTTTGTCAAATAGCAACGGGCAAACATCTCTGTCTGCACAAATATCAAGCAGCTAGTAAACATATACCACACCATGTTCGCAGTGATGGAAGAGGTGAAATCGATACAACCGAAATTGAGATCATTGAACCCTGTCCTGCACCTCCAATGTAGGTCCACCCTGCCAATAAATTCACATGCAAACCACTAGTATTACTATCTAATGGCAGTACAAAAAGAGTAGCAAGATAGTAGCAAACCATGTACCTTCGTAATGAACAGCTCATAGTGCCACCAATTGGATATAAAGGTTTGGAAAAAAACATGCTCCTAATGTTGAACCAGATGGACTTTTGGTGCAGCTCCACTAAAATCGAGCATCCATGTTTGCATAGATATTGAAAGTGTGATTACTATAAAAGTGGCACTAGTTGAAGCATAGACTCACAAATATAAGCATTCCAATTTCTTAATGGGAAAAGGTAGCAAGACTGTTTCTAACCACCTGTTTCATGGAATAAATAAAGCAACAACGGCTAATGTCAGGAAGGCATGCATAGTTTTTTTCTGAAAAACTGAGCCATTCCTGACCTTTCCTCTTCTTTTAAGCAAATTTTGTGCAGTTCTACTAAAATAAAATGCCATCACCGCCTTGACAATTTAGTTACACTATACAAAAGGAAATGACATAACATTACATCATGATGTCGGGTATGTAGTAGACAGGCATTAGAGACAAACATACAGACTTCCTCCGATAACATGATGAACATTAATTTTAACAAAGGTGTGACTAGCTTTACCGGGATAATTTGAGTAAACTCTACACCCTCTGTTCCTTAATATAAGACGTTTTCGCGGTTCAATTTAAAGTACCCAAACATCTAGTATTTAGAAAAACAGGTAGTAGTTTTCTTGAGCACATATCTGGGAAAGCTTGCCACACTTTATTTATGTCCATACGCTAATGCAACACCATTCGAATACTACAAATATACACTAATCCAGTGGCTAGTGCAATAGTAGAGTAGTTAGTTTATTACAGGGTACAGTACAATGGTTTTACTGAACAGATTTCAATAAACTCTAGCACTGGAAGGTTTCTATAAGAATTAACAATACAAAATGTAAAGGTAACAAGTTTCAGCATTGGTGTACTAGCTGTGCATGAGCATTAAACCAAATACAAAAGTTTGAAGGTAACTAGAATTATTAACTAATGACAGTATAAAAAAATTGCAAACCATGTACCTCCAAGGTAAATATCATTTCGAACTTGGGGGGACCTTAAAAATTGCTATCCCAATCTTGATAATCGATCAAACATAAAAACTTGATCTTTCCTCTTGATAATCAAGAGAACAGCCGGAGGAGGAGGTGCCCACTCTTGACCTTTCCTCTTGTCTTCATAATTGTCTGTGCAGTTTAACCAAAATAAAATGACATCAGTGCCTTGGCATTTTGGTGACACTGTACAAAAAATTAACTTATCTCATGAAAGTGAGGTATGTAATCTATAAGCATTAACAGTGCATAAATCTGAAGGTAGTAACAAGTTTCATCGTTGGTATACTGGCTGTGCAACAGCATTAGAATGCCTTAGCTGAAAAATCTTTAATACATCCACAATCAACAGCTAACCCTGAAATGATCCAGTGACATTAAATGGCACTGCTTAAATTTATCTGTGGCATTAGACTGAGAGCGGCATTAGTTAAATGTGGCATCACTTTAGCAGTAGCATTGCTTTACTTGACTGCTTGCGTTATACTAACAGCAAAAAAAGTGGCAATAAGAGCATGGGAGGCCCATTCGGACAGTGGGCGCACCAGTACGATGTACCTCCATGGACGCGGAGTGGTGAGGGAGGTATGGTTGCCCAGAGCAACAAATATCCAGGCAGCATATGTGGACTATGTCCCATTTTTGTTCTCTTTAGCCACCTTTTTCCTATGTGAGGACAACAAACCGATCGACCTAGTCATTCTCTATTGCGTTGTCATGCCTTTCTACCCTTCTTCACCCAAGAGACACAAGACTCGTTCCTTAGCTACTGATTTTCCCCTTTTCAACCTAGATGCAGGTTTGATGCCTACTCCCTTGGACAGTACAGTCCCCCTTCCTTTCCATATTCAACCCAGACATGCATTAGTCTGCACGAAGTAGGGTTTCCTTTAATAGTGCAAATTATGGTTTTCGTCTGCGTGGCCAGCAGAGCAGAGGATAGCAAATTGGGAAGATGGTGGAGTGGAAAAAGATCCACATGCAACGACGTGCCAGGTGGGCCAATAGAACAAGGGTATGGTTCGAAAAGAGCTAGCATACCTGAGGGTCGGTGGGAAGTGGCTTCGCTCGTGGTCATCGTCCTCCGCACACACTACGGCAGCTATCCTGCGCGGGCGCTAGGTCTAAGAGGACGACCTTGTCGTCAGTGCGAGACCTCGCTCGCCGACGACGAGTGCGTCAACGATGCACGTCCGTTTCTTCCCCGGCGGATCTGTGACGATCAGTGAGGAGGGAAAGAGGGGCCATCTTTTTTAGATCTGGAGAGAGGGTGGTAGTGTGAGAAGCAAGTGGGCAGCCCTTGGCAAGAAAGCGCTGAAGCTCCAGCCTATATATCTTCTTTATACTACTAGTACTGGAGGTGGACTAGTGGTAGAGTAGTTTATATTTTCTCTGCGTACAGTACCAGTTAGTCGTGCTTCAAAACTGAATAGCACGCCAAAAATAAAGGCCGATAACTAATGCGGCACCTCGGGCCAACGCGGCAAGATCGCATTTTGCACGAGAAATTACACACCATGTCTCGTTGACATGTGGTCCCGTTCCACATATCAGTGAGACGACAGTGAGTAGTAGGAGTATTTACGAACCGACGTGTAGGCCGGGCGCCCCTTCGTGAACCGTGGCAAACTGGCAATCGTCCACCGACTCTTTGCCTTTCCCTCTCGATTTGGAACTGTTGTTGCACGCTCTTCCTCTCCCTCCTCCATTTTCCTTCAGCCCTTCACCCTTTCTTCTGCCATTGTTCGATCGTCTTCTCCATGGAGGGAACAGGACGGAAATGACCCCGTTATTCTTGCCCTGATCTGAAAGATGACGTGGTGGAGGAACTCATTGATCGGTGTGACATCATCACCTCGGCTAGCATGGCAGGTTCGTTCAAGCCCATTCTCGACTCAACTAATAACATCATTACAAGGAACCCAAGAGTCAAGGAGCGGTTTGATCTCCCCTATCTTCTTCGTCGTGACCCTGATGACTGGCGCCGTCATGACGGAGGCCTCGCCCTGTGCAAGTTGATGCCGCTTGATAATTATACGTATGATGTTAAGATGCCATCGCTTGAGGGCAAGGCTTGGGCAGGCGCAAATGGAGATTGGGTTGTTTACATTGGGTCCAACTGCGAGTGGGAACTTGTGAATGTGTACACTCGTGACCGGGTTCCACTTCCAAAAATCTCAGCAGACTACCCAGAGGTTGAGCACACCGGTATTGTACGCACGTTCAAATACAATCATGGTGACTGTCTTCTACGGAAGATAGCAATTTCTCGAGTCCCCAACCGCTCTTGGAATTACAACAACTATGTAGTTGTTGCTATCTTCGACAAGCTTGTTGCCGTCGTCAGTGGTTTGACTGGATGGATATTGCTCAAAAATTAGTTTCTGTACATGGATGAGTACTGTGATGCAATTCAATATGAGGGCCTTGTGTTTGCTGCCACCATTCGTGGCACTTTTTTTGCATGGCATCCTCGTTGTTTCGGTACGTTTGTCTTCCACTGTAATTATAATTGTTTCATCCACATGCATGCGGGTTAGCAAGGCTAGTCATAGTGGGGAGTAACTTAGACTAGTAACATGCATATGTTACTAGTTTATGTTACTACCTCTATAGTGCATAGTATCTTAGATTAGTATCATAGGTGGTCTAATTTATTGCCATGCATGACACATAGTAGCATCACATTTATTATGTTACGGTATCTACCTATGTTACTATAACCACCTCTCTCTTCCTTAATTGCCTGCCACATAAGCATGTTGCGAGTCCCAAGTGCATGATACTACTTATGTTACCCCCACTATGGCCAGCCTTACTAATTAACCTTCTTATTGTGTTTCCAAGGTCCTGTGAACATTCCACCACCTATACTTGAAGATTTTTATAACCAAGGGCGAGATGATGATGGTTGTCGGTGTCAAAACCGGCGGATCTCGGGTAGGGGGTCCCGAACTGTGCGTCTAGGCGGATGGTAACAGGAGACAAGGGACACGATGTTTTTACCCAGGTTCGATCGGGCCCTCTCAGTGGAGGTAAAACCCTACTCCTGCTTGATTAATATTGATGATATGGGTAGTACAAGAGTTGATCTACGAGATCAGAGAGGCTAAACCCTAGAATCTAGCCTATGGTATGATTGTTGTTCGTCCTACGGACTAAAGCTCTCCGGTTTATATAGGCACCGGAGAGGGCTAGAGTTACACAGAGTCGGTTACAATGGGAGGAGATCTTCATATAGTATCGCCAAGCTTGCCTTCCACGCCAAGTAAAGTCCCTATCCGGACACGGGACAAAGTCTTCAATCTTGTATCTTCATAGTCCGGGAGTCCGGCCAAAGGTCATAGTCCGGCCATCCGGACACCCCCTAGTCCATGACTCCCTCAGTAGCCCCTGAACATGGCTTCAATGATGAGTCCGGCGCACAAATTGTCTTCGGCGTTGCAAGGCGGGTTCCTCCTACGAATACTTCATAGAAGATGTTGAACACAAGGATAGTGTCCGGCTCTGCAAAAATAAGTTCCACCACCATAGAGAGAATAATATCTGCACAAATCTAATCTGCTGACGTATTCCGCAACGTGACATCATGCCACAGTCAAGCCTTCATTCGAATCATTTCACTGTTCCACCTCAGCGCGTTTAGCGAGGCGGTTTCCTTGGCACGTCTTGTCGAAGCAGAGATCGTGTCCCCTTATTCTGGGATTCTCATCAATACGGGTGTGGGTAACCCAACCACGCCATTAACCGTGGCGCTTGGGGGATAAGCGAGTTTTATCAGGCCGGTGGGGGTTCGTAGTTTCGGCCGCCCATATAAGGGGATAAGGATCTACCCTTTCCATTTACGCCTTCTTCCTCCTTTGCTTATCCCTCCCTGCATACTCGAGCTCCAGCGCCCAAGCCCGCACATCTCGCCTCGACCTTCTCCAACCATGTCCGGAGCGGGAGGCAAGTGGATGGCCTCCTCCGTCACGGAGGGGCAAATCAAAAAGCTGAGGGAGGCCGGATACCTGTCTGACGACATCGCACACTGCCTTCCAGATGCGGGGAAACTCACCCCCCACCCCCAGGCCCCATGAGAGGGTTGTTTTTCTCCCCCATTTCCTCCGCAGGCTGGGCTTTCCTCTTCACCCGTTCGTCCGGGGGCTCATGTTTTACTACGGCCTGGATTTCCACGATCTGGCCCCGAACTTCGTCCTCAACACCTCGGTGTTTATCGTCGTGTGCGAGGCCTTCCTCTGCATCCAGCCCCACTTTGGCTTATAGCTGAAGACTTTTAATGTCAAGCCGAAAGTAGTGGGCGGCAGCCAAGCGGAGTGCGGAGGTTCCATGGTGGGCCGGATGGCCAACGTCCTATGGCTCGAGGGCTCCTTTGTGGAGACAATTAAAGGGTGGCAATCGGGGTCGTTCTACATCACCGAGCCGCGCGACCCCAAATGGGAGGCGGCCCCCAAATTTCGATCCGGCTTTCCCACAAGGCTCACCTCCTGGAAAGAGACGGGCCTGACATGGGGCGATTCGGAGGAGCTGACCGGACTCAAAGCCTGCGTCCAAAAGCTAGTGAACAAGAATCTCAAGCTCGTCAATGTAGTCCAGGTCATGCTCATACGCCGGATCCTCCCGTGCCAACAGCGGGCGTTCAACTTGTGGGAGTTTGATCCGGCACAGCACCAGACCTTGAGCAGGCTCTTCAACACTACGTACGAAGCCGCCTGGAGGGTGCTTTTCAAGGGCGCCGAGGCTCCCGCGTTCGCTACCGAAGATCGCGGATTCAGCTCGCGGCGTAAAGCTGACGAGGTAAGCTATTTTCACCTTTGACAGGACTGACTGAAGAAGTCCGGGCAGGTTATCTGTCCGGCTCCCTTACTAGAAGACCCAGCAGGCGCCCGATTGACGGGGCTACTGTCTCCGGCACCTCATGTGGTGCCGGAGAAGAAGGCCGAGAAAACGGCCGCGGGAACCCGAAAGAGTTCCCGTCGTCAGGTGTTATCAGACTCATCGTCTGATGACTCCGAGGCGGACTCCTCCCGTGAAGACGAGGAGGAGAAGAAAGAGGCTTCTCCCCCAACAAGGGGAGAGAAGAAAAGGAAGGCCTCCCCAACTAGGGAGGCCGGAGGGTCGAAAAAGGGACGGACCCTACCTCCGGACTACTCCACCAATGTCAACGACGACCAAGAGGAGTGGCCCTCGAGGGCCAAGCCCCTGGCAAGATCGTAAGTGTCCGGATTCCATAATAACTCATGATTTTTCTTTTTGTCACATAGTGTCTTCTAACGCCGAATACAACCCTGTAGCCCGCCCAGGGATGATCTCCCCGCTGCATCGAGCGGGTCCCTGGGTATGTCGGATGTGAATAGCACTTCCCTTCCAACCGCCTCCTCCCCTCATGACACAGACGACGCCGAGGTGGGGTCCCAGAAGGGGCCCAGCCAGGAAGAGGTGGTCCTGGAGGCGCCGCAAGGTGACCTTCCGGACTTTGGGCGAAAAGAGGGCGGAACTCCCGAGGGTTCCAAGTCTGGCCCTGTGCCGGACTCTGTACCGGAACCTGCCGTGGTTCCGAAGTTAGGTGGGCGGCCCCTTCATGAGAAGGGCGAGAGTGCGATGCTGGTGGCCTCCGTCCAACCGGAGGCGCCGGATAATTTGCTGGAGGCGCTTAACAGCGCCTCCATCGACGAGGAGCACCGCACTGTTATGAGTGTGGTGATCGAGAAAGTTCAGTCCGCCAAGAGCGGGCTGACTGAAGCCTGTACCAGCCTTCTAACAGGATTTGAGGTAAGTAATTTAAGATATGTAAAAATGGTACCGCATAGACAGTAGCCCCTGATGCTCAGTTTGGTGTTCGGAAAGAAAAGCCAAGCTGAGGATCTTAAAAGATATACGCAGGAGTCTAACAGAAATATGTCAATATGGGAATGCAGGCTTCGCTGCTGACCTCTGCCGCACTGACTGCGGAGGTTAGTGCATTGAAGCAGAGCCTCGAGCAGTCCGAAAATGAGCTCGGCCTTGCCAACAAGCAGCTCAAGGACAAGGAAGGTAAGTAATACCTTATTAAAGTAGTACCTTATAGAAAAGGATTTGGTTGCAAAAAATGACAGGAACAACGTGGGTATTACGGGGCCACGAATGAGGTGGCGGCCCTGAAGGAGGCGGTGTGCAAGGCTGAAAGTAGTGCGGCCTTGGAGCGCACCGAGCGAGAGAGGCAGGAGGTGCGGGTGGCGGAGGTGCGGCAAGAGCTCCAGGCTCTCGTGGAAAAGCATGAGAGTTTGGAGCGTGACTCGAAGACTCGAGAGTCCGAGCTCGCCTCGGCTCTTGAGAGTGCCAAAACCGCCAAGGCCGAAACCCAAAGAGCCTTCCATGAAATTGAGGCGATAAAGAAGATAGCGGCGGGTAAGGCTTTCTTCATGCAAAGCAAGCACGTGAAAGTGAATTACTTGTTACTTACCCGAATCCGGAGCTCTCTAGGAGCATTCGCAGATCTGCCCCGCAGTGTGTCTGATGCTGCCGCATTCTATTGAGCCGAGGAAGGAAGCTCGACGGAGAAGGTATTCTGGTCTCAGTATGTTGAGGCCGGACATCCGGTGCCCCTTAGCGACCAGCTGAAGCAGCTGGTCGAGCTTCACAGGGTGGCCGAACAGGCCATGAAGGGTCTCATAATTCGGCTGTGGCCTAAGGAAGCCATACCTGGGAGCTAATTCGGTCTGGTGCGGCGGCTGGTGGACGCCTGTCCATGGATTGAAGTCATCAAGCACTCCGCCTATATTGAGGGTGCCCGTCGGGCCTTTGCCCATGCTAAAGTGCAGTGGGGCAAGATGGACGCTGAGAAGCTTGTGACGGACCCGCCACCGCCGGGCAAGGAGTATCGCACGCCCGAGATGTATTATAAGGGCGTCCTGAAGGGTGCCCGCATTATAGCGGGTGAGTGCTCCAAAGATGTAATTTTTGAGTAGACTCGCATGTTTTTATCCTGTGCGCTGAAAACTTTGTTCATATGCACTAAGCAACGCTTGTTAATTTAAAATATTACCTTCTGTGGCTGTTTATTAAATCTGAGAGATGCATGTCGTCGGCTTCTACCCCCATGCCACGAGTGCTGGGGTGTTCAGGATAAACCTGAGCGCTCTTGTTCCCATTCTTGGGTCCATCTAGGGAGTCGCTCAGCATGACGAACCAGGACATCGGAGTTATAATGCTTTATCACTCTCACTTAGCCATAGAATTCTATAATTTTAAATTTCGGTGAAGCCCCTAGTATTTGGAAGACCGAGTTCGGGGCGCTATCCACGCCTTGGCCAGGTAAATCCGGCTCCTCGCTCTAAGCAGCATAAGTCTTTAAGGACTCAAAAAACCTCGCGAACAGCGACCGGTCTCTCGCACTATCATGACGGTCAGTTTTAGCTTTCTCTACTGAGGTGTTAACCCAGCTCAACTGGGGCACAATCGCAGTACTTCTCCCAGCGCTACCTTAGCCAACATTGCGGAACGTAAGGTACCAAAACATGGGAGCCGGGCAAACCCAACTATTGACCCAAGACATGATTCGGAGCCGATGCATATAGTGCTATAAGTTCTGGGTGCCGCACTCATGAGAGTGTTTGGTCTTCTCACACCATGTTATGGGGTGCTTAAGCTCCTGGTGTATTGGCCGTACCAAAGTGTACGGTTGCCTAATGTCATGACTGAACATATTTGTATAAAAATAGATGAATACAATAATAGATAAGAGCTATGTACTGTTTATTAAAAAAGAGCTGCTATGAAAGCAAAACGATACAAATAGTGCGATAAGCAAGGGATGGGATTATTTGACATGTCCCCCTTTAGGGGCAAGCTGCGTAAATTTAAGCAAAACGGGTATTTAGCTTGTTATAGAGACCACCTGGACATACAACGCAGCTTGTTCGCGCCCTGGCTATTGCATCGTGTGTTCGGCGAGTTTATCGCCGGACAGGACTTTCGGATAGTTGGGTCCTGAAACTATATATAAAGATAAAAAAAAGAAAACGGCGAAATAGGGAGCCCCTAAGTGCGGTTGAGCCGCATTCTGGGCGTGCCGTAGTTGTACCCCTTCCCTTATGCCCATGGTATTTTCAAAGCGTAATTATGTACGCATGGTACCGATAGCACCATCTGGCGAGGGCTGGGGTTGGGGCCGCACTACTATGCTTGCTCGGATCGTGCCGGCCGGTGCTGTTGTAGGTTGCTTCGGGCGCGCTTGACGTTGTCCGGACGTTTGACACCCGGATTGGAGAGTTGCCTTTGGAGTCTTCTCTGTACTTCCGCCGCCAGGGCCGCTGTGTGCTCCTCCGTTCGGAGAGAGCGTTCAGTGTTTCCATTTACCGTGATGACTCCGCGAGGGCCTGGCATCTTGAGCTTGAGATATGTGTAGTGCGGCACCGCTTTGAATTTTGCAAATGCGGTTCGTCCGAGAAGGGCGTGATAACCACTGCGGAATGGGACAATGTCGAAGATTAACTCTTCGCGTCGGAAATTATCCGGGGATCCGAAGACCACTTCAAGTGTAACCGAGCCTGTACAGCTTGCTTCTACACCTGGTATGACGCCTTTAAAGGTCATCTTTGTGGGTTTAATCCTTGACGGCTCTATACCCATTTTTCGCATTGTATCCTGATAAAGCAGGTTAAGGCTGCTGCCACCGTCCATGAGGACTCTAGTGAGGTGAAATCCGTCAATGATTGGGTCTAGGACCAACACGGCGAATCCGCCGTGACGGATGCTAGTGGGGTGATCCCTTCGATCAAAAGTGATCGGGTAGGAGGACCATGGGTTGAACTTTGGGGCGACTGGCTCCAATGCAGAGACATCCTTGAGGGCACGCTCCCTTTTGGGGATGTGGGTTGCGTATATCATGTTCACTGTCCGCACTTGCGGGGGGAAGCCCTTCTGCCCTCTGTTGTTCGGCGGCCGGGGCTCCTCCTCGTCATCGCTATGCAGCCCCTTGTCTTTGGTTTCGGCACTTAACTTGCCTGCCTGCTTGAACACCCAACAATCCCTGTTGGTGTGGTTGGCTGGTTGTTCGGGGGTGCCGTGTATCTGGCACGAGCGATCGAGTATCCGGTCTAAGTTGGATGGGCCCGGAGGGTTTCTTTTGAATGGCTTCTTCCGCTGACCGGGTTTAGAGCCTCTAAATCCGGCACTAACTATCGTATCCTCAGTATTGTCGCCGTTAATGCGGCGCTTGTGCTTGTTGCGACGTGACCTGACATTGTTGTCCTTGGTATCCGAATTGCCAGGGCTCTTGGTTATGTTATTGCTACGAGCTAGCCAGCTGTCTTCGCTCGGAAAGCTTATGAGTGTCGTGAGGGCTGCCATAGATTTCGGCTTTTCCTGTCCTAGGTGCCGGGCAAGCCATTCGTCTCGGATGTTGTGCCTGAAGGCTGCAAGGGCCTCGGTGTCCGGACAGTCGACTATTTGATTTTTCTTGGTTAGGAACCATGTCCAGAATTGTCTGGCCGATTCCTCTGGCTGCTGGATTATGTGGCTTAGGTCATCGGCGTCTGGTGGTCGCACATAAGTGCCCTGGAAGTTATCGAGGAATGCGGATTCTAGGTCCTCCCAGCAACTTATTGACTCTGCTGGCAGGCTGTTAAGCCAATGCCGAGCTGGTCCTTTAAGCTTGAGCGGGAGGTATTTGATGGCGTGTAGATCGTCACCACGGGCCATGTGGATATGAAGGAGATAATCCTCGATCCATACCGCAGGATCGGTTGTGCCATCGTACGATTCGATGTTTACGGGTTTAAAATCCTCGGGGATCTGATGATCCATTACTTCGTCTGTGAAGCACAGTGGGTGTGCGGCGCCCCTGTACTGGGCTATATCGCGACGTAGCTCGGATGAGCTTTGTCTGTTGTATTCGGCCTAGCCGTATTTATCATATCCGGCGTGACCGTAATCGTCCCATGATGTGGGGTGCCCACGCGATCCGTAGATCGATCTGGTTTGCCTTGCCTTATCCTCCAATATATCTTGCAGGTCTGTTGCATTTCCCTGTGCTCTGGTATTTTTAGAGCCGCGCCGGGGTGCGGCTTGGATTGAGGGCCGAAAGGCCTCTCTGTCGCGGCCACGAGATGGCCGATCGGGTGCATCGTACGCTGGTGATGTAGGTTTAGTTGCTTCCTCCTCTAGTTGGGGTAGCAGCCTGCGCTTTGGGTAACTTTTGGAGGGGCGCTCGAGTTTATACTCTTCGGCCGCCAGGACTTCAGTCCATCTGTCGGCTAGCAGATCTTGGTCAGCTTTAAGCTGCTGCTGTTTTTTCTTGAGGCTGCTTGCCGTGGTCATAAGCCTGCGTTTGAAATGCTCTTGTTCGACGGGATCCTCTGGCACGACGAAATCGTCGTCATCAAGGCTTGCCTCGTCTTTAGAGGGAGGCATATAATTGTCGTCCTCGACCTCTGTGCCTGCCGCTCTCTCATGAGGGTTGGCTCCTTCGTCCTCCTGCGCTGAATCCTGCTGGAGGGGGTTGCCTTTGGCACTGTCCGGGGTGTTGACGTCTCCAGTGCCAGATTCGCCATTCTTGCTTTGGCGGGATTTAGAGCGGCGCCGCTGACGTCGGCGCTTGGGTTGCTTCTTGGAGGGGTCATCCTCCGCTTTTTCGTCGCCGTCCCCTGCTTTAGGGGTGTCCAGCATGTATATGTCATATGACGAGGTGGCCTTCCAGTGCCCTATAGGTGCTGGTTCTTGGTCGTCTCCCGCATCGGCGTCCATACCGTCGATGTCTTCGGAGTCGAAGTCGAGCATGTCGGTTAGATCGTCGACAGTGGCTACAAAGTGCGTGGTAGGTGGGCTTCGAATTTCCTCGTCGTCTGCATCCCAACCCTACTGACCATAGTCCGGCCAGGGCTCTCATGACAAAGACAGAGACTTTAGTGAATCCAAAATATCGCCAAGGGGCGAGTGCTAAAAGAAGTCCGCGGCGGTGAACTCCATGATCGGAGCCCAATCGGGTTCGATCGGAAGGGGTGCAGAATATTCGGAGTCCGGAACAGAGTCCGGCACCTTGGAGTCACAGGCCTTGCAAAGGACTAGGCTGGTATTCGGCTCTCTCACCGTAGTAGAGATTGCGGCTTCCGGGGCGGCGTCCAACCGTCCGTCCCTGACTAGCGCAGTTGGCTCCGAGCTAATGGTCGGAGCGGACACCTGAGCCGCACTCTGGGCATTGTCCGGCGGCAGAGCTAGATCATGCCCATCGAGACAGTGCGGCTGGCTCGGCCACGGCTTGAATCCATCGAAGATCACGTCCCCGCAGATGTCGGCCGTGTAGTTTAGGCTTCCAAACCTGACCTGATGGCCACGGGCGTAGCTTCCGATCTGCTCCAGATGGCCAAGAAAGTTGGCCCGCAGTGCGAAGCCGCCGAATACGAAGATCTGTCCGGGGAGAAAAGTGTCACCCTGGACCGCGTCATGGTTGACGATCGAAGAGGCCATCGGGCCTAAAGGCGACGACACAGAGGAACTCTCAATGAAAGCACCAATGTCAGTGTCACAACCGGCAGATCTCGGGTAGGGGGTCCCGAACTATGCGTCTAGGCGGATGGTAATAGGAGACAAGGGACACGATGTTTTTACCCAGGTTCGGGCCCTCTCGGTGGAGGTAAAACCCTACTCCTGCTTGATTAATATTGATGATATGGGTAGTACAAGATTTGATCTACCACGAGATCAGAGAGGCTAAACCCTAGAATCTGGCCTATGGTATGATTGTTGTTCGTCCAACGGACTAAAACTCTCCAGTTTATATAGGCACCGGAGATGGCTAGGGTTACACAGAGTCGGTTACAATGGGAGGAGATCTTCATATCGTATCGCCAAGATTGCCTTCCACGCCAAGGAAAGTCCCTATCCGGACATAGGACGAAGTCTTCAATCTTGTATCTTCATAGTCTGGGAGTCCGGCCATCCGGACACCCCCTAGTCCATGACTCACTCAATGGTGATGATCACGAGCATGAGGGTGAGCAGCACCTATATACTATTTGGCGCCTGGCAACTAATTCCGATGGATCACCTCTTCTCGTGTGTATACAACCCATTGATGATGTTACTGCTAAGGAAGGAGGTGTAGTCTCCCATGGTCGCACTCTCCGGACCTATTCCAACACCCGTTGCATGGTATTCGGGATGGATACTAGTGTGCTAGCGCCAACTCCTTCTCCCTGGTACAGAATTGATAGTCTTGGAGAAAACTCGCTCTTCCTTGGACAAAACTATCCGATGATGGTGAAAGGCGATCCAACTGCTGTTGACACAACGTTACTACCATTTATGAGAAGAAATTGTGTCTATACCTCGGACATTTGGGTGGTTCCCTACCCTGGTACTAATATAGTAGGCCGCTTCAGCCTGGATGATAGTCCTGCGTTGGTCTCTAGATCGACAACGGATGGCCCGTCCCAGAGAATCACTTGTGGTTCAAAGCAAGCGTTTCCAACACCGAGGAATGGTTGAGTTGAATTTCAGTTCATTGCTTGTTATTTGTTGTGTGGTGAAAACTTTAGTATTTATAATGTATCCTCGTTGTCGATGTGGGTTGATGACCTGTTGTATGTAATAAAATGATATGCCTGTGATAAACTTACTAAATTTATGAATGGCTTTCGAGTTGCTTCTGTGAGTGAGTGGTGCGACGAGGCAAAAAAATATTTTCCGAATACATAATTGTACGTGCATTGCAACAGGTTATCGGATGGGGCCAACCAACAATAGTAGTACACTATTTGTACTAGCTTCACATGCTTTGCGCGTCGTACGGGTGTTTTTACTAGTAGTACTATATAGTACTAACTAGTAGGAGTAGTAGGGTGGCATGGGCCAGAACAAGCATTCACGTCCAGGAGTATGGCACACGCCACCAGCACGACTTCCATCTCACATCATATTTCTTGGAGTCCGTGCTAGAGCAATCTCTTCACCCTCATCGTTTCTCTAACTCAGCCATCGCGCGGCGGGCGAGGTGGGGGTTTGCCGATAGTCGGTTTCCTTAACTGTGGTCCCACTTGTAAGGCCAACTGCAACGCACGAGCCCAAACGGACCTCCGTTTTGCACGAACTCCAATGATAATTTTTACTAGAAAAGCAAGACCAAAGAAAACAAGAACCACAAGAATACATTTTACTACTCCTGTAAGTTGTATTAGTGCCTTCTCGATGCATTCATTGTTGATCTGCGGCGGCTCGATCTTGTGTGCTTCTTTCTTCTTCGTGCGTAAAGAATTAGACGTTGCTTCCTCGCATATAGTCTCATGTCTAGCCTCTATTCTAGTACTCCCTCCGGTCCGTTTTTCTTTGCGTCTACGCAGCAACACGCATACCAAGTAGGAGTATCAACAAGTGCACTAATCTCATCTATAGCCTCTGTGCTAACTAAAAGTGATAGAACATCTACTAAATTGCGCTCTATCAATATATGGATGTACTCTTCTTCCCAATACAAAAACTTGCATCCATTCTACTCCCTCCGTTGCACAATACATGCCTTCTATTTGTCAAAATAAATATGTATCTAGACATGTTTTAGTATATAGGCACATCCATTTTTGGACAAATGGAAATCAAGTATTTTGGAACGGAGGGAGTACACAATAAAATTTTTAAGTTAGCACAACTAGTCTAATCCGAGAGCACAACCGAAGATTTGGTCGGGTTCTTCCTCCTTTTGCCGACACGTGGGCCATCCAGCATCCAGGTCGTGTCATGAAAGAAAATAGAGTGGTAGTTGATAAGTTCAAGCCACGAGATGTGCATCTTGGGTTAAACTGTAAATAGAATCTTACTACTCTTGAGTAACTCCAAAAGCAGCCACCGGAGATCTTTCTTGGATTTGTTTTTCATCACCAGCACGTCGAGGTGAAAGATGTGCAGGTTCAGTGGGTCCGCTTGCATTTTCACTGACATGTGGGACCGCATGTGAGCAAACAGACGATGGGCTCCGCGCGTCCGCTGGCTGGCTGAGAAGAGAGATAGAGGAGTGCTGAGCATGGACTGCAGGAAATTTGTTCTACGTGCTGTACCTCGATATAGGCTCGATATAGTGGGGTGGCATGGGCCATAACTAGCATTCACATCTAGCACTACAGCACACGCCACCCACACGAGTCCCATCCGAAACCAATTTTCTTGGAGTCCATGCTACAGCCATCACTT
Organism: Triticum timopheevii; assembly: GCA_963921465.1. Lineage (NCBI taxonomy): Eukaryota > Viridiplantae > Streptophyta > Magnoliopsida > Poales > Poaceae > Triticum > Triticum timopheevii. The sequence continues at coordinate 618,352,524 of OY997268.1, read as the reverse complement.
CTCCCTCCTGTTTTCTCAGCCATCGCGTGGTGGGCAGGGTGGGGGTTTGCCGATAGTCGGTTTGCTCAACTACGGTCCCACTTGTAAGTGAAAATGCAACACCGCACGCATTCCCGCTTGAGCGGCATGCCGGACCAACCGTGTGGGGCTGCAACGTGAACATGGCAGGCTTTTCCTTTTGAACTCGTAACTTGTAAAATTTGGTTCTACTCCATGGCACGATCGATAGATAGAAAATAACGATTTTGCCTAGAGTAATGAGAAGTTTGGTTCTGGCGCCGTTCATGCATGGAGTACGTACGAAAATTATGAAGTTGATGCGAAAGGCAAGATAATTATTGTAGTATCATATACTACTACATGGATTTGACGGAAAGATAAAAATACATACGGATCCATCAACAACATCCTCACGCCCTAGTGCGCCGGGTCACCAACTGACGTGTGAGGAGCAGCGGCGTTGGCGGCGAGCTCAACGTGCTTCTAAATAGTGCATCCAAGGTTGCCCTGCGGTCCAAGAAGGCCAGCGTCCTATCGTCCTCCTCTTGCATGCGCGTAGATGTGGGTGATTATGTCCATGGTGTCTTACTGCGCCAGGCACTGCGCGGCGAGCACGATCTCAAGGTGGACATTCTCCGGCGCGACGGCGGGCAGTCGCAGGGCCACCAGTGCGTCGAAGAGGTTGTCACCATAGTGGTCGTTGAGGGTGGCGGGCATCGCAGAGCCTGGGCGCGTCGGCTGAAGGCTTACGTCAAAGTCGTCCGCAAGCTTCTTGAAGATGGTGAACTTGTCGAGGAAATCGACGAGGACCTCGTTGAACAAGGAGACGAAGTTGTCCTCCAAGAAGCCCCTTGCCCTGCCGGCCTCAAGCAATACTACCTGGAGACGTTCCTCGTTGCCAGGCCGCAGGCCGGTGTCATGGACCATCTGGCACAGCCAGCTGATGCTCGCGCTCATCGCCTCCATGGGTCTAGCTTAGCTTCTACTAGTCAACTAATCTTGTGATTTGAGTTATCACTCTTTCCCTTGGTTAGCGTGCGTAGGTGCGTAGGATTTCATACTACTCCTCGGCCCTCTACTGCATCTGCCTTTGGCTGTATGATAGGTGGGCCAGCCACCCCCTGGGCCCACGTGTCATTGACCCAAAGGCAGTTGTCGTAAGTCAATGAAGCTGCGCCCCCCTCCGTGCCAGTGCAGTATAGTCATCTCAGCGGGCCTCTAGTTGGGGCCAAAGGAGAGAAGTTTGATGTTTACTGGTTTATTGGTCCCCTTTGCCTTTTGCGCCAAGTTTTGACCTTTGATTTAACTAATAAAATGTTAATGCATGTAAACAAAAATGTTGTGTAAGTCACATTACGAAAACCAAATAATCCCAAAACACTTAGGCACGGTGCATTAACTCCCTCCTTGTTTCTTATTTCGTGACATATCAACCAATGAGAGATGTGGGCCGTGCATGCTTTCAATGACTTGAGACTACCAAACATGACATGCAGTGTTTAGTTCATTGCATGTAATCCTATTAAGACTCTAGTTAGCAAGAAAACATTAAGTTTCTCGCCAATAGGAATAAAACACCATGTATTTATTTACAGAGGGAGTAGTACATTTTTTGTGACATGCATTACTAGATATTGCTAGTCAAATACTAAAATCCAGATGGACGTGGTAGTACTCCTAAATCCAGACGGTGGTGCTACTAGTACTAGTAGTAGTACTACCAATGTAGTACTCCTAGGAGTACTAGCACTGTACTACCCGTTGGTCAAATTATTACGTGTTGCTCCTCACAGTGAAGTGACAAGACCCTACGCCAGAGATGACACCTGAGTATAGGCGCCGTGTTCGGCATACCATAGTTAGCCTCACCGTTTGCAGTCACTATCATCATGGCTGTAGAGCTAGCCTGCTTACAACTAGCCTTGTTCGAAATAATTTCCCGTGCGTAGATGCCCGTGCGTTGCACGGAACACCAAGATTGGGGGTGGACTGCTCTGGCAGCGGCCATCACGCCAGATTTTTCCACAGCCTTCTAGATGTGGTGGGGAGGAGAAAGGCTGATTGTGAGAGACAAGGAGTTATTTGTAAATAGGGAACAAGTGCAGGCATCTTTTCGCAAAAATGGAGAAGCTTGGTTTGTATGCGTCAGATCTAGATCCGACGGCTACTGGTGAAAGATGGGAGGCACAACATCATCACCAACTCAGGACCTATTTGATTCGCAGGATTTTGAAAATGCAGGAATAGGACACGGCAATATTACAAGTTTCAAACTGATATTACAAATGTTAGGAGTAATGCTGCACCTATGAAGAGGGAATTACTAGGAAGTTCACGTAAGAACTTTCGTTACTTTAGGTGGATGCAGCGTTATCGTACAAACAAAAATCCACCGCCCTGACAAGTCACTAATGGGCAAATAAGTTTTCGAGTCTCTGGCCACTTGATGTTTCAAAAACAAATTCAGCTTCTGCAGAGACTTTGTCATTTAGGCTTAGATGCTTGCGGTGATCAGCACGCCATTCATTTTTGCGCCAGAGAACGCCAAACCTCATTACCTTGAGCACACTTGCCTCCAGAACAAAGAACCTGGCCAATTTAATCTCAGATATGCTGCCTCGGTAGTTGATCAAATCAATTTCTGTAAGATGGAGATCAAGGCGTTCGATGAGATTGTTATAGTGCAGCACATTTTTCACTTTCGGGTCTTTTTTTATCTGCAAAAGAAGAGAACATATTAGAGCAGCTGGCTGCATAAGATTGACGTGTCATCAAGAGGTACCAATATCATTCACTCATACGATAGGGTTGGCTAGCTAGTGATATTTTTTTTCTCTCTCTCTCTCTCTCTGTTTCTGTTTCCTCTCATTTAACTAGGAGCACGTGAAGAGCTTGGGCATTTGTTGCCTTCCACTATGTGGCCGATGCCATATTTCGCAAAAGTATGCCACATAATACACATCGATGTCAAATCAAAAGAAATTGGCACCGCTCTCGCGATGTGAGAGAGTTGGCACCGCTGTGCACACAGACCCACATGTATAAACAAATCAATCAAACCAACTACACCAGCCTCTCACTCTCCCAAACAAGTGGTTTTTTATTGCCTCAGTCCTCTCTCTCTCTCCCACGCAGTGTTTTTTCATTGCGTGAGTTAATTTGGCACCGGAGCAAAGTAGGTGCTCCAGATTGGGGCACTAGGTGAGCAATGGAGGGGCATCGATGCCAAATGCATCACAAGTGAATTTGGCACATGTTTTGGCCTACATAGCCCACTTTTGTACTCCCTCCGTCCCAAAATTCTTGTCTTAAATTTGTCTAAATACGGATGTATCTAGTTACATTTTCGTGTTAGATACATCCGTATATAAACAAATGTAAGACAAGAATTTTGGGACAGAGGGAATACTACCTCGTATTTAGTATAAAATTTTGACCATAGATTTACCTAAGAAAATGCCAATGCATGTCAGTAAAAATTACACCATTTGAAATTATGTTCAAATACGAATCCAACGATATAGTTCTTAGTGACATGCATTAACATTTTGTCAGTCAAATCTATGGTCAAATTTTGATACTACAAAATTGGAAGAGTAAACCAGGACGGAGGTAGTACTTGCCCTTAGTGTAACCATAGAGTTACTGGAGTAGTCTAAGTTACTTTCCACTATGACTAGCCTAGGCTACTATAGTAGTACAGCATAAAAATGATGCAGGTGATCACGTGAGAAAAAAATACTAAAAACATTTCTTTCGGTGCAGTGCGTAGATGTAGTTTTGAACACTACACTTGTCATCATAATTTGGGAAAATTACGAAAAAATTGAGCTACGTTGTGATTACTGTTTACTAATAGGAAAGAAGTTTCACCTCGATGAGTAGCTTCTCCATGCATGGAAAGCATGTAAGGAATCCAACAACTTGATCCAGATTGGGGCCGATAGATTTTAGTGCTAAGATCTTCACTGTGCGAATGGACTGGGTCAAGCTTGTGGGAATCATTTTCTGGAAGATGGTCGTAAATACATCAAGAAGAAATTTAAAAATGTGAATTTCAAGAAGATGGAGAAGAAGATGAGTGTTGTACCTGAACGATTATGGATCCAATAAAGAGTTCGGAGAATTTGGCAGACGAGTACACCAACGCTGTCAATTTCGGCGCGTCAATGACCCTGATTTTTGTTGGACCTTCTAGATCCGATACAAGCAATCTCTCAAGGAAAGGCACATTCTCAATGACCATAACATGGAACAGCTAGAGTGATCTCTTCCCAATTGATGTCTTGTTGCGGGGCCAGCAAGACACATAAATCCATCGGAGATTCGTCGAGGCGATGTGGAGGCTAATGAACCCGTGGATCTTCTCAAGACGAAGGTACTCGAGCATAGTACAGCTGCGGAGCAGGTGCTCCATAGCCTTCTTCGAGATGACAACGTCAAAGAGGTCGAGGTGTTTGAGTTGAGAGAGAAGAAGGGCAGGCGCGGCATTAATCTGGGGAAGATAGCAGGAGCTGAAGCTGGCGCGGCGCAGCGTTGGCGTGAGGCGGAGCGCGGACGGTGGTAGAGAGCGACATCGTCCAGCTTCAAAGCTGAGCTCCTTGAGCTGATCTAGGGTGGGGGATAAGAACCACTCGTCGAACTTGGGTTGGACCTTGCAGTTGGTACTGAACATGCGGATGTGAAGGCGTCTGGCTGGCCCAGGGTGCGATCAAAGGATCTTGGAGACTGCGGCCATGCGTTTGCAATCTCCGTCGCAGAGGCAGCTGTCGATAGTGAGGTTGAGGGGGACGCAGCGCCAGAGGGGGCGCCACCGCCGGGAGAGCAGGGCGGTCCGCACGACAGATTTGGTGGGGAGGAGGCCGATGATGACGAGTAGCATGTCGTCGGGGAGGCTGCTGATGAACTCCAGGCTCGCCGGATGCGGTTTTGGCTCGAGCGGCCTCCGCTTGTTGGCTGCCTCGCCATCCATCTCAACCGGCGGCGACACCGGTGTACACGTGTGCTGGTGTGTGTTGTGTGCTGGGTGTGCGCGAGTGCATCCTTCTGTGCATGCCGCCGCATAGTGGTGAGTTGTGCGCGAGTGCGTCCTTCACGCGCAAGCAGTTTGTCCTCAATGCGCCCTCAATTTACTAGCGTGCGGGGTGCTACCCCGAGTGGTTTCAACTTTGTTTCCTTCACCGCGTGTCGGATGGGCCTCTAGTTTACTTATTTTCACCCACTACCACATGGGCCAGCACAAGATACAGAACACGAGCTGACAACACAGCATGTGGATTGGTTGATCGGTCAACTAAATAATATACAGAGCTATACGCTGACACAGTGAGCTTATAATACGTCGGTATAGAGAGTTCGAGTGAGAGGGGAGGCCCGTGAGAGATAGCAGAGAGAGAGAAAGAGCTACTCCCTCCGTTCGATAATGTAGTTAAAGCATTTTTTTAAAGTCAAACTTTTGAAACTTTGACCAAGTTTATAAAGAAATTACTTATATCGGCAATACCAAAGATAAATGATAGTATGAAGTAAGTACATGTTGTGATGAATCTAATGATCGTTCCAGATGTAAATGTTTTTCTCCACATATACCTAGTCAAACTTTTCTGAGGTTTGACTTTTCAAAACATACATATGCTTATGGACGTGACAGAGTCCCTGACGAGAGAGAGAGAGAGAGAGAGAGAGAGAGAGAGAGAGAAGTGTGTGTGCGTGTGTGAAAGAGACATGGACAACACACGATAAAAGTGGAGAAAAAGCGTGTGTGTCTTATGCAAACATATCACACATGCATCTTCGACAACAGAGGCAAAGTGAGGAGATAGTGTGTGGTTGTTTGGAACCGAGAGAGGAAGACCCCTAGTACATGGCCAAGAGGGGTCTGACAAACAAGGGAGAGAGGTCGAGAGAGACGTACGGAGAAAATGCAGACATGGGGAGGAGAGAGTGTATGTTTGTCATAGAGAGATCCCCTTGAGATCGTGATGGGACTACATGGTTGGGAGATCAAGTGACAAGGTGTGTGCGCAATAGAAGATGCTCCGAGAGATATCAAGATAAACGTATGGATGGAAGGAGACAATACGTGTGTTCCTGATGGCTAGTAAGACATAATCATACTTAGGAGCGGGGGGAGTGCTTGCGCCTATGGCCCTGTTTGGATACTCTAACTCAGTTAGAGGTTAGAGTTAGATTCTAACCCTGAACTAACTCTAAGTAAAGAGGTGTTTGGATGGCAGGGTTAGATGGAGCACGGATACGGCAAGGCACCTTCAGGGGCGGTGCGAGAGGGAGGGAGGGAGAGGACTAGAAGCTTCGAGGAAGTGGTGAGGGATTTGCTGCGGGGAGAGCAAGAGAAAAAAGTGTTTATTAGTGGTCCCGAGAAGAACTAACCCAAATAAGCACCTCTTGGATGGGTTAGTTTTTTGGATGGGTTAGATGCATCTAACCTAAACTAACCCTCATGTTTGGATCTTTTTGGGTTAGTTGACTCCAAACTAACCCAAACTAACTCTAACCCATGGATCCAAACAGAGCCTATGATGGAGTGAGGGATTATGGTACTTAGGGGGGTGCGTGTCACATGGAGAGAGAACAAGGGCGAAGAGTGTTGCATGGGTCTATATGTATAGCGTGAGCGAGACATGTGTATGTGTGAACCAGGGAGATATAAGGCTCGTTTGGCTTGCGTCGTGAGCATCTTTTGCATGGCCTGGGGTTGTGCCTGGATTTCATGCACGCTTGTTTGGTTGCTACCCTGTGAAAAAGAAAGCCCGCCTGGGCTGGGTTCCCTTGCACTTTAATTAGCCTGGCTGAACTCCAGACACTGCAAGTAGCCTAGCCCAAGCGACCGATTTCGAACGCATGGCCGTGCCTGGTCGTGCGGCCACGAGGCTAATAGCAACATGGATGGATATTGGCATTAAATAATTGATGCATGGATTGATTGATGGGACGTTGATGCTTTGCCTGGCCCAGGCATGAACCGAACGCTTCAGCACCACACAAGCCTGGCCAGGCAGAAATATTTTACATCTCACGTCCACACCATGCAGTACCGACCATCAAGGCATGAGGGTCAGGTCACGAACCAAACTGACCAATAAAGTTTGAGAGAGATTGAGGAGCCCCGATAAGGCTGAGTGGTGCGTCAGATAGCTGAGAGAGGGAAAGAGATATTCCATCCGCTCGATAATGCAGTGCATGTAAATATTTTAGAAGTCAAACTTTGGAAACTTTGATCAGGTTTACGCAAATGTTATTTATATCTACAATACCAAAGATACATCATACAGAACTACATCTCATGGTGAATCTAATGGTATATGTTTGCCGTACTAGATGTAATTCTTTTTCTCCATGTACATGGTCAAACTTTGTGATGTTTGACTTTTCAATAAATCTATGTGCTATGGACGGAGGTGAGTGCCTCAGTCGAGACAGATCAAGTGCGTGTGAAGGAGAATGAGTAAGTGTGCAAAAAGAGTATGTGTGTGAAAGAGAAAGTGACAACAAACGATAAATTAGAGAGAGTGTGTGTTTTTTCGTTTCTTATGCGAACATATCACGCATGCATCTCCGAGATGGAAAAGCGAGGCAAGGAGATACACGAAGATAGCTAGTGTGTGATTGTTTGCAACGGAGAGAGACACCCCTATAGCACATGTCCAATAGAGGTCTGGCCAACAAGGAAAAAAGGTCGAGAGGGACACATGGATGGCATGGACGCATGGGGAGGGAGAGAGGGTGTGTTTGTGATAGAGAGTTCCCCTCGAGATCGTGAGGGGACTATATGGGTGGGAGATCGAGGGAGCGCGTGCATGATAGAAAGATGCCCCGAGAGAAATCGAGATAGACCATACACATGTTTGTGATGGAGACTAAGATTAGCTAGTCATATACATATACGGGGGACTGCGTGTGCCTACAATTGAGTGAGAGACCATATACTTGGCTAGCTGGGCATGAGATTGTGTGTGTGTGCGTGTGACATGGAGAGAGAACGATGGAGAGAGATAGAGTTTTAGATGGGCCTATCGAGTGCGAGTGAGATATGCATGTGTATGTGTGACCCAGGTGGATGGAGAGTTTGAGAGAGGGGGGAAGAGCTCCGAGACGACAAAGTGGTGCGTGAGAGAGTTACGGGCAAAGAGCCAAGGAATTTGTGTGCGTACGATGAGTGCACCCAAGATATCTAGCTTGGACTACCTAGAGTATCATACATAGTGTGCGAGAGAGACCTATAGATGGTGTATATATGAATGCGGACTAGAAAGCCCCCTCCCCACACACACACACACACAGAGAGAGAGAGAGAAAGGGAGAGGGACCAACAAGGTTTTTGTGTCAGATGCGTGCGACAGAATTGAAGATTGTCGGCGAGAGAGTGAGTGAGAGAGAGAGAACACGAGTCTGGGAGAGGGGGAGGTCGGTTTTATGCATCAAAGACTGATATAAACTTGCATTCAAATATTTAAATTGGAGACTATGTTGTCTGAAATCCACACATGAACGGATATATGTGTATATCAAACAAGTTCATTAATTTGACTTTCAACATGTTCATGGAGTACTATAATACTGTACAACATGCTACTCGATTGAGGTGTTCAATTTTGGATTTAGTTCACTATTTTGACCTACTAAACGAGCTAGTTCATTGAATCGAGATATTTCATTTTGGGTTTGATTCGCATTTTTGAGTGGGACAACTATTTGTCATATAGTAAATCGCTAGCAACGAGCATGTAAAAACACATTACTCCCGAGCATCATCTCTCCATCTAAAAAAGAAGTGTCAAGATAATATTTCAAAATTTGATTCAAATCGACTTGGTAAGGTAGACGTGGATGCTCGTTCTCCCAAAATTTGAACGAACCGTTAAACATCCTCTCTGCTCGGTGGAATTGGCCCGAGCAAATAAATGGGAGACGCAAAATTACCGTCCTATGTGGGCACGCATCAATTGGCCCGTTGTACATCGAGGGTAGGTTCGTAAATTCATCCAAGCGCGCCTTCTCCTCGGCATAAATGACATGTGCCGAATAATTCATAAACCATGGTCGCCAAAACATGCTCTCCTCGCCCGAAATAGCTCGCGCCCACTATTTCAGAACATGCTCTCCTCGCCCGAATTCGCTCGTGCCCACTATAGTTCAAAACACGCCCTCCTCGCCCGAAATCGCTCCCGCCCACTATTTGGGGAGAAGCAAAGTTACTCTACTATCCCCGACCCTCAGTACACAGACCCAAGCCGAGAATCATATAGGCAAGGGTAGAACTGTAACTCCCCCTCACATTTCAGACAAATGCGTCCATAAGACATGGTTTCACACCCCTCCTAATCCCCCCCCCCCCCCCCGCCTGCCCCCATTCATACCTCGTGGGCGCCAAATCACCTTCTCCCCGGGAAGCTCCCTTCTCCCGAGCCACGAAACCTCGGCCCCACCTCCATGGCGCCCCCCACCGCACAAATTTCACAACCGCCCTCCTCCCTAATGCCGAAGACGCTGTCCAATTGCCGTCGTGCACTGGGCCCAGGGACGTATCTATGAATTTGGGGCCCGGTGCAAAATGGAAAGTAAGGCCCTAAATCTTACAAACTTCATACACCTAAATTACCAATATAACTTGAACATATAACTGAAGAACTATTTGAATCTAAGTGGAATTGTCACACGGGTACAAGTACCTTATGCTCCCTCCTTTGGTGTCATACATTCATCGGGTGTTCACAACTTGTCAGGCATGACAGCAAATCACATATAATGTGCCAGATCGAATCTGACTGTCAACTTCTATAGAATACAAGGAAAAACATTTTTTTCATACAGGCATTCTTACAAATACCTTGTAAACAAACTCCATTCTAGGTATAAACTCACAATATACGTTCCAAAGTAAGAAATTGTCATAATTCTCATAACGAAACATGCAAGGGAAGCATATAATCTCACTATATGCAACAATTGCACAATTGTAGAAACAAGAAATCAGAAGAAAGAAGGAAACACCAAACCAATCAAGAGACAGGAAGGAGGGTGGAGTGGTTACCTGGTCGGGGCAACTGGAATTCGGCGGAAGAGGGGGGAGAGGCCGGGATGGGGAGGCGGAAGTCTGGCATGGGGCGCCGCTGGCTGGGACTGGCCGCTTGAGAGGTAGGAGGGGATTCTGGAACCCTAGGCGCCCTTTTCCTCCTGATGGCATCATGAATAGAAGTGGAGAAGACGTTACATACGAGTGTGTGTACTGGGAATAAAAACGAACCTGTATGCTAATGTTTTCTCTGGTTTTCTTCTGATGGGGACCGGCTTTCCTAGGTTTTTCTCTCCGATCGGGGGCCCCATGATTTTGGGGGCCCTGTGCGGTTGCACCGCTCGCACATGCCCCTCGATGGGCCTGACTGGGTCGCGTGCCTCTTACTCCGTGCTGCTGGTGCTGCCTCGACGACGGTCGCATGAACCGTACCGGAGCCGATTCACCCCCGCCGTTGTTCACGGTGCCGGAGCGACTCCAACTTCGGATCCATCCAGAGTCCTGGCGCTGCTTCCACGTAGCCGTCGACCGTCGGGACATCGCTCTTTCCCTGCCGCCGGTCACCACCGCAACCGCGCCGGCCTCACCGACTCGGCTGCTAGACCTGCCTACTTCACCATGCCGCCAGATAGGTCGCACACTCATCTGAAATCACTTTACTTAGGCGTCAGTTGTGTGAATTTTTATTCTGGGCCAATCGATTCCCAATGGGAAGCAGCACCCCTCGAGGCGGCGGAGCTCCTAGGCTATCAATTGGCTGGTGTCTAACGTAAGGGTGCGGGGCCACAAGTTCGCCGCGGAAGCAGCGCTTAGATGGCTATCTTTTAGAGTTGTGTGGGTTGAAGGTACTGCCGCCGCCGGATCTGGATGACGGGGAGTCTTTGTGGATTGGCCCGGGGGCGGCGCAACCACAGCAGTGCGTTGGGGCGGGGAGCGGGGTTTTGGACGAGGCCACGGACGGCGGAGGCAGGCTGCTCTGTCGTTGGTCGCTGGCTCTTTGGGGAAGATTCTGAACAGTGTCAGCCGGGAGGCACAAGACGGCCATCAAGCCATCCGGCATAGATCGGACAGTACCAAAATAAAATAAAATTGTGTGACCCCAATTTAGTCTTTAGTCAACAGACGTGTGACCACTCTCGTACCTTGTTGTTGATCTCTTAGTGTATTTCTTCGGATCAAAGAGATATGTCGTTCTTAACTTTATGCGTTATCTGCATCTTCAAACACACCGTCTTCCGACTCACCGCAGCTGCTCCAACAAGGCAAGCATGCACCAGAAGGGAGCTACAGTCCCCATTCAACAGTTCCCTGCATCGAATGCGCGTGCCCGACATGGACAGCCACAACAACGGCAGGGCCATCGACAAGTCAGCACATCATGCTCACTCCTATGGATGGCAGCCAGATAGGTTGTACCCTCATCTTACTTGTGTGCAACATTTATGGCTTTTTTATTCATCTAAGCACGGAAAATAGATCATCACATTTCACTGTATATTCATGTTGATCTCTTATGGGTCTTGTTCAGGAGTTCACGTTGTTCCATAGTTCAGCTAAGATACTTGTTCTTTAGGTAACGATGTTCCATAGTTATCATCCATCAGCCAATGCTATCCCACATGATGGTGATTATAGTATTATACCACTTCTAGTATTACCTATGTTGTTCTTTAATACTTTTGTGTGCCATCTAGTTAATCTCGAGTACAAACGGTACATATTCTGTAGCTTTCATCTGTGTTCTCCCTTTAGTTTATGAGACCTGTTGCTGCTAGTTAACCCCAGTCCTACTATTTATGCCGTCTCCTATAGGCACTCATTTACATAAATCTAACTACTAATTGTCTTCCATGCATGTTAGATATAATTGCACACACTGATATATCCACAAGAACCTCACGGAGCAATGTGAAGGCCAATAAACTTGATGTCAATGATACCCAATATGATGGAACATGTAAAGGCAGTTCTTCAGAAGACTTGCAGAATGATGATGAATCCTCTTCACCCCACAAGGTCCTTGCTCTAACTTGGCATGTGATATGGGTAAAACATGCATATAATGTTCTGGAGTGTATCTACTCTGTTGGAATGCCATGTGCTTAGCATGCTGATCATCCATGTAAATATGTCATGCCTTCCTGTTTTTCAGTACCTATTCCATTCATGATAACATGTTTTCAAATTCAAGTACTGTCATTCTACTCTATCGCAATGCCATCTGCTTAATTTGGACATCATGCTTCTGAATATCTTATGCATTGTTATTCATCATTATGTACTTCATCTGTCTGCCATACCATGTTTTTTTACATTGAAGTGTTGTCCTAGTGCTCTGTTGCAATGCCATCTTATTTTCCCAATCAAACACGTGTATGTTGCCTTGGTTATTTCTGTACGTATTCCGCTAGCATATAGTTTTACATTCAACTAGTTTTTTTGCTTTATTGTCCTGTCGTATCCCTAGCTCTTACACCATACTCCCTCCGTCCGGATTACATGTTGCCGAAATGGATAAAAAAGGATGTATCTAGAATTGAAATACGCCTAGACCCATCCATTTTTTCCGGATTGAGGGAATACATGTCAATATGTCATGCCTTTCTGTTCTTCAGTACCTATTCCATCTCTCTGCTGTAACATGTTTTATAATTAAAGCATCATTCTTCTATACAAGGCATGCAAGGGGAAGACGACTATGTTAGAATCTGAAGGGTTACAAACAAGGCCTTTGCAAAAGATCCAAACACCGGGAGATAATAAACAAACTCCAGTTTTTATAGATACTGCTCCAGCACAAAGAAACCCGACTCCTACTGATAATAAGTAGATTCCAGTGGCCAAAGAACTAGTCCGCTCCAGTCGAGCAAAAATATGTCAACTCAATTCTAAGAAGCGTGTGCGTATCCTTGCATCATGAAATTTTATAGCATGCTGATCATATTTTCTACATGTTTCTTACCCATCTCTCTTTTAGAAAATAAGCTTAACAGATAGAAGAATTTCTGCAATGGTATCGTTTGTGAGGAAAGATTCTTGCAGGAATTCTCTGTGCTCCAATGTAGATGTAAGTACCTGTTGTATATCACTATATTTTTACATCAGCATGTATTTTGTTAACCGGCGTGAATCCAACCTTTATCTGATCTAAATTTAGTTGTAGCAAAATGTATGATTAAAGGCCACAATGTTGATTTTTGTAAGGAAAACTGCCTGGTAGTTTTGCATCCTGAGTTGCATGAGTGTACTATCTCATATCAGTGGGTTTGAATACTTTGGTTCTGCAGTGGGCTTTTTAGTGTTTTTCATTACTATGTTGTCATGTCGTATCCCTAGCTCTTACATCATACTCCCTCCGTCCGGATTAAATGTCATAGAAATGGATAAAACTGGGCGTATCTAGAACTGAAATACGCCTAGACCCGTCCATTTATTTCTGGATGGAGGGAATACATGTCAATATGTCATGCCTTTCTATTCTTCAGTACCTATTCCATCTCTGTTGTAGCATGTTTTATAACTGAATCGCCATTTTTCTATATAAGGCATGCAAGGGGAAGACGGCTCTGTTAGAATCTGAAGGGTTACAAACCAGGTCTTTGCAAAAGATCCAAACGCCAGGAGATAATAAACCAACTCCATTTTTCATAGATACTGCTCCAGCACAGAGAAACCCAACTCCCACTGATAATAAGCAGATTCCAGTGGCCAAAGAACTAGTCTGCTCCAGTCCAGCAAAAGAATGTCAACTCCATTCTAAGAAGCGTGTGCGTATCCTTGCATCATAAAATTTTATAGCATTCTGATCATATTTTCTACATGTTTCTTACCCATCCCTCTTTTAAAAAATAAGGTTAAACAATAGAAGACTTCCTCCATTGGGATCGTATTCGAGGAAAATATCTTGCGAGAATTCTCTGTGCTCCAATGCTAATGTAAGTACTTGTTGTATATCACTATATTTTTTATATCAACATGTATTTTGTTAATCGGCATGAATCTAACCTTTATCTGATCTAAAATTAGTTGTAGCAAAATGTTAAAGGAGCCAATGTTGATTTTTGTAAGGAAAACTGCCTGATAGTTTTGCGTACTGAGCTGCATGAATGTACTATCTAATATCACGCACATTACTGAATTGTAGTGCTTCTCTGGTTGCCCATTCATTCATTGTGTCAATGTTGCTTTCGTACTACCTTACCTGGCTGATGATAGCTGTGCCATATTGTGTTAATTTGGTGTAGGCTACTTGCCCAAATGTTCGTTGTGTCAATGTTGCTTTCCTATTATCTGACTTGGCCAATGATAGCAATGCTAGTGTGTTAATTTTGTGCAGGCTGCTGAAGATAAGAAGACAAACTCTGAAAACAGCAAGGCAACCCCATTGTTTCTTTCTAGTAATCTAGGCCAGGTAATATGGCAATAACTCATGATTAATCGGTTTGGTTCCCGTCCTAATTTATGTTATGATGCAGTGTTCGAGACACTCTCCACTATCAATAATACAAGCCTGCCAAAATCGCCATCTGAATCTGTTCAGTACCCTCTGTCTCGAGTGCAACGGAATAAATGTATGTTTGTGAACCAATTAATGGCTGAAGCAATGATGGAAATGGTGGATGAATCAGAGGTGCGGAGTCATGCGACACAACAACTGATCAATGTTTTTAGAGACAGTGTAGCAAAGCAGAAAGAACTTGCCAACATGCTTATGGGCGTCATCTGTGCTGAGGTTGCAGATTGTGATGTTGTAGATGGTTAGGTTCTGCTCATTTATTTGCACTGGCATCAATCTTTGATTGCCCAATGGATGTAATTTCCTGTAATATATGCTGGATGTGCAACGTTATTCCCTGTATGTCGTACCTTTGCGTGATCGGTTTTGGTCCTGTGCATAATTGCTCGTCGTGATGGGCTCAAATTATCTAATTTGGCCTAAAGACATGTACGAACTTTAGTGGGCCCATTAAGTTAATGGGCCGTTACTAGGCCAAAAGTTAATGCCCGGCCCTCTTACCTCCCGGGTCGTTAACAGGCCGACATCGAAGCGGCAACAGGTCGCCCTAGTTTATTTCACGGGTCGTTAACAAGCCGTTACTAAGTTTGGGCTACGTATGGCCCAACTATACTATAGGCCTTTAGCAGGCCGAAAGAGACACCGGGCTTGTACTGGATCATGAAGACCATGGGCTGCTAAGAGGCCGAAAGTCAGGTCGTATTGTAAATGGCCCAACTGTGTTGTTGGACTTTAGCAGGCCGAAAGAGAAACCGGGCTGGTATTGGACCATGAAGGGCATGGGCTGTTAAAGGGCCAAAACTAAGGTCCGACTACAAATGGCCCAACTCATTTATGGTCCGTTAATAGGACAAAAGTCACACAGGGCCGGGAATTGGCCCAACACTTAAATGGGTCGCTAAAAGGCCAAAACTCAGGTCCGACTAAAAATGGCCCAACTGATTTATGGGCCGTCAACAGGCTGAAAGTGACACAGGGCCAGAAAATTGGCCCAACACTTAAATGGGCCGCTAAAAGGCCGAAACTCAGGTCTGACAACAAATGACCCATCAGATTTATGGGCCGTCAACAGGCTGAAAGACACATCGGGTCGGAAACTAGCCCAACATTTAAATGGGTCGCTAAAAGGCCGAAAGATGTACATCCTAAAAATTGGCACATCCATTAAACGGGCCGTTAACAGGCTGAAATCTCATCGGGCCTATATTGATCCCAGATATATAGCGGGCCGTTAACGGGCTCGAACTGACGATGGGCTGCAATGGTGTCAAATCTTTAACGGGCCATTGATGGGCCGAATTGGCTCATCTCGTATGGGCCGTGGGCTTAAATGGACCTGACACAAGTAGGCCTTATATGGGCTGGCCTGCTAATTTTTACTGGGCCGGCCTTTTCACAGGAATGGGCCTCTGTTGGGCCATGCCACGTGTCGACGTACCATAGGCGTCTTCTGTCCAATGAGTGGATGACATCTGTCCCAAGGTGAGCTGACACGTGTTTCCTCCAGCCAATGATGATTTTACACGTGGAAAATCCCAATTGGTTGGGGCTGTTAACGGGTTATTGGATTTAAAACCCGACCCGATAGCTTAAAAGCGTTCCGTTACGGTGGATGCCACGTGTCGGTCACCCTTGACGAAAGCACTTCTGTGACACGCGATTTATCGTCATGGAAGTGGACACTTCCGTGATGATAATTTTGGTAATGTCATGGAACACTTCTACGACAACACAGGTATGACTATCTTGATTCTATCATAAATTTTTCATGGATGTACATTCATGACAAAAAACGCGACCTACTGTGACCAACACGTATCATCATGGAAGTGTATTTTTTTTGTGGTGACATGCTTCTTTTTTGTCGGCGTATGTGTCTTCAACTCATATTATTGGGAAGTAATTGTTTCCTTTCGACCTCCTTTTGCAAACAGGGCTATCCATTTTCACCTCGTTGCTATTGCGACCTTCTGGTGAACTGCACAAATCACTTTTCTGAAGAGTGTTTTGTGCAGTTCCGCCAAAATGTCACACGGGCAACCTTTTTACATTTCTGTGGGACTGCGGAAAGGGAGATTAGTTTTGATATCCTCCTCATCCAACTCCGTGCCTAATCTTCTCCAAAAAGAAGTTAGTCCTAAAGAGAGATCGTAGAGGTGATCGGCTTCTACTTATGTGTGTTATGTTTCATCATCTAGTTCCACTATTATTGTAATCACACTGACTCGATATCTTTGCAAACAAGGATGGTCCACCCGATTTTAGTGGAGCTGCACAAAATGATTGGATTGTGGTGTCCTTCATACGCCTCTTTTTTGGCTACAGAGCTGGGTGAAGCTAGCTGTCAAGCAATGAACACTGTGCCAAGGAAATGGAGCCATGCCTACGAACAGCATTGATCAATTATATTTTTTTTCTTTATTTGTACACCTTCTCACAACTTTGTCTTCAGTTGTGATGTGAATATTGGCGCTGATGTGCGAACCATTGAGATGCATTAGCCATGGTAGTTTCATTTGTATTTGATGGAAATTTGTAACGAGATAATCTCGAGGCAAGACACATGAATCCTAAGTTGAAACCTTTTTTCCTGCGGGAACCAGAGTTGAAACCTTCATAGCATCATAGTACAATTTCATCAAAATTATGCGTACATATAAATAAATCCTGAAGGATTGATAGCAATGCCAGAAACAATTCAACTTTGTTTCACCGACATGTTGGACATTCTTCATCCGGCTCCACCTGCCATGCAGCAATATTGAGTGCACAACACAACTTCAGGGAAAGATTCACCCCGGTCGTTGCGCCGCAGTAGTAATGACTAGTGAGCAGTCAAATCACAGAGCCCCACCTTCACAGAGCCCCAACTAATAACATCATTACAAGGAACCCAAGAGTCAAGGAGCGGTTTGATCTCCCTTACCTTCTTTGACGTGCCCCTGATGATTGGCGCCGTCACGACGGAGGCCTCACCCTGCGCAAGTTGATGCCGCTTGATAATGATAAGTATGATGTTAAGATGCCATCGCTTGAGGGCAAGGCTTGGGCAGGCGCAAATGGAGATTGGGTTGTTTACATTGGGTCCAACTGCGAGTGGGAACTTGTGAATGTGTACACTCGTGACCGGGTTCCACTTCCAAAATTCTCAGCAGACTGCCTAGAGGTTGAGCACACCGGTATTGTACGCACGTTCAAATACAATCATGGTGACTGTCTTCTACGGAAGATAGCAATTTCTCGAGTTCCCAATGGCTCTTCGAATTACAACAACTATGAAGTTGTTGCTATCTTCAACAAGCTTGTTGCCGTCCTTGCTGGTTTGACTCGATGGATATTCTCAAAAATCAGTTTCTGTACACGGATGAGTACTGTGATGCAATTGAATACGAGGGCCTTGTGTTTGCTGCCACCACTCGTGGCACTGTTTTTGCATGGAGTCGTTGTTTCGGTACGTTTGTCTTCCACTGTAATTATAATTGTTTCATCCACACGCATGCGGGTTAGCAAGTTTCCCTTTACTAATTAACCTTCTTCTTGTGTTTCCAAGGTCATGCGAACATTCCACCACCTATACATGAAGATTTTTATAACCAAGGGGGAGATGACGATGGTGATGATCATGAGCATGAGGACGAGCAGCACCCATATACTATTTGGCGCCTGGCAACTAATTCCAATGGATCACCTCTTCTCGTGTGTATACAGCCCACTGATGATGTTACTGCTAAGGAAGCAGGTGTTGTCTCCCATGGTCGCACTCTCCAGACCTATTCCAACACCCGTTGCATGGTATTCGAGATGGATACTAGTGTGCTAGCGCCAACTCCTTCTCCCTGGTATAGAATTGATAGTCTTGGAGAAAACTCGCTCTTCCTTGGACAAAACTATCCAATGATGGTGAAAGGCGATCCAACTGCTGTTGACACAAAGTTACTACCATTTATGAGAAGCAACTATGTCTATACCTCGGACATTTGGGTGGTTCCCTACCCTGGTACTAATATAGTAGGCCGCTTCAGCCTGGATGATCAGTCCTGCGTTGGTCTCCAGATCGACAATGGATGGCCCGTCCCAGAGAATCACTTCTGGTTCAAAGCAAGCGATTCCAACACCGAGGAATGGTTGAGTTGAAGTTCATTTCATTGCTTGTTATTTGTTGTGTGGTGAAAACTTTAGTATTTATAATGTATCCTCGTTATCGATGTGGGTTGATGACCTGTTGTATGTAATAAAATGATATGCCTGTGATAAACTTACTAAATTTATGAATGGCTTTCGAGTCGCTTTTGTGAGTGAGGGGTGCGACGAGGCAAAAAAATATTTTCCGAATACATAATTGTACGTGCATTGCAAAAGGTTATCGGATGAGGCCAATCAACAATAGTAGTACACTATTTGTACTAGCTTCACATGCTTCGTGCGTTGTGCGGGTGTTTTTACTGAAGCCATATTGTACTCTACTACGTAACCAGCACCTCAAATCCTCGATACTAGTAGTACTATATAGTAAGTAGTAGGAGTAGTAGGGTGGCATGGGCCAGAACAAGCATTCACGTCCAGGAGTACGGCACACGCCACCAGCACGACTTCCATCTGACACCATATTTCTTGGAGTTCGTGCTAGAGCAATCTCTTCAACCTCATCGTTTCTCTAACTCAGCCATCGCGCGGCGGGCGAGGTGGGGGTTTGCCGATAGTCGGTTTCTTTAACTGCGGTCCCATTTGTAAGGCCAACTGCAACGCACGACCCCAAACGGACCTCCGTTTTGCACGAACTCCAATGATAATTTTGACTAGAAAAGCAAGACCAAAGAAAACAAGAACCACAAGAATACATTTTACTACTCCTGTAAGTTGGATTAGTGCCTTCTTGATGCATTCATTGTTGATCCGCGGAGGCTCGATCTTGTGTGCTTCTTTCTTCTTCGAGTGTAAAGAAGTAGACGTTGCTTCCTCGCATCTAGTCTCATGTCTAAGCCTCTATTCTAGTACTCCCTCCGGTCCGTTTTTCTCTGCGTCTAAGCAGCAACACGCATACCAAGTAGGAGTATCAAAAAGTGCACTAATCTCATCTATAGCCTCTGTGCTAGCTAAAAGTGATAGAACATCTACTAAATTGCGCTCTATCAATATATGGATGTACTCTTCTTCCCAATACAAAAACTTGCATCCATTCTACTCCCTCCGTTGCACAATACATGCCTTCTATTTTTCAAAATATATGTGTATCTAGAAATGTTTTAGTATATAGGTACATCCATTTTTGGATAAATGGAAGTCAAGTATTTTGGAATGGAGGGAGTACACAATAAAATTTTAAGTTAGCACAACTAGTCTAATCCGAGAGCACAACCGAAGATTTGGTCGGGTTCTTCCTCCTTTTGCCGACATGTGGGACATCCAGCATCCAGGTCGTGTCATCAAAGAAAATAGAGTGGTAGTTGAAGCCACAAGATGTGCATCTTGGGTTAAACTGTAAATAGAATCTTACTAGTCTTGAGTAACTCCAAAAGCGGCCACCGAAGATCTTTCTTGGATTTGTTTTTCATCACCAGCACGTCGAGGTGAAAGATGTGCAGGTTCAGTGGGTCCTCTTGCGTTTTCACTGACATGTGGGGCCGCATGTGAGCAAACAGACGATGGGCTCCACGCGTCCGCTGGCTGGCTGAGAAGAGAGATAGAGGAGGGTTGAGCACAGACTGCAGGAAATTTGTTCTACGTAACCAGCACCTTGATATTCGCGTGTGGTTGTTTCTAGAATAAAAAAAAGGAGGTACCTCTACTTATGTTACTCCCACTACGCCTAGCCTAAGGTTAGTAGGTGACCTTGCGCTTGGCTATTCGCCTCTTCCGGAAGTCGATGGTTCTACAGTAGTGCTTCTGGCAATCTGACACCAAATGAACTGCTGCACGTCCACCGCTTGTAAGCAAAAGTTTCTCCTCGTGCTGCGAGCCACCGCGCACGCGTTGGCGAGGGAGAAGGCGTAATCAAGCTTCTCGTCGTTCTGCGAGTTGACGGTACACATCAAAGTTATTTACTAGTAGTACGTACTCTCTCCAAAAAAGGGTTGACCATGTCATTGCTACCATCCCGTGCTCCATCATTGAGTACATGCACTATTCACATGCCATTCACGTGCCATCAAGGAGAAAAAATATTGCGTAGGCGCCATCGAAGTGCACAACTCACTTACGGAAAAGGGTTTCCCACCGCTTCCCCCCCCCCCCACACACATACACACACGACTCACTTACGCACTGCTTATCTGATTATCTCCATTTTCTTGCATGACACGTGCACCTTGATGCTAGATATCTTGCGTGTTGCGAAAAGGATGAACAAAGCTCACATAAAAGAAAAGAGTTGAAGAGCATAGATTCCTGATGACCGAGGAGGAGCAAGGAACCTCGCGGTGGAGCATCTGCAAGGAACCTTGTGCATTTTCCCCTGTTTTTTGCCGCCTGCCCACCTATAAACAACTAAAAGAACATGAACTTTTCGCTAACCACTAGAAACGGTACATCAGGATGCTGAGTTGAAGATGTTTTATACTCCCTCCGTTCCCAAATATAAGTCTTTTACATATTTCAATAAGGGACTGCATACGAAACAAAATGAGTGAATCTACACTCTAAAATATGTACACAAGCCAACGCACTAACTCCATCCGATCCAACTCATGCACATACGCGCACAGCATGGAGCACACAATGCACGTACACAAGACATGCATGCACACACGCTCGCCCGCAGAATGCACGTGAATAACACATGCATGCGCACACACTCGGCTGCATGGAGGCGTGCGCCATCCGCGGCGATGTCTGGTTTGTCGTGCTACGGCGAAGCTCGCACACAACGGCGCATACGCATCTCTTGCAGCACCTCTTTGCCGTTGTGGCTCAACTACTAGTCGGAGACGAAGACGACTGTAGCCTCGGCCTTAGAGCTAGCACCGATGGAAAAACACGCACGCTGCACGCACACGAGCACATACGGAGTGCCCACGACGTGGTGGTGGTGCGTCCCCAGTGGCCTCTACTACTTCTCCGCATGTTGTCTATCAAGGCGGTTGCATGCTAATGATGATGTGGGTGAGACCTTCTAGGACTCAGATGATGACGAGGAAAATTATGAGATACAAGGTGACGTACACCGTCAAGGTCCACGGTCAAGGGGGTGCTAGCAAGTGCTTAGATGTGCTTAGAGCAAGTACAATAGAGCTGAGTCAGCGGGCTATAAGGAATAAACAGTAGTATATTTCTGCTTAGTTGGAGGAAAGAGAAGAGGAGAGAGAAGGTAAGCGGGCTCTTTTCTGCTTAGTTGGAGGAAAGAGAAGAGGAGAGAGAAGGTAAGCGGGCTCTTCGTGAAGATGGGTTGTAGGCTTATAGCCAGCAGCTGGCTATACTATTAATGCTCTTTAGATGAGGTGCTAAGTGCATTAAATGGCTTAGTAACTCAAGTGTTCATTGCATAGGTGCTTAGTTTATTGGTGCCGCATCATATTTTATGCCTACGTGGCAGGCTTAGCAGCTATACATGGTGGATCACTAGGAGAGGCCAAGGCTAGTCATAGTGGGGAGTAACTTGTACTGTAACATATTACTATGTTACTCTAAACATCTCTATAAACCAGAAAGGAGGGAGTAGTAACATAGACTAGTGTCATATGCAGAGTATGGGAGCACATGATATTTCCCCGTCCGGACCGATCCCAAGTTGGCTTCTCACCTTCTTGGCCCAACAAAAACCCCTCCCCCCTCCCGCGCGCGCTTCCCGCCTGGCGCCAGCTGAGCCCGCCGCTCCACATTGATGGCAAGTCAGGGCGATGCGACCTCTCACTGCTTCCGCCGTTGAAGCGGTGCGCCGACCGAGGGCACCGCCCGCTGCACGCCCGGCATTTCAGACTACACAGTGGATAGTAACTTTTAGAGAAAGTACTATAATTATATGACATAAGCAAGCTATAAAGGATTTAAATATAGTATTTGTGATTAGTTGAAGGAGAGAGAAGAGGAGAGAGAAGAGAAGCGGATTGTAAACGTGTAGCCGGTTGTACTCCAACATACTCTACTTTGTGAGACAAAAGGTGGGGCCATTATTAATGATATTGTATTTATACTAAAGGGACTAACGGATGCCTTAATTACTCCATTTTTTTAGACAAACCTTGGTGGGGCTATTATTGACTTTTTTTGAGCTATTATTGACTTGGACGTGGGGTTTGGGGGCCAAAGGCCTACTATTATACTCCGACCTGACATGCTCTACCCTAGCCGCCGCTGTATCATATGGTTTCACACCGTTCCAGATCTTAGCGCCGCCACGCAATTCTTCTCCAGCCCTCCTTCCGGCGTGCACCGCGAGAAGGGACAGCAGTCCTCCGAACCCTGATACGTCTCCAACGTATCTATAATTTTTGATTGCTCCATGCTACTTTATCTATTGTTTTGGATTATATTGGGCTTTATTTTCCACTTTTATATTATTTTTGGGACTAACCTATTAACCGGAGGCCCAGCCCAGAATTGCTGTTTTTTGCCTTTTTCAGTATTTCGAAGAAACAGAATATCAAACGGAGTCCAAACGGAATGAAACCTTCGGGATGGTGATTTTCCAACCGAACATGACCCAAGAGACTTGGACCCTACTCCAAGAAGCGCCAGAGGCGGTCACATGGGTGGAGGGCGCCCCCCCCCCCCCCTTGGGCGCACCCCCTACCTCGTGGGCCCCTCGGAGCTCCACCGACGTACTCCTTCCTCCTATATATACCTACGTATCCCCGAATGATCAGAACAGGAGCCAAAAACCTAATTCCACTGCCGCAACTTTCTGTATCCACGAGATCCCATCTTGGGGCCTGTTCTGGAGCTCCGCCGGAGGGGGCATCCACCACGGAGGGCTTCTACATCATCACCATAGCCCCTCCGATGAAGTGTGAGTAGTTTACTTCAGACCTTCGGGTCCATAGCTAGTAGCTAGATGGCTTCTTCTCTCTTTTTGGATCTCAATACAATGTTCTCCCCCTCTCTCGTGGAGATCTGTTCGATGTAATCTTCTTTTTGCGGTTGTTTTTTGAGACCGATGAATTGTGGGTTTATGATCCAGTATTATCTATGGAAAATATTTGATTCTTCTGTGAATTCTTTTATGTATGATTGAGTTATGTTTGCAAGTCTCTTCGACTTATCTTATTTGGTTTGGCCAACTACATTGGTGGTTCTTGCAATGGGAGAAGTGCTTAGCTTTGGGTTCAATCTTGCGGTGTCCTTACTCAGTGACAGAAAGAGTTGCAAGGCACGTATTGTATTGTTGCCATCGAGGATAACAAGATGGGGTTTTTATCATATTGCATGAATTTATCCCTCTACATCATGTCATCTTGCTTACGGCGCTACTCTGTTTTTACTTAATACTCTAGATGCATGCTGGATAACGGTCGATGAGTGGAGTAATAGTAGTAGATGCAGAATCGTTTCGATCTACTTGTTTTGGACATGATGCCTATATACATGATCATCGCCTAGATATACTCATAACTATGCTCAATTCTGTCAATTGCTCAACAGTAATTTGTTCACCCACCGTAGAATACTTATGCTCTTGAGAGAAGCCACTAGTGAAACCTATGGCCCCCGGGTCTATTCTCATCATATCAATCTATATCACTTTATTTACTTACTTTGTTTTTACTTTGCCTTTACTTTTTACTTTCCATCTATCTATCAAAAATACCAAAAATATTATCTCTATCAGATGTCACTCCCGTAAGTGACCGTGAAGGGATTGACAACCCCTAAGCGTTTGTTGCGAGTTGCTATCGTTTTGTGTAGGTACGAGGGACTTGTGCGTGGTCTCCTACTGGATTGATACCTTGGTTCTAAAAAACTGAGGGAAATACTTACGCTACTTTACTGCATCATCCTCTCCTCTTCGGGGAAATCCAACGCAGTGCTTAAGAGGTAGCAAGAAGAATTTCTGGCGCCGTTGCCGGGGAGGCTCACGCAAGCAATACAACATACCAAGTACCCATCACAATCCCTATCTCTCGCATTACATTATTTGCCTCTCATTTTCCTCTCCCCCACTTCACCCTTGCCGTT
The DNA here is from genome assembly GCA_963921465.1 of Triticum timopheevii. Taxonomy (NCBI): domain Eukaryota; kingdom Viridiplantae; phylum Streptophyta; class Magnoliopsida; order Poales; family Poaceae; genus Triticum; species Triticum timopheevii. The sequence goes on along the minus strand of OY997268.1, from coordinate 618,327,868 downwards.
TTATTCGCCCTCTCTTTCCCAATCTCCTGCTCTCTTTCCGTTTGCCTTTTTATTTTGCCTTTTTGTTTGCTTGTGTGTTGGATTACTTGTTGCCATGGCACAAGATAATACCAAATTGTGTGATTTCTCGAATACCAATAATAATTATTTCCTTAGTACTCCGATTGCTCCTCTTAATAATGATGAGTATTGTGAAATCAATACCGCTTTGTTGAATCTTGTTATGAAAGATCAATTCGACGGCCTTCCTAGTGAAGATGCCGCTACTCATCTAAACAATATTGTTGATTTGTGTGATATGCAAAAGAAGAAAGATACGGATAACAATATTGTCAAACTGAAGTTATTTCCGTTTTCACTTAGAGATGGTGCTAAAGTTTGGTTTTCATCTTTGCCTAAAAATAGTATTGATTCTTGGAACAAGTGCAAAGATGCTTTTATCTCTAAGTATTTTCCTCCCGCTAAGATTATCACTCTTAGGAACGACATCATGAATTTAAAACAACTTGATCATGAGCATGTTGCCCAATCTTGGGAAAGAATGAAATTAATGCTTCGCAATTGCCCTACTCATGGTTTGAATTTATGGATGATCATACAAAAATTTTATGCCGGATTGAATTTTGCTTCTAGAAATCTTTTAGATTCGGCCGCGGGTCTATTCTCATCATATCAATCTATATCACTTTATTTACTTGCTTTTTTTTCTTTGCCTTTACTTTTTATTTTGCATCTATCTATCAAAAATACCAAAAATATTATCTCTATCAGATCTCACTCTCGTAAGTGACCGGGAAGGGATTGACAACCCCTAAGCGTTGGTTGCGAGTTGCTATAGTTTTGTGTAGGTACGAGGGACTTGTGCATGGTCTCCTACTGGATTGATACCTTGGTTTTCAAAAACTGAGGGAAATACTTACGCTACTTTACTGCATCATCCTCTCCTCTTCGGGGAAATCCAACGCAGTGCTCAAGAGGTAGCAAACCCCGCCTTTCATGATCATGTACGGGAGAGGGGCGATCGGGTTTTTGGGGAGCACACTCCTGTGACTGCTGCCAGCGACGACTTCCTCAACGACAGCCTTCTTCCCCGACCTCGGTAACCTCTTCATCAACGACATGAGTGACAACATCAACCACATCGGTTCTGCTCCCGCTGTACAGTATGTGATTCTGTCCTCCTGGTTTAGTCCGCATCATTACTTTGATGTTTGCAATTGTCGTCATGATCTATTTACTGCTGATTCAGATTAAATCTCATACTAAATTGCTCATATATTCAACAATCCAATCCAAAAACCTGATCACAAGCAATTTACTCCGAGTGGTTTTGCTGCGCTTTTGAAGCCGCCTACTTTTAAGGGGGTGCAATATAAAAGGTGACGCACAAGAGCAGTACATTGGTTTCAGATCATGTACTGCTATGACGCCACTAAGGATAAGCCTGAGGGCCATCTTAATCCTACACAGCAGGAAGCTTTTCAGAACATGGATACCCTCTTCAAAGCCGCCTTGCTGAGTGTTCTTGACGATTCCATTATGGATTCGTATATGTTGTTTGACAGCGGCAAAGACATGTGGGCTGCGCTCGAGGCCACGTTACGAGTTGTATGTCATGGAGCAATTCTGTGACTACAAGATGACTGATGAGCGCTCTGTTGTCCAGCAGACTCATGAGATACAGTCACTCTCTAAGGAACTTGAGCACTTTAAGTGTGTGTTGCCGGACAAATTTGTTGCTGGGACAATCATTGCCAAGCTTCCACCTTCGTGGAACAATTTTGCTACTTCTCTGAAAACAAGAGACATGAGTTTTCTGTTTTGGATCTCATTAGCACTCTTGATTTTGAGGAGAAGGGGAGAGCAAAAGACACACGTGCTCGGGTCGCCGAGGGAGCTTCTAGTGCCCACATGGTACACGAGAAGAACTTCCAGCCCAACTAGCCCCAAAACAACAAGAACAAATCTCAGGGGAAAGGCAAGTTTGATGCAAAGAATAAGCCGTCACATTCTACCAACTTCAAGAAGAATTCTTATAACGGGAAGGGATGCAAACCTCAATTTTTGTAGCACCGCACAAAATTTATATGGCTGCATCTACCTGCTGTCAGCTTACCTCATGGTGCTCCAGGTGTTCCTACATTCATAACTAGGCACAATATGGACCCAAGTTGAGTCATCTCTATTGCCTCATGTGTTTGCTGCAAATGTGTCAGCATCAATTGCAAGATGAGGCAGCTAGCTAGCTGTGGAGTTGCCAACATGCTCAAAGTGCTCGCAACATTGAGAAGAAACACTACTGGAAACAGGGAATTTGCCATCGGCCAGCTCTTTGCCGTCTGCTAGCGAACGGCAAAGAAGATCTTTGCCGTCTACTTACAAAAAACATACGGCAAAGAACTGACACACGGTAAAGAACCTGATTGCCATCAGTCAATTCTTTGCCGTCCGTCAGCAGACGTCAAAAAATCTTTGCCATCTGTTGGCAGACGGCAAAGAGGTGGGAGACTCACCCATCTCTTTGCACCCACCTCTTTGCCGTGTGCCAGCACATGACAAAGGATCTTTGCCGTCTGCTGGCGGACGGCAAAGAGGTGGGGCTGCCGTCTGTTCTTTTTCCGCGGACGGCAAAGAAGAAGCGCATGCCGCGGATCGATGGATCCCACGGACCCTCGACCCACACAGCCCCGGGCCCCACCACGCTGCACACACACCCACGTTGGATCCCATCTCTCTCATCCTTCTCGATCCCCTTTCTCCACCCCACGCCGCCACCAGATTCCGGCGATCCCCACCGTTCCCCACCGCCCAGCTCTCCTCCCCGAGGTCACCTCTCCCCGCTCACCATCTCCACCGACCGATTTCTCTCCTCGCCCAGGAGAGCCACGCCCAGGCACTGGTGGTGGTGCACCGCGAGGAGGCCCCAGCGGCGTCGAGCTGCTGCTGCTGCGGGCACAGTGACGTGCTGGGGAGGAGCTACGTGGATGCTGCTCCTGCGCCGAGCTACTGCTGCTGCAGGCACGACAACGAGCCGGGGAGCAGCTGCTGCAACGGGCGCGGCGTCTCTCCTTTCCCAAATCCCCATCCGACGCATCCCTCTCCAGCCTCAAGCCGCTGCCCTGAGCTCCCCTACAGGCCGGCGACACCACTCTGATTAGGAGTCACGCATGTGGCCGGCATAGCATTCTGGTCACCAACTGCCCTCCAGGTATTCTCTTCATTTGGTTAAATTCACTGGCGGAGGAGCCCAGTGGGCAAGGTGTGGCAGCCACCACACCTTGATTTCCACCAATTTTTTTTATATATAAGCATATACTTTTCTTGATGGAAATACTGCTTGTTAGTTTTAGACCACGCTAGATCGATTCACCCAAACAAAGCTAGATGAAGCACGTAAGTTAGATTGGAAGCACACAAGCAGGCAGCTTGATTGATGTGTTGTCCAGCACATGCCCATCTCACTACGTAGACGTACGCGAACCAGCTCGCTTCCGCCGCACAACGATCGTATCGATTCTCTCCGCGGCTCGCTCCTGATGGAACTCGTGACTAGGCGATCCAAAAACAGAACGGATAAATTTTTGTTGATGCGTGCAACATGTATTTTTTTCCGTCCTCCGCCTCTGGTTAAATTAATGTGTCTTTCCTCAGCTTAGATGTAACAGTTCATTGTTTCTTTCTCTGAATATGTGTACATTCAGAAGCAACTATGAACAACAGTTTCGTTCTTTGAATTATGCGTATTTTTAGGATCAGATGCTTAAATATCAGATGATGATTCTACATAGATACACTGGCTTTTGTATGACCTGAATAGAAGCAAATGAATATCATCAATTCTGATGTTAAGGAAAGTAAAACAGAGACGCCAGTTATTAACATGGGCAGAAAGAGTAGTTCTTGGCATCTTCCTCTCCCTCCTCACTTGTTACGATTGAGTAGCTGTTGTCAAAGGCCAATTATATCTGTGATGCTATGTCGACTTAGATCTGGATGTTGGTAGTTACCTAGATGTAGGAGGAAACAAGAAAGACAACGCTACAACACTAAGTGGTGTAATTTCTGGTAGTTACCTAGCTTTAGCATGCAACTTGGATCCCTACCTATTAACTTTACAGTGTATATGCACTGAAATTTAACTACATCTTATGTTCTTTTTTTTGTTGCTCTTGGCCAACCAATATGTTATCATTGTTTTTTCTATTTATTAACCCATAAGGTATCCCGACCATTATTTGTCAGCAATTTTAGTTTAGAGCAACCTGCAGTTTATTTTCTATGGTTTCTACTGTTATACATTAATTGCAAGCCTTTTCTGCTTACAAACTTGTCAGAGTCTTGACTTTTCACTATTCCATGATCCCCATCACAGAGTTTTGTTTTTGTTCCCTTGCATTGATATGCAAAATATATGCATCGCTAACAATTTTGCTTTAAGTTAATTGTTTGTTGTGATGAATCATAAGGACGATATCCGAGTACGCTGGCTCTTGAAAAAGGCCTCCTTCCTTGATTATAGTAATTCCTAAACTGGTCATATAATCCGGGCAACCTGCACAAATCTGAATTTATGTTTTGGAAAACCATGTTTCCTGTTTAAATTCTACTAGTCATTGCTCTATGCTTTAATATTGGGTATTAGGACATGATCATGCTCCTATGGTTGTTCTATTTGATAAGACTTGAACATGCTTATTTTAGTTTAGATATCCATCTATGCTATCGTTCTGTCCATTTGGATGTTATGCACTTACAATTATACATTATGTAAATCCATATTTCAGTTGCAATGTATAGCTTGATTCACACTTGTAGCAGCCATGCAAGATAAAAGAAAATAAATCTAGATTCTTACCCTTTCCCTTGATATATTCTCCTTGTTGAACAAACAAACAGTTTCCGATGAACTGACATTTCACCATTCTGCTGGTTGGATGCTTGTTGCCTATATTTAGAATAAGCGTAAGTGCTTGTATCTTGCTACTATGAAAGTGGTGATGTTTTTAATGAAGTGATGCAGGCTGCAGTGGCGTGCAACATGTATTCATTGCAATATTTTCATATTTGTGGAGATTGGTTAGTATTTTGTGGTTGATGGCTGTAGCTGGCTTTTCCTCCTAAAATTTACATGTGGTGGGAACAGAGTACATGTGCCATAAAATTCACTTTTTCTCCTAACAACTTATACTTAGCACTTTGATCTTTGTAGAAAAAACCTTGCTGGGTCCGAAGTTGTCCAGATGCATGGTGAATGATGGCTGACATTTCAGCCACTATCATGGAAGTAAAAGAGATGGCCATTTAATTAGTCTAGGCTCACAAGTAGCTGGATTGTTTTTGTGTGAAGATGCATCAGTGATTTTTTAGCAGTTTATAATGGTACTAGCCCCCTGTGCTTGTGGGTGCAGTGCCCTAATTGCAGAAAAATACCAGGTGCAAGTGTGGTGCTGGTTCTCTCCTTTGGCTCTTTGGTATTGGTTCTCTCCTTTGGCTCCCTGTAATATGTGTTGGATATGTGTTCATGGATATGTATTGGATATATATGTGTTCATGACTATTGGTAACATGTGTTGGATATGTGTTCATGGCTATTGGTAACATGTGTTGGATATGTGTTCATGGATATATATATCTGTGTTTGATTTTCTGTGAAAATGAATTGATATAAGAAGAAACATAATTAATGCCTATTTGGTCTCTTTGCCATCTGCCAACAGACGGTAAAGAGCCTGCAGCCTTTGCCGTCTGCCAGCAGATGGCAAAGAGCCATGCCCTTTGTCGTCTGCCAGCACATGGCAAAGAGCCATGCCCTTTGCCATCTGCCACTGATGGCAAAGGCCTATTTGCCGTTCGCTACAAAAAACAGATGGCAAAGAAGGCCTTTGCCGACCCTGTCTTTGCCGTCCGCGGCAGACGGCAAAGACCTTTGCCGTCCGCCATCCGTGCCTTAACTGTCCGCCGTGGCTGATGGCAAAGTACCAGATTCCTGTAGTGAAACAAGCATGCCCAGGAAATTAATGTGTGCGCAGGGAGGCCCTTTGCTCAGAGAAACATCAACCGATTTTCTTTATTTCCACACCTTCTCACAGTTCTGTATAATGGTTATAGTATGGTGAATCATTGAGATGCATAGACATGCTGAACTTTTGTTCTTCTGAATGTTAGTTTAATGTGAGTGTCTGCATTCAGTACCGCATCCTCTAATTTGGTGGATGCACACAGAGAAAATAAATCTCCTTAATTTACTCCATAACCACCATATTAAATAGGCCTAGTAACAAACCAGGCGCATGCAGTGGCCGGCGGGCACATGCATCCTGCCTGCATGGCGAGTCATGCAGCAACGCAAAAGAAGAGAGCGGTTCTTGCGAAAAAGCGAGTAGTTAGTGCAGCGGGCCATATAAACACGAACAGCTCGCTCTCCCGCTTCCGTCTCCCCACCCAATTCCCCCCGCTCCCCAATCTTCCTCACTCGTCCAGAAAACCCCGCTCACCTTCTTCCTCACTCGTACAGAAAACCCCGCTCACCTTCTTCCTCACTCGTACAGAAATCCCCAGCCCTCCTTCTTCCCCACTCGCACTACCACTAGGCTCATATGTGGCTACTCTGCTCAAACCCGTGAGCTTGGCGCGACGCCCACAAGGAAAATGGAGTCGGCTGGCCCTAGCGCCAAGAAGATGAGGCTCCCGCCAGCGGCGACGCCGGTTGTAGATCCCGCACCCGGTAGCGCGGGGAGAAGCGGCGAGCCCCCCCCCCCCCCCCCCACCCGGATCTGAGGAACCAGTAGAATCTCCGGTGGACCGCATCAGCGATCTCCCGGATGTCATCCTTGAGGAGATCATCTCGCTTCTCCCCACCAAGGATTGCTGCCGCACACAAGTCCTCTCAACTTGGTGGCGCCCTCTATGGTGCACCGCGCCCCTCAATCTCGACTGTCGTCAAATATCTGTCCTTCCTGAATTTGATCTCATCAGAGCCATCGTCTCTTCTCACCAGCAGGGCCCCGTTCAATGCCTCTGCATCCTGACAAGCTACCTGCTGTCCATACCCGGCAAGGTGGATGCTTGGCTGACATCCCCTGAATTCGGAAAACTCCAGCAGTTTGATTTCTACCATTACCACGAAAGTTTTATACCACGAACATACCAAGAATTCGTGCCCACACCACCGTTGTCCATCTCGCGGTTTTCCTCCTCTCTCCACACCGCCACCTTCGCCCGGTGCCATCTACCAGACAATCTGGTACAAATGCTTCGACTCCCACTGCTAAAAAAACTTTCGCTTGTGGTGGTTTATCTATCGGAGGCCTCACTGCACAACATCATCCACTCCAGTTGCCCTGCCCTGGAGCGCTTGCTGATTGTTTTGGGAATAGAAATCGGTATCAGTTGTCTCCAAATAAAGTCGCCTCACCTTAAAAGCATTGGAATTTGTTTTGAAGGACAACAACTCATCATTGAAGATGCCCCTTCACTTGAAAGGATGCTCCTTGATAATTGTTATACACCTTCAGAAATAACTGTCATCTCTGCGCCCAAACTGGAGACCTTGGGTGTAATCCATGACCCGTTTAATAATCACACGGATTTGGTGTTTGGCTCCTCACCTTTTCAAGTACCGTATATTATCATCTACACATTTGTAATCATATGCTGCATTTTTCATTTGTGCGCATAAGTTTTATATCATCTTGGAGTACACTTTGGGTACTAATATTATGTTATATGCTCAATGAAGAGTTCGTCCATTGATAGCCTATCAATGCTGCTCGATTCTGTCAAGATCATATATATCAGAATGTATAGTTTTGATCTGGACATAATTATTGGCTTGCTGCGATGCTTTCGATCTCTGGAGAATTATACATAGAGGTGATGACTTCATCCACATTGAAAGCCCGTATATATTGTACTAGAATTAACTGTTCAACTGTCGTTCTTTCGACATACTCTTTTTTCAGACCTTAACTGTTTTCAATCTTCATGTCTACTTAGGCAGAACCACATGGAGAAAAACATATAACCAATCATTGGCGTAATAAGCACAAGGATTTTCTCAGTTCTCATGACATTCATTTGACGATAATAACGATGGGACGATATGCATCCAACCAGGCAAACAGAAGCTTTGTCACATTCTTCCTATTGAATGCGAGGTTACTATTGTCCATGAGGCTTAATTTGAACAGCAAGAGATTTCTCACGGACGAACATGTTGAACAGCAAAAAAAGAAGTTTCAGGTGGACAAATGGGCTTCTAAACGTGCTCGGCTTCTATTTACAACAAGTTGTAGACATCCTAAAATAATTTTTTTTGCACAGGATGTTAATTTTATGGATCAGACCGATCCATTTGTTTGTGACTGCAAAAAAGAGTGGTTGGGTTAGATGTTACTGTCATGTTCAATCTGGGTTTTGTCTAAAAATTTGATGAACAATTAATCCTTGGCCGTTTTGTACCATTTGTATGCTTCACTTGCGTGTTGTTGCCCTCGTACTCTCCTCCACCTACCACTACACTGCCGCATCTTCCATGGCTGCTGTTCGTTCCCGTCCGAGGCCCTGCCGTCGTTCTCCGCCTTGGTTAGCTCGTTGTGCTCGCCGCTGTCTGGTGTTGTCAACATGGTCAACAACCAAGAGGAATCAGGAGATGACTGTCCGTGGAGAGGCTGACAGTAGGGACCCACCAGGGTCATTGCATTTCGCAAGCAGGTGCCTCGTTATTACAAGCCAAAACAAAACTTCCTCCTAATTGTTTGACAACTAGGTTCCATGCCACTGTCAATGCAGTCAATAAATGAGAAAATTATACAACGAGCGGATAACACCAGGGACCCAGCAGCTGCTACCTCTTGAGAACTGCGTTGGATTTCCCCAAAGAGGAGAGGATGATGCAGCAAAGTAGCGTAAGTATTTCCCTCAGTTTTTGAGAACCAAGGTATCAATCCAGCAGGAGACCACGCATAAGTCGCTCGTACCTATACAAAACGATAGCTACTCGCAACCAACGCGATTAGGGGTTGTCGATCCCTTCACGGTCACTTACGAGGGTGAGATCTGATAGAGATGATAAATAATATTTTTGGTATTTTTAGTATAGAGATGCAAAGTGAAAAGTAAAAGGCAAAGTAAAAACAAAGCAAATAATAAAGTGATGGAGATTGATATGATGAGAATAGACCCGGGGGCCATAGGTTTCACTAGTGGCTTCTCTCAAGAGCATAAATATTCTACGGTGGGTGAACAAATTACTGTTGAGCAATTGACAGAATTGAGCATAGTTATGAGTATATCTAGGTATGATCGTGTATATAGGCATCACGTCCGAGACAAATAGATCGAAACAATTCTGCATCTACTACTATTACTCCACTCATCGACGCTATCCAGCATGCATCTAGAGTATTAAGTTAAAAATAGAGTAACGCCTTAAGCAAGATGACATGATGTAGAGGGATAAATTCATGCAATATGATAAAAAAACATCTTGTTATCCTCGATGGCAACAATACAATACGTGCCTTGCAACCCTTTCTGTCACTGGGTAAAGACACCGCAAGATCGAACCCAAAGCTAAGCACTTCTCCCATTGCAAGAACTACCAATCTAGTTGGCCAAACCAAACGGATAATTCGAAGAGACTTGCAAAGATAACTCAATCATACTTAAAAGAATTCAGAGAAGATTCAAATATTATTCATAGATAATCTGGATCATAAACCCACAATTCATCGGTCTCAACAAACACACCGCAAAAAGAAGATTACATCGAATAGATCTCCACAAGAGAGGGGGAGAACATGTATTGAGATCCAAAAAGAGAGAAGAAGCCATCTAGCTACTAGCTATGGACCCGAAGGTCTGAAGTAAACTACTCACACTTCATCGGAGGGGCTATGGTGTTGATGTAGAAGCCCTCTGTGATGGATGCCCCCTCCAGCAGAGCTGCGGAACAGGCCCCAAGATGGGATCTCGTGGATACAGAAAGTTGCGGCGGTGGAATTAGGTTTTTGGCTCCGTATTTGATCTGTCGGGGGTACGTAGGTATATATAGGAGGAAGGAGTACGTCTGTGGAGCAACAGGGGGCCACGAGGCAGGGGGCGCGCCCTCCACCCTCGTGATCAACTCTTCTGCTTCTTGGAGTAGGGTCCAAGCCTCCTGGATCACGTTCGGTGAGAAAATCACGTTCCCGAAGGTTTCATTCCGTTTGGACTCCGTTTGATATTCCGTTTCTTCGAAACACTGAAATAGGCAAAAAACAACAATTCTGGGCTGGGCCTCCGGTTAATAGGTTAGTCCCAAAAATACTATAAATGTGGAAAATAAAGCCCAATATAGTCCAAAATAGTAGATAAAGTAGCATGGAGCAATCAAAAAATTATAGATACGTTGGAGACGTATCATCATACCCAAGCTTACTTCCTGCTCGTCCTCGAGTAGGTAAATGATAAAAAAGAATTTTTGATGCGGAGTGATACTTTGGCATAATTTCAATGTAAATCTTCTTAATTGTAGTATGAATATTCAGATCCGAAAGATTCAAGACAAAAGTTCATATTGACATAAAAGTAATAATACTTCAAGCATACTAATCAAAGTAATCATGTCTTCTCAAAATAGCATGGCTAAAGAAAGTTATCCCTACAAAATCATATAGTCTGGTTGTTGCTCTATCTTCATCACACAAAGTATTTAATCATGCACAATCCCGATGACAAGCCAAGCAATTGTTTCATACTTTAGTAATCTCAAACTCTTTCAACTTTCACGCAATACATGAGTGTGAGCCATGCACCTAGCACTATGTGGAATAGAATGTTGGTTGTGGAGAAGACAAAAAAAGATAGTCTCACATCAACTAGGCGTATCAACGGGCTATGGAGATGCCCATTAATAGATATCAATGTGAGTGAGTAGGGATTGCCATACAACGGATGCACTAGAGCTATAAATATGAAAGCTCAACAAAAGAAACTAAGTGGGTGTGCATCCAACTTGCTTGCTCACGAAGACCTGGGGCACTTTTGAGGAAGCCCATCATTGGAATATACAAGCCAAGTTCTATAATGAAAAATTCCCACTAGTATATGAAAGTGACAACATATGAGACTCTCTATCATGAAGATCATGGTGCTACTTTGAAGCACAAGTGTGGTAAAAGGATAGTAGCATTGTCCCTTCTCTCTTTTTCTCTTTTTTTTTGTTTGGGCCTTTTCTCTCTTTTTTATGGCCTCTTTTTTTTTGTTTTTCGTCCGGAGTCTCATCCCGACTTATGGGGGAATCATAGTCTCCATCATCCTTTCCTCACTGGGACAATGCTCTAATAATGATGATCATCACACTTTTATTTTTCTTACAACTCAACAATTACAACTCGAAACTTAGAACAAAATATGACTCTATATGAATGCCTCCGGCGGTGTACCGGGATATGCAATGAATCAAGAGCGACATGTATGAAAATTATGAAGGTGGCCTTGCCACAAATACAATGTCAACTACATGTTCACGCAAAAAGCAATATGACAAAAGTAATGTGTGTCATATGAACGGAACGGTAGAAAGTTGCATGGCAATATATCTCGGAATGGCTATGAAAATGCCATGATAGGTAGGTATGGTGGCTGTTTTGAGGAATGTATATGGTGGGTGTATGATACCGGCGAAAAGTGCGCGGTATTAGAGAGGCTAGCAATGGTGGAAGGGTGAAAGGGTGCGTATAATCCATGGACTCAACATTAATCAAAAGAACTCATGCACTTGTTGCAAAAATTTAGAAGTCATCAAAAACCAAAGCATTACGCACATGCTCCTAGGGGGATAGATTGGTAGGAAAAGACCATCGCTCGTCCCCGACCACCACTCATAAGGAAGACAATCAATAAATAAAATTGTGCTCCAACTTCATCACAAAGCGGTTCACCATACGTGCATGCTACGGGAATCACAAACTTCAACACAAGCATTCTTTAAATTCATAATCACCCAACTAGCATCACTTTGATATTATCACCTCCATGTATCAAAACAATTATCAAGCATCAAACTTATCTTAGTATTCAACGTACTCAAAAGAAAGTTTCACATATCTGGAATACCAAGTATATTAACATTAAGCAAATTACCATGCTATTAACAACTCTCAAAATAATCTAAGTGAAGCACTATGAGCAAAACTATCAAGCTCAAAAGATATAAGTGAAGCATATAGAGTATTCTAGCAAATTCCAATTTGTGTATGGCTCTCTCACAAGGTGTGTACAGGAAGGATGATTGTGGTAAATTAATAAGAAAAGATGCAAATAATATAAGACGCTCCAAGCAAAACACATAACATGTGGTGAATAAAAATATAGCTCCAAGTAAATTACCGATGGAAGTGGACGAAAGAGGGGATGCCTTCCGGGGCATCCCCAAGCTTTGACTTTTTGGTGTCCTTGGATTATCTTGGGGGTTCCATGGGCATCCCCAAGCTTAGGCTCTTGCCACTCCTTGTTCAATAATCCATCAAAAGAATTCACCCAAAACTTGAAAACTTCACAACACAAAACTCAATAGAAATCTTGTGAGCTCCGTTAGTGAAAGAAAACAAAAGACTACTTTAAGGTACTGTAATTAACTCATTATTTTATTTATATTGGTGTTAAACCTACTGTATTCCAACTTCTCTATGGATTATAAACTATTTTACTAGCCATAGATTCATCAAAATAAGCAAACAACACACGCAAAACAGAATCTGTCAAAAACAGAATTGTCTGTAGCAATCTATAACTAACGCAAACTTCTGGAACTCTAAAAATTCTACCAAAATAGGAAGTCCTGTAAAATTTGTCTATTGAAGAGAAGCAAATAGAATCAATGCAAAAGCAAGTTCCTGTGATTTACCAAAATTATATTCGTGCATGCAAAGTTTCTATTTTTCAGCAGAATCAAATCAACTATCATCGTAGGTTATCCTATAGGTTCTACTTGGCACAAACACTAATTAAAACATAAAATCACATCCAAACAGAGGCTAGATGGATTATTTATTCCTAAACAGAAGCAAAAACAAAAAATAAAAAATAAAATTGGGTTGCCTCCCAACAAGCGCTATCGTTTAACGCCCCTAGGTGGGCATAGATATTTCAATGATGCTCACAAGAAAGACAAGAATTGAAGCACAAAGAGAGCATCATAAAACATGTGATAAACACATCTAAGTCTAACATGCTTCCTATGCATAGGCATCTTATAGGCAAATAAATTATCAAGGCAAGCAAAAACTAGCATATGCAAGGAGGCGAAAAGAAACAATAGCAATCTTAACATAACGAGAGGTAATTTATTATCATGGAAATTTCTGACCATATTTTCCTCTCTCATAATAATTACATGTGGGATCATAAGCAAATTCAACAAAATAGCTATCACATAAAATATTTTCAACACGATCCACATGCATGCAAAGTTGACACTCTTCCGAAATAGTGGGATTAACATTAACTAAAGTCATGACCTCTCCAAACCCACTTTTATCAAAAATTTCATAAGATTGAATATTCTCCAAATATGTGGGATCTAGAGTTGACACTCTTCCAAACCCACTTTCAATATTATTGCAAACAATATTATCAATCTCATATTCATCATGGGGCTTAAATAAATTTCCAAGGTTATAAGAAAAATCACCCCAATCATGATCATTGAAACAAGTAGTAGACATAGCCAAACTAGCATCCCCAAGCTTAGGGTTTTGCATATTATTAGCACAATTGACATCAATAGAATTTATAATAAAATCATTGCAATCATGCTTTTTATTCAAAGATCTATCATGAATTGCTTCATAAAGTACTTCATCACAATTTTCAGATTCACGAATTTCAAGCAAAACCTCATAAAGATAATCTAGTGCACTCAACTCACTAGCAATAGGTTCAACATAATTGGATCTCTTTAAGAGATTAGCAAGCGGATGAGGATCCATAAACTTTTAGCAAGCGAAGATGCAAGCAAAAAGAAGGCACATGGAGACACAAGCAAACAAGAGACAAGCGAAAAAGAGGAGGAGATTGGGAAAGAGAGGGCAAATAAAACGGCAAGGGTGAAGTGGGGGAGAGGAAAACGAGAGGCAAATAATGTAATGCGAGAGATAGGGATTGTGATGGGTACTTGGTATGGTTGACTTTCTTGCGGAGCCTCCCCGGCAACGGCGCCAGAAATTCTTCTTGCTACCTCTTGAGCACTGCGTTGGATTTCCCCGAAGAGGAGAGGATGATGCAGCAAAATAGAGTAAGTATTTCCCTCAGTTTTTGAGAACCAAGGTATCAATCCAGTAGGAGACCACTCACAAGTCCCTCGTACCTACACAAAACGATAGCTACTCGCAACCAACACGATTAGGGATTGTCAATCCCTTCACGGTCACTTACGAGGGTCAGATCTGATAGAGATGATAAATAATATTTTTGGTATTTTTGGTATAGAGATGCATAGTCAAAAGTAAAAGGCAAAGTAAAAACAAAGCAAATAATAAAGTGATGGAGATTGATATGATGAGAATAGACCCGGGGGCCATAGGTTTCACTAGTGGCTTCTCTCAAGAGCATAAATATTCTACGGTGGGTGAACAAATTACTGTTGAGCAATTGACAGAATTGAGCATAGTTATGAGTATATCTAGGTATGATCATGTATATAGGCATCACGTCCGAGACAAGTAGATCGAAACGATTCTGCATCTACTACTATTAATCCACTCATCGACCGCTACACAGCATGCATCTAGAGTATTAAGTTAAAAACAGAGTAACGCCTTAAGCAAGATGACATGATGTAGAGGGATAAATTCATGCAATATGATAAAAAAAACCATCTTGTTATCCTGGATGGCAACAATACAATACGTGCCTTGCAACCCTTTCTGTCACTTGGTAAGGACACCGCAAGATCGAACCCAAAGCTAAGCACTTCTCCCATTGCAAGAACTACCAATCTAGTTGGCCAAACCAAACGGATAATTCGAAGAGACTTGCAAAGATAACTCAATCATACTGAAAAGAATTCAGAGAAGATTCAAATATTATTCATAGATAATCTGGATCATAAACCGACAATTCATCGGTCTCAACAAACACACCGCAAAAAGAAGATTACATCGAATAGATCTCCACAAGAGAGGGGGAGAACATTGTATTGAGATCCAAAAAGAGAGAAGAAGTCATCTAGCTACTAGCTATGGACCCAAAGGTCTGAAGTAAACTACTCACACTTCATCGGAGGGGCTATGGTGTTGATGTAGAAGCCCTCCATGGTGGATGCCCCCTCCGGCGGAGCTCCGGAACAGGCCCCAAGATGGGATCTCGTGGATACAGAAAGTTGCGGCGGTGGAATTAGGTTTTTGGCTCCGTATTTGATCTGTCTGGGGTACATAGGTATATATAGGAGGAAGGAGTACGTGGGTGGAGCAACAGGGGGGGCACGAGGCAGGGGGCGCACCCTAGGGGGGCGTGCCCCCCACCCTCGTGAGCGACTCTTCTGCTTCTTGGAGTAGGGTCTAAGCCTCGTGGATCACGTTCGGTGAGAAAATCACGTTCCCGAAGGTTTCCTTCTGTTTGGACTCCGTTTGATATTCCGTTTCTTCGAAACACTGAAATAGGCAAAAAAACAGCAATTCTGGGTTGGGCCTTCGGTTAATAGGTTAGTCCGAAAAATAATATAAAAGTGGAAAATAAAGCCCAATATAGTCCAAAACAGTAGATAAAGTAGCATGGAGCAATCAAAAATTATAGATATGTTGGAGACGTATCAGCAGCTCGCCCAATTGTTGTTCAGTTTCAGAGACGGAGCTCAACTGCGCGCTGTGCGGGGGCTGTGGCCCGTCTAGCCCACGCTTACGCTTTTATTAAGCACATGACGAGCCCAGTTGATATTTTTTCTTTCTGAAATTGGCTAGCCAGTTCTTTTTTTTTGGAGAAAACAAAACCAAGGCCTACTTGCTTTTCTCAGCCCTGCTGGGCTGCAAATCTTTCAAGACGAGGTAAGAAATGGGCTTCCCCAGAAAATGGGCTATAAGTTGTAAGAAATGGGCTGTAAATTTTAAAACCAAAGCCAACCGGGAATTGCATTAAAATATCATTTTTTTTCAGGATCTCTCTACTCTCTACTCTTATAAAAACCAAAGCCAACTGCCAATTACATTAAAATATCTTTTTTCACCCACAAGATAAACTACTCATCATAGTGGGAGGATGCCGAAGAACGTGCACATGGCGACTCCCTCCTCCCCACCACCCCACGGCGACTCCAATGGCGATTTCGTCCTACGGCCCTAATTGCACCTCCCGGCTCCCCCAATGGACGGCCTTCTCCATTGGGATTTCTCCCCCGGCCTTAGGGTCGAGGATCAGGTGTGTAAACGTTTTGGATCTACAGTCCACTTCGTTCCAAACCCTAACTTCAAGGAGTTCTACCTTGAAGTTTCTTTCTCCTCTGCCTCTTTTCCTCTCTCGATGGAATCTGTGGGATTGGCTCTACAATCATGTATTGGAGGGCTCAGTAATGGTTTCAAGGTTCTACGTCTGGATGATCGCCGTTTTCGGTTCTCAGTGGCCTCAAACCATGTGGGACATTTTATTTTTGGTCTACGAGATCGCATCTGGCCGGACTTCATATGTCATTTTCATCTGCATCGTGGTGCCAAATCTAGGCCTCCGAGTGTTGGTTGGCATGCGGATACTGAGTTAAATGGATTGGCATCTTTGCCTGGTCCGGCTATTAAATCTAAGTGGCCTTCTTCCAATATTGATATTGATTCCGCCTCTATCAAGGTTTTTCAGTCTTTGGGGTTGTTATCCTCGCCGACGGCGACACATTCCGGCGAGGTCACCCCGCCGGAGATTTCTCGTGGTGGTTCATCTGGTCCAGATTCTCAGGAACCGATTATTTGATTCCGTATTGGAGGTTTCAATTTTCCACATCTGGCGGATTCTATTTACACACTTCCTTCCTTCCGTGGTCATCGTTTTTACCAGGGTTTATGGGATGATATTCCGGATGAAACTCTTTTCCATATCCTGGATGGTTGGCAAGCAGGGTATGATGATGATTCTGTCAAGATAATGGTGAATGTACCATCCATACCCACTAAGGATTATATCTATGTTCGGCTGAAACATTGTTCCCATTGTGATAGATTTGCACATTCGCCGCTAACTTGCTCTGGGGTTTTTTGCCAAAGTTGTGGGGATGAGTTTGGTAATTGTCCATGTTATTCCTCGGTTTCGACAAGGCCTGCCACTCCGATCAGTTCACGTCATGAGCCATGCATATTGGACCGCAAGACTCCTTCATATACATGCTTAGCTTGCCTATCTGCTGGTCACAGGACAACTAAATGTCCTGGGCTTTTGCGTTGCTCGTTTTGTCACCACCTCGGGCATAGAGCCCATCAGCCCAATATCTGCAGCAGGCTGCCCAAAGTAAGTTGGACACATACTAGTGTGCATGCTCCGAATCCTGATGAGATCCTACCTAGGAAATCCGTGCTATCTTCGACGGCAGATAATCCTATGAAGGTTGGTATGGCCCGTACTATTCGGGATGCACAGGTACGCAAAGCTTGGATTCGGAAACAGAAAATCTCCAGCCCATTGAACGTGGCCGCATCCCATTGCTTGCCGATACGACTCCCTATGCCTCGTCTAGTCAATTCCACCTGCCAAAAACACAAATCGTCTACCGAGTCGTCTCCCTCGAGCACGCCACCCTTGTCACCTCCACCAAAAACCACCATCGACTCCTCGCCGCCGGGAGCTCCTGATCCTAATCTTCACCGACGGACTGAGGTCATGGCGAACTTTCCGGTGCGCCCGTTCGAGTTCGCTCCAGTTGGATCGACCTTTGACAGAGGTCCAGGACACCGCGTTCAGCGCCAGGTCATGGTGGTGGATGATCCTCCACTTAATCATGATAGGTACGCAATAGTCTTTGTTGACCCCCCTGTCCCGGATCACCTGAAGGAGTATTGGCTTGCTGAGGTCTGCCGCATCATTGTTGGTGATTTGGAGTATGAGCTTCTTGATGATTTCATCTATCCGCTCGGTATTGGGTGTGTGGTTTTCGCGGATATGGAGAGCAGAGATGCTGCGATTAGAGAGGGGCCGCATGCTCTTACTGATGACTCCACATTCTCTTTGGTTCCCCATGACGAGGGGCTTAATATGTGCATGCCTGCCTTTGAATATGAAGTTTGGATAATGTTTCTTGCTTTCCCCATGGATTACCAGACGGAACATTACATCCACAAAGCTGTTTCTACGTTTGGCAAGTTGCTGGTCTGGCCGCGCCCTGGGCAGAACAAAGCGCGTGTCCTTGTCAAGTGCCACATCAAAGATGTCGCTGAAGTGCCGCATAGCCTGTTAGTCTCTCGTGTTGGTTTACTACCAGGCCTGGGTCGTTCATGGTCTGTTCCAGTATATGTATTCAATGGACGAAACACAATCCCTGGTTTGGTTGGCACTGAAGAAGCTCCTCCCCTTCTCAATGCTTCACTGCATCCGTACCAGCTCCCGTACTACACGCTCATGCAGCAGGCCAGGATTGATGAGATGGCTGCACAAGCAGCGCTGAATGAGGTTGCTTGGAACCCACCGGCCCAGGAACCTAAGATACAGGGGAATGGATGGCGTGCCTGGCCTGTCATTCCCCCGCCATACCGTGGTTTCAGTTTCAGAAACTTCTTCCAATACAGTGGACCATCTCTGATGGATGGGGTGGACCCTGAACACAACATCCAGGACACGCTGTCTGATGTTTGGGTCTCAGATGAGGAAATTGAGCAGGTGGAGGCACTGGCAAATAATTTTGCTCGTGGCAACCCTTTGGCGCGCACTGCTTTCTTTAGAGCTGGTGGCACTGCAGTTAATGTGTTCATTGCTCTTGATCAAGAGTTTCTTTGCTGGTTTGGTGGAATGCTCAAGCGCATCTACACTCGGGCTCTCCCTGGTTTGCAGTCTGGCTCAGTGCTGCTCCCTCTTAACCCTTTCAGACTGATGCAGAAAGCCTTGGACTCAGTCGTTGCGGCATGGATCTCTAAGCTGTCGCCTGAACCGGATTTTCATTCCATCTACTTTGGTGCCACCTTTCTGATCGGTGCTTGCATCATTCCTTCTAGTCAAGTGCAGGAGATTGCATCTGAGGAGGCTGATATGTCTGATGTGGAGTGCATTAGAGCTGATCAATCTCCAGGGCTTAAGGCCATATCTGTGGGTTTGCTTACTGACACGGATCATCCATCTTTGGATATCCCCAACTGTGGTACGGCCCTTCAAGCACTTGCCTCGCCTTCCCTCTTTGTGACCACCAACTCACGCAAGGCTAATGTGCCGCTGGAAACCACTGCTGTCAGGAGAAGCACCAGATCGAACAGGTATGATGGCTTCAAGGTGAATCAGACTTCAGACATAAAACAAGCTAAATCAAAAGTTCGAGCTCGCACTGTGCCTTCTGTTATGGCAATTTCTACTGCTGCTAATCCTGTTCAGGTTGTTCCTCCTACGACACCACCTCCTACTTCAATTGAACAAATTCAACTGGTGGGTAGCCGCTGCGGAATTGCTTCTGAGGATCTCTCGGTGGAGAAACTGCTTGATGGACAGCAGTTGGCGCCTTCTTCTGAAGACTAAGCTCCTCCTGTCGCCATGAATAGATCCTGGAATGTGTTGTCTTGGAATGTTAGAGGAATTAACTCTGACATTAAACTTTTGGCTCTTCGTAATGCGATAGACTCTAGTGGTTGTTCGGTGTTATGCATTCAAGAAACTAAGCGTGAATCTTTTGATCTTGCTTTTATTAAAACCTTCTGTCCTAAGAGATTTGATAAGTTTGTGTTTGCCCCATCGGTGGGTGCCTCCGGTGGTATACTCACTATTTGGAATAGCTCTCTCTTTGTGGGCACACCTTGGTTGATTGAGTCCTATGATGTGGGTGTTTCTTTTATTTCCAACCAATCAAATGAGGCCTGGAATTTGGTTAATGTGTATGGCCCTTGTTCTGGTCAGCGCCGAGTTGATTTCAGCTCGTGGTTATTTGATCTCAACATACCTAATGATGAGAACTGGTTGATTCTAGGGGATTTTAATTTCATTCGCTCACCGTCTAATAGAAATAAACCGGGTGGAGATGCTGCTGATATGCTACTGTTCAATGAATTCATCCGTGCACAATCACTTATGGAGCTGCCTGTTAAGGGACGATCGTTCACTTGGAGTAACATGCAAGATGATCCACTGCTTGAGCAGCTCGACTGGTTCTTCTCTTCGTCGAGCTGGACCACTGTTTTTCCTAACACGATGGTCCTGCCACTTAGTAAGCCAGTCTCTGATCACATCCCATGTGTTGTAGGCATTGAATCAAAAATCCCCAAATCAAGGCTGTTTCGGTTTGAAAACTACTGGGTTCAACATGGTGGTTTCTCTGATGTGGTTGCCAGTTCTTGGTCTAAACCCTGTCATGCCCCAAACGCAGCTGCACTTATATGCAGAAAATTGAAAAACCTCCGTTATGAGCTTAAGAGATGGAGTCGCGGCATCTCCCAACTCAGAATCATGATCCAGAACAGCAATGAGGCTCTTGTGTATTTGGACAGCATAGAGGATAAAAGAGCTCTTTTCATACAGGAAAAAATTTCAGATGCATACTGAAGCTACATCTAAACAGGCTGCTGAAGTATCAGAATGAATATTGGAGGAAACGGTGCACGGTTAGATATTTCAGATTCGCTGATGAAAATACCAAACTTTTTCAGTCCTTGGCGACTAAGAGATTTCGGCATAATTCAATCGCTAACCTGCGAGAGGGCGACGCCGTGGTTAGTGACCACGTTGGCAAAGAAGGGATTTTGTACAAAACTTATAAGGAGAGATTGGGATCTTCCAAGCCTACTACCATGCGTTTTGATCTCCCCCGGATCATCAGACGAACCCCTGGGCTGGGTGTGCTCTCTGAGCCTTTCTCTACTGCGGAGATTGACGCAGTAGTGAAGAAATGCCCATCGACTGTGCCCCGGGTCCCGATGGTTTTAATGGCTGTTTCCTCAAGAGCTGTTGGTTAATCATTAAAGAGGATTTTTACAAAATGTGTCAGGACTTCTATGATGGCAACCTGGATATTGGATGCATCAGTGATGGGTTCATTACTTTGATTCCGAAATCTTCTTCTCCTGAAACTGCCAATGACTATCGACCAATAACACTGCTGAACTGCTGCCTAAAAATCATCACCAAGATCCTGGCCAATCGTTTGCAGAAAGTGATTCTGAAGATCATTCACAAAAACCAATACGGCTTCATTAAGGGGAGAACTATACAAGACTGCCTCGCCTGGTCGTTTGAGTACATTCACCAATGTCAGAGATCGTCTCGCGAGATAATGCTGCTCAAACTGGATTTTGCCAAAGCTTTTGATACCATTGAACATGCCCCGATGATGGAGAATATGAAACATATGGGCTTTGATGACAGGTGGCTGGGGTGGATGCACTCGATCTTTGGCTCTGGTGTGTCCTCTGTCTTACTCAATGGGGTTCAGGGGAGAAAATTCCAATACAAATGCGGGGTGCGCCAGGGCGACCCCCTTTCTCCTATGATTTTTGTTCTTGCTGCAGACCTTCTCAAGGCTGCTGTTAATGATGCTTTTGCACGTGGTTTGCTTGATCTACCCATCCCCTGCAATAGGGGAGGTGACTATCCGGTGGTGCAGTACGCAGATGACACCATTCTGGTGATGCCCGCATGCCCTGTCCAAGCTACCCGTATGAAATCTATACTGGAAGATTATGCTGCCTCTGTGGGTCTGAAAATCAACTTTCATAAGTCCACGCTTATTCCCATCAACATTGATCAGCATCGAGCGGTTGATTTGGCTAATATCTTCGGTTGCTCTGTTGGAGCTATGCCTTTCACTTACCTTGGCCTCCCTATGGGGACGACAAGGCCGACGCTGCTCGAGCTAATGCCGTTGGTACACGGGGTAGAAAGGAAAATGTCGACGGCGCTTGCGTTGATGTCTTCAGGGGACAAATTAACTCTGGTCAACTCTGCTGTCACTTCCATGCTGATCTATGCCATGTGCACGATCAAATTGCATCCCAGGGTTGTTGAACACCTCGATAAGCTGCGCAGGTATTGCCTTTGGGCGAAAAATTCTGAGGATGGTGTCAAGAACAATTCCCTCGCTGCTTGGGAGTTGGTCTGCAGGCCCAAAAGTAAAGGGGGGCTCGGTGTCATTGACATCAAGACCCAGAACGCGGGCCTCCTTCTAAAGCACTTGTTCAAATTTTATAACCACCATGATGTCCCCTGGGTGACCTTGATCTGGGACACGTACTACTCTGACAGGGTTCCGCATGCTGTGGATCAGTTGGGTTCTTTCTGGTGGCGCGATGTGATGCAGTTCAGTGATGTTTTCCGCGGGATCACCAAGGTTGTTGTGGGCAATGGTTCTTCCTCCCTGTTCTGGAAAGATGCGTGGTTCGATGATCGTGACACCCCTCTTATGGAGCTCTACTCCCGAGCCTTCTCTTTTTGCAAGAATGAAGATGAAACCGTGGCTAATATCCTGACTGCCTCTGACCCCATCTTGATCTTCCACCTGCCTCTCTCGTCACAAGCCAGGCAGGAAGTCAGAGATATTCAGCAGGGATCCATGCATGTTGTGCTTGACAGGGCCTGCAATGATTCTTGGGTTTGCAACCTAGGCGGATCTTTCTCCTCCAAGAGATACTATGATCACTGCTTCAGGGACATGGTTGCTGACAAGGCTTTTGGGTGGTTGTGGAAGGCCAAGAGTCCAATCAAATTCAAAATGTTTGGCTGGTTATTGATGGTTGATAGACTGAACAATAGAAATATGCTGAAACGTCGTCATTTTAACGTGGTTGGGAACGTATATACGTGCATGCTCTGCCCAAGCCCCCCTGAGGAAACTGTCGAGCATCTATTCTTCAATTGCCCGTTCAGTCAACATTGCTGGGACAAAGTTGGCATACTTTGGCCAAACTCTGGTGATAGACTAACCCTCATACACGCTCGCAAAGAGGGCTGGCGCCGGCCGTTGTTCATGGATATCTTCCTGCTGGCGGCTTGGAGTTTATGGAAGGAGAGGAACAACCTTTTATTCAGGGGGATCCCACATTCCTTTCAGTCGTGGCTAGCTAGATTTAAGGAGCTATTGGCCTTACTGGTGCACAATTGTAAGGAGACCCTGCGTCCCTCCCTAGAGAGTTACATACAAAGCTTGTAGGTACTGGCTTCGTAGTATCATAAATCACATGGCCGGGGGGCCTCACACCCCACCATTGTAACGATGCTGTAATTGATCCCTTGTGAGTAATACAAAAGTCAGTGGGAGCCTCTCCCACTGTCGTGCAGTTTCAAAAAAAAAGATAAACTACTCATACAAATGCATCTTCATGTTCCGTGCAATGAACGGGCATCTTGCTAGTTAAGATTCTAAATTTCATTCTTTTTTTTGCGGACAATTGTTTTTTGAATTTTATTTTGATATAATTTTTTGAAAACTATTTTTAATGTGACTCGAAATTTCGTGATTAAAAGAGTTTGGACCCCACCGAAATATGCAAAATTTCGTTGAATTTTTTAGCAGTGCCCAGAATATATAGTCTATAATGCTAACAAAAAAAATATGGGCTTCAAATATCCTTAAGAATTAGCAAATGGGCTATAAATTATTGAAAATAATGGCTAATGGGTTGTATGCTGTTTTCCACAGATTTGGAGGCTGGCCTCTGGGCCTACTAGGTTGACGATGACGTTGTCCTAAATTTTTTTTGACGCGTACGCAAGGCTTTGTCAACTTAGTCAACACATAGCAGTGACTGTTGGATATCCATCCAACGGCCGTCGTGCTTCTTCAATCTCTGATCTTCCTGCTCCAGCCGCCCAAACCAGCGCCGGCGGGACTGCCTGCTCCCTCCTCCCGTGGCTGGCTGTGCTGCCGCCAGGCCATCCCTCTAACCACCCACACATCCTGTTATTTTCTGGCGACGTCAGCCTCACCCCGCAGCCGACCAGTCAGCGCTCATTCTCCCCTCAGCGTGGGCATCCGCTGCGGTGGCTTTGCCGGCTCCGGGTAGTTCTCTTCTTGGGCCCCGCCCTCGTCCACCGCATTTGTGCTCTCGGTGCGGCGAGGTCAACATGGTCAACAAACAACAGCCATCGGAAGAGGCTGATAGTAGGGGCCCACACAGGAAAATGCCTCCTTATTACGCGCAAAATAATGGTTCCTCCACCTGATAGCTGGGACACACCGGAAGGGTCTCTGTATTTCGTGAAAAAAATGTTCCCCCCGCTGTCAACTCGGACCCACCGGAAATGCCTCCTTATTACGCACAAAAAATGAATACTCCCCCTGCTAGCTGGGACTCACCTTGGTGGGAGGCTGACTTGTGGGCCTACTTAGTCTACGGGGACGGAGGGCTTTGTCAACTTAGTTAATATGAATGACTCTAGCTCCGGTGACCGTACGATGTCCATCCAACGGCCGTAGTGCTTCTTCAACCTCTGGTCTTCGTGCTCCAGCCGCCCAAAGCAGCGCCGGTCGTGCCGCGTGCTCCTGCCTCCCGTGGCCGGCTGTGATGCCGCGGAGGCCTCACCGCCCCCTACTACTCCCACCACTGGCCAGGCCATCCCTCTACTTACCCACACCCCATGTTATTCTGCGGCGACGGCAGCCTCACCCTCGTACTCCTCTTCGCGTGGGCATCCACTGTTGCGTCTTCCCCGGCTCCGCGCCGTCCCCTTCCTAGGCCTCACCATCATCCACCGCCGTGGTGCTCTCGGCACGGCGTGGTCAATGTGGTCAACGACCGACTTCCATCGAAAGAGTACTGTGCGTGGAGAGGCTGACAGCTGGGTCCACGGCGGCCGCAAGGAACTGCCTCCTTATTACGCACAAAATAATTATTCCTCCACCTGACAGCAGGGACCCACCGGACGGGCCACCAGTATTTCACGAAAAAAACGTTTCCCCACTGACTGTTGGGACCCACCAGCTACATCTTCGCACGCAAGAAAGTGCATCCGGGCAAAAAAAAAACGATTCGCCCCCCTGATTGCTGGGACCCACCAGCTACATCTTCACAGGCAAGGAAGTGCCTGACAGTCGGGACCCACCTGGTCGAAGCGTACGTAGCGTTGTCATTCTGGTCGCGAACGTGTATGTACATACTGGTCGATGTAGAGGCGCGCACGTGTCGTAGTAGAGGCGCGCAGGTAGCATGTACACGTACGTATAGCGGCGAGGGTGCAAGAAAGAAAATACGGCCAAGTACGTAAATACGGGCAGGGTCTCGAACGCCTACTCGCGCATACGTACATGGCTGGGTCGAAACGGAGAAACAGCGTCGTCGTCGTGTTCATGGGGAGCCAACCGGCTGGGTTGGAACGGAATGCGTGGTCGTGTTCATCGGGAGGGCTTGGACGGAACAGGCGATGGAAACGAGGCTTGGCGTACCGCACAACGAAGGACACGGACCTCCTACGTTCGGAACTGGGTCCTGTTGATCGGGAGGGGTGTGGCATACCGTACAACGGAGGAAACGGACCTCCTACGGTCGAAACGAGGGTCCTGTTGATCGGGAGGGGTGTGGCGTACCGCAAAACGGACGAAACGGACTTGTGCTGGAGCGCTACGGTCAAAACGAGGGTCCTGTTGATCGGGAGGGGTGTGGCATACCACAAAACGGAGGAAACGGACCTCCTACGGTCGAAACGGGGGTCCTGTTGATTGGGAGGGGTGTGGCGTACCGCAAAACGGAGAAAACGGACCTCCTACGGTCAAAACGAGGGTCCTGTTGATCGGGAGGGGTGTGGCATACCGCAAAACGGGACTCCACGGGATACTGTTCATCTCCACCGTCGACCTCCTCCAGCCTCCACGGGCTACCGTCGACCTCCTCCAGCCTCCACGGGCTCCTGTTCATCCAGCCTCCACCGCGCGCTACTCCACCGGCTACTGTTCAACCACCCCTCCACCGTCTACTGTTCATCCAGCCCTCCACACCACGGGGTCCTGTTCAACCACCCCTCCACGGCCACCCCTCCATCGTCTACTGTTCATCCAGCCCTCCACAACACGGGGTCCTGTTCATCCACCCCCCCCCCCCCCCCGCGCGCGCAATGCTCACTGTTCATCCAATCGATCGGCTTCAGTTAGCAGCAGTAGCGAAGGAATCGCTCCATCGGGTTCAGTTAACAGCCATCGATCGATCGCTCAGGTTCAGTAACGCGTAGCCTGCAGTGCAATCGCTCGGCTTCAGTTAGAGCCCAACGCCTCGCTCGGGTTCAGTTAGAGCCAACGTCTCGCACACACGCGCGTATGTGTACAAGAGAAACGCGCATCGCTCGGCCCCCGACCTCCCACCGTAACCGGCAACTCCTCGGATTTTTCCTCCCCCTCGCTTCTACCACGGTTTTTTTCGTCATGGACGGCCCAAAGAATGTCATGCAGCTGCGTCTCTGGCCCGCCCAGGACGAAAAGCCCATTTTCTGTCATGATTTTTTGTCATAGAAGTAGGAGCCCACCACATCTATGATGATACCGGGTTTTGTCACAATTATCGTCACAGAAGTGTCATATGTATGACAGGAAAAAAATTTGTTCTGCTCAAAATGTCACGGATGTGTCTTTTTTTGTAGTGCCCCCCCCAAGCCCAATCCGAATTGGGAGGGGGGCCGGCCCCCCTTTCCTTCTCTCCTTCTCCCCCTTCCTTCCCTCTCCTACTCCAACAAGGGAAGGGGGAATCCTACTCCCACCAGAAGTAGGACTCCCCCCTTGGGCGCGCCTAGGAGGCCGGCCCTCTCCCCCTCCTCTACTCCTTTATATACGAGGGAGGGGGGCACCCCATAGACTCACAAGTTGATCATTGATCTCTCAGCCGTGTGCGGTGCCCCCCTCCACCATAATCCACCTCGGTCATATTGTCGTAGTGCTTAGGCGAAGCCCTTGTGCCGGTAGCTTCATCATCACTGTCATCACACCGCCGTGCTAACAAGCTCTCCCTCGACACTCTGCTGGATCGTGAGTTCGTGGGACGTCACTGAGTTGAACGTGTGCAGATCGCGGAGGTGCCGTCCATTCGGTACTAGGATCAGTCGATCGTGAAGACATACGACTACATCAACCGCGTTATCATAACGCTTCCGCTTGCGGTCTACAAGGGTATGTGGACACACTCCCCCCTCTCGTTGCAATGAATCACCATGATCTTGCGTGTGCGTAGGAATTTTTTTGAAATTACTACGTTCCCCAACACTAATACCATGTTATAAAAGCAACTTGTATTACTATGGTGCCAAGGACCAGCATATATACATGTACAAGAGAATGCCAGAAGGCTAGAATACAAAAGGCCAAAGGCCACATAAATATTACTCAATATAACTCTAACATAATCTGTGTGGTGATTTCTGTATGTCTGCATATTGTTTATGTACTTTTGGATCAAATCGTATATTTATCCTACATCAGTTTTTTTATACCAATTCATATTATTTTTTATTGATGCCAACAATTGTTTCTGGTGCTTACCATTGCGTTTGCAGCTCTGATATTTTTTGTTTTCCGAAGTTTCAACTTCAGGTGCTATCACTATATTTAATCCATGTCAATGATAATCACCGTCGACATCAAGGTAAGGTTTCTGCTCTTTTCCTGAGCACAATTTCACCCTTATCTAGGTCTAAGAAAACATACAACCGTCACACTAAATCCACTATTTTTATTTTCTAGCACCAAGTGAAAGTCAATCGTCCGTTTTTCCTAAACTCCATGAGTCAAAATTACCGACATGTATTACTTTCGGAGAGACTGTTCCACATGAAGACAACAAAAGAAAACTATTTGAGGATCATCTGTTCAGGTCAAGCAAATACATCTTCGAATACATTATGAAAGGAACCCCATATTTCAAGATAGTTGTCAACGGAGAAAACCCCACCCTGGGAATGGCAAATAAATTTAAGCACAGATTATGCTCTTTTTATATTCAATAAATAACTATGACTATGCATATGTATTTTCCAGTTTAAATTATCATATTATTCATCCAGGCATTCATCTTCCATACAACCAAATATCATGCAAATATATTGCGACCAATTCCCGCCGCAACACGCGGGGTATTATCTAGTATGTAGTAATGAGCATGCAGACTACAACTTTTCTTACATTCAATGGTAAGGAAAGAACTTGCGTGATCCATGGAATCCTACAAGTTTACAACTATCACAACTTGTCAGTTATAGATACAGATTTTCCTTTCACTAGAATCAGTACATTTCTAACAAAAACAAAAGGCGGGAAATAATTCATTAAATCTTGAGCAAGCATCTGAATCCATGAGCAATCCATCAGCATCTTAATCTTGACTCTTAACAGAACAGAAACAAGAATCTTGCAAATTATCACTAGAATCCATGAGCAGTCCATCAGCATCTGAATCATACACGTGAAGCATCTGAATGAATCTAGTGGACTACCTGCAGCCGGCGAGCTGGGGGTCTGTTTTGGGGCAGCCGGTGAGCTGGAGGTCAGGTTTGGGGCTGTCGGCGACCTGGGGGTCTGGGTTGGGGCTGCCGGCGACCTGACCATCGCGTCCGGCCGGGGTCGATGGGATCGGCGAGTCTTGATTGGGACGACAATGTGACGCGGAGCAGCAAGAAGCTGCGAGGGAGGTTGAGGCCGGGAGGTGTTGAGTGCGAGGCGGAAGAGAAGGTGATGCGGC
Source organism: Triticum timopheevii (assembly GCA_963921465.1). Classification (NCBI taxonomy): domain Eukaryota; kingdom Viridiplantae; phylum Streptophyta; class Magnoliopsida; order Poales; family Poaceae; genus Triticum; species Triticum timopheevii. The sequence goes on along the minus strand of OY997268.1, from coordinate 618,299,078 downwards.
GGCGGTGGCAGGAGTGCGCTTGCGCTGCAGCGCCTCCTCTGTCCAGCGAGAGAACCTATCGGGGCATCGATGCTAATGGATTAGGGAGGGATTACACTGGGCTAATATGTCTAGCCCACTTAGTTTTCTACATGTCCATTGGGAGTCGTCCTACTGAAACAGTTTAAGTGGGATGGGATGGTGAATCCCATTTAAACCCACCTCCACTTGCAGCGTCAAGTACTAGTCTCCCCGGAAAACAAATGCTCCAACTTTAGGAACAATGATCGATGGATCCTACAGGGGGCAAAATTTTGTGTTTTGACCCTTTTGTCAAACAAAATCGAGATCTGACCCCAGTTTGAAAAAAAAAATCGACATTTGACCCTTTCTCCTACCACCACGAGGCCCGGCGATAGGATGGCACAGCCTACCACCGGAAATTGTGGCGGTAGGGAACTTATCCACGTTACTAGCATAAACGTCCTCCGTCCCCCCTCTGTCCCACCCTACCGCCGCTGATCCTGGCAGTAGCCTGTCCGATCCTACCGCTGAGGGACCTGGCGGTAGGGTGCGTGCAGTTATAAGCCGTCGGGCGCCCCCCCCCCCCACCCCTCCCCTTCTCCCCCCAACCACCCGCCCAAGAACAGAGGAGTTCTTCCTCTCGCCCCTCTCTCTTCTCCTCCACTCCCTCCCTCAGATCTTCGTCGTTTCTTCACCGTTTTTGCGGATCGTGATGGCCCCGAAGAAAGAAAAGTAAGCTCCTTTGATCCCTCCAATTAGTTTTAGTCAAATAGGTTCCGATTCGTTGCATTATTTGATTCAAATGACCCCCCCTTCTTGAACTAGATTTAAATTTTTTGAACCCTAGGATTGATTTAGGTTGATGATAGATGTTATATTGTGTTAGATATGAACTCTAGTCACTAGTTGGTATGGTTATGTGAAGGTGAACCCTAGTTCATATTATTTTTGGAGGATTTTTTTTTGATATGATGCATGTTGGAGGAATTTATTGTGATATGATGATGCATGCTGATATGTTATGATGCAAGTAGTGAATATGGTTGGAGAACAAATGTTGAACCCTCAAGATGAACCTAGTTCATAAATTTTTGTGTTAAAAAAATCCTCAAGATCATGGTTTTTGTTTTTGAAAAAACAATATGATATGATGCATGTTGGGTGTTGTTGGAGAAAATATGAACCCTAGTTCATGTTGAAAAATCTTTTGATATGCTTATGCAATTCTTTTAGGAGGCCACCTCTTGCGGACAACATCGGCACGATGTACACAATGCTTGACCCTAGGTTCGACAAGCGTCACCGTGCCCGTTTCATTGAGAATGGACTGGTAATTACCATTTTTAACCAAATCTTTCGAATTGATGAAAACAAGTTGCTAACTATTATGTCCATGCTAATCATGCTTTGGTTATTGATTTTCACAGATGCTGCCACCACTACGGATGAGGGCTCGCAAGACGATGGTTAAGATGGAGTACGATGAGCGATACACACTATTCTTCAGGAGAGCCCGACTATTGGGTTTCGTCCTACAGTTCAAGCGTAAGCCGCCGACGCTCATCCACTAAGCTCTCACGGCTTTCATCGACCAGTGGCGGCCAGAGACGCATAGCTTTCATCTTCCATGTGGGGAGATGATCGTGACCCTCGAGGATTGGGCGATGATTACGGCACTACCGCTCGAGGGTCGTGCTCTCATAGGAAGAGTGGAGAGGGCGAACTGGCACGATAGGGTTGTCAACCTCATCGGCGACTACCCCCCCCCCCCCCCCCGCTAAGAGCAACCGGACTTCCGGCATACTGCTGCCATGGCTCCTCAAGCACCGGAGCAAGTTCTCGGAAGATGCTGAACCCCGGGTGGTGGAGCAGTACACCAGGGCCTACCTGTGGTACATTCTCACGGAGGTAGTGTTTTCGGACTGCTCCGGGAACTCTGCCCTATGGATGTATCTCGACTTCCTAAAGGACTGGGATGCGGGGTACAGCTGGGGGGCCGCCGGACTCGCCTACCTATACCGTTTGGTAAGTGAATATCACTTTCTTTCAAATATCATGGACGTGTGTTGCTTTAGATTTTGACATCTTATCATCTATACTTGGTTTGTAGCTTGACGACGCGACCCAGAGAGTGGAAGTCGCGTCCGGTATGTGTGGATGTGTATCGGGCCTCTTCATTTGGATGTGGGAGCGAATCCCGGTGGGCCGTCCGGAGAAGCTGCGCTCGCGTGCATGGACAGACTATGGCGGAGATGAAGAAGATGATCGGAACCCGATCGTCGCATACGCTTGGGACATGGTGCGTGTCTACACGGGCGAATCGAAGGCACGTCGGCTTGTGGGCCTGCTTGGGTGCGCTACAAACACCGAGGATGTTTTTCCTCCACCGATGCGTAGCCTCGCTTCATCGAGCCATGCGGCCTCGTCATCTAGGGCGGTTCAAGATGACGAGGAGGAGAGCGAGGACGATGATGATGAAGAGGAAGATGAAGGAGAGGGCGCAGAAGAAGAACATGGTGAGGAAGATGAAGAGGACGATGAGGAGGAGGAGGAGTACGATGATGACGACGGACCTCCAGCAACTCAGCCAACCCAGTGTGAGAGGAGGAATGTGCCGAAGAAGGATTGGAAGAGTCCATCCCCGTTTCAAAAAGCACGTCCTACGGCCCGCAAGAAGACGGCGGCCGAGTAGCGATCCAAGGATAACGAGGACCGAACATCAAAGAGGGGAAGGAAGGACTGAAGTTGTTGTCGTGTCGTTGAACTAAAAACTTGCATATTTGCTTCGTGAACCATATGGATTTACTCGTGAAACTGTTTTGTTAATTTGTTATGTATAACTTGGTGAAAACCTTTATGGATGTCTATTTGCTATGTATCCAACCTACCTTATTTATAGATTTGTGGTGTGTGCTTCATATATCATACATATGCTGTTTAAATGTTGTCTCCCAAAAATTGAAGACAAAAGAATTTAGAAGGTGCAAAAAATGCACACTGTGTCACCCTACCGCCAGACACTAAGGCGGTAGGTCTGTACAGCCTACCGCCATGATACCCGGCGGTAGGGTGCCTCCCGCCCCTCCCCCCCCCCCCACACCCCCCTCCTGTGACCAAAAAATCGAACAGCTTAGCGGTAGGGTTGCACAACCTACCACCAAGGGGCTCGGCGGTAGCATTACCACCGAGGGGCTTGGCGGTAGCATGCTACTACCGAGCCCCTCGGTGGTAGGTTGTGCAACCCTACCGCTGAGTTGTTTAATTTTTTGGTCACAGAAACTTAACACATGCTCCTGCCCTACCGCCGAGCCCTATGGCGGTGGGTTGTGGTCTCCTACCGCCGCGCCCTATGGCGGTAGGGTTTGGGCATATATAAACCCAACCGCCGCACCCACCCCACCCCAACCCCTTATCCCCACCCACCCAGCCGCCTTCTTCTTCCTCTTGCCCATTTTCTCATCTCCTCCACTTCCCCCCTCTGATCTTCTTTGTTGATTCACGGATTTTGCGGATCGAGATGGGTTCGGAAAGAGGAACATAAGCTCCTCCCATCCCCCAATTAGTTTGAGTCAAATCAATCCGCTTTCTTATAGCCTAAAAAGGTTCATGTTCATGTTCAAAATCATGAGGATCCCTAGTTGATATGATGAACCCTAGTTAATATAATGAACCTAGATGATTGCAATGTGATGAACCTAGTTGATGAACCCTGGGTTTAGTTTTTTTTTCACCATATGAGGAACCCTCTCTAGTTGATATGATGAATCCTAGAACCTAGATGATTGCAATGTGATGAACCTAGTTGATGAACCCTAGGTTTAGTCTTTTTTACCATATGAGGAACCCTCCCTAGTTGATGAATTCTAGGTCTAGGCTTAGATTTTTTTTAACAAATGTTGAACCATCAACTTCTCAATTTTTTTGTTAACAAAATTTGTGATATGATGAATATTGGAGTAAGCAAAATTTATATGATGCCAGTAGTGGAGTAAATATGATATGATATTGCATTTGACCTATCTTGATATATGTATTTTATTTAGTTAATGATGAACTTTTGTTATTCATCCATATGTTTAGGTCTGCAACAGTGGCGCAACCATCGCCCATTCATCTCCAACACGACCCGTCCGGCTTGCCACTTCCGTACGTGTACGAGTCCTTCCCCGAGCTTCTGCAGCCGGTGACCGCTTTTTCAAACGAGTCCCTACAAGCGACGAGGGCAGTGCGGTGGCACGAGAGGGCAGAACGGATCGCCGATGATGTGAAGTGTTGGTCGCGGAGTGTGAAGGAGTGGAAGAGAGTGACTGCAGAGATGGAGGGAGATCCAACTATCTCTCGTGAACGCCGGGAAGGGACCATTTAAGCTGCCAAGCAGCACTCCAACTGGGAGCTGCGCAATTTGGGCCGGAGGATCTACTTCGAGAGCAATGCGGAGGAGAGAGCCAGGATGCCGCCCCCAAGTGCATCGGCGTTCGATATCATCAGCTGGGGAAGGGCGGAGGCGAAAACTCCAGCTAGCAAGGCAAGGTGGGAGTGCTTGAACAGTCGGATGCCGACCAGCGTTCCGCCTCCGCCTGAACCGATGGATCCGCTGCCGTATCTGTCTCCACAGCCAGGCCTAACATACGAGGGGGCGGGGGGAGTTTACCCGTTCTATAAACATGTCTATTGCATATGCATCTATGTTTTAGTAGGGGTTGTCAAACTATGTCGACAAGTTTGCTATTTGCTATTTCGTACTTATGAATCTATGTGTAAACTGTTTGATATTTGCTATGTGGAACCTTTATTAATATGTGAGCTCATATTTTGCTATTTTTGAAACTATGTGAAACTTGTGACAAAACAAACAATCAATAAAACTTGTAAAAACCTAAACCCACAGGACCCTACCGCCAAGACCTGCGGCAGTAGGGTAACTAAGCCTACCGCCAAGACCTGCGGCGGTAGGGTGTTGCGCTGGCCGTTAGCTAACGGCAGTGAGCCATGCATGCCACCGCCGGAAGCCCTGGCAGTAGCCTGCGTGAACCTACCGCCGAGCCTTTGACGGTAGCAAAAGGGTTAGATGTCAAAAAAATTCTGAACTGAGGTCAGATCTTGATTTTGTTTGACAAAAGGATCAAAACACGAAATTTAGCCCCTACTAGGTTCAGCAGCAAATGGGCAACGGCAAACGCACGACAGAACATGTTACGGAGCTCATGTGAAAGCGGGCCAAGATCGGACGTACCACGTTTCCATGTGGATTTTTTATGGACAGTACAAGTGTATAGTGAACCGCCCAATGTGCGTGTCATCTTCTTCCCGAAGTGTCGTTTGGTTGGCAAAGATACGTACAACCGAGTGACAACGAAAGTACAAAGTAGTGTGTGGCACACAGAACAAAATACTCTAGATAGCCGGGTCCTCTTTCCTTGCGAATATTTTTTTCTTTTCCTGAAATGCCGAAATACCACTGTAAAGTGTAGACGAATTACTTGCAGGAATATATACCATCTTTATTCATTTAATTTAGCTTGCTGCACTGTAAAGTGTACGAGGTTATTAGAAGCTCCTGAACTTCCCAGCATACCCAGCATCAGGCCATCACAAAACATATACGTAGTATTACAACGAATATATATTCACCTAACATAGCGATTTCTATACAGCAAAACGAGACAACTCGGCACGGTAACATGTAGGCTTGGTGGTATAACATAATTACTTTTTACTGGTTCTTGCCGCCGAAGATGCTCCGGAGCTTGCCGCGCTCCTCCAGCCGCTCCAGCAGGTCCCGGGCGCCGGCGACCTCCATGTCCGACAGCTTCTTCAGGTACCCGATGGCGCCGTGCGAGACCATCAGCTTCTTGCACCGCTTCGCCGGCGACAGCGTCGCCAGGCACGCGATGGCGTACTTCTTCGCCGTGTTCGCCGGGCTCGGCTCCAGCAGCTGCACCAGGCTCGGCACGCTCCTCTCGTCCCTCCGCACCTCCCGCGCGTTGCCTGGGTGCCCCGCCGCCAGGCTCGCCACCGCCTGCGCCGCCGCCTCGCGCGCGCCGCCCGACTTGGCCTCCAGCATCCGCACCAGCAGCGGGATGCAGCCGTGCTCCCCCACCAGCCGCTTCATGTCCTTGCTGCCGCTGGCGGCGATCCTGCAGATCGCCGCGGCCGCCGCCTGCTGCGCGCCGGCTGAGCCGACCCTGAGCGCGTGCGCCAGCCGCGGGAGCACGCCGAGCGAGACGATGGTGTCGGGGGAGATGGCGTCCACCATGTTCCCCAGCGCGCGCACCGCGGACTCCTGCGGCGACGGCGCGTCCAGGTAGAGGAGCAGGCTGCGCAGCCCGCCGTCGTGCGCCACTGCCCGCCGGAAGCTGTCGCCGCCCGTCGTCAGGTTCTGCAGGCAGTCGGCGGCGTGCTCCTTGGAGCCCAGCACGGTGCCGTAGTCCAGCAGGCTGACCATGACGCGGACGATCCCTTCGTCGGCCAGCGCTTGCCGCGCTTCGGGCGCCGCGGAGAGGTTCTTGAGCGCGCCGGCCGCCGCGGACTGGGACACGGAGTCCCCCGTCTGGCAGATCTCGATGAGCGGGCGCACGCCGCCGTGGCCGGCGATGGCGCGCGCGACGTCGGGGGACGCGGAGAGGCGCTGCAGCGTGAGCACGGCCTTCTCGCGGCCGACGAGGCTGCTGCCGGACTCGGCCAGCCGGATGAGCGGCGGCAGCGCGCCCTCCGACACGAGCAGCCCCTCGCAGGCGCCCCCTCCCGACTCCGCGAGCCGGCATATCACCATGGCGGCCTTCTCCCGCGCCTTGGGCACCGGCGCCGTGAGCAGCTGCACGAGCGCGGACACGTTGGCGCGGCCGAGCAGCGACACGACGCTCTTCTCGTCCCGGCTGAGCGCGTCGAGCAGCCCGTCCACCGCCCGGGCCTTGGCCTCGGCGTGCCCGATCTGCAGCCGCGCGAGCAGCTCCCGCACGTCCGCCTGCGCCGTGGCCGGGGCGGCGACGGCGGAGGCGTCGGAGTCGGAGAGCACGCCGGTCCGGACGAGCAGCGCGCAGTCTCGGAGGTTGACGTCGAGCCGGGCGCCGAGCGCGTCGATGGCGCTCTGCGTCTGCAGCTTGCCGTCCCTGGGCGGGCCCCGGCAGCGCGCCGCGAGCTGGGCCGTGTCGGCGAGCGTGGCGGCCACGGAGTGCAGCAGCTCGCGGCAGAGCGCGTTCCGGGCGAAGCAGGGGTGGCTGGACAAGTCGGACAGGCGCGCCGGGAGCGCGCCCAGCTTGGCCGCGATCGCCTTCCACCGGCCGGGGAACCCCTCCGCGGCCGTCGCCGCGCCGACCGCCGCCGGCACCATGCCCCTCACGCGCGCCAGCAGCTCCTCCGCCGTCTCGTCCCCGCGAGCAGCAGCCGCCGCCGGGTCGCCCCGCACACTCATGCCTGAGCACCTGGAGAGTGGAGGCCCGTGATCTGGAGTGGCCGAGGAGAATGGTCGTCGAGATCCAGTGCCTCGCCTCTGTCAAGGCACGACGCGCCTTGAGGCCTGGAATCCAACGTCCAATGTGCATCCAACGGCTATCCAGAGTCAACGCGGAAACTACCAGGCCTCCACTCGTCCCCGTCCTCGATTCCTCACGCGCGAGGCAAAATAAACCGCGGGAAGAAAGCTTCGCGGGCGGGAACTCGCTCTGCCGCTGTCGCCGCCATGGGGAGGGAGGCATGGGAGCTCCCGCGGCGGCCACCGGATAAACGGCCTCCGCTCGTCTCTGACGGCGCCCTCGCTCTCCTGCGACTCTTCCTCGTCCCGCTGTGCTGGCAGCTGTCCGTCGCGACCGGCCACCTCTGTCTGCTCCCTCCGCCCTCATCCGGCGGCTCGCTTCACCCACCTCTGGCTGCTCCCTCCGCCCGCATCCAGCGGCTCGCTCCGCCCCCTCCAACGCTCGTCGGCCACGGCGCCTCCCCGTGCAGCAGAAAACTGAACGCCAACTTCAGTTCAGACTCCAACAGACAACAGGTAGTTCTCTGTTCAGTACTGTCTCTATTAATCTGTATATGAAAATTGTGCTAGATGGCAGCTTGTTAATACTCTGAACACGAATTTCCAGTCTGATGGCAGCTTGTTAATACTGAAAAATTGTGCTGGATCAATATTGTCTCGATTGTCATGAATTCATATGTGAATTGATCGATGTGTTTCCTGCCTTATTTGACAGAATTCTTGTGCTGATTGAGATGATGTGTTACGCAATTTGATTATTGTGCTATGCAATTGTGAGTGGTGTGCATTTGCAAGAATTGTGCAATGGGAGAAATTGACAAGGGGATGCCTCAAATTGGCATGAGGTTTAGAAATCCGGATGAAGCTTGGCTGTTTTGGGTTGCATATAAGGGTCGCGTTGGGTTTGATGTGAGGAAGAGAAACAAACATGTAAGCAAGATGGATGGTCAAGTGACTTCATGCACACTTGTTTATTCCAATGAGGGTATACGAAAGAAAATCATAACAATGGATCACGAGTCAAATCGTGTTAGAGCTGAAACAAGAACAAACTGCAAAGCTCGCATGACTATATCATTTGATCGAGTGGCAAAAAAATTTGGGCAGATGCTAAAATGCTTCTTGACTATGCACACTTTGGCGATGTTGTCACATTTGATACATCTTTTGGCACAAACAAAGAATATAGGCCATTTGGTGTTTTTCTTGGACTCAATCAGTTTAGAGAAACCACCATTTTTGGTGCGGCATTGATGTTTGATGAAACATTTGACTCATTTAAATGGCTTTTTGAGACTTTTCTAGCTGCACATGATGGGAAGCAACCTAGAACTATTTATACGGATCAAGATGCAGCAATGGGGAAAGCTATAGAGAGAGTCTTCACGGCATCATATCATGGATTGTGCACCTTTCATATAATGCAGAATGCGGTTAAGCATTTATGTCCATTGAAGGGTGAAGAAAAATATGAAGGAGGAAAAGAGAAACATGAAGAGGAAGGTGAAGGTGAAGAGATAGACAAGGAAGAAATGTGGTAGAGAATCCAAAGTTGGAAGCACAACTTTGGTACAAGGGTGTGTCTCACAAATTTCACACTATGGCATATAAAGTAGCCAACTCTCTAGAGTGTCGTTTGATATTAGAAAATGCACTTGATTATGTCTGTCCACAACTAGATGAGAAACTCAATGCAACTATGAATTCTAAGAACAAGCCATGTGATGACCAAGAAAATGTTGACCCAAATGTGCAATTAACTAGTGAGTTTCTTAGTGCCGCAAAGCTCAAGAAAAAGGAGGTTCAATCAAAAAATTTGAGGAGAAAAAAAAGTTGGCTTGATAAGCTACTCAAGGGGAAGCGCAAGCCAACTAAAGTTGCCTCTTCCAAAAAAAAGGAGCAAAGGTATGTTCATGGCAGAAGCTATACATGATATATAGTTGCCACTCATTGCTAAACTAAATACTGAAATTTCATGGAAGCAACAAAAAAAATGATGGTGGACAGGCTCAAGTGAGAGTGGAAAAGGACGATGACGCTGAAAGAGCAAATGTGGAGCTTCAAGAGGGCAACACGGCCATCAGTTACACACAGCTCTTAATGGCTCCCCCTGGTGGTTTTTGTGATGAAGATCTGATCTAACATGTACAAGCTTGTTAGATAGTGTTTTGGACATTTTGACTAGTATTTTGGACAAAGATGACTATATTATTTTGGATTTTGGGGCTGACTATAGTCTGTCGTGGCCTGAGTGTACAAGTAGATTGGCCTAATCTATGTACTTGAAGAATTATGTAAGAACAGATTATTGATGCCAAATTCAAGTGTTAAATGCTGTAGTCATGAAGAATTATGTACTGAAGTCTTTGTATTGAATACTTTTCTGATGTTGGTTTGCTGTCTGGTTAAGTATATTTGCTTTTGTCTTCAGTTAACTGAATTTCGTATCTGTGTATGGTTAACTGAATTTTTTGTTTGTGTGCAGATGTATGCTGCTCTTGCCTTGCGTCTGTCTCATGGTCAGGGCGGACCATCGGAGGGGGACGTCCATTGGAGGGGGTCCGTCGTCGACAGCCACTGGAACGGGCGGAGGCAGCCGCCCGATTGGAGACCTTCAGCAGCCGCGTTCATGGTCTGTTTGCCGGAGCGTGGCGGGGAGGAGTTGGGGCAGAGCGGCATGCCACCGTCGTTGGAGCTTCATTCCCCACGGCGGCCGCCGCCGGAGCTCCCTTCCCCACGGCAGCGACGGCGGCAGAGGAGTTCCCGCCCGCGAGCCAGTGGCGGTTTTTCTTTCCCGTGTTGCCTCGCGTGTGAGGACTCGAGGACGGGGACGAGTGGAGGCCTGGTAGTTTCTGCGTTGACTCTGGATAGCCGTTGGATGCACATTGGACGTTGGATTCCAGGCCTCAAGGCGCGTCGTGCCTTGACAGAGGCGAGGCACTGGATCTCAGTCCGTCGTGAAGGCTGTGGTGAAGGCAGGGAGGGAACAAACGCAAGAGGGAGCAGGTGGCAGAGTGGCAGGGGAAGGAGGAATCGTCTACGACTACGATCTCCCCCCGGGCATGGCCACTGTGTCGTTAAGCAAAAACTATTAGCGGCGTCGCTTTCGTTTAGCCATTGGCGTCGCGGCAGCGGCTATCGTGGGGAGATACGGGCGGCCATGAGCGCCACGCCAAGCCAAGCCAAGATACCAAAGTCCAAATCCAAACCATTTCTACTCTGCTCGATCGAGATCTCAGTTGGTAGAAAGGGGGGCGTGTCGGGTCGGAGTTCACGTTGGTTTGACGGACGGACCCTGTTGTTTTGTGTTCTCGATGGGTGGTTAGTGGGAAGTGGTTGACGGTGCGTGGGTCGTGGACTCGAGGGAACGAGAGGAATGACGGGCACGAAAGGCAAGGCGGAGTGGAGGTGTGAGCAAAATGAAACAAAAGGCGACTCTTTTATTTTATGTTGTGGTGGTAGGAGGAAATGTGGTGCATGTTGCCGAAGCAGGCGGGCACAGTCTCAGCAGACACCAATTGCAAACAACTGCTCACCTACAGATTTACTACCCAGGAAACTGTTCAAGCGTTGGAGTCGTTCAGCTTTTATTTCTAGCGCAAAAGTGGGAAGCAGTACTAGGGTAGCGGCGGCAACGAGGGAGGCGCTGATGTACCTAGGGTTAAAACCTGTCCAGCACGGCCTCGTCAACACCGCCGTGGCCGCGGCCAGCACCGACTCATCTGCGTTTCCTCGGATGGTGCTGCTCGACTCGTCCCGCGGGTCGACGACGCAGCTGATGCGCAGCTTCCACGTCTACCTACAGGCCTCCCGACTCTTCGGGAAGAGCTCGCCCGAGGTGGGCGTGGCGGCGCCTTCCACGCCCCCGCCCGCGCCCATCGACCTCAACGCCACACCGGTGGTCGGTGGCTCGTCATCCAGAGGGGCGAGAAAACGCACGCGGCAGATGCCAGCAGACGTGCTGTCGGGTGCACGTAACCTGTTCGACAGAATGCCGGCCTCCGGCAACGATGACTACATGCAGAACATCATCTTCGAGGGTGGTGCGCCGGCCGCTGGCGGTGCCGCTGGGGCTGGCTACGATCCCGACGAGACACAAAGCCAGGACACCCGATGGCCGTTCACACCGTCCACCTTTGATCAAGATCAGATTGCCTTCATGCATGATCATGTCCGCGTGGACCTGGACGGCTTCCTGCTCAACCACGAGTTTCCGGAGTACTACGGACTCAAGGGAGAGGATGAGTGCGACAACAAAGGGGAGCCTTTGTTCGAGGACGAGCTCGCCAACCAAGCCGCCGGGGGGAAGCCAAGCGCAAGAGCAGGCGGATGAAGGCATGCACGGCGACCAAATACAAGCTTCTTTGTGAGTGTTGGAGGGACATTGGGCAAGACCCCAAGACTGGCATTGAACAAAAGGCATCGACCTTTTGGACTCGTGTCCATCGTGAGTTCCATGAGCGCAAGAAGTTTCCGCCGTACCAAATGCAAAGCACGCGCGGGTGGGTGTCCATTTCGAAGCGTTGGAAGGTGATCAAGAGTGCAACAAGTTTTGTGCCACTCTTGAGAGCGTCAAGGGTCGCCCCGTGAGCGGCATCGGCATGCAATACATGGTATGCTAGCAAGCGGCCCTCTTTGTGTCATTCCATTTATGCTTGCATGTCCATTTTCATATCCATTTTGCCAATACGCTTGCATGTAATTCATGTGTAGGCATTTCAAGCTTTGGAGGCATTCAAGGTCCAACACGATGGCAAGGCCTCAACCTCTCCGATTGTTGAAGGGTCATCAAAGACGAGGATAAGTTCAAGGCGCAATATGCCGCCCTCAAATCGCGTTGGGGGGGGGGGGGGGGGGGGGGGGAAGAAGGTCGTGGAGGAGGAAGACGGCGAGAAGCCACGACCGCGGGGAAAGACTAACTCCAAGAAGGAGGACAAGCGGGATGCGGCGTCGAACGCCTTGATCGCAAGCATGGAGGGCATGATGACCAAGAAGGACTCGAGGGAGGAGGAGCACTGGAAATACAAGGAAAAACAAATGAACGCCTTCATGGAGATCCAAAGCAGAAGGCTTGACATGAAGGCGGAGAAGCAAGTCAATATGCTAGAGATGGAGGCGAAGAAGCAAGCCAAGATGCTAGAGATTGAGGCCATCAACGCCAAGACCAAGGCGAAAGAAGTGGCTCTCGCGAACATGATGACGAGGGTGGAGATCATGAAGGTGGATCTCAACACCGTGTCGCCAAGGAAGAGGTCGTGGTTCGAGAAGACGCAGGCCGACATGCTCAAGTTTGACGACGAGTGATCTATGGTGGCGAGCGCCGTCCTTTTTTGTATGCCGACAAGTGTGCCGGCAATGACCATGGCCGCGATGGCATGGTCAAACTCTCCCGCCCCTTTTTTGTGTGCTTGCATGTGTGTCGCCCGCTGGCAAGTGCGCCAGCGGAATGTGTGCTGTTTTTCTGAAGCTGGCATTGTATGCCGGTGCTGGCATGATGCCGGCAATGAACTTCGGGCGACGACATGGCCGCGGGTATGATCTATGGCCGCGGGCCTTTTTTGAATTTTGCGTGCGGGCATGAAATGGGTCGCGACCGTTGGGCGCACTGCCGACCCAAATCTTAAAGAGGGCGGACACCGAGGGGGCAACCAACCCAAACAGACAAAAAGCGGAAAAATCCACCGTCCGTTTGGGTCGACGCATTGGAGTTGCTCTTATGCCCTAATCAGCAAACCCTAGCGCCACCCAGCTTGCCCCTCCTCGCTCCCTACCAGCAGCCAAAATAGGCATGTGGAAGTGGGTGCCTGACAAGAAGGCGAAGCACGGCCACGAGGCGAGGTCTTCCTCTGCGTCGTCGGGCAGCGCCGCCGTGTACTCCACCTCGCCGCCTGCATTCTTCATCTCTCCTTCGATGGCCCCTCCACGCTTCTGGCCGTACGTGAAGGTGGAGATATGCCGACGCTACTGGGAGACCGGCACCCCGCTGCCATGGTCTGAAACCCACCTCCCCAATGGGTGGCATCTGAGCCCGAACCGAGTGCTGATCCCAGCTGTCCCGGTGACCCCGCCTTCTGGAGATCAACCGTCGGCGCGCTCGCATCCCAAGCCACCTCCTCGCCGCTCTGGGACACTTGGTTCTAGGACGACCACGACATGCGGCGGCAAACGATATTTGCCAACCGTGTATGTAGCCCACCCCGTGAGCCGCGTGTGTGCGTACCAAGCCCACCCAGAACGCACGGGCCGTGTGAGGGTGCGTGGCCTGACACCGACGCCCTTCCGCTCTTTGTCACCGCCACCACCATGACCACCAAAGAGGAGGAGCGGTTGGTGCAAGTCGTGATGGAGAACAATGAGAGGGAGTTCAAGCGCAGGCTGGAGGAAAAGTGGGAGGGCCTGGAGGAGATGATGGCAATGTCGGGCGGCGATGATTGCTACATCCCCGAGCCCGACGTGAAGCGGGAGGTGAAGGAGGAGTTGATAGAGGACCGCCCATCAACCCCGGAGTGGAACCCAGCCTTGTAAGGGCAGTCATGGTCGTGGACGACCACGATGGCATGTGGCCCGCCCTCACCACGACCGGCAGCGCAGCCGGCCTCGTGGGCGCTGTGGTCAGCAGCCTCGCCACCACCACAACCTACCCTGCAATGGTAGCCCTAGGAGACGCCCGCCCCAGCTTGGGGCTCGCCAACCCACCTCTAGCAGCAGCCGCCCTACATCGACCTCACCATGGACGACGAGGACGGTGCCGCCTGTAGTCAGCGGCGACATCGTAGGCGGCCACGTCGATGGCGGGCAGGTCTACCTTTTCCCTTTTTTCTTATTAAATTTCAAATTAAGTTTTAATGTGCGGACGTGACTTTCGTGGACATTTTAAGTTTATCGTAATATATGTCCCTTTTTTTAATTATTTGCAATGTTTTTTCTTTTATTAATTCCAAACTGTACGTTTTGAGATGCGCGGACCATTGGTCACACCTACGGGCAGACGGCTAAAATCGGATAATTGTCCCTAGAATCAGACAATTGTCCGTTTTTTCGACGCAAGCAGACGCAAACAGACAAAACGACCGCCTGTTTGCTCCCATGCCCTGGAGTTGGCCTTAGGGCATCTCCAACGGCAACTCACAAATTTTCTCCCGCATCAGTCTGTGAATGAAGGGAGACCAGTCCGTGGACACGGATGCGGGAGGCCGCCATCCAACTGCCCGCATAAATTTCAAACACCGTTTCAACAAAACGGATGATTCATACAAACACGGCCGGATTTCATACAAATCGGATGAAAACGTTTACATTTTGGACACATTTTAACTAAAAGGATAAAATTATGTGCACATACGGTCGCGCGGAGCTCCAGTCCCCCGACACGGATACACTACACTACTCTACGGCCGCCCGCGGGGGATCCCTTTGTCTTTCCCATGTCTGGCAGTCCGCTCACCGGACTGTCGGGTGCCCCGGAGTTATATTCTTCCCATGTATCTTCTCTATGTCTAGTTGCGCCGCTCATCAGAGTGGCAAAGAGGGTGCTTCAAAAAGAGGGGAAGGGGGGCGCCTCTGCTTCCGTGGAGCCCAGGCGGGGGTCGACGATGGTCTGCGCTGAAGAACCGAGCAAGTCACTTGTTGTGCAAGCCGGCGACGCGTCGACGGTAGCCTTCCTGGGACTCAAGCAGTGGTGGCCTCCCTAGTTCTGGTTTCCTCGATGTTAGCTGCAGATGCAAATGTGCTGGTCACCGACTCATCGATCTCCATGCAGTCGGCTTCTTTCTCTACCGGTAGGGCGTGGTTACACGAGCGCTAACGGCGGATGGCGCGATCGCAGGCACGGGAGACGCGGTACGACGCGACGTCGCCCATGGCAATGACGATGCCCGTGCCACCGTGCTCCCTGTCGTCCCGGCCTGGAGCAACTCGCCACTCCTCCGCGAGCTGGCTTGGAGCGGCAAGTTGCTAAACCACACATCAGCTTGGGGCGGCAAGTTGCTCCGTTGGGCTAGGCGGTCCACTCAGCTGGCTTTTATGCAGGAGAACTGCTCTTCCTGCCCGT
The DNA here is from genome assembly GCA_963921465.1 of Triticum timopheevii. Classification (NCBI taxonomy): domain Eukaryota; kingdom Viridiplantae; phylum Streptophyta; class Magnoliopsida; order Poales; family Poaceae; genus Triticum; species Triticum timopheevii. Next base: position 618,283,554 of record OY997268.1, on the reverse strand, counting down.
CGAATGCCATCAAAAGGGTGGAGAAAATGATGAAAGGAGATGGGGAGCGTCAGAGTGGTGTGATTCTTGCTTGACGTCTGGCCTCTTTTAAATAGAGGACGGACGGGAGGAGCTTACCCAGTGTTGTGTTTAATGTCAGCCCGCTCGGTTTCTCTGCTTCCATGCTGGTTTAATGGAGGCATTTTAATGCGGTGAGGAGGCGTATTTAGCCGGGTGTGCAGCAGACGCCGCCCTCGGCCGGCACGCCGCTTCAGTGGCGGAGGCAGTGAGAGGTCGCGTCCGCCTAAGCCGTCTTCAATATGGAGCGGCACGCTCTACAGGGACATGAATGCGGGCAGTTGACGCCGAGTGTGAACACGATCATGCGAGGGAGGAGAGGGTTTGGCGGGCCAGAACGGTCAGAAATGGGCGTGGCAACAGTCCGGACTCGCGTAAAGCTTCACACTTTATCTTCGATTTACGGAAGAAAACACGTCCGAACCGTCCCGCCGACCAATACATTTCTCGCGTTGGATGGCTTCCAATGTCTAGACCGCGTGATCCCTGTTTGAGGTCGGGGCTGGGGATGCCATCAAGTAACTTGGCAGTAAGCATTAAGCTTTCCACTGGGAGAGAGCATGCATGCGAATTTACAACGAAAGAAAGAAAGCGAATGTCTATCCATCTTTGCAAGAAGAGGAGAAAGGCTTTGCGGCTTGGCACGCGGACTGTGCTGGCGCTGCTACATGCAACTTTCGCGTATTCTAACGAAAAGATGGTCTACGTTCGTTCTTTACGCGAAAAGGGAACGAACGAACGAAGGGGCTGGAATATTTTTGACCGGCGACATGGACGACGCGTCGTCGTCCTTTTTACAAGGCGACCGGGGTAGGCAGGCACGCAGGCAGGCGGTGCAAAAGCGTCTGGCGGCCAGATCATGGGCTTGGCCCAGCCTTAAAACTCATGACCCCATCATTGACCGCCACGCCACATCGCTGATGAGGTCTACTACCCCGGTGACCCCGCGGGCACATGCGCCGCCCGGAGCCTTCGTTGCCACCTGCTGCCTTTCGCGCCGGCACATGCAGGTGGTGCGATCGATCGACCGATCGATCCGTGCCATGCCGTCTGCAAGAGGAGACCCGTCCAGAGCCGACCGTAGGGGAACTCTTCCAGCAAACTCCGCTTGTCCCTTTTTTCGATTTGTGTCGGTTGCCCGCTCGACGTTTGTTTTTATTTTGATTTGGGTCGGCAGTGCGTCTAACCGTAGCGATCCATTTCATGTCCGCACATAAATTTAAAAATGACCCGCGGCTACAGATCATGCCAGCGGTCATGTTGTCGTCCGAAGTTCATGCCGGCACCATGTCAGTGGCCGGCATACAGTGTCAGCTCAAAAAAACACCACACAGTTGATGTTAGCGCACTTGTCAGCTGCCGGCACACATGCCAGCACACAAAAATGGGCGGGAGTTCGACCACACCATCATGGCTGTGGTCATGCCGGCATACAGAAAAGGATGGCGTTCGCCGCCATAGATCACTCGTCGTCGAACTTGAGCATGTCGGCCTGCATCTTCTCGAACCACGGCCTTTGAGCATGTCGGTCTGCATCTTCTCGAACCACGGGCTCCTCCTTGGCGACACGGTGTTGAGATCCACCTTCATGATCTCCATCCCCGTCATCATGCTAGCGAGAGCCATTTCTTTCGTCTTGGTCTTGGCGTTGGCGGCCTCGATCTCTAGCATCTTGACTTAGCTTCTCCGCCTTCATCTCAAGCCCCCTTCTTTGAATCTCCATGAGGGCGTTCATTTGTTCTTCCTTGTCTCGCTGGCGCTTCTTCTCCCTTGAGTTCTTCTTGGTCATCATGCCCGCCACGTGCCCGTGCTGGCTAGGGTTTAACCCTAGGTACAACAACGCCTTCCTTGTTGCCGTCGTGACGCGGGCGTTGGTGTCCTCCTGTTGCCCGGTAGGGGCGATGGTGGCCGCGTTCGCTGCTTCGCCCCTTGCGTCCGCCGCGTGCCTCCATCCCTTTCTCTTCGCTGACTCCCTGGCCCGCTCCTCGGCCGTCAACTTCTTCTTCGGCTTGGGCGCGGTGGTGGTCTTGCAGGGGGGGAGGAGGCTTGCCGTTGCTGGAGGGGGCGGTCGTGATGCCGAACGAGGCGAGGAAGGCAAGGCCGGCGGCGATATCGAGGTCGTCGTTCATGGCGAGCGGAGAGAGCGCGCGCGGATGGTAGGGTTTTTGGGGAAGTGAAGGGAAATGATGGAGGTTGTCACCGACTGGCGGACAGAAGAGTAGTTGGCGCGCGTCCATCTCATATCCGCGCCGACACAAATCTCTACCTAATAATAAAGTAAATTGGGTTTCGGCGGTCCGTCATGCACTTTTGCAGAAAACTCCCTGCATTTTCTATGAATTAACCCGCGGTATACACTTAAGTCATAACCGAACCGTTATTTTACGTTTTTACGGAAACCCCCCTGACATATTAGATAATTCACCTGCCGATCATATACAAGTCAAACACATGTTTTTCTAAATTATCCATATCTTTTAAACCGTAACTCCGATTTTAACATGTTATATATGAAAATTGATTAGAAAAATGTGTAGAATCTGAATATGATGTTAATTTGTTTGTTAAATATTTTTTAAATATTATTTTGAAAGATATTTAAATCAAACAAATATTTTTCTTAATTATCCATATCTATTAAACCGTAACTCTGATTTTAACATGTTATATATGAAATTTGAATAGAAAAATATGTAGAATTTGAATATGATGTTATTTTTACCTATTAAATATTTTAAAATATTATTTTAAAAGCAAACTTGTAACCTATAGGGCACGTCCGTTTTTCTTTCGTACCGCGACGATCTGGATTGCAAATAAACAACCACTAAAATCATAAAGAGACGAAAGAAAACATCGATAACCACACATGAGCACCTCTGAACAAACTGGCAGAGGAAAAACAACATTCAAACACACTTTGGTTGTGTGAACACCAAGGCCACTGAAGATGAGAAGGAGGATAAGCGGCAACACAAAAATGATGCCTCGCTAAAATAAAGGGCATGAACATATTATGGTTATTGGGTTTAGAGTGTGTTATTTTTTTCTGCCGTTGCAACGCACGGGCTCTTTTGCTAGTTAGGCTAAAAAATAAATTAAAAATGAGTCAGCACAAGGACGAAAAGTGGACGTGCGTAAGTTTAATTTCCTGTACGCCGCGATCCAAACGGACGCTTTGGAGTTGCCCTTCCTTCCGCTGGTCGTCGGTTGGATCAGGACCGGGCTCGGGCCACTTGAGTGCGCGTGGCCGTGCAAAGGCGAGCCCGCGAGGCGGGTTTTGGATCCTTGCGCGAGAAACGACCGGTCGGACGGACGGACGGGAAGCCCAAGGCTTCTCCTGTCCCTGTCCCTCTGGATTTTTACCACCACCGAGACGCCCGTGCCGTGCCTGCCCCGACGTCGACACTTGACAGTGCCTGCCTCTGCCTCAACCTGAACGCCAGGATACGACGCCTGCCTTGCCTGGAATGACACCTTTACCCCTACTGAACCCGAGGAGCACGTTATGCACTTCGAGGTCAATGAACGAACGACTCCTGTCTGTGTCGGTCAGCGTGATCCAAGCGCAAACGTCCATTGTATAAGTAAATAACTCATCGACACTTATCCTATCTTGAAGTGCACTGTAGTTACTCGAGGAGTGAGACTCTTCTCCTTCTCCAACGAAAGGAAATGGATTGAAGCAAGCCAAGAGGATGGAAACACGGCTGCAAAAGCAAAAGCTTGGCGTGAAAGACCAACAAACAAAACAGACCAGCCCAACCGAAACACAACTTACGCTACGCACGAGGGATAGCGAACTATTCCCTCCATTCGAAATTATTTGTCACAAAAATGGATGTATCTATAACTAAAATACATCTAGATACATTCATTTCTTAGACGAGTAATTCCGAACGAAGGAAGTACCTATTGTTGGTATTGATCTAAAGGCCCAATGGGTCAAAAACGAAAATAAAAGAACCAGAAATAAGTTATGTTAAAGAGGGAAGCAGGGAGGTCACGAACCAACATTCGTACCCCTCGATCTCATCCTACGCGCCTTGATCAGGAGCACCCTAACAAACTATGGTTTTGGTGCCCTGTCGCCATCGCACATAAAATGGTGGGGGAGCAGCCGGTACCTACGATAGACTAGTTCTCGTACGGTTTACTCCTGCTCCCCACATCCCAAAACCCTAACCGATCTGGGGAGCGCTGCACGACGGGAAGATCATCTTCAAGCTCTGCCCCTGTTTTAGGCCAGTGCCGGTGGTGTCCGTAAAAACACCGCTACCTGCAGCGAGCATCTACATTAAGCCTGCATCGAGCAAACATGGGACTTCGCATCGTCGACACGAATGGATGCTTTCATTGGTGGTAAGAACCTAATCTATCTCTCTGATTGATGCAATTAGGTGATCTAAAGTCTGGCTTGCGATCTGTTAAGTAGATCCTACGGCATTAATTGTCTAACACCTACTTGTATGTCCCAACGGAAAGAATCTGCCTGAGCGCACTACGTGCACCTGCAAGTCGATCACCATTTGCCTCGATGATAGGATAGGGCGATAGGCCGTTGAATGTGCTTGGGCCATGCATGCATGCAATTGCATGGACGTCCAACGCCCACCGGACATGGCAGCGGCAGCACGGCAGCAACGCCCATTAAAACACGCCGCGTCGATGCAACGAGGTCAATGGCACTCGCTGGCTGGCTGGTTGGTTAAAAGCTGCGTGAGTGCTACGTAGGAGTATACTACTCCCTCCGTCCTAAAATAAGTGACTCAACTTTGTACTAAAGCTAGTATAAAGTTGAGTCACTTATTTTGGGACGGAGAAAGTACTAGTGTAGATGGATGGTCCAGATTAAATAATCAAGAGGCTTCCTCCTTAACAAACATGCAATGTGGCAACCCATGAGCACATCCTCCTCGATCGCTCAAGCATCTTTCATCTCAAGATGCTCATCACGTGGCCGAGGGCTACTATCACGAATGTAGCTATGCAAACACATGCATGCACTAACCATCCTCGTCTGTGCCACATGTGCGTACGTCAGTCAAAATGTGCCATTCGATTCGATCTTCAAAACATCAAATGATCTTCCGATGGTATTTCGTAGAGATAAACGTCCATGGTTGAATTTCTACTTTGTGTTTCTTGAGGAAATTATCTGAGAGGTGAGCATGAATAGTCTCACCATGTCAAGAAATTGCATGTGCACATGATTATGATTGAGGACCTCCAAAAGAATTTTTGGTTCAATAATTCAACACCATCTCAAAAGTCGCATTACATACGTCACCATTTGTGCACTACTTTTGAAATTCATGGCCCGTGAACATTTCTAATTCACGCATTTTTTGTGGTTCCCGAACATATTTGCAGATTTACCGATCATGGAAAATATTGGTGGTTTGCGAACATATTTCCTTTTCTTTTAAATTTATCGTTGCCAAATATATTTTTCAAGGTCGTGAATACTTTTTTCCAAATTCATCATTCGCAAACTTTTTTTTAAGGTCGTGAATATTTTCCAAATTCATCATCACGAGCTTTTTTTCAAATTCATTGCTCGCGAACATTTCTAAAGTTGCAAACATTTTTACATATTCTCAAAACAATATTTGTGGTCCACAGACATATTTTCAAATTTATCGTTCGTGAATACATTTTAAAAGTTGTGAACATTTATTCCATATTCGCAAACATCTTTTGTTGGTCGCCAACATATTTTTTAATTTGTTATTCGTGAACATATTTTACTTTCTTTAGAATTTATCTTTCGCAAACATTTTTTTAAAGTCGCGAACGTTTTCTCCAAATTCATTATTCGTTAACTTTTTTTAGAAGCATAAGCTGAAGCAAGATAGTGATGGGCTCAAGAAGGAGATGCGTCTGATCAAGAAGGATAAAACAATATACAATTACAGAAATATTCATATTGTATTGTATCCCAACAAATCCGTTGAACACGATCAGGTCAAATGCGTTCAAGAAAAGGGAAAACACCTGCACGACCATGGTGCATCAGGAGCATCATCTTATGTTCAATGTTAAATTTGCTTTACACTTCCGTTCACATAACATGTGTATGTTCATGTGAAGTTGTCCAACTTTTAGGTTTCGGCTAGTATATTTTAACAATTTTGTTGCAAGAAAATAAATGTAAGGGCATCTCCAACCGGAAATCCCTTTTGGAGCTCGGGCTCCAGTGAGGCCTCCAAATTCAAATTTGAAATTTCATTGAAATTCGTATTTTTACATTTTAAAAAATTCTGAAAAAAATTACAGATATACATGAAGGCATAATACACACGTGTGTAAATTTTCAGTTCAAAATTCATTGAAATGAGGGTTGTGCAAAAAAGACAAATCTAGGGCTGTTTAACACATGATACTATTCATCCTCCCAGGCCATGGATTTGTCTTTTTTGTATAGGTCGCAACTCAAGGTATTTCATCATGAATTTTTGCACACATGTGAGTTACATCCTTACATACACGCATATTTTTTTCAGAATTTTTTGAACCATAAAAGTTTGAATTTGAATTTTTCAAAAATAAAGGCCTCCATGAAGCTCGGCCTCCAAAACGCCTTTCTCCATCTCCAACACCACCCTCAAACCTCCCACAACCATCCGGATCGCGGAAGTCATCCAATGCCGACCTGTATCAATCCGCGGGGCAGTCCGGACGCAGTTTCTCCCGCAAATCGGAGACAAAAGTAAGGAAGGTTTGCGCGAGTCCGATCCGATCCCAAGCCCGTTTCTGACTGCCCTGACCCACCAAAAACCCCACCCCCCTTCCACGCGCACACCCCGTCCGACGCTAGTTGCCCGCATTGATGCCGCTGTAGAGCGCCGCTCCGTATTGAAGGCGGCTTAGGGCGGACGCAACCTCTCACTACCTCCACCGCTGAAGCGGCTCGCCGGAGAAGGCACCGCCCGCTGCATGCCCGACTGAACACGCCTCCTCGCCGCATTCATATTTTTTCATTAAACCCGCATGGAAGCTGAGAAACCTCCTCCGGCCACACGTCCGTTCATGAGCGGGCCAACATTAAATGCAACGTCGGCCGTGCTCCTCCCGCCTGCCCACAATTTAAACAAGGTAAGACGCTGGGCAAGAATCGCACCCCTCCGTCGCTCCCCTATCTCCTCCTTCACCACTCTTCTGATGGCTTCCAAAGAGCAATTCTCCGGCATATAAGCTGTCTGGGTGGCTAGATATGATCGAGTCAGCTCGCTGCTGCACCTCTGATGCCTGACCGATGGAGCAAGTTGCCTCTCCAAGCCGGCGCGTGGTTCAGCAACTCGCGGCTTCAGGCCCACTCCATGAGGAGTGGCTAGTTGGTCCATGTCGGCACGACGGGGAGCACGATGGCACGGGCATAACACCGTCGTCGAAGATGCCGCGTCGTACCGCGCCACCCGTGTTTATGACCGCGTCTCCCGTATCTGCGTCCGTGCCATGCAAGCGGAGACAGAAGCCGAGTGCATAGAGAGCGCCTCCGCGTCGACCGCCATCATCAAGGAGAACTAGAACTCGGGAGTCCACTGCCGCTCGGGTCCGATGAAGGACACCACCGAGGGGACGCCGGTGTACACAGTGAAGGAAATATGCCCTAGAGGCAATAATAAAGTTATTATTTATTTCCTCATATCATGATAAAGGTTTATTATTCATGCTAGAATTGTATTAACCGGAAACGTGATACATGTGCGAATACATAGACAAAAACATATAGTCACTAGTATGCCTCTACTTGACTAGCTCATTGATCAAAGATGGTTATGTTTCCTGACCATAGACATGTGTTGTCATTTGATTAGTGGGATCACATTATTAGAAGAATGATGTGATCGACATGACCCATTCCGTTAGCCTAGCACTTGATCGTTTAGTATATTGCTATTGCTTTCTTCATGACTTATACATGTTCCTGTAACTATGAGAATTATGCAACTCCCGTTTACCGGAGGAACACTTTGGGTACTACCAAACGTCACAATGTAACTGGGTGATTATAAAGGAGTACTACAGGTGTCTCCGAAGGTACATGTTGAGTTGGCGTATTTCGAGATTAGGTTTTGTCACTCCGATTGTCGGAGAGGTATCTCTGGGCCCTCTCGATAATGCACATCATTATAAGCCTTGCAAGCAATGTAACCAAATGAGTTGGTTACGGGATGATGCATTACGTAACGAGTAAAGAGGCTTCCCGGTGACGAGATTGAACTAGGTATTGGATACCGACGATCAAATCTCGGGCAAGTAACATACCGATGACAAAGGGAACAACGTATGTTGTTATGCGGTTTGACCGATAAAGACCTTCGTAGAATATGTAGAAACCAATATGGGCATCCAGGTTCCGCTATTGGTTATTGACAGAGAATAGTTCTAGGTCATGTCTACATAGTTCTCGAACCCGTAGGGTCCGCACGCTTAACGTTACGATGATAGTTTTATTATGAGTTTATAAGTTTTGATGTACCGAAGTTTTTTCGGAGTCCCGGATGTGATCACGGACATGACGAGGAGTCTCGAAATGGTCGAGACATAAAGATTGATATATTGGAAGCCTATGTTTGGACATCGGAATGGTTCCGGGTGAAATCGGGATTTTACCGGAACACCGGGGGGTTACCGGAACCCTCCCGGGGGTTAATGGGCCTTAGTGGGCCATGAGGGAGAAGAGGAGGGCCGGCCAAGGCAGGCCGTGCGCCCCCTCCCCCCCTAGTCCGAATAGGACAAGGAAGGGGGGGGGGCGGCGGCCCCCTTTCCTCTTTCCCCTCCCCCCTTTCCTTCTCCACCAAGGCAAGAGGGGGGAGTCCTACTCCCGGTGGGAGTAGGACTCCTCCAGGCGCACCCCTAGGGGCCGGCCGCACCTCCTCCCTCCCTCCTTTATATACGGGGGTGGGGGCACCCCATAGACACACAAGTTGATCTACGGATCGTTCCTTAACCGTGTGCGGTGCCCCCCTCCACCATATTCCACCTCGGTCATATCGTCGCGGAGTTTAGGCGAAGCCCTGCGCCGATAGAACATCATCATCGTCACCACGCCGTCGTGCTAACGGAACTCATCCCTGACGCTTTGCTGGATCGGAGCCCGGGGATCGTCATCGAGCTGAACGTGTGCCGAACTCGGAGGTGCCGTACGTTCGGTACTTGGATCGGTCGGATCATGAAGACGTACGACTACATCAACCGCGTTGTCATAACGCTTCCGCTTACGGTCTACAAGGGTACGTGGACGAACACTCTCCCCTCTCGTTGCTATGTCATCACCATGATCTTGCGTCTGCGTAGGAATTTTTTTGAAATTACTACGTTCCCCAACAGTGGCATCAGAGCCAGGTTTTATGCGTTGATGTTATATGCACAAGTAGAACACAAGTGAGTTGTGGGCGATACAAGTCATACTGCTTACCAGCATGTCATACTTTGGTTCGGCGGTATTGTGAGATGAAGCGGCCCGGACCGACATTACGCGTACGCTTATGCGAGACTGGTTTCACCGTTACGAGCACTCGTGCTTAAAGGTGGCTGGCGGGTGTCTGTCTCTCTCACTTTAGCTGAATCGAGTGTGGCTACGCCCGGTCCTTGCGAAGGTTAAAACAACACCAACTTGACGAACTATCATTGTGGTTTTTGATACGTAGGTAAGAACGGTTCTTGCTCAGCCCGTAGCAGCCACGTAAAATTTGCAACAACAAAGTAGAGGACGTCTAACTTGTTTTTGCAGGGCATGTTGTGATGTGATATGGTCAAGATGTGATGCTATATTTTATTGTATGAGATGATCATGTTTTGTAACCGAAGTTATCGGCAACTGGCTGGAGCCATATGGTCGTCGCTTTATTGTATGAAATGCAAACGCCCTGTAATTGCCTTACTTTATCACTAAGCGGTAGCGATAGTCGTAGAAGCAATAGATGGCGTAACGACAACGATGCTATGATGGAGATCAAGGTGTCGCGCCGGTGACGATGGTGATCATGACGATGCTTCGAAGATGGAGATCACAAGCACAAGATGATGATGGCCATATCATATCACTTATATTGATTGCATGTGATGTTTATCCTTTATGCATCTTATCTTGCTTTGATTGACGGTAGCATTTTAAGATGATCTCTCACTAATAATCAAGAAGTGTTCTCCCTGAGTATGCACCGTTGCGAAAGTTCTTCGTGCTGAGACATCATGTGATGATCGGGTGTGATAGGCTCTACGTTCAAATACAACGGGTGCAAAACGGTTGCACACACGGAATACTCAGGTCATACTTGACGAGCCTAGCATATACAGATATGGCCTCGGAACACGGAGACCAAAAGGTCAAGCGTGAATCATATAGTAGATATGATCAACATAGTGATGTTCACCATTGAAACTACTCCATCTCACGTGATGATCGGACATGGTTTAGTTGATTTGGATCACGTGATCACTTAGATGACTAGAGAGATGTCTGTCTAAGTGGGAGTTCTTTAGTAATATGATTAATTGAACTTAAATTTATCATGAACTTAGTACCTGATAGTATTTTGCTTTCTATGTTTGTTTGTAGATAGATGGCTCGTGCTGTTGTTCCGTTGAATTTTAATGCGTTCCTTGAGAAAGCAAAGTTGAAAGATGATGGTAGCAATTACACGGACTGGGTCCGTAACCTGAGGATTATCCTCATTGCTACACATAAAAGTTACGTCCTGGACGTTAAGAACGTCTGGCAGAGCAAAGCTGATGACTACTCGATAGTTCAGTGTGCCATGCTTTACGGCTTAGAACCGGGTCTTCAACGACGTTTTGAACGTCATGGAGCATATGAGATGTTCCAGGAGTTGAAGTTAATATTTCAAGCAAATGCCCGGATTGAGAGATATGAAGTCTCCAATAAGTTCTACAGCTGCAAGATGGAGGAGAATAGTTCTGTCAGTGAACACATACTCAAAATGTCTGGGTATAATAATCACTTGATTCAACTGGGAGTTAATCTTCCTGATGATAGTGTCATTGACAGAATTCTTCAATCACTGCCACCAAGCTATAAGAGCTTTGTGATGAACTATAATATGCAAGGGATGAACAAGACTATTCCCGAGCTCTTCGCAATGCTAAAAGCCGCGGAGGTAGAAATCAAGAAGGAGCATCAAGTGTTGATGGTTAACAAGACCACTAGTTTCAAGAAAAAGGGCAAAGGGAAGAAGAAGGGGAACTTCAAAAAGAACAGCAAGAAAGTTGCTGCTCGAGAGAAGAAACCCAAGTCTGGACCTAAGCCTGAAACTGAGTGCTTCTACTGCAAGCAGACTGGACACTGGAAGCGGAACTGCCCCAAGTATTTGGCGGATAAGAAGGATGGCAAAGTGAACAAAGGTATATGTGATATACATGTTATTGATGTGTACCTTACTAATGCTCGCAGTAGCACCTGGGTATTTGATTAATGGTTCTGTTGCTAATATTTGCAACTCGAAACAGGGACTACGGATTAAGCTAAGATTGGCTAAGGACGAGGTGACGATGCGCGTGGGAAATGGTTCCAAAGTCGATGTGATCGCGGTCGGCATGCTACCTCTACATCTACCATCGGGATTAGTTTTAGACCTAAATAATTGTTATTTGGTGCCAGCGTTGAGCATGAACATTATATCTGGATCTTGTTTGATGCGAGACGGTTATTCATTTAAATCAGAGAATAATGGTTGTTCTATTTATATGAGTAATATCTTTTATGGTCATGCACCCTTGAAGAGTGGTCTATTTTTATTGAATCTCGATAGTAGTGATACACATATTCATAGTGTTGAAACCAAAAGATGCAGAGTTGATAACGATAGTGCAACTTATTTGTGGCACTGCCGTTTAGGTCATATCGGTGTAAAGCGCATGAAGAAACTCCATACTGATGGGCTTTTGGAATCACTTGATTATGAATCACTTGGTACTTGCGAACCGTGCCTCATGGGCAAGATGACTAAAACGCCGTTCTCCAGAACTATGGAGCGAGCAACTGATTTGTTGGAAATCATACATATTGATGTTTGTGGTCCAATGAATGTTCAGGCTCGCGGAGGGTATCGTTATTTTCTCACCTTCACAGATGATTTGAGCAGATATGGGTATATCTACTTGATGAAACACAAATCTGAAACATTTGAAAAGTTCAAAAAATTTCAGAGTGAAGTGGAAAATCATCGTAACAAGAAAATAAAATTTCTACGATCTGATCGTGGAGGAGAATATTTGAGTTACCAGTTTGGCTTACACTTGAAACAATGCGGAATAGTTTCGCAACTCACGCCACCCGGAACACCACAACGAAATGGTGTGTCAGAACGTCGTAATCGTACTTTACTAGATATGGTGCGATCTATGATGTCTCTTACTGATTTACCGCTATCGTTTTGGGGTTATGCTTTAGAGACGACCGCATTCACGTTAAATAGGGCACCATCAAAATCCGTTAAGACGACGCCTTATGAACTGTGGTTTGGCAAGAAACCAAAGTTGTCGTTTCTTAAAGTTTGGGGCTGCGATGCTTATGTGAAGAAACTTCAACCAGATAAGCTCGAACCCAAATCGGAGAAATGTGTCTTCATAGGATATACAAAAGAGACTATTGGGTACACCTTCTATCACAGATCTGAGGGCAAGATTTTCATTGCTAAAATCGGATCCTTTCTAGAGAAGGAGTTTCTCTCGAAAGAAGTGAGTGGGAGGAAAGTAGAACTTGATGAGATAACTGTATCTACTCCCTTATTGGAAAGTAGTTCATCACAAGAACCAGTTCCTGTGACGACTACAACAATTAGTGAGGAAGCTAATGATATTGATCATGAAACTTCAGATCAAGTTTCTACTGAACCTCGTAGGTCTACCAGAGTAAGATCCGCACCAGAGTGGTATGGTAATCCTATTCTGGAAGTCATGTTACTTGACCATGATGAACCTACGAACTATGAGGAAGCGATGATAAGCCCAGATTCCGCAAAATGGCTAGAGGCTATGAAATCTGAGATGGGATCCATGTATGAAAACAAAGTATGGACTTTGGTTGACTTGCCCGATGATCGGCAAGCCATTGAGAATAAATGGATCTTTAAGAAGAAGACTGACGCTGATGGTAATGTAACTGTCTATAAAGCTCGACTTGTTGCGAAAGGTTTTCGACAAGTTCAAGGGGTTGACTACGATGAGACTTTCTCACCTGTAGTGATGCTTAAGTCTGTCCGAATCATGTTAGCTATTGCTGCATTTCATGATTATGAAATTTGGCAAATGGATGTCAAAACTGCATTCTTGAATGGATTTATGGAAGAAGAGTTGTATATGATGCAACCAGAAGGTTTTGTTGATCCAAAAGGTGCTAACAAAGTATGCAAGCTCTAGCGATCCATTTATGGACTGGTGCAAGCATCTCAGAGTTGGAATAAACGTTTTGATAGTGTAATCAAAGCATATGGTTTTATACAGACTTTTGGAGAAGCCTGTATTTACAAGAAAGTGAGTGGGAGCTCTATAGCATTTCTGATATTATATGTAGATGACATATTATTAATCGGAAATGATATAGAATTTCTGGATAGCATACAGGGATACTTGAATAAAAGTTTTTCAATGAAAGACCTCGGTTAAGCTGCTTACATATTGGGCATCAAGATCTATAGAGATAGATCAAGACGCTTAATAGGACTTTCACAAAGCACATACCTTGACAAAATTTTGAAAAAGTTCAAAATGGATCAGGCAAAGAAAGGGTTCTTGCCCGTGCTACAAGGTGTGAAGTTGAGTCAAACTCAATGCCCGACCACAGCAGAAGATAGAGAGAAAATGAAAGATGTTCCCTATGCTTCAGCCATAGGCTCTATCATGTATGCAATGCTGTCTACCAGACCTGACGTATGCTTAGCAATAAGCTTGGTAGGAAGGTACCAAAGTAATCCAGGAGTGGATCACTGGACAACGGTCAAGAAATCCTGAAATACCTGAAAAGGACTAAGGATATGTTTCTCGTATATGGAGGTGACAAAGAGCTAGTCGTAAATGGTTACGTTGATGCAAGCTTTGACACTGATCCGGACGATTCTAAATCGCAAACCAGATACGTGTTTTTATTAAACGGTGGAGCTGTAAGTTGGTGCAGTTCTAAACAAAGCGTCGTGGTGGGATCTACATGTGAAGCGGAGTACATAGCTGCTTCTGAAGCAGCAAATGAAGGAGTCTGGATGAAGGAGTTCATTTCCGATCTAGGTGTCATACCTAGTGCATCAGGACCAATGAAGATCTTCTGTGACAATACTGGTGCAATTGCCTTGGCAAAGGAATCCAGATTTCACAAGAGGACCAAGCACATCAAGAGACGCTTCAATTCCATTCGGGACACAAGTCCAAGTGGGAGACATAGAGATTTGCAAGATACATACGGATCTGAATGTTGTAGACCCGTTGACTAAGCCTCTCTCACGAGCAAAACATGATCAGCACCAAGACTCCATGGGTGTTAGAATCATTACTATGTAATCTAGATTATTGACTCTAGTGCAAGTGGGAGACTGAAGGAAATATGCCCTTGAGGCAATAATAAAGTTATTATTTATTTCCTCATATCATGATAAATGTTTATTATTCATGCTAGAATTGTATTAACCGGAAACGTGATACATGTGTGAATACATAGACAAAAACATATAGTCACTAGTATGCCTCTACTTGACTATCTCATTGATCAAAGATGGTTATGTTTCCTGACCATAGACATGTGTTGTCATTTGATTAGTGGGATCACATCATTAGAAGAATGATGTGATTGACATGACCCATTCCGTTAGCCTAGCACTTGATCGTTTAGTATATTGCTATTGCTTTCTTCATGACTTATACATGTTCCTGTAACTATGAGAATTATGCAACTCCCGTTTACCAGAGGAACACTTTGGGTACTACCAAACGTCACAACGTAACTCGGTGATTATAAAGGAGTACTACAGGTGTCCCCGAAGGTACATGTTGAGTTGGCGTATTTCGAGATTAGGTTTTGTCACTCCGATTGTCGGAGAGGTATCTCTGGGCCCTCTCGGTAATGCACATCATTATAAGCCTTGCAAGCAATGTAACCAAATGAGTTGGTTACGGGATGATGCATTACGTAATGAGTAAAGAGACTTGCCAGTAACGAGATTGAACTAGGTATTGGATACCGACGATCAAATCTCGGGCAAGTAACATACCGATGACAAAGGGAACAACGTATGTTGTTATGCGGTTTGACCGATAAAGACCTTCGTAGAATATGTTGGAACCAATATGGGCATCCAGGTTCCGCTATTGTTTATTGACCGAGAATAGTTCTAGGTCATGTCTACATAGTTCTCGAACCCGTAGGGTCCGCACGCTTAACGTTACGATGACAATTTTATTATGAGTTTATAAGTTTTGATGTATCGAAGTTTGTTCGGAGTCCCGGATGTGATCACGGACATGATGAGGAGTCTCGAAATGGTTGAGACATAAAGATTGATATATTGGAAGCCTATGTTTGGACATCGGAATGGTTCATGGTGAAATCGGGATTTTACCGGAACACCGGGGGGTTACCGGAACCCTCCCGGGGGTTAATGGGCCTTAGTGGGCCATGAGGGAGAAGAGGAGGGCCGGCCAAGGCAGGCCGCGTGCCCCCTCCCCCCCTAGTCCGAATAGGACAAGGAAGGGGGGGGGGGCGGCGCCCCCCTTTCCTTTTTCCCCTCCCCCCTTTCCTTCTCCACCAAGGCAAGAGGGGGGAGTCCTACTCCCGGTGGGAGTAGGACTCCTCCAGGCGCACCCCTAGGGGCCGGCCGCACCTCCCCCTCCCTCCTTTATATACGGGGGTGGGGGGCACCCCATAGACACACAAGTTGATCTACGGATCGTTCCTTAACCGTGTGCGGTGCCCCCCTCCACCATATTCCACCTCGGTCATATCGTCGCGGAGTTTAGGCGAAGCCCTGCGCCGGTAGAACATCATCATCGTCACCACGCCGTCGTGCTGACGGAACTCATCCCCGACGCTTTGCTGGATCGGAGCCCGGGGATCGTCATCGAGCTGAACATGTGCTGAACTCGGAGGTGCCGTACGTTCGGTACTTGGATCGGTCGGATCGTGAAGACGTACGACTACATCAACCGCGTTGTCATAACGCTTCCGCTTACGGTCTACGAGGGTACATGGACGAACACTCTCCCCTCTCATTGCTATGCCATCACCATGATCTTGCGTGTGCGTAGGAATTTTTTTGAAATTACTACGTTCCCCAACACACAGCCAGTGTATTGCTTGGTTCTTCTATTGCAAGGATCCTCGTCGAACCCACATGGGATCCATGGAAGCGTAGGCGCCGCCTTCCCTTCCCTCTGAAGCATCAGCCGGGGGTTCCACTCTGATGAGGAGTGGGGAAGCGAGCCGTCCTTTGCGCTGAAGCGTATACCTCTGGGGCTACCGGCAATCTGGTGATTGGGTTGCCGAACATGAAGAAGACAAAGGGATCCGCGGGTCAGCGATTTAGATTAGGTATTATTGTACCCCGAGAGCCGGACTAGCACCGCTTAGTTCATGTAAATGTACTGAAATCCGTCATGTTTATATGAAAATTCAGCATTTCTTATGAAATCTATCATGTTTGTATGAAATTCGGCCGTGTTTGGATGAATTTTGTTTGGTTGGTTCGAGTTATTGTGAAAACGTATGCGACTAGCGTTGGACGTCGTCCTCCCGCATCCGTGTCCGCAGACTAATCCCACCTGTCCGCGGACGGATGCGGGGGAATTTTGCGGGTTGTCGTTGGAGATGCCCTAAGGAAGTAACAATTTTTTCGAGAAAGGGAATATATTAATGTCATGAGGATACCAATTATACCCGACCTCTTTACCAACAGGGTGTCCAAAAACATCAAGGATAGACAAAACCAAAAGAGAAAAAAAAGAGGAAATACAGAAAAAAAAAAAGCACGTCCACGATGATCAATCACTAGCAACAATAGCACTCTAACCACTACCGACAATAACACCTGGATTACAAAACAAGTTCTCCAAAAGTAACGCCTCCAAGAAGGAAACAATGAAAAAGCGTTGTCGTTGCCCGATCAAGGATCTTTGGTTTTCACCCTGGAGAAAGTCCGAGTTCACCAAAAAACAATACCTTCAATAAGGCCATTACCAGGTACAACCAATAAAAGCCACACCTTGGGTTTTCACCCTAGGAATTGAGACTCGGTACTCGAGGAGCACCACCAAAATTGCCGTCCTCCAGTGTTGCCGCCCCCGCTTGCCGAGGCCGCCGCTGCAAGTCACCAAACACCTAGCACACAGTCTTCATTGCATATAATACACCTTTCCGCCAACGTTTCAAGACCTCCAATCGCACCCGCCATGACTTTCTCCACCTTTATCAATGCGCTGGAAATCTTGACTTAGACATGTCCCATGACTCCGATAAGAAAGCAAAGCTTCGCGGCGCCCTCTTGAAGTCGTGCAATCAGATAATATGAGTGTGCATGGTCGGAGCCTTTTCGATCTAGATCAAGGGGCAACATACGCCAATCCGTATAGATCTCTGACAAAAAGACTAGAACTCGTTGGCAGCCGGACCGAAGAGGTCGAAGTCCAGTAGAAAGATGAATTGGCGGACGAAGAAGGCTAGGGCCAAACCAACACAACACTAAGTGCCTCCACGTCCTGGTCAATGCACCACCGCAGAAGCCGGAGCCGCCGGCGAGAAGCCGCCTCACGTGTGGCACCCCGGCTCAGAGAAAACCGAAACACCCCGTATTCCAGCCCAGAGATCAAGGAGAAGTCTTCTGGAATACGGCACTGCTTAGCATAGAACAAACCAGCTTTCTATTATTACATGAATATGAATACAAGGTCTCCAATATTACAATGAATAACATCGGTACGGCGACACTATGCCATCCTCAGTTGCTCTATGCAAGCAGCAGAAACTGTTGGGGAACGTAGCAGAAATTCAAAATTTTCCTTCTTGTCACCAAGATCTATCTATGGAGAAACCAGCAACGAGGGGAAGGAGAGTGCATCTACATACCCTTGTAGATCGCTAAGCGGAAGCGTTCAAGAGAACGGGGTTGAAGGAGTCGTACTCGTCGTGATTCAAATCACCGATGATCCTAGTGCCGAACGGACGACACCTCCACGTTCAACACACGTACGGAACGGAGACGTCTCCCATGCCTTGATCCAGCAAGGAGGGGGGAGAGGTTGATGGAGATCCAGCAGCACGACGGCGTGGTGGAAGTAGCGGGATTCCAACAGGGCTTCGCCAAGCACTGCGAGAGGAGGGAGAAGTGTCACGGGAGGGACAGGGAGGTGCCAGGCCTTAGGTATGATTGCTCCGCCTTTTCCCCACTATATATAGGGCCAAGGGAGAGGGGGGAGGCGCAGCCCTTGCCCCTTCCTCCAAGGAAAGGGTGCGGCCAAGGGGGGAAGGAGTCCATCCTCCCCAAGGCACCTCGGAGGTGCCTTCCCCCTTTAGGACTCTCCCCTTTTTCTCTTCTCTTGGCGCATGGGCCTCTTGGGGCTGGTGCCCTTGGCCCATGTAGGCCAAGGCGCACCCCCTACAGCCCATGTGCCCCCCTGGGGTAGGTGGACCCACCCGGTGGACCCCCGGGACCCTTCCGGTGGTCCCGGTACAATACCGATGACCCCGAAACTTGTCCCGATGGCCGAAATAGCACTTCCTATATATAATTCTTTACCTCCAGACCATTCCGGAACTCCTCGTGACGTCCGGGATCTCATCCGGGACTCCGAACAACTTTCGAGTTACCGCATACTAATATCTCTATAACCCTAGCGTCACCGAACCTTAAGTGTGTAGACCCTACGGGTTCGGGAGACATGCAGACATGAACGAGATGACTCTCCGGTCAATAACCAACAGCGGGATCTGGATACCCATGTTGGCTCCCACATGTTCCACGATGATCTCATCGGATGAACCACGATGTCAAGGACTTAATCAATCCCGTATACAATTCCCTTTGTCTATCGGTACGATACTTGCCCGAGATTCGATCGTCGGTATCCCGATACCTTGTTCAATCTCGTTACCGGCAAGTCTCTTTACTCGTTCCGTAACACATCATCCCGTGATCAACTCCTTGATCACATTGTGCACATTATGATGATGTCCTACCGAGTGGGCCCAGAGATACCTCTCCGTTTACACGGAGTGACAAATCCCAGTCTCGATTCGTGCCAACCCAACAGACACTTTCGGAGATACCTGTAATGCACCTTTATAGCCACCCAGTTACGTTGTGATGTTTGGTACACCCAAAGCATTCCTACGGTATCCGGGAGTTGCACAATCTCATGGTCTAAGGAAAATATACTTGTCATTAGAAAAGCTTTAGCATACGAACTACGATCTTTGTGCTAGGCTTAGGATTGGATCTTGTCCATCACATCATTCTCCTAATGATGTGATCCCGTTATCAATGACATCCAATGTCCATGGTCAGGAAACCGTAACCATCTATTGATCAACGAGCTAGTCAACTAGAGGCTTACTAGGGACATATTGTGGTCTATGTATTCACACGTGTAATTACGATTTCCGAATAATACAGTTATAGCATGAATAAAAGACTATTATCATGAACAAAGAAATATAATAATAACCAATTTATTATTGCCTCTAGGGCATATTTCCAACAGTCTCCCACTTGCACTAGAGTCAATAATCCAGTTCACATCGCTATGTGACTAAGACTCAAGGTCACATCCCCATGTGACTAACACCCAAAGAGTTTACTAGAGTCAATAATCTAGTTCACATTACCATGTGATTAACACTCGATGAGTTCTGGGTTTGATCATGTTATGCTTGTGAGAGATGTTATAGTCAACGGGTCTGAATCTTTCAGATCCGTGTGTGCTTTACAAATCTCTATGTCATCTCCTAGATGCAGCTACCACGTTCTATTTGGAGCTATTCCAAATAACTGTTCTACTTGGAGCTATTCTAAATTGTTGCTCCATTATACGTATCCGGTATCTCTACTCAGAGCTATCCGGATAGGTGTTAAGCTTGCATCGACGTAACCCTTTACGACGAACCCCTTTACCACCTCCATAATCGAGAAAATTCCTTAGTCCACTAGTTACTAAGGATAACTTTGACCGCTGTCCCGTGATCCATTCTTGGATCACTCTTGTACCCCTTGACTGACTCATGGCAAGGCACACTTCAGGTGCGGTACACAGCATAGCATACTGTAGAGCCTACGTCTTATGCATAGGGGACAACCTTAGTCCTTTCTCTCTATTCTGCCATGGTCGAGCTTTAAGTCTTAACTTCATACCTTACAACTAAGGCAAGAACTCCTTCTTTGACTGATCCATCTTGAACACCTTCAAGATCATGTCAAGGTATGTGCTCATTTGAAAGTACTATTAAGCATTTTGATCTATCCTTATAGATCTTGATGCTCAATGCTCAAGTAGCTTAATCCAGGCTTTCTATTGAAAAACACCTTTCAAATAACCCTATATGCTTTCTAGAAATTCTACATCATTTCTGATCATTAATATGTCAACAACATATACTCATCAGAAATTCTATAGTGCTCCCACTCACTTCTTTGGAAATACAAGTTTCTCATAAACTTTGTATAAACCCAAAATCTTTGATCATCATCAAAGCATACATTCCAACTCTGAGATGCTTACTCCAGTCCTTAGAAGGATTGCTAGAGCTTTGCATACTTATTAGCATCTTTCAGGATTGACAAAACCTTCCGGTTGTATCACATACAACCTTTCCTCAAGAAAATCGTCGAGGAAACAATGTTTTGACATCCTATCTGCAAGATTTCATAAATAATGCAGTAATCGCTAATATAATTCCAACAGACTCTTAGCATCGCTACGAGTGAGAAAGTCTCACCGTAGTCAACTCCTTGAACTTGTCGGAAAACATCTTAACGACAAGTCGAGCTTTCTTAATGGTGACACTTACCATCATTGTCTGTCTTCCTTTTAAAATCCATATGTACCTAACAGCCTTATGACCATCAAGTAGTTCTTCCAAAGTCTACACTTTGTTTTCATACATGGATCCTCTCTCGGATTATATGGCCTCGAGCCATTCATAGGAATCCGGGCCCACCATCGCTTCTCCATAGCTCGTAGGCTCATTGTTGTCTAGCAACATGACCTTCAAGACAGGATTACTGTACCACTCTGAAGTAGTACGTATCCTTGTCACCCTACGAGGTTCGGTAGTGACTTGATCCGAAACTTCATGATCACTATCATAAGCTTCCACTTCAATTGGTGTAGGTGCCACAGGAACAACTTCCTGTGCCCTGCTACACACTTGTTGAAGTGACGGTTCAATAACCTCATCAAGTCTCCACCATCCTCCCACTCAATTCTTTCGAGAGAAACTTTTCCTCGAGAAAGGACCCGATTCTAGAAACAATCCCTTATTGCTTTCGAATCTGAGACAGGAGGTATACCCAACTGTTTTGGGTGTCCTATGAAGATGTATTTATCCGCTTTGGGTTCGAGCTTATCAGCCTGAAACTTTTTCACATAAGCGTCGCAGCCCCAAACTTTTAAGAAATGACAGCTTAGGTTTCTCTAAACCATAGTTCATACGGTGTCATCTCATCGGAATTACGTGGTGCCCTATTTAAAGTAAATGTGGTTGTCTCTAATGCCTAACCCATGAACGATAGTGGTAATTTGATAAGAGACATCATGGTATGCACCATATCCAATAGGGTGCAATTATGATGTACGGACACACCATCACACTATGGTGTTCCAGGCTGTATTAGTTGTGAAACGATTTCCACAATGTCTTAATTCTATGCCAAACTCGTAATTCAGATATTCATCTCTATGATCATATCATAGATCTTTTATCCTCTTGTCACGACGACCTTTCAACTTCACACTAAAATTACTTGAACCTTTCAATAATTCAGACTTGTGATTCATCAAGTAAATATACTCAAATCATCTGTGAAGTAAGAACATAACGATATCCACTACACACCTCAGCCCTCATTGGGCTGCACACATCAAAATGTATTACTTCCAACAAGTTGCTTTCCAGTTCCATTTTTCTGAAACTGAGGCTTTCAGTCATCTTGCCCATGTGGTATGATTTGCATGTCTCAAGTGATTCAAAATCAAGTAAGTCCAAACGGTCCATTTGCATGGAGTTTCTTCATGCATAATCACCAATAGACATGGTTCGCATGTCTCAAACTTTTCAAAAATGAGTGAGTCCAAAGATCCATCAACATGGAGCTTCTTCATGCGTTTTATACCAATATGACTTACGTGGCAGTGCCACAAGTAGGTGGTACTATCATTACTATCTTTTGGCATGAACATGTGTATCACTACGATCGAGATTCAATAAACCATTCAATTTAGGTGCAAGACCATTGAAGGTATTATTCAAATAAACAGAGTAACCGTTATTCTCCTTAAATGAATAACCGTATTGCGATAGACATAATCCAATCATGTCTATGTTCAACGCAAACACCAAATAACAATTATTTAGGTTTAACACCAATCTCTTTGGTAGAGGGAGCGTGCGATGCTTGATCATATTAAGCTTGGTAAAACTTCCAACACATATCGTCAGCTCACCTTTAGCTAGTCTCCGTTTATTCCATAGCCTTTTGCTTCGAGTTACTAACACTTAGCAACTGAACCGATATCTAATACCCTGATGCTACTAGGATTATTAGTAAAGTACACATTAACACAATGTATATCCAATATACTTCTATCGACCTTGCCAGCCTTCTCATCTACCAAGTATCTAGGGTAATTCTGCTCCAATGGTTGTTCCCCTTATTACAGAAGCACTTAGTCTCGGGCTTGGGTTTAACCTTGGGTTTCTTCACTAGAGCAGCAGCTGATTTGCCGTTTCATGAAGTATCCCTTCTTGCCCTTGCCCTTCTTGAAACTAGTGGTTTCACCAACCATCAACAAATTGATGCTCCTTCTTGATTTCTACTTTCGTGGTGTCAAACATCGCGAATATCTCAAGGATCATCATATATGTCCCTGATATATCATAGTTCATCACGAAGCTCTAGCAGCTTGGTGGTAATGACTTCGGAGAACCATCACTATTTCATCTGGAAGATCAACTCCCACTCGATTCAAGCGATTGTTGTACTCAGACAATCTGAGCACAAGCACAACAATTGAGCTTTTCTCCGTTAGTTTGTAGGTTAAGAAAATCGTCGGAGGTCTTATACCTCTTGACGTGGGCACGAGCCTGAAATCCCAATTTCAGCCCTCGAAACATCTCATATGTTTCGCGACGTTTCAAAACATCTTTGGTGCCTCAACTCTAAACCGTTTATCTGAACTATCATGTAGTTATCAAAACGTGTATGTCCGATGTTCGCAACATCCACAAACGACGTTTGGGGTTCAGCACACTAAGCGGTGCATTAAGGACATAAGCCTTCTATGAAGCAATGAGGATAATCCTCGGTTTACGGACCTAGTCCGCATAATTGCTACTATTAACTTTCAACTAAATTTTTCTCTAGGAACATATCTAAACAGTAGAACTGAAGCGCGAGCTACGACATAATTTGCGAAGATCTTTTGACTATGTTCAGGATAATTAAGTTCATCTTATGAACTCCCACTCAGATAGACATCCCTCTGGTCATCTAAGTGATCACATGATCCGAGTCAAACTAGGCCGTGTCCGATCATCACGTGAGACGGACTAGTCATCATCGGTGAACATCTTCATGTTGATCGTATCTACTATACGACTCATGCTCGACCTTTCGGTCTCCGTGTTCCGAGGCCATGTCTGTACATGCTAGGCTCGTCAAGTTAACCCTAAGTGTATTGCATGTGTAAATCTGTCTTACACCCGTTGTATGTGAACGTAAGGATCTATCACACTCGATCATCACGTGGTGCTTCGAAACGACGAACTGTAGCAACGATGCACAGTTAGGGGAGAACACTTCTTGAAATTGTTGTAAGGGATCATCTTATTTACTACCGTTGTTCTAAGCAAATAAGATGCATAAACATGATAAACATCACATGCAATCTAATAGTGACATGATATGGCCAATATCATTTTGCTCCTTTTGATCTCCATCTTCGGGGCTCCATGATCATCATGGTCACCGGCATGACACCATGATCTCCATCATCATGATCTCCATCATCGTGTCTTCATGAAGTTGTCTCGCCAACTATTACTTCTACTACTATGGCTACCGGTTAGCAATAAAGTAAAGTAATTACATGGCGTTGTTCAATGACACGCAGGTCATACAATAAATAAAGACAACTCCTATGGCTCCTGCCGGTTGTCATACTCATCGACATGCAAGTCGTGATTCCTACTACAAGAACATGATCAATCTCATACATCACATATATCATTCATCACATCCTTTTGGCCATATCACATCACAAAGCATACCCTGCAAAAACAAGTTAGACGTCCTCTAATTGTTGTTTGCATGTTTTACGTGGCTGCTATGGGTTACTAGCAAGAACGTTTCTTACCTACGCAAAGACCACAACGTGATATGCCAATTGCTATTTACCCTTCATAAGGACCCTTTTCATCGAATCCGATCCGACTAAAGTAGGAGAGACAGATACCCGCTAGCCACCTTATGCAACTTGTGCATGTCAGTCGGTGGAACCTGTCTCACGTAAGAGTACGTGTAAGGTCGGTCCGGGCCGCTTCATCCCACGATGCCGCCGAATCAAGATAAGACTAGTAACGGCAAGCATATTGAACAAAATCAATGCCCACAACTACTTTGTGTTCTACTCGTGCATAGAATCTACGCAATAGACCTAGCTCATGATGCCACTGTTGGGGAACGTAGCAGAAATTCAAAATTTTCCTACGTGTCACCAAGATCTATCTATGGAGAAACCAGCAACGAGGGGAAGGAGAGTGCATCTACATACCCTTGTAGATCGCTAAGCGGAAGCGTTCAAGAGAACGGGGTTGAAGGAGTTGTACTCGTCGTGATTCAAATCACCGATGATCCTAGTGCCGAACGGACGACACCTCCACGTTCAACACACGTACGGAACGGAGACGTCTCCCATGCCTTGATCCAGCAAGGAGGAGGGAGAGGTTGATGGAGATCCAGCAGCACGACGGCGTGGTGGAAGTAGCGGGATTCCAACAGGGCTTCGCCAAGCACTGCGGGAGGAGGGAGAAGTGTCACGGGAGGGACAGGGAGGCGCCAGGCCTTAGGTATGATTGCTCCTCCTTTTCCCCACTATATATAGGGCCAAGGGAGAGGGGGGAGGCGCAGCCCTTGCCCCTTCCTCCAAGGAAAGGGTGCGGCCAAGGGGGGAAGGAGTCCATCCTCCCCAAGGCACCTCGGAGGTGCCTTCCCCCTTTAGGACTCACCCCTTTTTCTCTTCTCTTGGCGCATGGGCCTCTTGGGGCTGGTTCCCTTGGCCCATGTAGGCCAAGGCGCACCCACTACAGCCCATGTGCCCCCCCGGGGCAGGTGGCCCCACCCGGTGGACCCCCGGGACCCTTCCGGTGGTCCCGGTACAATACCGATGACCCCGAAACTTGTCCCGATGGCCGAAATAGCACTTCCTATATATAATTCTTTACCTCCGGACCATTCCGGAACTCCTCGTGACGTCCGGGATCTCATCCGGGACTCCGAACAACTTTCGGGTTACCGCATACTAATATCTCTATAACCCTAGCGTCACCGAACCTTAAGTGTGTAGACCCTACGGGTTCGGGAGACATGCAGACATGAACGAGATGACTCTCCGGTCAATAACCAACAGCGGGATCTGGATACCCATGTTGGCTCCCACATGTTCCACGATGATCTCATCGGATGAACCACGATGTCAAGGACTTAATCAATCCCGTATACAATTCCCTTTGTCTATCGGTACGATACTTGCCCGAGATTCGATCGTCGGTACCCCGATACCTTGTTCAATCTCGTTATCGGCAAGTCTCTTTACTCGTTCCGTAACACATCATCCCGTGATCAACTCCTTGATCACATTGTGCACATTATGATGATGTCCTACCGAGTGGGCCCAGAGATACCTCTCCGTTTACACGGAGTGACAAATCCCAGTCTCGATTCGTGCCAACCCAACAGACACTTTCGGAGATACCTGTAATGCACCTTTATAGCCACCCAGTTACGTTGTGACGTTTGGTACACCCAAAGCATTCCTACGGTATCCGGGAGTTGCACAATCTCATGGTCTAAGGAAAAGATACTTGACATTAGAAAAGCTTTAGCATACGAACTACGATCTTTGTGCTAGGCTTAGGATTGGGTCTTGTCCATCACATCATTCTCCTAATGATGTGATCCCGTTATCAATGACATCCAATGTCCATGGTCAGGAAACCGTAACCATCTATTGATCAACGAGCTAGTCAACTAGAGGCTTACTAGGGACATATTGTGGTCTATGTATTCACACGTGTAGTTACGATTTCCGGATAATACAGTTATAGCATGAATAAAAGACTATTATCATGAACAAAGAAATATAATAATAACCAATTTATTATTGCCTCTAGGGCATATTTCCAACAGAAACAACTCGAAGCAGCAGAATAACTCTAGCAGCAGAACAACGGCGATGGTGGTGAACTCCACTCCGCATGGACTCTGGCTGGAACGCTTATCCTAGCTCGCACGAACAGAAACCACGAGAAGCAAGTAATCAAATCCGGCATGACCTGCAAACTGGCATGACACGCCAAGTCAGTACATTGAATGTACTTGCAAGCTTACAATAAACCAGAAGCATTCAAGAAAGACAACAGCATGGCAATTACAGGTTAAACAGGAATTAACATGAGATCATCAGCATAACAAGTCCTGACCAACATAAACATGACACAACTATCTCAACATGAACATATTAATCCAACAATACTAGCATGCAACATGATGACACTATATGCACCACTTATTCTGCTCGGGTTACCTTGTAACCAACACATGCATCACTTACCAACCTCGGACATCACACGATCATCTCAGTATCAAATCAATCTTGGTATAAACAATACCGTAGTAATCAATAAATGACCACAAGGAGCTTGATCTTTACCCATGACTCTCGTACAACATCACAAACATACAACAACTCAGTATCCTCGATACCACTGTGATCCTTACGGCGATCACCACCATGACCAACACTTAGTCCCAAAACGTGATCCTTACGATGATCACAACCCGACCACTAAATGGCCCGTGATCCGTACAGCGATCACAACCCGACCAGCACCTGGCCCGTGATCCTTACAACGATCACAACCCGACCAACACCTGGCCCGTGATCCTCACGATGATCACAACCAACTTATCTCATTGTTATTAAGCACATTATTCTTATTACTGTTGACTCATGGTGTGACCTTCTCTCGACCTGGGCCCTTATCCGAGGGCGCGTCTATCGATAGATTTAATATACACTCTGCAGAGGTTAGTACATTGTACCCACACCACGGAACCCACGGCCTCGCACTCCCATTCAAGTGGACCAACGACGTTCCGACAAAATCGTCCTACTTCCATGACACTCTCCCGGCCACTCTGACTCACTCCTCACTGAGCTAAGTCATGGGTGGCCCCGTGCCTACCTCCAGACACAACGACCACCATCGTGGCCCGTCCCACTCTGGGACAAGGATCCAAAAACTTAAACAACTCAACAATGGGCACACAAGGTTATGCCTGCTTATCGGGCCAGGGTACAGCACGCCCATAACCTTCCCTCGTTGGAGGCACTGGCGAGAGGCACGACAATAGACCCAATTAGGACCGTCCCATACCGGTAAGCGTGGTTGCACTGGTCAGCATCGATTCAGCGGCACCATGACTCAGCCAACAGGTGTTCAAGTTCAATTTAATCCGGTTAACTTGAATGCCAATATGCTGAGCCATGATAAAATAACATGATGCCAACTATAATACATGAACATGATATCAACATCATCATGAGAGTATCACATAACTTTCCACTATATCAACAATAAATCATATCCACTGAGCATCGCATACTGACTAGCATGACCATCACCATCACCAACATGTATTACTAACCAGCATAATCATATGAAAGGTAATACTAGCAGGTATAACATGATCGCAGAGTATAAGACAACATAGCACAAACGTGAACATGCAAATCTGAACATCACCGGAACAATGATAACCATCTTTTCAACAAGCAAACATTTATTAAATATTCAAGTTGAAAACCATGGCTACTACATGACTATCATGCAAGTGGGTATTGTGGCTTGCCTGGGGATGAAGAAGGCACCGGGGAGAAGTGCGGTGAAGCCGCAGAAAGATTTGCCGGAAACAGTTCTCTCTCGAAGGGGGCTGATTAAGGGCAGGGGCAAAATGGTCATTTTCAGTATTCCAAAACATAATGAAAGTGCTACCAACGGAAAGGGCTTGACAAAACGAAGAAGTGAGCGTTGGTTTCACCTTATTTGGAGTTACGGATAAAAAGATATGAGGGTTTTACTGCCAGGGACCTATCTGTAAAACTTTATTTTACAGACTGGGTCAGAACAGAAAAATGGAAAGCGTATTCTGGGGAATACGTTTCCACTTAAATGACGTGGCAAGGCGGGGCTGGGGCTGGTCAATGGGTGTGCGGCTGACGCACGGGTCCCACCTTATCCACTCCCTCTCTCTCCTCCCTTCTCTTCTTCCTCTTTCCTTCTCCCGATGGTGAGCTGCGGCAGAGACATGGCCGAGCGCTCCGGCGACGAGTCCGGTTGACTCCGGCCGCCACTCGGGCTGTGCGACCTACGGGCGAGTTCAGGAGGATGAGCCGCACCCGTTCCCGGTCGTGGAAAGCATCGAGGGTCACCGGAAGGGGCGGGGCAGGGGACACGACGGAGGAGGGCTTCGGGCGCCGGCGAAACTATGGCAGGAGGCCACCCGAGGAGGGAGAGAGGTCCTGGGGCGGCTTGCGGGTGGTGTAGGGGATGGCTAGAGGTGGTGGGGCGGAGGGAGATGGCCAGGGTCGCCGGAATCGGGGTTGACCGAGGCGGCGGCCATGGCAGTGATGAGGGGCGCAGAGAGCTCCTCGAGCTCATTTGACTGGTCAGGGAGGTCTAGTGGAGGGCGTGAGGTCGAGTGGTGAGCTCGGGAGGCTCGGGGGATGGCTATATATAGCCGGGGCGAGGGAGGCCGAGCTGGCACCGCCGGCAATGCGTGTCCAGCGTCGCGGACGCGTGTGCTCACACATGGGCTCGGGGGAAGGCGACGGCGATGCACAGGGAGGAGCTCACGGGGTAGAAGGGGTCGAGGGACGCAGGGAGGATGCGGCCGAGGAGGAAAACGACGGTCGGTGCACTGTGCTCTCGTGGGCGCTCGTCGGCGAGCGTCTGTGAGGAAGAGGACAGAGGGGGAGAGGGGTCCAGGATAACGGCGACGATGCGGGGAATACGCTGGACATCTTCACAATCGCGAAGCCGACGAGAGGAGGAGGGGGTCCAGCATAAACAGTGCTCTGGACGTGCTTATGGCATGCCAAAACGGTGGTCACCACCAGTGCTGGCATGTGGGGGAGGCAAACAGCTGGAAATTGATGTCTAGTGGTAAGTCCTCGAATGATGGTTTGAACTGAGGTGGTAGTTTGGTTAAAAGTGACATGGTTAAATGGCAGTTAACACCTGAAGTTTACTACAGTAAACTTGATCGTGTACTGTTGCTCAACAAGGATGTGATTGGGTCAAATAGAGTTGTCTGGGAGGTTGAGGTAAAGAAGGACTTACATCCTGGTAACTATGGATGGGTTTGGATCAAGATTTAACAGAGTTGCTTTGCAACTGCCAAATATGGTCCAGAATCAAGATTTGGGTGATGCACTCTGATGAAGCATCAACTTGAGCTCAAATTGGGCAAGGCTTAGTCATTTGGTCATATGATGATGCTGTAAAAAGACCATGCCAAATGGCCAAGCCAATATGGCACTTGCTTCACAAACATCTCTGCTGACCAGAAACTGAGGATAATTATGGTGGTCAAATGGCTCAATGAAATGATTCCAAAATGGGTGGAGAGATGTTTTGTGGGTATAAGAACAATCTGGTAATTTATCAGCATTATTGAAGCAATATAAAATATACTTGCTTCACAACCTGAAAATATTGCCAGAAACAAAGATTTGCTCCTGTGCTCACATAGATGATTGGATGGGGCTGCAAATGGGTGTAAAGGGTTAATATGAGCACATTAAGGAGTGTGCAAAAGTTCATCTCATTTGGATACTCCTAGCTAGCACTTCCTTCACAAAGCTTTCTGTTTGACAGAAACTTTGAAAAATCACTAAGGAATATTGGCTAGGAAAATAAATTTGAACTTGTGCATGGGGCAATTATTTGGACATATAAACATGCCCAAAAAGGTCGGGAGGCAATAGGAGAAATATAAATGACACTTCCTTCAGAAAGTGCCATTCAGGGCAGAATAGGAAATGAATTATTGGAGGATTATTTTTGAACATTGCAATGAAATTTTTTGCCATATTTGATCAAGATATGACCCAAACAATTTATGAGAATTATTTGAGAATTTTTGGAGTGAGGGAAATATAGGTTGCTTCACAACCTAGGGCAATTGGAGTTATTCCTTTAACAGAAAAGGAATATTCCCAATAAAAATAAATATTGAGATTTGGGCTAGGATGGGAATGACAGGGTCTAGGGAAAGGTTTGGGAATGACAAGCCACTCTGGAAGCAAAGAAGAGGTCATCTTCTTCAGTTTCCAGACCACAAAGCCACAGAAAAAGAAAACTCAGGCAAAAACCTCGGAAAAACAAAAGAAAAAGAAAGGGCCAAAAATCAGGCTGTCACATCACGCCATGGACCACCTGTGCTCACATGCCCCAACCTCCCCACGCCGCTGTATAAACTGTAGGACAGGACCAGCAAAGCCACCAACGTGGCCAGATCCGAGCCCATTGAGCCTGCAGGCAGACGACCGACACCGGCCGAGAGAGGACCCCTGGTGCCGAACGCGGCCAACCACAGCGGCACCATGAGAGCAGAGCAGGCCAGCCGATCCCATATCAGGCCCGCGCGAACCACGCCACATTGCCCCGACCAGACACCAGCTGGCCTGCGCTGCATCCCAGCATCACCTTCGCCCCACGGCCGATGCGAAGCACAAACGCCAAACGCCATCCGAAGGCCGCCGCCATGAGCTCTCTAACTGGTGAACGCTGCAAGTCCACGGGAAGAGCAGGACTTGCCGCCGCCGGATCCGTGCGGGCTTCACCCGACGGATCTCACCGGTAGTGGCGAGGGTAGGAGGGTGGGGATGGGACGCGGTCGAGGGGGTCGGAGCCATCGGCCGTGTCGCCCCGAGGAGGGAGCGACGCGATTTCTTCTTTTGCCTAGCTAGCTTTAAAACAGGAGAGATTTTCACTTCCTGGCCTCTACATCAACGGATGCATATAACCATTTTAGTATGAGTATCAAGATAAACATGGTCCTCGAAATTATTTAAATGAGTATGAAGATATTTCTTGATGAGTGATTCACCACCATACATCAAGCTTGATCCTCAATAAATGGGAGAAAACCTCTATATATCACCTGTCAATTCCAGAAATTGAACTCGGGTCGTTAGGCCGCACAATCGCATGCTCAACCACTGAACCAAGACTCTCTTTGCTAAAAATTATATGTAGTGTAGGAAGAGTAATTGTAAAACGTAAAAGTGAATAGAACTATTGCCAAGAGTTTGTTTTTATGTTCCATTTTGTGGAACTATGCAGCAATGGCACGTATGAATGCTCACTCGATTCAGCACGGTAAATGTGCATAAACCACTCAATACGCTTAATAAACATACAATTGAATTTCTAATTTCTTGCCCGTTTGTTGTTGTCCCATACTTCATTTAAAGGAGTATATAATTGGGTGACCTGGCCAGTTGGAAAAGCTAGATACCACCCGGCCATGAGTGGCTTAATTTGAGTTCACAGTTCACTTTAGTTGTGCTTGGGGACGCACATGAAAGCAATGCATGTTCTCTTAGCTGCGACCAAGCAACGTATATCTCTACACACACTCAAGCACAAATTCCTTCAGTGCCAAATGGTAGCCTTTTTCCTTTCTGCTAGCATGTACTCCTACATAGGTACTGCGTATATATATTGTCCAATCAAGGATCGAAGCCGACCGATAGTTTTACTCGTGTGTGTAATGGGCTACTCAGAAGAGTACACGTTCGTGTGGAAGCTGCGCAAGTACCTCCTCCTGCTGGCCACGCTGGTTGTGAGCGCCACATACGTCGCCGGGCTCAACCCTCCGGGCGGACTGTTCGGCGGCGACGAAGAACCCCACCGAGTGGGCGACCCGGTGCTCGCGAGCACCAATTCCACCCGGTATGGCGTCTTCTTCTACTGCAACGCCGCGGCCTTCTTGGCGTCGCTTGTCATCGTCATGGCGCTGCTGGACCAGCGCATAGTCGGTAACCGCGTTGGCCTAACCGTGCTCCGGTCCGCCATGGTGCTTGACCTGGTGGCGCTCATGGGGGCCTTCGCCGCGGGGAGCTGCCGCGACGTGCGCTCGTCCGTCTACGTCCCGGCGGCATTCGCCGTGCTGATGGCGTACGTCGCAATCCACCTCCTTGTGGCTGCCTCCCGGCTGAAGAGTGGCCACCCGGACGTGGAGGAGAGCCGCCTTAAAGGACGGTGGAAGCTCCCGCTGCTGCTGGCCACCTTCGTGACGCCACTGACCTACGGCGCGGGTCTGGTGCCTCCAGGCGGGTCCTGGTTCGACTCCGGCAATTTTCGGGGGCAGGTCGCCGGCGACCCGATGCTGCAGCGCATCTACCCCCTCCGCTACTTCTTCTTCTTATTATGCAACACGACGTGCTTCGTGTCGTCCCTCGTCATCATCACCCTGCTCTTGAGCAGGTCGCTGAGTGGCCGTGTCTCTCGGTCGTACGCGCTGCAGGTCTGCGTCCTGGCGGAGCTTCTCTGCCTTATGGGCGCCTACGCTGCTGGGAGCCCCAGGTTTTTAGCGCAGACGGTGCACATCATCTTCCTCGCCGGGGTGATGCTCGTGATCATTGCCCTCGTCGGAAAATTCCCTATGGACACAGTCAAGAAATGGCTGGCACGCCGTGGCAACTCGGAGCAGGAACCACCGCACGAGTAAGCCCCCCCACATGCATGCACACCTTGCTCTCATTTTGAATTCGGTCCGCCCATTATATATGCTACATCAATCACCCGCTCGCTTTTGACATATAAGCATACGATGCATGCATATGTATAGGGTACATGGTGGGGTGCCAAACGAAGGCGACGGGAGCGATGTACACATCCTGGTAGAGTCACAGTCGCTTCTTCTGCTGCTGGCCACGCTCATCGCGACAGTGACGTACCAGGAAGGGTTGAACCCGCCGGGCGGCTATTGGCGCGATGAGGACACGCCGGATTTTCGTGCGGGGAATCCGTCACTTCTCAACGTGTTGCCAAGCAGGTACAATGCCTTCTTCCACTGCAACACGATGGCGTTCATGGCATCGCTGGTGGTGATCGTCATCGTTCAGAGCAAGCACCTGCTCATCTCGGGAGCCGCCATCAGGCTCCAGGTGCTGCAGGTGGCCATAGTACTGAGCCTATTTGGCCTCATGGGCGCATACACTGCCGGGAGCTGCCGGGACATGGCCACCACCATCTATATCTCCGCCTTGGCTGTCGCCAACGTGGTGGCGTTCGTCATACTGGGCAGCGGTAGCAAGCGATCGCTCTGGGTGGAGGCCACTGTCTACAAGGGTCTAAAGAAGTTGCACCTCTTAGACGACGATGATCATGGTGACCAAGCCCAATCCAAGAGAGAGGAGGTGGACAGCCTCAAGAAGAAGCGCAAGTCTTTGCTTCAGCTGGCGATCCTCGTCGCCACCGCCACCTACCAAACCGGGCTCAACTCCGCGGGTGGGTTCTGGGAGGTGGGCTATGCCTTCTTCTCCAAGAAGCACCTCACTGATACACTCCTCCTTGGCTACGACCCGAGAAGGTACCTAGTGTTCTTCTACTGCAATGCGGCGGAGTTCATGGCCTCGGTCGCCGTTATCCTCCTCCTGGTGAATCGGCGGCTGCACAAGCAAAGCATACGGAGTAATGTGCTCCAGGCCTGCATCATGATTGGATTTATGGCCCTCAGAACTGCCTACACCCTAGGGAGCACCCACAGAGTGAGCACCTCCATCTATGTCTATGGGCTTGTGGCCGCCGTCGTCACCTACCTTGCCCTGCAACTTCTACCACTCCTGTTTGCGAGGTGCGTCAGGCGGCCGACCGCGCCACGGCTTCCCGCGTGGCTCCGAAAGCTGTTTGAGCCGCTTTCGCTGATGCCCGACGCCCACAACACCAACCTACAGCAACAATATACAGACAACAAGCACATAAAGCACAAGTACATGATGCTTCTCGCTATTCTCACCGCTAGCATGACGTACCAGGCGGGCCTTGTCCCCCCTGGCGGCACCTGGGCCGATTCTACGGATCACTACATTGCCGGTGACCCGATCATGTTCGACGTCCAATACTCCCGGTACGCCGCCTTCTTCTACTGCAATGCGACGTCGTTCGCGGCGTCCGTCACCCTCATCGTCCTGCTACTGCAGCGCACGGTGAGCCGGCGTGGCGCGCCGCTCAGGGCGATGCAGGCTGCCATGGTGCTGGACCTCGCCGGCCTGCTGGGCGCTTACGCGGCGGGCACCTGCTGGGTGGGGGAGCAGCTGTTCGCGTATGTGACCACGCTCGTTGCGTCCGTGGTTGCCTATGTCACGTTGCACGTGCTGCTGTGGCGTGGAAAACCTGCGGATCCTGCAGCTCCGCCGACCACCCCGGATTCTTCCCATCGCCCAGTTGGCAGCATTGTTAATGAGTTGTAGCTAGCTTGCTAATGTTTGCGAACTTGTATGAGTGTGTATTGGATATATATACTGTACCTTCTGTGGTACGGTACAGTGTGTTGCTGTAAATTCCGCTCGATGTGATCTCTTATTTTTCTCTTGCCGAAAGAGACTTTCGTCCCGCTTTATAGATAAAACACAAACCAACATATAACGAGATGCACGCTACAAAAAACCACAACAATACACATTCACCCAAGACAAAATACATGGGTGTCAAAGACCGACAGCAACAACAACCCAAACGACTCCAAGGAGACTACAAAATGGCAGTAAGCATCACTACAGAGCCACTGGAGCCCTTCACAGCGAAAGACACCGCGAAGAGGTGAATTTCAAAGCCGATGAACCGTGAGCTCTAAGACGGTGTCTTCAAGAAGGGCACGACTCCAGAGCGCCGTCGCCGCGTCATCCAAAGATCAAGATTTTCACCCAGAACATTTGGAAGGACAAGAAGCAACCACAACGAAGACTTAAAGAAGGTGACGACGTCCACGGGTGCCGCCTCCGTCGGCCTGACCAAAGCCAAACACGCTTGTCACCCAGCAAGCAAACTCCTACGCCTAGGGTGTGGCTAGGCACACGAACCATCATCGCAGCTAGCCTCCCGCACTTGAGCCGCATGCTCAGACCACGAGTACAATAGATCCCACCACTCGGGCCGCCGCCCAGGAAGGAAGACACCCTAAAGGCCATCGCTGGCTACAGGCGATGAACCGACCAGCAACCTTCGACCACCGATAGTGCCGCCGGCGAGTGGTTCAACCAGATCGATCGGGGAGCCACCAAGTTGGGTGAGAGATGCAATTGTGGGAGCATACCACGTCCACCATGGGTTCCCCTGATGGCGGGCAGTAATTTCCTTTGTTGATCAACATACTATTCGTCCGTAGGTTTGTAGTCAAGCGGTAATTTCCCTCGGGTGGATTACTTTAAGGTTTATTGAACCAGTAGGAGTATTTAAACGATAGTCAATGATCAACATCTGCATACATAATTACAATACTTGTCTTGGTTCCTGAAGAAATCAGTGCGATTGACACTTTCACCAGGCTTGCTAGTTAAAAAGATTAATGCAACTTGTGGGGGGAATTTGTAGTCGTAACATAAGAAAAAAACAGAAAGTAGATGGAAATAAACATGTAATGTGTTGTTTCCACTAAGTATAGTAAGATAGTTGGTCAGTTGTGCATTAAACACGGGGTTAAAACAATATATTATCAACAGCATGTCATCATGCTTAATGCAATACTTTGTTGTACATAATAATTTTAGATGCATGTTGGATAATGGTCTTGAATGGAATATTGGTTGCAGATACAATTGGATTAATGGTCTATAAATGTATAGACGTATCTATATGCAATATGCCATGTATAACCATAATAAAAACTATCGTTTGATTGATACATGACTGTCCGTGTGAAAACCAGTGGACCTCAGGGTAGGGGGTCCCGAGATGTGGACCCCTGACAGATGGTAACGGGACCAAGGAGACGACACTTACCCAGGTTCAGGGCCTCTTGATGGAGATAAAATCCTCACACATGTAAAGTGGTGGCTGCTGACATTAGCGGTGAGGTCGGAGCATAGTTTATCCTTAATTGAAATCCTTTTGTGCTGTTTGAATCGGGGTTGCATGATGGTTAACTCCTACCAACCTCCCTCCTAGGGGTATGTGAGTAGTACTTTGCTTCGAGGTCTAATAAAACTTTCACAATAAGTATATGAGTTCTTTATGACTAATGTTGACTCCATGGATTATACACACTCTCAGCCTTCCACCATTGCTAGCCTCTCTAGTGCCACACAACTTTGGTTGGTGCATAAACCCTCCTTATACCTTCCTCAAAATAGCTACCATACCTACCTAATTTCCATAGCCATTCCGAGATATATTGCCATACAACTTCCATCATCATCATATACATGACTTGAGCGTTCATTGTCATATTGCTTTGCATGATCGTAAGATAGCTAGCATCATATTTTCATGGCTTGTTCGTTTTTTGATATCTTTGTTATGCTAGATCATTTCACATCCTGGTACACCACCAGAGGCATTCATATAGTCACCATGTATTAGTTTTATCGAGTTATAACTAAATAAAAGTGTGATGATCATCATTATTAGAGCATTGCCCCACTGGGGAAAGGATGAAGGAGACTATGACCAAAGTGTTGGGGAAAGTTGCAGAAAATAAAAAAAATTCTAAGCTTTCACCAAGATCAATCTATGAGTTCATCTAGCAACAAGATAAAGGAGTGCATCTACATACCCTTGTAGATCGCGAGCGGAAGCGTTCAAGAGAACGGGGTTGAGGGAGTCGTACTCGTCGTGATCCAAATCACCGACGATCCTAGTGCTGAACGGACAGCACCTCCGCGTTCAACACACGTACGGTTGAGGAAGACGTCTCCTCCTTCTTGATCCAGCAAGGGGGGAGGAGAGGTTTACGGAGATCCAGCAACACGACGGCGCAGCTTCGGTTCGAGCTTCTCAGGTTGAAGTTTCTTGACATAAGCATCGCATCCCCAAACTTTTAGAAACGACAGCTTAGGTTTCTTCCCAAACCATAATTCATATGGTGTCATCTCAACGGATTTAGACGGTGCCCTATTTAAAGTGAATGTAGCTGTCTCTAGAGCGTATCCCCAAAATGATAGCGGTAAATCGGTAAGAGACATCATAGATCGCACCATATCCAATAAAGTGCGATTACGACATTCGGACACACCGTTACGCTGAGGTGTTCCAGGCGGCGTGAGTTGTGAAACGATTCCACATTTCCTTAAGTGCGTACCAAATTCGTGACTTAAATATTCTCCTTCACGATCTGATCATAAGAACTTTATCTTTCGGTCACGTTGATTCTCTACCTCATTCTGAAATTCCTTGAACTTTTCAAAGGTCTCAGACTTGTGTTTCATCAAGTAGACATACCCATATCTACTCAAGTCGTCAGTGAGAGTGAGAACATAACGATATCCTCCGCGAGCCTCAACGCTCATTGGACCGCACACATCAGTATGTATGATTTCCAATAAGTTGGTTGCTCGCTCCATTGTTCCAAAGAACGGAGTCTTGGTCATTTTGCCCATGAGGCATGGTTCGCATGTGTCAAATGATTCATAATCGAGAGACTCTAAAAGTCCATCAGCATGGAGCTTCTTCATGCGCTTGACACCAATGTGACCAAGGCGACAGTGCCACAAGTATGTGGGACTATCGTTATCAACTTTACATCTTTTGGTATTCACACTATGAATATGTGTAACATCACGTTCGAGATTCATTAAGAATAAACCATTGACCATCGGGGCATGACCATAAAACATATCTCTCCTGTAAATAGAACAATCATTATTCTCAGATTTAAATGAGTAGCCATCTCGTATTAAACGAGATCCGGATACAATGTTCATGCTCAAAGCTGGTACTAAATAACAATTATTGAGGTTTAAAACTAATCCCGTAGGTAAATGTAGAGGTAGCGTGCCAGCGACAATCACATCGACCTTGGAACCATTCCCGACGCGCATCGTCACCTCGTCCTTCGCCAGTCTCCGCTTATTCCGCAGCTCCTGCTTTGAGTTACAAATATGAGCAACCGCACCGGTATCAAATACCCAAGAGCTACTACGAGTACTGGTAAGGTACATATCAATTACATGTATATCACATATACCTTTGGTTTTGCCGGCCTTCTTGTCCGCTAAGTACTTGGGGCAGTTCCGCTTCCAGTGACCACTTCCCTTGCAATAAAAGCACTCAGTTTTAGGCTTGGGTCCATTGTTTGACTTCTTCCCGGCAACTGGCTTACCGGGCGCGGCAACTCCCTTGCCGTCCTTCTTGAAGTTCTTCTTACCCTTGCCTTTCTTGAACTTAGTGGTTTTATTCACCATCAACACTTGATGTTCCTTTTTGATCTCTACCTCCGCTGATTTCAGCATTGAACATACCTCAGGAATGGTCTTTTCCATCCCCTGCATATTGAAGTTCATCACAAAGCTCTTGTAGCTCGGTGGGAGCGACTAAAGGATTCTGTCAATGACCGCGTCATCCGGGAGATTAACTCCCAGCTGAGTCAAGCGGTTGTGCAACCCAGACATCTTGAGTATGTGCTCACTGACAGAACTATTTTCCTCCATCTTACAACTGAAGAACTTGTCGGAGACTTCATATCTCTCGACCCGGGCATGAGCTTGGAAACCATTTTCAGCTCTTCGAACATCTCATATGCTCCGTGTTGCTCAAAACGCTTTTGGAGCCCCGGTTCTAAGCTGAAATGCATGCCGCACTGAATGAGGGAGTAATCATCAGTACGAGACTGCCAAGCGTTCATAACGTCTTGGTTCTCTGGGATTGGTGCTTCACCTAGCGGTGCTTCTAGGACATAATCTTTCTTGGCAGCTATGAGGATGATCCTCAGGTTTTGGACCCAGTCCGTATAGTTGCTGCCATCATCTTTCAGCTTGGTTTTCTCTATGAACGCGTTGAAGTTGAGGGTAACATGGGCCATTTGATCTACAAGACATATTGTAAATATTTTAGACTAAGTTCATGATAATTAAGTTCATCTAATCAAATTATTTAATGAACTCCCACTCAGATTAGACATCCCTCTAGTCATCTAAGTGAAACATGATCCGAGTCAACTAGGCCTTGTCTGATCATCACATGAGACGGACTAGTCGACATCGGTGAACATCTCCATGTTGATCGTATCTTCTATACGACTCATGCTCGACCTTTCGGTCCTCCGTGTTCCGAGGCCATGTCTGTACATGCTAGGCTCGTCAAGTCAACCTAAGTGTATTGCGTGTGTAAATCTGGCTTACACCCGTTGTATTCGAACGTTAGGATCTATCACACCCGATCATCACGTGGTGCTTCGAAACAATGAATCTTCGCAGCAGTGCACAGTTAGGGGGAACACTTTTCTTGAAATTATTTTGAGGGATCATTTTATTTAAGCTACCGTCATTCTAAGCAAATAAGATGTAAAACATGATAAACATCACATGCAATCAAATAGTTACATGATATGGCCAATATCATATAGCTCCTTTGATCTCCATCTTCGGGGCTCCATGATCATCTTCGTCACCGGCATGACACCATGATCTCCAGCATCGTGTCTCCATGAAGTTGCTCGCCAACTATTACTTCTACTACTATGGCTAACGTTTAGCAATAAAGTAAAGTAATTTACATGGCGTTCTTCAATGACACGCAGGTCATACAAAATAATAAAGATAACTCCTATGGCTCCTGCCGGTTGTCATACTCATCGACATGCAAGTCGTGATTCCTATTACAAGAACATGATCTCATACATCATATATATATATCATTCATCACAACTTTTGGCCATATCACATCACAAAACACATGCTGCAAAAACAAGTTAGACGTCCTCTAATTGTTGTTGCATGTTTTTACGTGGCTGCAATAGGGTTCTATCAAGAACGTTTTCTTACCTACGTGAAAGCAACAAACGTGATATGCCAACTTCTATTTACCCTTCATAAAGACCCTTTTCGTCGAATCCGCTCCAACTAAAGTGGGAGAGACAGACACCCGCTAGCCACCTTATGCAACTAGTGCATGTCAGTCGGTGGAACCTGTCTCACGTAAGCGTACGTGTAAGGTCGGTTCGGACCGCTTCATCCCACGATGCCGCCGAAGCAAAATAAGACTAGTAGTGGCAAGAAAGTTGACAACATCTACGCCCACAACAAATTGTGTTCTACTCGTACAAAGAGAACTACGCATAGACCTAGCTCATGATGCCACTGTTGGGGAACGTTGCAGAAAATAAAAAAATTCTACGCTTTCACCAAGATCAATCTATGAGTTCATCTAGCAACGAGAGAAAGGAGTGCATCTACATACCCTTGTAGATCGCGAGCGGAAGCGTTCAAGAGAACGGGGTTGAGGGAGTCGTACTCGTCGTGATCCAAATCACCGATGATCCTAGTGCTGAACGGACAGCACCTCCGCGTTCAACACACGTACGGTTGAGGAAGACGTCTCCTCCTTCTTGATCAAGCAAGGGGGGAGGAGAGGTTGACGGAGATCCAGCAACACGACGGCGTGGTGGTGGATGCAGCAGTGATCTCGGCAGGGCTTCGCCGAGCTTCTACGAGAGGGAGAGGTGTAGCAATGGGAGAGGGAGGCGCCAAGAGCATGGGTGCGGCTTCCCCCCTCCCCCCTCTTTATATAGGCCCCCTACGGGGGGCGCCGGCCCTAGGAGATGGGATCTCCAAGGGGGGGCGGCGGCCAGGGGGGAAACTTGCCCCCCAAGCCAGGTAGAGGCGCCCCCACCCCTAGGGTTTCCAACCCTAGGCGCAGGGGGGGCAAGGGGGGGCGCACCAGCCCACCAGGGGCTGGTTCCCCTCCCACTTCAGCCCATGGGGCCCTCCAGGATAGGTGGCCCCACCCGGTGGACCCCCGGGACCCTTTCGGTGGTCCCGGTACAATACCGGTGACCCCCGAAACTTTCCCGATGGCCGAAACCTGACTTCCTATATATAATTATTCACCTCCGGACCATTCCGGAACTCCTCGTGACGTCCGGGATCTCATCCGGGATTCCGAACAGCTTTCGGGTTACTGCATACTAATATCTCTTCAACCCTAGCGTCACCGAACCTTAAGTGTGTAGACCCTACGGGTTCGGGAGACATGCAGACATGACCGAGACGCCTCTCCGGTCAATAACCAACAGCGGGATCTGGATACCCATGTTGTCTCCCACATACTCCTCGATGATCTCATCGGATGAACCACGATGTCGATGATTCAATCAACCCCGTATACAATTCCCTTTATCAATCGGTACGTTACTTGCCCGAGACTCGATCGTCGGTATCCCAATACCTTGTTTAATCTCGTTACCGGCAAGTCACTTTACTCGTACCGTAATGCATGATCCCGTGACCAGACACTTGGTCACATTGAGCTCATTATGATGATGCATTACCGAGTG
Organism: Triticum timopheevii; assembly: GCA_963921465.1. Lineage (NCBI taxonomy): Eukaryota > Viridiplantae > Streptophyta > Magnoliopsida > Poales > Poaceae > Triticum > Triticum timopheevii. Next base: position 618,241,501 of record OY997268.1, on the reverse strand, counting down.
GGCCCAGAGATACCTCTCCGTCATACGGAGTGACAAATCCCAGTCTTGATTCGTGCCAACCCAACAGACACTTTCGGAGATACCCGTAGTGCACCTTTATAGTCACCCAGTTACGTTGTGACGTTTGGCACACCCAAAGCACTCCTACGTTATCCGGGAGGCACAATCTCATGGTCTAAGGAAATGATACTTGACATTTGGAAAAGCTCTAGCTAAACGAACTACACGATCTTTGAGCTATGCTTAGGATTGGGTCTTGTCCATCACATCATTCTCCTAATGATGTGATCCCGTTATCAACGATATCCAATGCCCATAGTCAGGAAATTATGACTATGTGTTGATCAACGAGCTAGTCAACTAGAGGCTTACTAGGGACATGTTGTGGTCTATGTATTCACACGTGTATTACGATTTCCGGATAACACAGTTATAGCATGAATAACAGACAATTATCATGAACAAAGAAATATAATAATAACAACCATATTATTGCCTCTAGGGCATATTTCCAACACAAAGAGCCCAAAATAAAAAAAGAGGCCAAAGAGCCCAAAACGAAGAAAAAATAAGAGAAAAAAAGAGAAGGGACAATGTTACTATCCTTTTCCACACTTGTGCTCCAAAGCAGCACCATGTTCTTCATGACAGAGAGTCTCCTATTTTATCACTTTCATATACTAGTGTGAATTTTCCATTATAGAACTTGGCTTGTATATATCGATGATGGGCGTCCTCAAATGCCCGAGGTCTTCATGAGCAAGCAAGTTGGATGCACACCCACTTAGTTTTATTTGTGAGCTTTCATACACTTATAGCTCTTAGTGCATCCATTGCATGGCAATCCCTTACTCCTCACATTGATATCGATTGATAGGCATCTCCATAGTCCGTTGATCCGCCTAGTTGATGCGGGATTTTCTTCCTTATCCTATTGATCCCTACTACCGCACTCTATTCCACCCATGTATGCATGCGGGAGTGAGAAGATTGGCTTGCATTCCCAACATTAGTCAACCAATGAGGAATAAAAGGGTTGCCTTGTTGTGTGTGGGAGAGAAAAACCACATTAATTAACACAACAAACAAGGTGACAAGCTAGCTTGCAACATTGACTTACACATGCATTGATTTTTATCTTGGTACCTGTAATATGGGTTTGTGACCTTGTATACAAAATGAAGGGAGTAGCTCATATGAAGGAGAAAACTATATGCAAGGGAATACAATTGATATCTCCAAACTATCGAAAGAGAATATAATTTATACGGATGCTTCTTGGCAGCCACAGAATTCTATGAGAGAAGCCTCCAACAGTAAAACATGTCTTGGAGTTTACATGCATGTCTCCCACAATGGTTGCAGAATAAGAGCTAAGATTTCTGCAATTGTTGCACGAGCTACTTCAGCACTTCAAGCAGAAGCATATGGTCTCAAGTTGGCAGCGCTGATTCTATACAGGTTGAATATTCTAGATGCAATAATTTTAACAGATAACATCACACTAGCAAAAGCAGCAGCTGCAAGATCACCAAGGAATGAGCCAGGACATTGGCAAATAAGAAGTACAATTGATGATTTTTGTGCTATAACAGAGAATAGCCATGCAAAGGTCTATCATGTTTCAAAAAAAAAAAAAAAAGAGTATCCCTCTCGTGGGGTTTGTCTTGCGGCTTCTTCGGGTTTTTCTTCTTCTCCTTGAATAGGTGCTCGAACCCCATCCTTTGCAGAGCCATTTGAGTGATGCACACGGTTATTATATTATATTATGTAACAATATTAATGTAAAAAAAATTATGTAACAATCTCTTACAAGATAGAACATCGATCCTTCCGAATCCATCTTTTAGGTGACAAAAGTCGCTTCAGCTACATACTTGATGATAATGATGGTATGACCGAAGTCGGGTGCTTTGACTCACTCCTATGCATATATAATCTAAAAATCGGAGCAACCATCCAGTAAACCATAGCGAACACCGCATGCGCACACTCCAAGAGTCGCCGCCGTCATCTCCCTACATCTGAGAACCTTCCTATTGTTCTTTTGATTTGAGGTCAGTCGGTCCATCAACTCGATCATAGCTCAAAACTTCATTAAGTTTGACGTTTAGAAAAATCTGTATGCTTTAGATCGTGAAATGAAACGGTCCATGGACTCGAAAGCGGCTCAAAGCCCCAAGAGGAAGGCGTTTTCATTTCACAAGAAGATAAGGTAGGTAGCTAGCTCCGTCGGCTGGCCAGAGGTTCGAAAAACGTTGGGCAATGGGAGGGCACGGCCACCTGAACCTCCTCCCTTGCTCCACGACCAGTCCCTGCACAGGCGGCATCGGCACCGGCACGGGCGGTTCGTCGTCATGCCGCTACCCCGTCCACTGCCGCCGCAGCAGTAAGGTCGTCGTCGGGAGGAGAAGCGCGGCGGCGAGTGTCTCCTGCTCCGCCGCATCCGCGCAGGCGCCGCCGTCGCAGAGCACAATCAAGGTACTACTGCTACATGGCATGGAATTGATTAAGGGGGTTATTGGCTGCTCCGTTCTGCTTGGCATGTCATCTCTGACGCCTGTTTCCCTGGCGACGTACGTTGGGAATTGATTCAGGTGGTCATCGTCGGCGCGACCAAGGAGATGGGAGGGCGGCGATCGCGGCGGTGAGCAGGGCGAGGGGGATGGTGCTCGCGGGCGCCACTGACACCCAGTGCACTAGGATGGACGCAGTGCACTAGGATGGACGCAGGACAGGTGCGCGCGTGCTTGCTCACCACTCGTTCCCATGTGCTCTGCCTCTGTTGTTCTTCGTCTGTTGTTAGTTGGTACAGTTTGTAAGTGCTGTGTGTTGTTTCTTCAGATAAGTGGCATGGAAGAAGCTCTCGAGATCCCAGTGCTCAATGATCTCACCATGGTCCTGGGCTCCATAGCACAGGTATTAACTTGATTCTCCATTCGTGGAATGTTGATGTCCCAACTCCTAGACTCGATCCACGGTCGTTCAAAACGGGTTATGTGGAGTTGTGTAGGGGCACTCCTCTGGGCGTTGTGGCTAATTAGAAACAAATTCACCATTGAGGGAACCTTCCCTTCGCATCCGGCTAACATCATTTTCAAATGCAATCTTCTACTGCAGCAGTGGAGTCCGTTGGGAAGGCGCAGGGATGCTGAGATGCTCAAGACCGCCCAACTTCGTCTGTTGCAAGTTTATGTGATGGCTAGGGAGCCTTGACCATGGCGCGTATGCATGGTCCCTTTTGTCGCTTGACGAGCCTGCGTGCTCTGTACGGGCGCTGCCCTGTAATGCGTTACTGGTTTGTTAAGCCGCGCCTGAACTTTGTTATGTCGATCCTTTGTGCTGGCCGGGACGGCCTGTGTCCTTGTAGTATCGCTTGTTGTGGTTCAGGGTGGACGGCACCAGCAAGCTTTGTGGCCCGATTAGGACCGGACCGTACGGTCCAGGACCGGTGGGAAAAGTGGTCGGTCCGGGCTGGAATTTCCGGCCTGAGAAAATGTCGGTCCGGTCCGGTCTTTAACCGAGCCGCTCGGTCGGACCGAGAAAAGGTAGTCACCGCCGCCGCCGTTCGTCGTCGTCGTCGTGGCCATCAGCAGCCCCCGTGTGAACCATCATGTCCTCGCGCTTCCCCTCTTATCCCTTCCTCACCTCCCAGTGCGCCATCGCCTCTTGGCGCCGCTCGCCGTCGTTGCCATGTGTGCACCGCCGCCGATCTGAAGTTCTCAACCATGGAGTCGATCCCAAACTGGCAGCAATTCCTGCCATGGAGACATCACGTACACAGGCCACCAGCTGGCCAGGTAGGCGAACGACTCACCGGCACCACCAGGAATAACTGGGCACCATCCGAACACTCTGAAGGTGATGCCGCCGCTGCTGTTCGAGGAGTCCCTCACGCTCGTCGGGATTTCTCGCGCGTGTCAGTTTTGTCAGTTTCGTCAGTGAAATAAGGAATAACGGGAGAGAAACAGCTTGTATGTTCATTCATCTGTCGAGTGTTACAGATATACAGGGAAGAGGAGCACGCAGGTGCGGCCACTACGCCAACACAACCTCCGTAACAAACTCATCTAGATAAGCTCATGAGATCATGCAGTTCATGCACTAGAGACCAGGACTAGTTGTTACGGAGAGAGCGCTACGTGAGACAATCTCACGTTGGTGCAGCCGGTCTTGTAGGGATATTCAAACAGTCAGATTCAGTTCCATCAGATTCAGAAAATCCACTTCGTCAGTTTCGTCAAACTTTCAGTTGTCAGTCAATTCTCGCGCAGGTCAGCGCTCGCGCAGGCCGTCCACCTCATCGCAGCAGTAGCGCACGTACGCCACCTCGCCGCAGCAACCGCACACATCGACGCTGGTGGCCTGGCCGGTCCATTCGGTCCACTCGGGCTGGCCCGGGCTTTGACGCCGCCGGTCCGGTCCCCGGAAACAGGACCGCTCGCCTGCTCGGTCCGGTCCGCCGGCGGCCGATCCAAACGAAGGCTCGGTCAGGGACCGGACCGGACCGGACCGTGTCCACCCTGAGTTGTGGTGTTGCTACTCTGCCGTTTGTGGCTTTATTAATTTAAAGCCGGACGCATCGTTCTAAAAAAAAACTTGATTCTCCATTCGTGGAATGTTGATTCATCTTGTGCTTCCTTTTCGGGTGAGCGCTTCGCTGACGGTGGATTCTGCTACTTTCAGACAAGAGCGGCTGGTGTGGTTGTCGATTTCAGTGAACCTTCATCCGTCTACGACAATGAAGCGGGTAAATTATCTAATTAATGTACTATGAGCTCCAAGTGCAAGTTCAAGCAGGAGTAGCAAATCAAGACTAGTACCTCAAGGAAGTACTATTTCAGAAATCACAACAATTGATAGTAATATAGATATAATGCCATTCAGAACTGAATTCGTAAGTCGTTTAGTTACTTGGGTACTCTGCAGCAGGGTTAGATCATTATTTTCCCGCAAAAAAGGCCGTTATTTATAGAATCTAAACTACATTGCAAAACATATTGGGTTAGCCATTCTTTGATAGATGCATCGGCCTCTGTAACCTCTCTAGGATGAAAACTAATACACTGTTCAACCACTCAAAAATGGTTTACATGAAAGCAGCAGCATTTGGCTTAAGCATTGCTGTGTACGTTACAAAAATTGAGATGGATACCGTAACTGAGCTCACGGCATTGTGCGAAAAGGCAAGCATGGTAAGACTACTATGATTAGATTATTTCTAAAATTTATCATTATCAGATCATCAAATTGATATGGGCTTTCGGATTTGTTTCGTGTGCACAAAATTGGCTGGAATTAGTAGAAAAAACTTCCTAAACAGGTATAGAAAAAGAAACAACTCATGCTTTAGTAAGTACTCCCTCCGTTCGGAATTACTTGTCTCGGAAATGGATGTATTTAGAACTAAAATACGTCTAGATACATCCATTTTCGCGACAAGTAATTCCGAACGGAGGGAGTAGTATAGATAATATATGATACAAGTTGGAATCATATTCAGCTAGGTAGCTACCAAACCAAATAATTTCATACTCCAGCTAAAGGGCCTGCTGAGAATCCACGCATTGATAAAAGAGAATGGATAGAGAAGTCAGTACAATCGGATAGCTATACAATCATTTTAACTGAGGGGTGGTTTTGATGCACCAGCAAGGTCGCCATGACCGTAGACAGAGCATCGTCGGAGGAGCGCCCCTCTAGTCGGACCTCATGGAGCCGTAGCAGATACTCCATGCCGACTGGTATAATACCTCCCCACCGCCGAACATTGAGACAGAGGGTTCGTAGGTTGGGCATGGTCCCAGCCTCGAACACAAGTTGCTTCGGTGCCGCGAGTTCAAAGTATTCCAGAACCTGGAATAGTCCCGTGCCCAATATAACATGAGGTGCGTGCAATTTGAGGTAAACAAGGGAGGGAAGCTCTCCAAGAAGATGAATCTCCTCAGTTGATGTCTCCTCAACACGCAGCTCTAGCTTGCGGAGGTAATGGAGACCTCCTATCCATTCGGGAACTTTGTGGAATATCCAATCTTCAAGTCCAAGGTACTCGATATGCTGGAAGGGATTGAATAATGAGGCCAGCAGATTATTGTCTTCTTCACACAAGCAATGCAAGCTGAGGCGTTTGAGGTTATGGAGCATGCCAAAGCCTCAAGTTTTGGTGTCTCCAGAAACGCCCCAAATCCCGCCAGCATCAGTTCTCTCAGGTTGATGAGCTCGCCGAGACCCATAATATTCCTCACCGAGCTCAGCAGGAGAAACACTCGTAGGGTACGCAATGATTTCATGTTTCCGATCCCTTCAATCAGTTGTGAAGAAACTGGAAGGCACAAATAGGATAAGCGGGGCAAATGAACTATATCCGAGGGTATTTCCTTTATCTCTCCACAACTTAAGTGTACCGTTTCCAAATAAACTAGTCCTTGAAGTTTTGTTGGAAGCTCTATGCCATATGATGCTTCAACTTTCAGATACTTCAACTGAAACAACTGGCTAAGGGCAGTTAAATCAATCATCTCCTTCTCATCTACTATGACATCATAAATGTTGAGCACCCTGAGATACTTGAACAAAAGAGATGGCATGGAGTTCCTGAACAGTGAAAATGATCGAACATGTACATGTGACTTGAAAGCAGCAATAGTTGTGTCATATGCTCCATCGGTAGCCATGGAGCTCAGGGATAAACGACGAACCTTGTACTTGCAGCTATTCAGCTTTTTCATGTCATCAGCATTGTTTGCCACACATATAAAATTATCTTCTGCACACTTTCTTAGAATCAAATCAAGCATCAAATCATGTACTCTACATGACAACACCTCCCCATCTCGAGTGTTTACAGGCTGAATCATGCTTCTATTGATAAGCTCATTGAAATAACTCCTAGAAACATCCTCCAAATCTTGCCCATGCAAATTACTGATAAAGCCTTCAGCTATCCACTGTCGAACTAGATCAATTGTCTTAATATCATGGTCCTCAGGATACATACCAAGGTACAGAAAACAAGCTCGGAGATGAGAAGGAAGATGCGTGTAACTAAGGTTTAATATACCCTTCATATCTTCTACTAAAGGATTTTTGGTAGACTGAGCTCGTAGAGAAGTCCTTATATCGTCCCAGTGTTTCTTTATTCTCGCTTGAGTAGCTAATAGGCTAGCTATAGTGATAATTGCAAGGGGCAATCCGCCACACTTCTTCAGAATTTCAGCAGCGGCGACTTCAAGGTACGGTGGACAGCCATCTTCTGATGCAAATATTCTTTTGAAAAATAATTTCTTTGAGTTTTGCTCGTCGAGGGGCTTCATTTTATAGATGTACTCAGGGTCATTTTGACAAGCCGCACTAGCCACATCTTCTATCTTTGTTGTTACTATTACTCTACTCCCATTACCATCATTTGGGAAGGCATGACTGATAATATTCCATATGGATGGATCCCACAAGTCATCAACCACAATAAGGTACCTGCCAAATTGTTTACACATTAAAAAATAAAATTTGAATATAAGATGAAGAGAAAAGCATACAAGTTCTTCAGTGAGTTAGATCAATCAAGATTTTGGAAAAAATCATGCAAGTTTTCAATGAAGTAGATTCAAATTCTTCTTCACAGATTAAATTACAAGGATCATTTAATACTTCAGCCCAAATAACACTGCCTAACAGGAGACTCTTCATAGTAGGTTGGCCGGCTTAATTATGACTATAGGTATCTTTCTTATTTCCCTATGTTCATTTTCTGCAGTGCAGGTATATTCATTTTCACCCTTCTGTTTTTTGTAATAAAGTCGAAAAGGTGGGAATAAAAATGTCTCAATCTTCTACATACAGATGTTGTGGAATTTACTGTGATTTCTTGTATATATATATAGAGGAAAAATACATCCTACCAGCTGGGGTAGTTACCCTCATGTTCTATATAGTACCATGTGATAGTATATATACAACTTTGTCATTCTAAGTATGGTCATATACTATATCTTAGATAAGTTGAGTCCATAATTTTTTGCGTAATACTAAAAGATCGATGGAGCAGAAGAACAATGACATGAATAGTTAAGCGTAAAACGATAAAACATGACCAACGGGGCTATGGGGTATGATTTATTAGAACACTAAGAATTATCATACTGAGTGGTAAAAATGTATCAAACTTATATGTAGCACATGTCTGATCACATAAAGATTCAAGAGCCTTTCTTCTGAAAGAAACTCTTTTCACTAAAGGCATAGATACGAGTGTCACTGAAAATTAACCGAGTAGCCCAGTACAGTGACTTCTATAAGTAATTACCTCTTCCCTTTTAGATGTTCGGATATGTCTTCAATGATGTGTTTCACTTCACGAGTATAAGAAGACTCCTTCATACGAAGTTTCGCCTCTAGGCGGTTGAGAAGCATGGTCAGATCGGGTTTCTGTGAAACTGAAAAGAATGCCTTACAATCGAATTGCCCTTTAATCTTGTCAAACACTTGTTTGGCAAGTGTAGTTTTGCCAAGACCTCCGAAGCCCACAATGGACACCACCTTGAGTTCCTCCTGAGTATCCATCAACCACTTGGCAACCTCTTTCTTTCGGCCGTCAATACCCACAAGGGTGACTGCCGCATTGTTAACCACTCGAAGATGAGGATCAACACCCACAGAGACAGAGGTAGGCTTCCAATCATCAATCTTGTACCTCTCACGCCGAGCATTTGTCTCGAGTGCGCGAGTCTTAAGCTCTTCCATCTGGTCAGCAATTTGATGAAGCTCGCACAACCTCTTGTGAAGTTCAGTAGTCTCCAGGGTGATGCCTGCCTCAACGCTGTCACCTCCACAACGGCACCTGAAGTCATCGATGCAATTCTCCATGTCAAAGGAAATATCCCTCAGATCATCCCTCCAGTTTTTGAGCTCTGAAGCGAGTTCATCCTTCAGCTCCAGATCCTTGAGGACAGCAATTATGGATCTCAACTCCTCCAGGAACACTGTCTGCTTGCTTACCTCAGCGAGAAGAAGCTCGTACTCACCGATGAGCGTGGTGAATTTGCCGGCGAGGGGCTGAATCACCCCAATCGCCTCGCTCGTGATTGCTTCCATCTCCTCCTCCTCCTCCTCTTGGCTCACTTTCCTACCCTCGTGCTCCACCTCCAGACCTGATGGTTGCAATTGGGATGGTGCAGCAGAAGCAGCCATCAACTTTGGCTCATCCACCAGCTGAGAGACACTACCTATCTGCAACAAAATGCAAATGGAGTTAGGAGATATCATAGAAAAAAGAAGCATGCATTTTATAACAGAAAATCGAAACATGTAGCCATATAATGATACGAATGCGACATGTACTTGATGTAGAACATGACATGGCTGCCTACTGTCCAGGGTGTTGGGTTATATAAAAGACACTATCTCAAAAAACAAAAAGACTCACACAAGGATTGCTTGACTAGGACATCTAACTCATGTAAGTTGATTATAGTTCTTGACACGTCATCTAGATCCACATGTACCGTTGTTAACTTATTGGAGACGTATATGTAATTAGTGAACATACCTGGATCAAGGAAGAAACCTCAGGTTCTATATTTTTCAGAAAACGCAGAATACTCTCCGCAGTGGGCCTCATGTTTCTTTCACGATGCACACACCGTATTGCAATTTTGATGCATCTCTCCACTTGATATAAGTATGCTGTCACGTTCCTTTTTCCCCAACGTGCAAGTACCTGTCAAACCGATGCAAAAAGATTGACAGAATTGAAAATGCACGAGAGTGCATAAATATGACAAATAGTATTTGTTCCTTGTATTGGCAAACAAAAAAGCGACAATATCATGGTTGATAAATAAGAATGATTTTTTCCCAGCCCAACAGTTATAGGATAAATCGGTCTAGTTTGTTAGTTGGTCCCATCATCCGATAAGTACTCGATGTCCATTACTGAATCTATTTGAGAAATGGTGGCTTTTTATGAGCTCGAGTTGAAAATGTTCTTTTTCTCACATGATCAGTAAATCCTGCTTCTTTCAGCTCGCCGAAATTGACGTAACCTTGAGGTCCTGCTATTATGTCTATGATAGTAACACCTAATCCAAAAATATCCGTCTTGTCCGAAACCTCGCTTTGCCTTTTTAATTATGGCGGCATGTACTTCCTGCATTTTTCCCCGTAAAATTAACACGGGCACGATCAATACGAAGAAAACACCATCGATTTGGTTACTTGAGAAAGGGAAGCATTTCAAAATGAGACATTCACATTCCACGGTGCACTTACATTGTCCCTGCAACTGTTTCCACTGTCACATGACTACGACTTCCTGTGAAGATCCTCGACAATCCAAAATCCGCAATTTTCGGTGTCATGTACTTGTCTAGTAATATGTTAGCAGGTTTTAGATCCAGATGAAGAAGTGATTTCTGGTGAAGAGAATATAAACCTTCACATATCCCTATTATGATTTTGTAGTGTATGCACCAATCATTTCCGAGAGATTTTTCTGCATAAGTAGACAAAACAACTATTACCCACATGTCAAATTAAGAATTGTTTTTTGGTGAGAAATGTCAAATTTAGGAATTGACTTTATTAAAACAAAAAGAGAAGGACAGAATTATAGTGAGGGCCACCTTACTAGATAAGCGTATCTCTAGGCTTCCACCTTCCATATATTTGAAGCAAAGAATTTTGTATATGTGGTTACCAAAAACAGGTCCTCCAGCACCCTGTTGCTCATAATATTTCTTTATCACTTCATTGCAATAACCAACTAACTGTACAATGTTTAGATGGTTGAATACTTTCATATGGTTTTTGAGTTCACTCATAAATTGTTTGTCATCAATTCCTTCGGCCGCATGAAGCAACTTCACAGCAATCGCACCCCCTTTGTGAACTGCCTGTTTGACATGACTAATTAATTTGGAAAAATATATTACAATGTACATCGCAATTGTTTTTTGTTTAAAATATGTGCTGTCAAATTTCAGTTTAACTAATTTTAAGCGATTTATTTAGTCCAGAGCCTCTCTTTCTTTTGGCTCAAACTGTAGTGTGGGTTATGCAAACCTTTAATTAGAAGGTCCGCTAGAACTTCTGAAAAGTCATGGCCTGATAGGTGCTTTTTTGGAGAGAAAAAAAGAAGTCAAACTGATGGTTTTCTAAAACAAACCGTAACGCCATTTGTGTTGGTATCACACAATAATAGAAGACAATGTGCTTAGCGCGTTAAGAAGACACAACTAGAAATTTGTAACATTACAAATTTCTAGTAATACTTCACCTGTTTCAAAATATAAGAGTTGCATTAATTTTTTAAAATTTAAACTTCTCTAACTTTGACCAAGCTATAGACGAAAATAGCAACATCTACAATATGAAATAATTATTGTTAGATTGTCCATGAAATATACTTTTCTATTTTGTTTATATAGTACTGAAAATGTGATCTATTTTTACTGTAAACTTGGTCAAACCTCGAAACATCTGACTTTGAGAAAAACTAATACATCTTATATTTGAAATGGGGGGCGTAGTATCTCACTACAAATTTTTTAAATGCAAAATATTAAAACAACACCATTAAACACAAAAAGGGATACAAAGTACATGTAAAAAAGGTAAGGAATATTAATTCACCTTGTAAACATCTCCATAGCCACCACTTCCAACTTTTAACGAGTCCGAGAAATTCTCCGTAATTGTTTTCAAGATATGCAATCGTATCTCCAATGGTGTATATCTGTCCATATTTGAAGGATTTATAAGCTAGCTTGGGCCTTTTCGGCCTTTTCTGCATCATGCAAGAAACAAGTAAGCTCGCATTTTGGAAGTGACAGTATATACAACTTCTGATGATTTCTCGAACAACAATCTCAAGATCAGGATTTCTCCAAAAAGGAAGTTCCATAACTTGTTTATTTGTTGTCAAAATCACTAGGTAGGGTTTCCCTTTAAATCTTAGTTTGCTCCCGGTGGCATCAAGTGGCATTGGAGTTTGTGAGATTCAAATTTTAAATTAAATTATATTTTGAACTAAGAGTCTAGATTATGAGCCATTTTAATTGTGTTCCCCATGTCGCTATCTTCAATACAGTAATAGATTTCCACGGTAATAAATCTGTACATACCGTACTATTGTGTGTGTTTCTCTCATGTTACCATGTGTTTGTATTTCTATGTGTACTTCTGAAAAGAGTGTGTGATGATTTTTGTGTGTTTACTTGCAGTGTTGGTACTTGTACTTTCCACTCTAGTTTATTTGTACTTTTGGTATTAATGGGTCCGTCTATACTTCTTATATTAGTGTGTGTACTTCAAGTGTTTGGGTGTAGTTCAAGGTTTTTTTTAGAAAAGGAGGATGACCCCCGGGCCTCTGCACCTCTGGAAGATGCATGCGGCAACTTTATTGATTATTCTCGGGGACCTTATAAAGTATTACAACAATATGCCTGAATCCGTCATCGTGGCAACAAATGCCACTACTCCTATCCATATGATGAAGGGGTGCTAGCTGGGTCAAATACCCACACCACTCACCTAAGCATATCATCAAAAGCCGGAACCCCCAGCCGAGCCACATACCGGGTCTAGGGCACTAACCGGTCTGACGCACTCACATGTGTCGTCGCCGCCATTTCCACAGGTCCTTCAGAGTAGATATTGAGGCTTATACCTTGTCAGGCCACTCTGCCATCGGCGCCACCATGACGCCAGACAGCTATCTCCTCCTGCACGAGTCCATCACTGTATTGACCGCCGAGTCTCCACTGCGCCACACCACCGAGATCCGTCGCCTTCAATTGGTAGGATGAAACACCGCTCCACCAAAGAAGCCGACCACTGGTCCCTCGATCCCGTGTACACCTCCAAGAATGACGCCCCCAATGAGGAAACAACACCAAGCGCCGCCGTCATCCAATCTACTGATCTAGGGTTTCCTCGGAGGTAGCGGATAGAGGTCTGAAGCTTCTCCACGGCGATGCCTTCAAGAAGGTAACGACATAAAAGAGTGCCGCCATTGCCGGTTTTGGCATCAAGCCGAGAACGAGGTTTTCACCTGGATCCGCTCGAAGAACCTCCATCAAGCATCGTGTGCACGGGTCGCCGTCGATCTGAGCTGCCGCGCATCAAGCAGCCTGCAACGGCCAGATTAGATCCGTCTGGAGGGCAAACCACGCATGGCGCCGACCCAACCACCAGGCCCTCCATGCCGCCACCGCCAATCTGAGGTCCGATGGTCCATCGCCACAGACCCGGCCGCCGCCGCCGAACGCAGCTAAGGCCACTGCCCGAAGCAGGGCCGGCCGCCGCAGCCGCCACCATCACCACCCTAGGCCGAGGCAGCTGTCGCGCTGCCTCCGTTCAAGGCATGCCCGCCACGCCGTTAAGGCCAGATTGGCTGTGCCACCACACGCCGCTGGGCTCCGCACCGCTCCCATGGCGCAGGAGAGAGGGGAGGCCCCCACCATCGCCGTCAGCCCTCGGGCTAGGCCAGCGGTGTCCTTCGGCGGCGATGGAGGAAGGGATGGAAGGATGGGGAGCCCCCGGCGGCTAGGGTTGCGACCCCGCCCGAGTCGCCCGAGCGGTGGCGATGCGGGGGGAGCGGACTGTTTGAAGCGGGAAAAGTGCAGTTCGAACTTGATAGTACTCACTAGAAAGTTTCTTTGTGTGTCTTTGTGTGTTACTTCCAAAAATTATGCGTTGCTGTGTCTGCGATTGCAAGCGCTGAAGATAATTGATCCAAGAACTGGTGGCACGCATGATAACTGGTTTCGAGGAACAAATTAAAAAGAAAAAACACGAAAAATAGGGAAACATTGCAAAAAAAGTATATAAATAGTTAAAAAGAAAAAGAAAAAGGTATCCCATGCCAGGGGCGACATGTTCCATTCGCTCTTGGGCACCCACGCCTGCAGGGTACCCTCTTTGAAAGTCTATGTCGCCTAATAAGCTCACATGTCACTCTGGGCGTTTGGTGGGTTGGATTTATTTTTTATTTTTTTGAAACGAGGCAAAAGATTTGCCATTTTCATTAATTAAGAAGGAGTGAGAATTGCCCGGTTAATTGACGGAAAACCGGGCTAAAACCGATATAATCCAACCCACATAAAATGGGTACCACCGGCCAACCTGGCCACTGACATGGGATCACAAAGCTACAGAGAGGAAAAGGCATCCGCCGAGCAGTCGCAAGCATCATCGTCATCACCGGCTACCTCCGAACGGGCGACTTCGACTTCACCGTAGACCTTCATCGTCAAAGCCAACCCGCAAACAGCTGCACAGAGACCATGACGGCACATGCCAACAGAAGGCCACACGCGCGAACAACCGACAGCTCCGACTCTGACGACGATCATCACAAGGGAAATATGCAGGACTTGCGCCGACCGTGCCCTAAAGAGCACATCGGACACGCCGGGAAGATCCGACTACCGAAGCCCGAGCCGCGACCAGAGTTCCTCTCGACGCCGTCATCGTTGCCAAACAGAAATCAGCGCCTCCGAAAAGGCCGCCTCAGCAAACCACGCGGCGAAGATGCCGCAAACCACGCGGCGAAGATGCCGCAACCCATGCGGTGAAGATGCCGCCATCCACCGGTCTCCCCGTCGTTGCCGGCTCCGAGACAATGCCCCCAAGGAGGAGAAAGACGCGAAGACGCCTCCATCGCCCGATCCAGCGGATCTGAGATTTCCCTCCGGAGCCAAAGCTGTGGGGAGAAGCAGGAGCACCTCCACGATGACGCTTCCAAGAAAGATCGCGGCACCCGCGGGTGCCGCCGTCACCGGCTCCGAAGAAGACCGGAGCAAGGATTTCTCCCGGAGATGACCACCTGCACCCACCGACCGCCGCCCATCAACCACCACCTGCCGAGGCCGACCTCAATCTGCCACGGGATCCCACGATCCACCATGAGCAGACACGCACCGCCCCCCTGGCCATAGCCGCCATCCACCACCGCAACACCACCGCGACCACCACCACCGCAGCCACCAAAGCCGCAACGCGAAGTGCAGCACCCAAATCGAAGAGCTAGCACACACCAGATCCAGATCGAAGCCGCACAAACAGAGCAGCAGCGCAGACGAGCAGCTCCTCCATCTGCAGCGCACCTCGCGCTCTAGAGCAGCACAGCCGCCACGCCCAGCCGGTCGCCACGCCCGCCGCGCGCCAGCCGCTGCCGCGTCTGGCCGTCAAACCGCGCCCCACGCACGCATCTGGGACCGAGCGCCGCCGCGCGCACGCACGCCGTCCACGCCCAAGTCATGCCGGAGCCCAGACCGAGGCCGCCGCCCCGGCGTCCCATCCGCCACCCGCAGCCGATGCAGCCAGATCCATGCCGCGCCGACGTGAATCACCGCCTGCTCGCGCCGCACCAGCACACCCCCGCGCCATCCAGCCCCGGCGCCGTGCGCTCGCCCGCGACCTCGCCACGCTCCGCCCCGCCTGCGCGCTCCGGGAAGACGCAGCCACCGCGCGCTCGCGCATCGCCGCGGGAAGGGGAAAAAACGCCCCGCCGCCACCTTCCCTGGGGCACGCGCGAGCTTCGCCGGCGGCCCCTCCGGCAGCGGCGATGCGGGTTGAAATTTGAATTGCTTATACAGGCCTGAGACTCGCTGGTTGGATTTATAGGCTTCTACATGAAAGGCTTATATAATATTTGGGAAATTAATAGAGTGACCCATGTATATGCGCAACTAGATTTAATATGTGTTTGTGTATTTGTATTTTTAGTGCACATATTAGAGTTGTATTCCTTATCTATGTAAAATAAATATTCCTCATAGTATGTAGTTGCAGTGGCGGAGCTAGGTAGAAAGTGCTGGGGGGCCAAGACTAAAACATGACTGTTTGAGGGTGTAAAATGCCTAAAAATGTCTCATCTAAGTCTTCCCTCAAAAAAATTCTTCACAGTTGGGTACAAAGTTGGGGGGGGGCCACAGCCACCCCAGACTTGTACATAGCTCCGCCACTGTGTAGTTGTATGGACTTTGTAAACCAACCTGCTGATACATTCTTATATTGCATTTGATTTTCTTATAAAATAACTATATCCATTTAGGAACACAAATATTCTTTGTCGATCAGAAGGATTGGTAATACACTTATAAGCTCCTAAAATAATCCTCTGTCCACCTACTGTTCTTGATTTAGAGATGGTTGAGCATGTGGGACACTTGGCTATGTCCACTCACTAAGTTATACTAGTCAATGTGTATGTGCAACGAACGTTAATTTGAAAGTATATTAAATACATGCGGATATTAAGTAAGATATTTTTTGCGTGTTATTATGTGATTAAGACTATATTAGGCATAAAATTAACTGCACGCTAAACGTGTTGAGCGCTCGACACTGGAGCAGTCTAGGTCGTTGGATTGACATGATTTGATGGCCGAGATTAATTGGATCTGCCTCTTTGGGTCTTTTATATTGGTATAGATATAGATATAGATGTATTGTATTATTTTTGTAGGAACACACACATATATATATACTACTAGCACATATGCCCGTGCGTTGCAACGGGAGAGATATTTTTTTGCGAGAAGCAATGGAAGAGGTAATTGATGTGTCCATCAAAAACAATCTCCATAGAGGTGCGATGGAGAGAGGAGTTTTGGTCTACTCGCCGGTCATGTTTGTCCCGCGAGATCTTAGTAGTGGTGGGTTTAGTCAGTTGTGGCAACATTCCAACTCGTGCCTTTTTTCCCTCCGGATCCGCCTCTGTCTCGGGGCTGTGTGTGCCTCCTCATTTGGTAGCCATGCGGCGACCTTCGGTGCACGGTTGCTTCGACCACTTTCGCTTACGATGGCGTAACTGGATGGATTACTAATTGTAGCGCATAAATCCCATTTCATTTGCATATTGAGCACGTAACCAGACATCAATGTCCCTTCTTTATTACGGTTTATTCTCTTTGATTATTTTAGCGCTCACGTGCCCACCATTTTTTTTATTCGAGCTCAACCAACATATTCTCTTTTATTGGCCCAAGAAAAAAATTCTCCCTCGGACGACCCAGTAGGGGAGTACGGCTGAGGCCCAATACTGCATGTGCAACGGGGCAATATTTTTCTTGGGCCAACTATGTGGGGTCTACTATATGACGCTAGTTACGTAAAATAGCCCACGGGACGCGCATCAATCCATGTATGGGCCAGCACACTAGTAGGCTCAAGGACGACCTGTGTTTGTAAGGCGTGAAAAAATTCTAAAAATAATGAGTTGAAGGATCGAATTCATGCCCTCAAAGACCTGACTACGTGCAGCTAGCCATTCAAAGAAACGAGTGAAAGAACATGCGGTGCCCCCATGTTTGGTTTTGGTAATTGATGACAATCTCTATGGACTAATGGTTGCCTTGAGTTATATTTGAAGGTTTTGTCCATAGGTTTTTCTTGAAGTCCATGTGTTGGTTTCAAGGAGTTTATGAGTTGACCAAGGTGCTATTAAGGAATTATCCAAAGATTGGTCATGTGAGTGTTGAGCTTATTGCAAGCATGTCTTGAAGAAGAAGATTGTGTGATCATTCATGTCTACCTTCAAGACATCATCCAAATGAAGAGAGTTGGAAAGATTCAAGGTTGATCAAGACTAAGTCAAAGAATGAATCAAGTCGATCAACACACAAAGCATAGAAGATGTACCGAGAGGGATCAAGCAATCCCATGGTATGGTAAGCATGGACAATTATGCTTTGTGTACTAACCCATGGTTTTCGTGAGAGTTCTTTGTGGGGTTAGGTTGCGGTGTGCAAGTTCAAGTAGGATCATCATGAAGAGATCATATGCTTGAAGCTTGCCGTCCATTGTAGCGATAATGGACGTGTGAAGATGTGCAGAAGAGTGGCTCACCCATAGTGGAGTATGGGGGAGCAATCTACTAGTCTTCATCGAGCCAACGCAATCAAGAAATGTGGTCCATCTTGAGGAGGAGGAGATCGTCATCATCTAGCTCAAGTGGCTCATATGCAAGGCAAAGGTTTGCCCTTGATAGGTTTTCTATTTTACCGGTCTCACGGTAGTTGTGGGAGACCGGGTTATAGGATTGATTGCCGTACTATTAAGGGGGGCTCTCGATGAGTTGCTTGATCGTATCGTTCGTAGAGAGCTCAAACCATTGCATTCTTGCATCATCTTTTTGGTCTTGTATGGTTCTTCTCCTTGTGAGATTTGGAGTTTATGGTCATTTTTATGACAAGCTCGAGTTCATCGAAAACGGAGTTCTCATGCATCTTCTATGATGTTTTCGATGTTGGAGGGTAGCCGGTTCTTCTCGGTTGGAGGTTTCACTCCTTTGTTTGCTAAGCATACCTCCCCTGCCTCTTCTTACTATAACCGGTTCTACTCGTCTTGCTCTATCCAACAAGCTTGAGTTTGCTCAATTCGGAGCTCATTTGCAGAAGTTATGGCAGTTCTGGTTTCCTTGGAGTATTCTTTGTTTTCATGGTTGAGGCTTAAGGTTGGCCCCAGCTGTAGTACCGCGACCACAGCGGTAGTACCGCCGAAGCTCCCCAGCGGTAGTACCGCTCTCCGAACGGTAGTATCGCTGTGTGTCTGGGCTACTTCCGCCTCGATTCTCGAACGAAGTTTTTCGTGTCGGGTTTTGCGGCACTAAGGGAGGTAGTAGGAGCGGTAGTACCACCCTAAGCGGTAGTACCGCTCTTCCCTAGCGGTAGTACCGCCCTGGGGTCAGGGCCCTGGCAGCGCGGCAGCACCGCTGGGTTGAGCGGTAGTACCGCCCGGAGCGGTAGTACCGCCCTTCCCTAGCGGTAGTACCGCTCTGTGCGGGGCTGTTCAGTGGGGTAACGGTTGGATTTTCCCCCTCCTATAAAAGGGGGTCTTCTTCCCCATTGAACCTTATCATTTTGAGATTGTGTTCTTCCCTCATTGTTGACCTTCTTCGAGCTTGCTAACTCTCAATCCCTCCATGGATTCTTGCTAGTTTTTGAGGGAAAAGAGAGAGGAGATCTAGATCCACATTTCCACCAATCACTTTCTCCTCTATGTGAGGGGAACCCCTTGGATCTTGATCTTGGAGTTCTTGGTGTTCTCCTTCTTGTTCTTCCTCTCATTTTCCTCCCTAGCATTAGTTGCTTCGGTGGGATTTGAGAGAGAGGGACTTGGGCACTCCGTGTGCCCTTGCCATTGCATTTGGTGCATCGGTTTGAGTTCTCCATGGTGATACGTGGAAGTGAAGTTTGAGAAGCTTATTACTCTTGGGTGCTTGGTGCCCTTGAGCTTGTTCCTCTTGGGTGCTTGGGCGCCCTAGACGGTTGGTGGTGTTCGGAGCTCAATCATTATGGTGTAAAGCTCCGGGCAAGCGTCGGGGTCTCCAATTAGGTTGTGGAGATCGCCTCGAGCATCTTGACGGGTTCCGGTGACCGCCCCCAAGGTTTGCCAAAGTGTACGGGTTTGGTGACCGCCCCCAAGGGTTGCCAATTGTACGGGTTCGGTGACCGCCCTCAAGGGTCCCTTAGTGGAATCACGGCATCTTGCATTGTGCGAGGGCGTGAGGAGATTACGGTGGCCCTAGTGGCTTCTTGGGGAGCATTGTGCCTCCACACCGCTTCAAACGGAGATTAGCATCCGCAAGGGTGTGAACTTCGGGATACATCGTCGTCTCCGCGTGCCTCGCTTATCTCTTACCCGAGCCCTTTACTTATGCACTTTACTTTGTGATAGCCATATTGTTCTTTGTCATATATCTTGCTATCACATAGTTGCTTATCTTGCTTAGCATAAGTTGTTGGTGCACATAGGTGAGCCTAATTATTTTAGGTTTTGTGCTTGACAAATTAACCGTTAGGTTTATTCCGCATTTGTTCAAGCCTAAACCGTAATTATTTTAAAGCGCCTATTCACCCCCCCCCCCCCTCTAGGCGACATCCACGATCTTTCAACGAGTACTACCAAGAAATGACCAACTCAAACGTTTAAGATCATACTCCAATGTCAGATTGGAAATATTTTTCTTTAACTTTTATAAAATATAAATTGCTGAATATTCTTGGAAACATGAATAATTTTGAAAAACTCAAATATTTTTTAAAATTCCTTACATTTTCAGAAATATACAACAAAATTTGAAAAGTTTGAAATTCACAATTCTAATTGAAAACACGAACCTTTTATAATAATATGAACATTTTTTGAATTTGTGGTTTTTTCAAAAAGGACACATATTTTGAACAATCAGAACAATTTTTGAAAATGTGTTTCTTTAAACTTGGACATTATTCTGAAGTTGCAAACATTTCACTAAAACAAGAATATTTTTCTTATTTGGGACATTTTTAAAATTCATTTTTATGGAAAATCATGAACAACTTTGGAAAACAGAAAAAATGGGACATATTTTAAAAATCAGATTCAATATTGGAATGAGAACAAACATTTAACGTTCTGAACATTTTTCGAAATGAAGTATATTTTAAAACTTTGATTTTTTTATAAAAAAAATCAAGTTTTCGTGATTTTATGATTTTTTGGTAATTTTGAATTTACAAAAAAAGGGAGAAAGAAAATAAACTTGAAAGGAAAAGAAGACAAAAGAAACATGAAAAAAATAGAAAGAAATGGAAAAAGGAAAGTAGAAACATAACACAGAACAAAAAAAACGGTTCAACCCAGCTTGGGTGCCCTACGCAAATTTGTGACTATTTTGGAATGAGAACAAAGATTCAATGTTCTGAACTTTTTTGAAAACGAAATACATTTTAAAATTCTGAATTTTTTGAATTTTTTAATTTTTTATGATATTATGAACTTTATTGGAAATTTTGAATTTACAAAAAAGGGAGAAAGAAAAATAAACTTGAAAAGAAAAAGACAAGAGAAACAGGAAAGAAACGGAAAAACAAAAATAAAAACATAACAAAAAAAGGGGGCTCAGGCCAAGTTGGGCACCCTATGCGAATTTGTGACTATTTGATGCTTTGTGCGATTAATAGGGTTTTCCCACATGCGTGTGCATGACTGGCTTTGCTGGGCCACACCGCGGGCGGCCCATGGACGAAATTCTGGCATTTTATTTCTTTTTAAATAGAGAAACGCGGAAAAAATTAGTACCACATCGAACAGTAGAATTTTTTTTTGATGGTGAACGGATGAAAAAGTTAGATAAACACACCTTGCTTTATTAGTAGGTATAGTACTAGCACAAATGCCCGTGCGTTACAATGGAAGAAAAAATTAACGTGTAACTAAATTTGGTGAGAACCAGCTTCCGAACAGTGTTCGTTGGAGAAGCTACTACTCATTTTAAAGGGAGAAAAAAGGGAGTATCTAAATCTAAATACATATAATGTGTTGGAAGTGCCCTTAGCCAAATCTATATTTAATCTCTCTATGCACTATTTTTCCTTTAATTAAAATTCAGGAGATTTCATCTCTCAGCTTTCCTTGGAATTCAGATTTAACTCTTGCTTTTCATATTGTAATTATCATAAATGCCATAGCCCCTAATTAGCCCAGTACCGGGGCATGTCATGAACTCATGAATCCAGATAAATTTGCCCAAAACCGGTGCACACAGATTTGATTGCTTTCTGCCTCCATGCCTCCCCATCTGGTTAATGATTCTTCAATCAGCTTGCTGATTACGTAGCAAGTTAAGACGTATATAAACTGACATGATTCGATGTAAGAAAGCAAGGTGGGATTATTTAAGGTCTTTTTAAACAGCGAATTTACCTAAAACCTAGCTGCCGGCTGCTACTGCTTTAAAAAAAGGCCTTTTTTTAGGCAAATTTTTTTTTACCTCGTTAGCTCAGGCTGGGCTGCTACCGTTAGCTCAGAAAAAAAAAATCTGGGCTGCTGCCGCTAGATGGGCTGCCCGATCGCTGGTTGCTTGCCTCTCGTTGGCTTGAGTCGGTTTCCAATCGGTTTAAACTGGGCGAGTAAAGGGACAGGATAACGAACGACAGACTAAATTTAACGTGAATAACGACGGACGAAAATCAAAGCGGCAGACTAAACCAAACCAAGAATATTACCTCCCTTTAATAGTAGGGAGCTGCTACGCGTCCGCCGGTGGATGTCTAGTAAACATCCACCACCTCGACAGTCGTCAGATCTCCGAGCGCGAGCTGTCCGATCTTAACTCCTCGCACACGCGCGCCGCCTTCCCGACACATTAATTCCCGAAACAACAAACCAGTTACAGAAACAACAGTTGTGTTGCAGAAACAATTCCTGAAACAATGATCGCGTTGCAGAAAACAATTCCTAAAACAATGACTGTGTTGCAGAAACAACTACCATGTTGCAAAAGTTTGGAGATTGCAGGAACAATTCCTGAAACAACGGTCGGGTTGCTGCAGAAACAACTACCATGTTGCAAAAATCTGGAGATTGCAGGAACAATTCTTGAAACAACGGCCGGGTTGCAAAAACAATTCCTGAAACAACGGATGCGTTGCAGAAATAACTACCATGTTGCTTGCGTCAAAGCACGTCGCCGCCGACCGCAACAGAGCAGCAGCGCCGCCGCTCCTGCTGCTGCAGAAGCACGCCGACGAGTCGTTCGCCTAAAAAGTGAGTTGAGGTGAGCGAGCCTGCGGTTCCGCATCGGAGCCTCGCCCTGCACCGATTTGGACCTGGATGCTCCGCCACCTACTTGCTCCCTTACAACGACGACTAGTCCGGCAGCGCATATGAGGCTCGGTGATGGGCGTTGATGAGATATGGGAGGAAGGAGAGATGGAGATGGTGCTAGAAAGGAAAGGATAAGACGCGTGGATGTGGCTGTGAGCAATCGAACGCATGAAACGAGATAATAAGGTAGCACGTGAAGCGGTGCGCAGGCACACTGGGACACGCGTCGTCCTGTGCGAGGCGGCGGATGCGGGAGAGAAAATCCACCGGTTGATCCTAAGCTTTTTCCTTAATAGTAAGGTATATATATAGACATAGATATAGATATATAGTTAGTAAATTTGAGCATGTAAGAATATAATTCCTATCATTTTAACAAAAAATGCAAAGACATTCCTTCTCATCCATAGTCGTAAAGAATGTGTGTTTTCTTTCTGACCGTGGTCTATATTATTTTTTGTTGACTTGTAATACTTACTATTTTTTTACTACAACATTCTCTATCGGCCTTCACATCATAGTTTGTTCTTTTCAGCTTCGTGCATCGGTGCATGTTGTTTTGCTCATTATGGAGAACTTTAAGTATGGACGAGAAACTGGTTGTACAAATTCATCACCTGGGTTCAAATTCCCATGGACTTGAATTTCAATTCATATTGTTATACTGTTAGGGTTGTTCCTTTAGTTTTTTTTTCCAACATGTATATTTATTTTTCGTAAAAAAAATCCGAAATATTTCCTTGCACTCGGTGAAGTTGTAGCTTGCTTTTCTATCGTGCCCTTTTTGTTTTATTTGCAAGACATAAAGTGTAGCACAATTGCTTTTTGCGTAATTCACAAGTGTTTGTTTCCAATCCTACTATGTATTAACAACATTGTTCTAACCCAAGAGCATGCATGACTTGCAGGGGGAGACTTGTATCTGATCAGTCGACGTATACATTTGACTCTTCCAAACGTACCACTTCATTGTCCCCTTCAACCAGCATGAACTTCATTACTGGCCTACAAGGCTACAACCAAGCCTACAATTGCTCCTATCCATCCTTATCATATCGCCTATGTCGATGAGCATATGCATGAAGATATTACGTCCGCTCATAATATATATTGTCCAAGAATGCGCGTAGTCAAACTTGACCAACTTAGGCTAGGAGTATGTATATGAAATATTAAGGTTATATAGTCGAAAAGTTTACCAGATTGTTGTAAATTTTATCTTCATGCAACTATAAGTTGTAAAAATATTCCAACATATTTGTGTGAATTGATGGTCAAAGTTGCATGACGAAGTCTCTGGCTATTACTGTAACATATATTTTGTAGCTGTGTAGCTCAATTTTGTAGTAGATGGATGCAGAAACCTAGCCAACCGGGTTCAAGTCTTCACTAACATGAATCTCAATCTTCTTGTTTCTGGAATAACCATGTTGGAGGGATTCTCTTCCACTCCCCCCTCCCCCACGAATTATCCATCGGTAAGAATTGTATACAAAGGGAAACATCACTTTTTTTTTGAACCGGGCTTTACCCCTTTCCATTACTAGAGAACGGAAATACAAACCAGTTCAAATCGTCAGGAGGAGGAAAAGAGGGTAGAGCGAGTTCAAGCACTACCAGGAAACCCACCACAACCGCTCGCCATCGAAACGGTAAAGGGGGTTTTGGGGGGGGGGGGGGGGGGGGGTTGCTTATCTTACCGACGTTGCCATCAGTGACATATTTCGATACGAATAACAGTGCTCTCATATTGAGTAATCTATATTTCTCCGAATGAGTCAGGTCACGGCTTGAGTTTGGCTTGATGTGAACATATAATTTCATGTTAGATTTAATTTTCATTCTAATAAATGGTGTTGCTTATTTATCATATGTGAAAAACACGGTTATCCATTTGTCTTTCATTTAAAGAATATCACATATGTTTTTCTTAGAAAGCGATAGCAAGTGGTTTCTGATAAATCGGAGTAAGATCAAGAATGCATATTTTAGAGTTTTTTCTTTTGACAGCATGCATATTTTAGAGTTAATTCTACTCTTTACCACCTACTTTGTCCCTTGTGACATATTTTTACCCCTAAATCTGAACTAAAGAAATGCAACCTGGAAGCAGTGGCGGAGATTGCCATGCAAGCACAATTTTTTTTTTCATAATCTGACCTCTCTTTGAAAAATATTTGTGCATACATGTGACAATCTTGTGGGGGGCTAAGCTCCGCCATTGCTTGGAAGTATAAAGTGGCCATGATTTAAAGTAGGTAGATTAAAATCCTTGAGTGTGTGCGCGCGCGCGCCTGTGTGTGAGAGAGAGTTTGCAGCTAAGCATTTTCTTAACTAAGGGTCCCTTGTGTTCTGTGTGATAACAAATAACGTGGTTGGAGGTTAAAAGTTGTGGGTAGAAAACAGATGTGATGAACATGGGCGTACGATCATTATGAGAACCAAGTAGAAAGGATGAACCTTAAAGCCAAAAAAGATGGAGATGGAAGATGTAACCACTACTACTAACCTGAGGCCGGAGCAATGGAAGACCTCGCCTTGGCCGCGCAGAGGCTTGATGGAGCTCCCTATATATATTTGGAGGATACTTTCAAGTGGGCTTCGGCATTGATGGACTTTGTAAACAAGCGGCCAATTCAAGTCTAACGTGGACAACTAGTAATCAACACATACTACCAACTTGATAAGAAATGAGTGGTTCCAACTGTTCGGATCAGTAGGTGCACGCACGACGTACTAGTACGGGCCGGGCGTGAAAGAGATGGGAGTTGAAATCGTGCTTGGTCGACCTTGTAGCAGTAGGAATCGTACACACGTCTCCGACACTGCGCGTCCGCGGCTCCAACTCCGCTCTCCGCGCGGTGCTTCAATCAGTAGTGTAGCCAGTCCAATAAGCCAGGATGGTCCATCAATAAAAATATTTATATAAGTTTATTTATTTTCAAAGAAATATTTTTTCTACACTATATACAAGGTAAGGGAAAATTTCAGGAGGGTCCATGGAGCACTCTGGCCACCCCCTAGCTACGTCACTGTCTTCAATGCCCGATGGGGCTCGGGGCTCGGCGGTCGGCACAGTTTAGCTGGGAATGGGATGGCGTCGGATGGGACGAGAACTCGAGGGACCCCATTATAGTTTGATTTTTGCTTGGGTTTGTATTTGCACCGATTGTATGTATGCTTTCCACGCCGCTGTAGTTTATCTTTAGACACAAACTTGTGCCTCGTAAACCTAGCGAGAGGTAGTGAGATATGTCAAAAACATACACATAACTTTTAGAAGTTTTATTATGCAGGGTAGTATTTCTTATGGGTTTTATTAAATATTACAAATATTGGACTAGGATACTTATTAGGGAAAATTAGGTCTATATCCCTATATTCGAAGCCTGCCACTAGTATAGATTTTAATAAATGTACATAGACCTCCCCCCTCTCATCACTGGTGATTTCAACTTAATGCACTCTCCTTTGGACAAAAATTCCACTAATTTCTCCTGGCCGCTTGCCGACGCCTTCAACGCCTTCATCTGCGACTCTGCTATCCGCGAAATGCCTAGGGTGGGTGCTCGTTTCACATGGACGAATCACCAATCCTCTCCTATCAGATCTGTACTTGATCGTGTCTTTATATGTCCCAGTTGGGACTCTTTGTTCCCTCGGGCTTCTCTTCGGGCGTTGCCCATTGTTGGGTCGCATCACGCCCCACTGATTCTCGACGATGGGTTTCGTTCTGTTTCCTCCCCACGGTTCCAATTCGACGCCTCGTGGCTCCTCGTTGATGGCTTCTCTGAGCTGACCTCGTCTAAAATTACTTCCTTCCTGGCTTCTGATCGTCGCTCCTTTGGCCTATGGACGATTGGCACCAGTGTTCGTATTTCTTACGTAAATTCCTACGTGGATGGGCCAGGAACCATACTGCTGAGTCAAGGCGTGATAAGATGCGGCTCATGGCCCAAATTGATTCCCTTGATGCGAGAGCCGATGGCCCTGGGATTTCTCCTCCGGAATGGCAGGCTCGGTATGCTTTAGAGGAGGCCCTCATGGCCTTAATTACACCGTCAGGCTGAGGTGTATTGGAGGCAAAGAGGGACTATTACCTGGACTTTGAAAGGCGACTCCCCAACCGCTTACTTCTTCGCCATTGCTAACGGGAGGCGTCACCATTGCATGATTGATAGCCTGATTATCAATAACTCCAGGGTGTCGACCAATCTCAGATCATGTCCCATGTGGTCGAATTCTTCTCCTCCCTCCTCTCCGCCAAACCCGAGGTGGGCTTTAGACTGGCTAACTCTTTCTGGACGATCCAAGAGCAGGTTTCGAATGACGAAAACGAGGCCTTGATGATTCCCCTCTCTGACGAGGAGATTTTTGAAACTGTTCGTTCCAGTAACGCCAATTCGGCCTCGGGCCCAGACGGGTTCTCCATTCCTTTCTTCAGGCATTTTTGGCCACAGCTGCGGGGCCTCGTTCTCGCTTTCATCCAAGGCTTTTGGTTTGGCACCATAGACATTTATCTGCTAAACTTCGATGTCCTCACTCTCATTCCTAAAGTTAAAGGGGCGGACATGATTTCTCAGTTTAGACCTATAGCCCTCATCAACAACTTCACAAAATTCCCGGCTAAAGGATTTGCTACTAGGCTCTCTCCCATCGCTCAACGCACTCTTAGCCCCTTCCAGTCGGCTTTTGTCGAAGGTAGATTCATCCTGGATGGCATCCTTTGTCTTCATCAGATTGTTCATGACCTACGAGTTCGTGGCTCTAAAGCGGTGATTCTAAAGCTTGACTTCGAGAAAGCCTATGATTCGGTCAGTTGGAATTTTCTTCGTCAAGTGTTGCTGGCCAAGGGCTTCGATGGGGCAGTGGTTCACATATTCATGCAGTTGGTCACGGGTGGCCACACTGCGGTCTTGGTAAATGGGAACATTAGTAATTTTTTTCCAACGGCAGGGGCCTGAGGCAGGGTGACCCGGCTTCGCCCCTCCTATTTAACTTTGTGGCTGATTCCCTCTCCCAGATCCTGACTCGGGTTGCGACTGCTGGTCATATCACCCAGGTCAGCTCCCATCTTGCCCTTAATGGCATCTCCCACCTCCAATATGCAGACGATACCATCATAATGGTTGAATTGAATGATGAATATATATCTCACTTGAAGTTCCTTCTCCTTTGCTTTGAAGCTCTTTCTGGGCTCAAGATCAACTTTGCCAAGAGTGAAGTGATTGTTACTGGGGTCTCGGATGTTGAGGCCCAAAGAGTTGCTCATTTATTAAACTGCTCCCTAGGCTCCTTTCCTTTCAAGTACCTGGGCCTTCCAATTTCGCCCCAGAAATTGTTGGCTAAAGATTTCGCCCCCGTTTTCAAAGGTGGGCAACCGAGTCCTGCCGTGGAGAGGCCGTTACAATACTCAAGCTGGCAAGGTAGCCTTAATCAATGCATGCCTCTCTTCCCTCCCCATGTTTCTGATGGGTTTCTACCTCCTCTCGGGAGGGACAAACGCTGGGTTTGATAAACACAGGGGCGCCTTCTATCGGAATTCGGCGGACAACAAGCGTAAATATAGGATGGTGAAATAGAAACTTATTTGCAGACCTAAAAACTTTGGTGGGTTGGGTATTATTTGTTGGAAATATGCCCTAGAGGCAATAATAAATAAGTTATTATTATATTTCTTTGTTCATGATAATCGTTTATTATCCATGCTGTAATTGTATTGATAGGAAACTCGGATACATGTGTGGATACATAGACAACACCATGTCCCTAGTAAGCCTCTAGTTGACTAGCTCGTTGATCAATAGATGGTTACGGTTTCCTGACCATGGACATTGGATGTCATTGATAACGGGATCACATCATTAGGAGAATGATGTGATGGACAAGACCCAATCCTAAGCCTAGCACAAAGATCGTGTAGTTCGTATGCTAAAGCTTTTCTAATGTCAAGTATCATTTCCTTAGACCATGAGATTGTGCAACTCCCGGATGCCGTAGGAATGCTTTGGGTGTACCAAACGTCACAACGTAACTGGGTGGCTATAAAGGTGCACTACAGGTATCTCCGAAAGTGTCTGTTGGGTTGGCACGAATCGAGACTGGGATTTGTCACTCCGTGTGACGGAGAGGTATCTCTGGGCCCACTCGGTAGGACATCATCATAATGTGCACAATGTGACCAAGGGGTTGATCACGGGATGATGTGTTACGGAACGAGTAAAGAGACTTGCCAGTAACGAGATTGAACAAGGTATCGGTATATCGACGATTGAATCTCGGGCAAGTACAATACCGTTAGACAAAGGGAATTGTATACGGGATTGATTGAGTCCTTGACATCGTGGTTCATCCGATCAGATCATCGTGGAACATGTGGGAGCCAACATGGGTATCCAGATCCCGCTGTTGGTTATTGACCGGAGAACGTCTCGGTCATGTCTACATGTCTCCCGAACCCGTAGGGTCTACAGACTTAAGGTTCGATGACGCTAGGGTTATAAAGGAAGTTTGTATGTGGTTACCGAATGTTGTTCGGAGTCCCAGATGAGATCCCGGATGTCATGAGGAGTTCCGGAATGGTCCGGAGGTAAAGATTTATATATGGGAAGTCTTATTTTGGTCGCCGGAAAAGTTTCACACTTTATCGGTATTGTACCGGGAGTGCCGAAAGGGGTCCGGGGGTCCACCGGGGGGGGTCCACCTGCCCCTGGGGGCCACATGGGCTGTAGCGGGTGCGCCTTGGCCAATATGGGCCAAGGGCACCAGCCCCAAGAGGCCCATACGCCAAGGAGACTTGGGGAGGGGAGAATCCTAAAAGGGGAAGGCACCTCCGAGGTGCCTTGGGGAGGATGGACTCCTCCCCCCTTGGCCGCACCCCTTCCTTGGAGGAAGGGGCAAGGCTGCACCCTCCCCCTCTCCCTTGCCCCTATATATAGTGGAGGGGAGGGAGGGCAGCCGCACCTGAAGCCCTGGCGCCTCCCTCCCTCCCGTGACACCTCCTCCTCTCCCGCAGGTGCTTGGCGAAGCCCTGCAGGATTGCCACGCTCCTCCACCACCACCACGCCGTTGTGCTGCTGCTGGATGGAGTCTTCCTCAACCTCTCCCTCTCTCCTTGCTGGATCAAGGCATGGGAGACGTCACCGGGCTGTACGTGTGTTGAACGCGGAGGTGCCGTCCGTTCGGCACTAGGATCTCCGGTGATTTGGATCACGACGAGTACGACTCCTTCAACCCCGTTCTCTTGAACGCTTCCGCTTAGCGATCTACAAGGGTATGTAGATGCACTCTCCTTCCCCTCATTGCTGGTTTCTCCATAGATAGATCTTGGTGACACGTAGGAAAATTTTGAATTTCTGCTACGTTCTCCATCAGTGGCATCATGAGCCAGGTTTATTGCGTAGATTCTTTGCACGAGTAGAACACAAAGTAGTTGTGGGTGTTGATTTTGTTCAATATGCTTACCGTTACTAGTCCAATCTTGTTTCGACGGTATTGTGGGATGAAGCGGCCCGGACCGACCTTACACGTACACTTACGTGAGACAGGTTCCACCGACTGACATGCACTTGATGCATAAGGTGGCTAGCGGGTGCCAGTCTCTCCCACTTTAGTCGGAACGGATTCGATGAAAAGGGTCCTTATGAAGGGTAAATAGCAATTGGCATATCATGTTGTGGTTTTGCGTAGGTAAGAAACGTTCTTGCTAGAAACCCATAGCAGCCACGTAAAACATGCAAACAACAATTAGAGGACGTCTAACTTGTTTTTGCAGGGTAGGCTATGTGATGTGATATGGCCAAGAAGAATGTGATGAATGATATGTGATGTATGAGATTGATCATGTTCTTGTAATAGGAATCACGACTTGCATGTCGATGAGTATGACAACCGGCAGGAGCCATAGGAGTTGTCTTTATTTATTGTATGACCTGCGTGTCATTAAATAATGCTATGTAATTACTTTACTTTATTGCTAACCGGTAGCCATGGTAGTAGAAGTAATAGTTGGCGAGACAACTTCATGAAGACACAATGATGGAGATCATGATGATGGAGATCATGGTGTCATGCCGGTGACGATGATGATCATGGAGCCCCGAAGACGGAGATCAAAAGGAGCAAAATGGTATTGGCCATATCATGTCACTATTTGATTGCATGTGATGTTTATCATGTTTACGCATCTTATTTGCTTAGAATGACGGTAGTAAATAAGATGATCCCTCATTAAAATTTCAAGAAAGTGTTCCCCCTAACTGTGCACCGTTGCGAAAGTTCGTCGTTTCTAAGCACCACGTGATGATCGGGTGTGATGGATTCTTACGTTCACATACAACGGGTGTAAGCCATATTTACACACGCGAAACACTTAGGTTAACTTGACGAGCCTAGCATGTACAGACATGGCCTCGGAACACAAGAGACCGAAAGGTCGAGCATGAGTCGTATGGAGGATACGATCAACATGAAGATGTTCACCGATGATGACTAGTCCGTCTCACGTGATGATCGGACACGGCCTAGTTGACTCGGATCATGTAATCACTTAGATGAGTAGAGGGATGTCTATCTGAGTGGGAGTTCATTAGATGAACATAATTATCCTGAACATAGTCAAAAAGATCTTTGCAAATTATGTCGTAGGCTCGCGCTTTAGTTCCACTGTTTAGATATGTTCCTAGAGAAAATATAGTTGAAAGTTGATAGTAGCGATTATGCGGACAGTAGAAAGCTTATGTCCTTATTGCACCGCTCAGTGTGATGAACCCCAAACGTCGTTTGTGGATGTTGCGAACATCGGACATACACGTTTTGATAACTACGTGATAGTTCAGTTAAACGGTTTAGAGTTGAGGCACCAAAGACGTTTTCGAAATGTCGCGGAACATATGAGATGTTTCGAGGACTGAAATTGGGATTTCAGGCTCGTGCCCACGTCAAGAGGTATGAGACCTCCGACGATTTGCTTAGCCTACAAACTAAGGGAGAAAAGCTCAATCGTTGAGCTTGTGCTCAGATTGTCTGAGTACAACAATCACTTGAATCGAGTGGGAGTTGATCTTCCAGATGAGATAGTGATGTTTCTCCAAAGTCATTGCCACCAAGCTGCTAGAGCTTCGTGATGAACTATAACATATCAAGGATAGAGATGATGATCCTTGAGGTATTCGCGTTGTTTGACATCGCGAAAGTAGAAATCAAGAAGGAGCATCAATTGCTGATGGTTGGTGAAACCACTAGTTTCAAGAAGGTCAAGGGCAAGAAGGGATACTTCATGAAACGGCAAATCAGCTGCTGCTCTAGTGAAGAAACCCAAGATTGAACCCAAACCCGAGACTAAGTGCTTCTGTAATAAGGGGAACAACCACTGCTG
The DNA here is from genome assembly GCA_963921465.1 of Triticum timopheevii. Lineage (NCBI taxonomy): Eukaryota > Viridiplantae > Streptophyta > Magnoliopsida > Poales > Poaceae > Triticum > Triticum timopheevii. The sequence continues at coordinate 618,209,532 of OY997268.1, read as the reverse complement.
CAGAATTACCCTAGATACTTGGTAGATGAGAAGGCTGGCAAGGTCGATAGAAGTATATTGGATATACATTATGTTAATGTGTACTTTACTAGTACTCCTAGTAGCACCAGGGTATTAAGATACCGGTTCAGTTGCTAAGTGTTAGTAACTCGAAATAAAAGAGCTACGGAATAAACGGAGACTAGCTAAAGGTGAGCTGACGATATATGTCGGAAGTGATTCCAAGTTTGATGTGATCAAACATCGCACGCTCCCTCTACCATCAAGATTAGTATTAAACCTGAATAATTGTCATTTGGTGTTTGCGTTGAGCATAGACATGATTGGATTATGTCTGTTGCAATACGGTTATTCATTTAAGGAGAATAATGGTTACTCTATTTATGTGAATAACACCTTCAGTGGTCTTGCATCTAAAGGAATGGTTTATTGAATCTCGATCATAGTGATACACATTTTCATGCCAAAAGATATAAGATAGTAATGATAGTACCACTTACTTGTGGCACTGCCATATAAGTCATTTGATATAAAACACATGAAGAAGCTCCATGTTGATGGATCTTTGGACTCACTCGTTTTTGAAAAGTTTGAGACATGCGAACCATGTCTATTGGTGTATGCGCATGAAGAAACTCCATGCAGATGGATCGTTTGGACTCACTTGATTTTGGATCACTTGAGATATGCAAATTATACCACATGGGCAAGATGACTGAAAGCCTCGTTTTCAGTAAAATGGAACAAGATAGCAACTTGTTGGAAGCAACACATTTTGATGTGTGCAGTCCAATGAGTGCTGAGGCATGCAGTGAATATCGTTATGTTCTTACTTCACAGATGATTTGAGTAGATACTGAGTATATTTACTTGATAAAACACAAGTCTGAATTATTGAATGGTTCAAGTAATTTCAGAGTGAAGTTGAAGATCATCGTGATAAGAGGATAAAATGTCTATGATATGATCATGGAGATGAGTATCTGAGTTACGAGCTTTGGCACGCAATTAAGACATTGTGGAAATTGTTTCACAATTAATACCGCCTGGAACACCATAGTGTGATGGTGTGTCCGAACATCATAGTTGCACCCTATTGGATATGGTGCATACCATGATGTCTCTTATCGAATTACCAATATCGTTCATGGGTTAGGCATTAGAGACAACCGCACTCACTTTAATAGGGTACCACGTAATTCCGTTGAGACGACACCGTTTGGAGAAACCTAAGTTGTCGTTTCTTAAAAGTTTGGGGCTGCGACGCTTATGTGAAAAAGTTTCAGGTTGATAAGCTCGAACCCAAAGCGGATAAAATGCATCTTCATAGGACACCCAAAACAGTTGGGTATACCTCCTAATTCAGATCCGAAAGCAATAGGGATTGTTTCTTAAACCGGGTCCTTTCTCGAGGAAAAGTTAGTCTCGAAAAGTTGAGTGGGAGGATGGTGGAGACTTGATATGGTTATTGAACCATTACTACAACTAGTGTATAGCAGGGCACAGGAAGTTGTTCCTGTGGCACCTACACCAATTGAAGTAGAAGCTTATGATAGTGATCATGAAACTTCGGATCAAGTCACTACCGTACCTCGTAGGGTGACAAGGATGTGTACTGCTTCAGAGTGGTACAGTAATCCTGTCTTGAAGGTCATGTTGCTAGACAACAATGAACCTACGAGCTATGGAGAAGCGATGGTGGGCCCATAATCTGACAAATGGTTAGAAGCCATGAAATCCGAGATAGGATCCATGTATCAGAACAAAGCATGGACTTTGGTGGACTTGCCCGATGATCGGCAAGCCATTGAGATAAATGGATCTTTAAGAAGAAGACGGACGTGGACGGTAATGTCACCGTCTATGAAGCTCGACTTGTGGCGAAGAGTTTTTCACAAGTTCAAGGAGTTGACTACGATGAGATTTTCTCATCTGTAGCGATGCTTAAGTCCGTCGGAATCATGTTAGCATTAGCTGCATTTATGAAATCTAGCAGATGGATGTCAAAACGACTTTCCTTACCAGTCTTCGTATGGAAAGGTTGTATGTAATACAATCAGAAAGTTTTTGTCGATCCTAAGGATGCTAAAAGGTATGTTGGCTCCAGCAATCCTTCTAAGGACTGGAGTAAGCATCTCGGAGTTGGAATGTGCGCTTTGATGAGATGATCAAAGATTTTGGGTTTATACAAAGTTCATGAGAAACTTGTATTTCCAAAGAAGTGAGTGGGAGCACTATAGTATTTCTGATGAGTATATGTTGTTGACATATTGTTGATCAGAAATGATGTAGAATTTCTGGAAAGCATATAGGGTTATTTGAAAGGTGTTTTTCAATAGAAAACCTGGATTAAGCTACTTGAACATTGAGCATCAAGATCTACGAGGATAGATCAAAATGCTTAATAATACTTTCAAATGAGCACGTACCTTGACATGATCTTGAAAGTGTTCAAGATGGATCAGTCAAAGAAGGAGTTCTTGCCTGAGTTGTAAGGTACGAAGTTAAGACTTAAAGCTCGACCACGGCAGAAAAGAGAGAAAGGACGAAGGTCGTCCCCTATGCTTTAGACGTAGGCTCTACAGTATGCTATGCTAAGTACCGCACCTGATGTGTGCCTTGCCACATGTCTGGCAAGAGGGTACAAAGGTGATCAAGGAGTGGATCACCAGATAGCGGTCAAAATTATCCTTAGAGGAATAAGGATTTGTTTCTCGATTATGGAGGTGATAAAGAGTTCGGCGTAAAGGGTTACGACGATGCAAGCTTTAACACTTATCCGAATGACTCTGAGTAGCAAACCGGATATGTATAGTGGAGCGACCATTTGGAATAGCTCCAAGTGGAGTGTGGAAGCAGCATTAACAATATGACCTAGAGATTTGCGAAGTACATACGGATCTGAATGTTACAGATCCGTTGACTAAAACCTCTCTCACAAGCAGAACATGATCAAACCCCAGAACTCATTGAGTCTTAATCACATGATGATGTGAACTAGTTTAGTGACACTAGTAAACTCTTTGGATGTTGGTCACATGGTGATGTGACCTGTGAGTGTCAATCACATGGCGATGTGAACTAGATTATTGACTCTAGTGCAAGTGGGAGACTGTTGGAAATATGCCCTAGAGGCAATAATAAATAAGTTATTATTATATTTCTTTGTTCATGATAATCGTTTATTATCCATGCTGTAATTGTATTGATAGGAAACTCAGATACATGTGTGGATACATAGACAACACCATGTCCCTAGTAAGCCTCTAGTTGACTAGCTCGTTGATCAATAGATGGTTACTGTTTCCTGACCATGGACATTGGATGTCATTGATAACGGGATCACATCATTAGGAGAATGATGTGATGGACAAGACCCAATCCTAAGCCTAGCACAAAGATCGTGTAGTTCGTATGCTAAAGCTTTTCTAATGTCAAGTATCATTTCCTTAGACCATGAGATTGTGCAACTCCCGGATGACGTAGGAATGCTTTGGGTGTACCAAACGTCACAACGTAACTGGGTGGCTATAAAGGTGCACTACAGGTATCTCCGAAAGTATCTGTTGGGTTGGCACGAATCGAGACTGGGATTTGTCACTCCGTGTGACGGAGAGGTATCTCTAGGCCCACTCGGTAGGACATCATCATAATGTGCACAATGTGACCAAGGGGTTGATCACGGGATGATGTGTTACGGAACGAGTAAAGAGACTTGCCGGTAACGAGATTGAACAAGGTATCGGTATACCGACGATCGAATCTCGGGCAAGTACAATACCGTTAGACAAAGGGAATTGTATACGGGATTGATTGAGTCCTTGACATCGTGGTTCATCCGATGAGATCATCGTGGAACATGTGGGAGCCAACATGGGTATCCAGATCCCGCTGTTGGTTATTGACCAGAGAACGTCTCGGTCATGTCTACATGTCTCCCGAACCCGTAGGGTCTACACACTTAACGTTCGATGACGCTAGGGTTATAAAGGAAGTTTGTATGTGGTTACCGAATGTTGTTCGGAGTCCCGGATGAGATCCCGGACGTCACGAGGAGTTCCGGAATGGTCCGGAGGTAAAGATTTATATATGGGAAGTCTTATTTTGGTCGCCGGAAAAGTTTCGCACTTTATCGTTATTGTACCAGGAGTGCCGAAAGGGGTCCGGGGGTCCACAGGGGGGTCCACCTGCCTCGGGGGGCACATGGGCTGTAGGGGGTGCGCCTTGGCCAATATGGGCCAAGGGCACCAGCCCCAAGAGGCCCATGTGCCAAGGAGACTTGGGGACGGGAGAATCCTAAAAGGGGAAGGCACCTCCGAGGTGCCTTGGGGAGGATGGACTCCTCCCCCCTTGGCCGCACCCCTTCCTTGGAGGAAGGGGCAAGGCTGCGCCCTCCCCCTCTCCCTTGCCCCTATATATAGTGGAGGGGAGGGAGGGCAGCCGCACCTGAAGCCCTGGCGACTCCCTCCCTCCCGTGACACCTCCTCCTCTCCCGCAGGTGCTTGGCGAAGCCCTGCAGGATTGCCATACTCCTCCACCACCACCACGCCGTTGTGCTGCTGCTGGATGGAGTCTTCCTCAACCTCTCCCTCTCTCCTTGCTGGATCAAGGCATGGGAGACGTCACCGGGCTGTACGTGTGTTGAACGTGGAGGTGCCGTCCGTTCGGCACTAGGATCTCCGGTGATTTGGATCACGACGAGTACGACTCCTTCAACCCCGTTCTCTTGAACGCTTCCGCTTAGCGATCTACAAGGGTATGTAGATGCACTCTCCTTCCCCTCGTTGCTGGTTTCTCCATAGATAGATCTTGGTGACACGTAGGAAAATTTTGAATTTCTACTACGTTCTCCATCATTATTAACACTGGTGTCATGAACAAATGCCTCATCATTAAGTGGTGGTGGAAAATTATGTCCTCTGTGGAGACCTCGCTGTGTCTTAGCATTCTCAAAGCTAAATATTTCCCTACTTCAAGCCCCATGTTCGCCCGTCCTGTGGCAGCTCCCAATTCTGGCTTCAGCTCGTCAAAGTTCGCCCGATATTTCAGTCTTTGGTGAAGTTTATTGTCAGGAATGGTAAATCCACTCGCTTTTGGTTAGATTGGTGGTATGGAGAAGCCACCCTTGCGGTGACGTTTCTGGTTTTGTTTTCTTACTGCTATGACCCGGAGATCTCTATATTTGAGCTCTTGGTGAATAATTGGGATCTGGGCCTCCGTAGATCGCTACCTCCTGAAGAGTTGGAAGACTGGCATCGTCTTACTGCTTTCTTCCTTGTGCTCTCGGAGGAAGAGGACTCAGTGGTCTAGCCCCATTCTACCTCTGGTCGCTTTTCGGTTAAGTCTTTGTATGCTAAACTTATTTCGGGCTCTCCCACTTCCAAGTTCAAGTGAATTTGGAGCGCCCCGTCCCTCCTAAGATTAAATTTTTTCTGTGGCAAGCTTTTCATGGGAAGCTTCCCGCGGCAGACCAAATCTGGAAAAGAAACGGCCCGGGCTCGAACAGATGCGCATTGTGCGGAGACCCTGAAAACACTGATCACATCTTCTTTCGGTGTTCCTTGGCTAAATTTGTGTGGTGTTGTATCCGCTCTTGGCTACAAGTGGCATGGAACCCTTCCTCGTTCATGGAGCTTAGGGGACTGGTCAACGGTTTGTCTAGGCATTCTAAAAGGGTCTTCTGGATTGGGTTTGCATTGATCTATTGGTCGTTATGGACCACTAGAAACAAGTTTACCATTGAGCATGTCTTCCCGGCTAATCCTTTCTATTGCTTATTTAAAACTAGTATGTTCCTGCAGCAGTGGAGATCATTGACTAGGGATGCTGATCACGAGGCCTTTGATACTATGTTGTCCAAGATTCGGGCTACGACTTCCTCCTTGGCGCGTAGGCAACGCGAAGCTTCATAATCATGGCGTCCTCTTTGGTTTCTTATGCCGGCCTGCGTGCCCTGTTTGGCTGGTTAGGCATGTATCCGAACTCCTTTTACCTGTCTGCCTTGCTACTGTGTTGCTCGGGTGTTGGTTGTGCTACTCTGTCTGGTGGCTTTATTTATAAAGTCGGGCATACGCCTTTTATCTAAAAAAATCCCCTAAGGCGACGCAATGTGAGCTTCATAGCTATGCTTTGTCCACGATCACACCATGGTGATGTACTCTGTAGTGAAGGTTGCATGTGTTGAAAAGTGGATGAGAGAAAAAAGGTGTGATGATGACATCAAGAAAGTAGCCTCCGTTAATAGGTGGAAGAGGTGAGGCAGTAGGAAGATGATGCCTCCATTGTACACACCCTTATGTCAACTACAGTGAAAAGAGGCATGTTTCACCGTTGAGGGGACGAGACGTCGAGACGTCACAGTGGCACCGTTTGACAGCGCCACAGCGGTACAACTATAATTTCCACTTTCTCATATTCACATGTCGTATGCATGCATGTAGGCTCAATCACTCAATTCCGGCAACTATAATTTCCACTTTCACTGTCTTTTTTGTTTTTCATTTTCTTTTCTCTTTTTTCAAATAAAAGTTTTACTGGTTTCTGAAAAAGTGGGTTTTCTTGTATATATTTTTTACATTTTTAAGTGCCTGATTAATAGTTTTCAAATAAAAAGATCAACATATTTTTAATACATGGTTAATATTTTTTATATACACATTTAACATTCTCCAAATGTTTGATTAACATTTTTTCTATATACGTTTAACATTTTTCAAACGCTTATTTAACATTTTTTTGAATACATAGTTACTATTTTTTCTATACACATTTAACATTTTTCAAAGGCTTGATTAACATTTTTTTGAATACATGGTCAATATTTTTCTATAAACATTTAACATTTTCCAAACGCTTGATTAACATCTTTTAAACACTTGTTCAACATTCTTAAATGCTTATTTAAGATACATATATATGAGATCAATTTTTTCATTATTTTTAATGCAAATTTAATATTTTTTAAATGCTTGGTTAACATTTTTCAATACTTGTTCAACATTTTTTTAATGCTTGATTAACATTTTTATATACATGATAAAAAATTCATCTTTTTTTAATACATGATCAACAATTTTTATATACACTCGACAATCGCATCCCTGGCGTCACAGATCCGTCAAACCCGAACGACCATGCCACCTGGCACTGTTTGATGTGTTCCGTGTCTCGAGCTCTCGGCAAACAACATATTGGCCCAGTATTTTTATTATGTTGAGTTCGATTTGTATGGCTCTCAACAAACTAAAGTCTCTATCGCGTTTCTACGTTGGTTGAGTTTTGTACTCGGCATATAGTGTGTTTGCGTGACACTATGAGAGGGAACTTTGCAAAGACAGTGAAACTCGGCATTGAGAGATTTTGCAGTAGTGGCGAGTGGCACCATATGGTGCTGCAAGAGGGAGGTGGTGGGAGGCGAAAAGCCGGTGGCACCGTGGAAACTACTGCGAGCGAAGAAGAACGGGGACATACGTTTGGCGTGCAGGGGAGATGACAGATGCTGATCCAATGACTACTAGCGGTCCTATCATATGGTGCGCTCCGCTAGTCGACCGTTGCTACTTCCTCCATTCCAATGAACCGTTGAATTTGTAGCCGAGCGCACCGTTGAATTCGTATTGAGAAGAAGTTTTCGATGTTATAATTTTGAAGTCACAATAATTCATATTATTGATGTAACTTACAATTAAAGTTAAATTTCAAAAAGTGTGTGTGCCTTGTTCATTGGAATGGAGGGAGTAAGCTGCAAGTTGACACGTAGTGCAAAACATACTTGTCTTCATGCGACAACACGAAGGAACGCCATGGTGGCCATGGTCCAACGGACATCTGCCACTCCATCTGCAAACAACGTGTAGGGTTATGGCCCTGTTTGGATCATGGGGTTAGAGCTAGTTTGAGTTAGTTGGGGGCTCAAATAACCCCAAAGTATCCAAACAGAGAGGGTTAGAGTGGGTTAGTTCTATCTAATCCAACTATCCCGATAGAGAGGTGCTTATTTGGTTAGAGTGAGTTAGAAAATAACTCTAACTTTAACTGTGTTAGAGTATTCAAACAGGACACACTGAAAATACATTGATCTGTGTTCCAAATACGCTCCATAAAAATCGTTCTCCCACGTGGGGGACGAATCTTAAGTCAGACGTTCCGGCGATGCGCTAGGACCAGCACTACTTCCCAACACCCTATTTTTAATATTTTTATAAACAACAGTGACAGCGCAACACTAGGAGGAGGGGAGCACGAGCTAGCTATCGGGCTGGTCAAAGGTCAAGGAGAAACCTCTCGATCGGTGGTGTGGATCTGTAGACTAGCGCACATGGAGTTCACCGCAATCACGGCCTCCACGGCGGCTGGTGGCCGCCCGTTGCCGCCGCCGCTGCCAGCTGATCATCAGGCTGAGGAGGCCGCGGCGGCGGAGGTGGAGAAGGAGTGCATGTTCGTGAAGGTGGTCACGCCGAGCGACACGGTTAAGCTGAACCGGCTGGTGATCCCTAAGCAGCATACTTCCCGCTGGACGCCTCCTCCAACGACAACGGCCTCCTGCTCGACTTCGAGGACAGCGCAGGGAAACCATGGCGCTTCCGCTACTCCTACTGGAACAGCAGCCAGAGCTACGTGATGACCAAGGGGTGGAGCCGCTTCGTCAAGGAGACGCTCCTCGAGGCCGGCGACACCGTCTTCTTCAGCCGCGGCGTCGGGGAGGCCGCCAGAGGCAGGCTCTTCATAGACTGCCGTCGCCGCCGCGGCCCCGACGTGGTCCTGTCGTCCCCGCACCACCGAGGCTTCACCCTCCTCTCCGTGGGGAGCGATGGGTTCGCATATCCCCACCCAAACCTAGAAGGTGATAGTGTAAAGGAGATAGATAAGGTGAGGTTACTGCTTGACATAGTTTTCTCTTTCTCTTTGTACATAAAAACACTCTTGTTTTACCTTTTGCCTATCTCTTATCTTAATCTTAATGAATAGTTGCAGAGCCCTGACATAAAAAAAGACAGTTGTGTTAGCAGAAACTTAAGGCTAGAGATAATATCAGTGGGAGTCATAGAACTTGTGCTCGATATTCAGTTTGATACTAAAGCTTTAAAAATACGGATTTGTGGTCATTCAATTATGCAAATACGGTCACTTTGGTCATATTCAGACGTATCCCGCGCTTACGTGGCACCCCAGCATGGCTATGGCCCACTGTTAGTGACCGAAACAGCTCGCCGCTTTTTTTCTTTGCAGAAGTAGTATTTAATTAATTTAATTGAGCATAATCCCCTCCGTGTGTCCCACTTGTTAGCATGAGGTGGTGTGAAAAATAAAAATAAAAAGTACACGCGCAGGGATTTGAACTCCATACACCTCGGGTACATCCATGCACAAGCAAACCACTACACCAACTACACATTCCTTCCCGTAAAGACGTAAACCTGATTTTATATTAGACGCAGTTCTTCCTAGATTCCGTTTTTTCCCAGGTTCGGCTAGTAAAAACTGGATACAGGAAAATCTCGCCTTTTTTCACCAAAAAACAATTAAGAAAAGTGTTTCAAAATGTATAATGTTTAATCCATACCGTACAAAACTTTGTCATGAGCGAGAATTTTTTATTCCATTTTTTTCGAGAGGGGTCGGAAAAATCCGGGTTTCGAAATATCTTGGCAATTCCAGTTTTTATCTACCAAAATTTTGAAATGAATTTTGAATTCAAATCTTTTTATCGTCTAAATATATTTAATTTAGCAAAAAAAAGTGACGCTTGTTACAGTGGTCAGCTCAACTCCTCTCATATATAGAAGTTTGCATGTTCGATTCATTGTTACAGTTCGAGATCATTTTTATAAATGAGCATGAATAAAGAAAAATATATTTCACAATACAAGGAATAGAATCGCGGCCCCTGCCACTAAGCTAACTGTGTTGTTATGATATTGTATGCACACAAAAGTTATTATATTTGACATAGTTTTTGTCATTTAAATTCAAAATTTTGGGCGATAACATTTTATCCGGGGACCGCCAAATTTTCTGGGACTGATCGGTTGTCGAAAAAAACAGTTGTGTTAGCAGAAACTTAAGGCTATGTTGAGCTCTGCATATTAATCAATCATGAAATTCTTAACCAAATATCAACCAATCAGATTGAAAAGTAGAATATACTCCCTCTGTGAAGAAATATAATAGCGTTTAGATGCAGAGGGAGTACTTAAGTTAAAGTCAATCAACACATGATTTAAAGCATCTCCAACAGGCGCCGAACGCGTCGCGCGCAAAAAACTGGTTTGCCGCGCGCCCATCGCCTGGTTTGGCGCGGCGAGCAGCGCTGACTTCGGCAGCTGCGCTAAAATGCAGCGCGCGCGCCGCTCCAGCAGCACGCAAAAAATGCAGCGCGCGCGCTCATAACATTTTTTTTATTTTAGATAAATCGGAAGCATAGATAAATAAAAACTAGATAGATTGCATAAATAAAAAAGATACAAAGGTATTTTACATCGGTGCAACTAGATAGATAGTTCGAAAGCATAGATAAAACTACGGTGCAACTAGATAGAAACTACTCCAAGTTGCTACCATCATCACCATCATCATCCTCGTCGGTGTCGTCCGAGGTATCGAGCCATATGTCCAACCAACGATCATCGTCTTCCGTGAAGTACGACCTCCCACCTGCTGCAACGATATCCGACTGCGCATTCGCCAATGCCTTCCGTCGACGCCTGTCCAACCGCTCCTCGCGGCGCCTTGCCCAGTAGACTTGCTCGTAGGCGACGTCCTCCGGGTGGCGCCGGCGCCACTCCGCCATGACCCGCTCGTCCTCCTGGGCGACGAGGAGGCGGCGCTGCCGCTCAGCGTGCTCTGCACGGTCTTGTGCCGTGTTAAGACGAGGCGGCGGGGCGACGTCCAGCGCCTGCTGAAGCGTGTAGACGTCCTGGAAATTCATCTGCCCGCGCGGCCTGCTTAGGCGCCACGCCGCCGCGTCGTACGCGCGGGCGGCCTCGCGCGCCGTCCCGTAGGTGCCGAGGCCGAGCCAGAGATCGCCGGAGCGTATCTCGGAGTAGTACCCGCCGTTGGGGCGCAGGCGGACGCGGTGGTAGCCCGACGCTCCTCGATGGCGCGGCGGCATGGTGGCGCGTCGGTGGCGGGGCGCTGGAGCGGTGGAGGTGCGCGTGGCAGAGGAAGAGGAAGAGGAGTCGTGGAAAAGGCGCGTGGCGAGCGCGCATTTTATAGGCGCGCCAGAAGGGGTGCGCCAAAAATGACGTGCGAGCTGCCGCCTTTTCCCGCGCGCGCAAGCGGTTCCCGCGCACGCGAGTTTCCCGTCACCGCTGGAGCACGGCAAAACGTCCCGCGCGCGCTAAAAGCTGGGTTTACCCCGCGCGCGCGTCTTTTGGCGCGGCCGTTGGAGATGCTCTTAGTCCTTGTATTTATTCTTATTTTTGCTTCTGCTTGTAATGTTATGCTTCACTAATGCGTTTCCTTATTTTATTAGGCATATATTACGAAGATAGGGCCATGGGGTGGAAACAGAGGCATCTTTAATGACATCAAAGCGTCACCTCTGCGTCTGAATAGCGTCATAATCCGTAGTGGAGAGGTCATATATTCACTTGCATTTTCGTACAGCGATAACTATGGAAAGCAGCACCATGCAGGTCCATGGGGGGCTTGTAAAGACTTCTCTTATGGCAGCTTTGACACGGTGTGTAAATGCAACTTAAGTTAAGCTTTCATGGAAGAAATCTACCTCCGTGTACATATAGCTAGGCTGATAATCATATTCTCTCCTCTTGTAGATTCAACTAGGACCCTCGGAGTTCCTGACCGAAGTTTCTGGAACAATTGCTTTCTCTGCCCAATATTCTTCCAACGTTATAACATCTGTTATGTTTACCACCACTGCTCGTCAGTATGGACCTTTTGGAGGAGGAGGAGGAATTCCTTTTCACAGTCCAGTGATGAGCAATGGCAGCATCGTTGGCTTCTTCGCCCATGCTGAGTGGGTGGTTGAGTCAATTGGTCTTTATGTGAACTCTGAGAGTAAGGCCTCCTTTGGTTTGGAGGAATTTTGCAGGATTTTCATAGGATAGGATTTCTATAGGAAAAATTCCTTCAGAGCTCTTTGGTTTGTAGGAATGAAATCCTATTCCTATGGAGGAATTCTTCCTATCCTCCACATTTCATAGGAAAACGAACATTAGCCTAGACTCAATGGAAAAAATCCTATGGTGTGAATCAAAGGGCATCTCTTTTTCTATTCCTATGCATAGGATTTGAGATGCATGTCATCTCGTTTCCTATGACTTTTCTATTCCTATGATTTTCCAATCCTATGAACCAAAGGAGGCCTAAACTCTGGGAACCAATGAAAGGAAAGGTGCCAAATAGCTTCAATTGTCTGTTTTTACTGTTCTTTTCACATTCTCGGTCTTGTGACGTTTCATTAACCGGATTGCACTCAGGACTCGGCTACAAAAATTGGGCCATGGGGTAGTGATACAGGGAGCCCTAGTGACGTGGATGTGTTACCTCGTCGTCTGATAAGTGTGGTAGTTCATAATAGTACTGTAATCAATTCACTTACGTTTGCATACATTGACTGGGATGGGCAACAGCAGACCGCTGGTCCGTGGGGTTGGACGCCTGAGCCATTCGACGGGAAAATTGACACGGTGAGTACAGGTCTTACTCCTGTGGGTTTTCTATGTATGAATTGATTCTCACACTATCTATAATTGCTGAAGTGTAATCCTTCGGTTCCAAAGCCGATGACATCTTTTACCGGGTACAGTCTTCAGCATGCAACATTAACTATTACTTCCTCTGTCTCATAATATATATATATATATATATATATATATATATATATATATATATAGGGTAACGCTATTCTAAGCGTGAGTGTAGAATAGCTTATTCTACACCCCCTAGTAACGCTATGTACAAAATCCAGTAAAACGGTGTACAAAATGTAGTAATTCGGAAAATATTTTTTTATCATCTATGTTTGTAATTTACTACATTTTTATGAAAATTACTATATTTTACATAGTGTGTTACTATATTTTGTATGTACCGTTACTGGGGTGTAGAATAAGCTATTCTACACTCACGCTTAGTTTAGCGTTACTATATATATATATATATATATATATATATATATATATATATATATATATCGCTTATAATAACTTCTTATATTATGAGACGGAGGCGGCGTGAGTACTTGTTATACTAAAGCGGAGGATACTATACACTGCTTGACATTGAAAAATATAGTGATGTTGTTTTCTTCACCTGTAGATTATTCTTGGGCGGTCAGAGTTTTTGACTGAAGTTTCTGGAACACTTGGTCGTAACACCGGATATTCAGATGTTGTAACATCACTTTACTTTCTCACTAATACTGGTGGCTATGGACCATACGGAAAAGGAGGGGGAACTCGTTTCCGAAGTTCGCTGCAGAGCAATGGTAGTATAGTTGGCTTCTTTGTCAATGTTAGGAGAGACCAGATTTTTCTGCAAAAATAAAAAGGAGAGACCAGATTGACGCAATTGGTGTCTATTTTAGCCCAGAGATGGAGACATGCAAAGAGAAGGTACCAATATACTTCCCCTGAATTCTTTGCAATTGCCGTCAGAGTTTTTGATTCAAGTTTCTGGAACACTTGGTCGGTACTATGTTTTAGCCATCAGGCCGAGAAAACTAGACGTGCATGTCGGCTTACTCCTTTTTTGAAATTTCCTACTAGATCACTGAATAAGAAGATAACTCCTTGATCCAGATATGTCCATTTTTTTCCCTGTCTACAGACAGTTTTTGTTGTTGTTTTTTTTTTCAAGTTGACAGTTTTTGTTGTTAGTATAAAACCTTTAGGTTAACATCATAGGATGTTGATCTCTTAATTAGAACATCAAAAATACGTATGCGGAGATTAGGTACTAACCAGAATCATGATGAATCCGGTAGTGGCTAATATACGTATGTCCATGGGCCATGGCTGCCTCACCAAAAATACGTATGTCCATGGCTGCCTCACCTGTGCTAAAATATGTAGGGCAACGTAGTGGTGCAGCACGATTTGCCGCCGGCACTGCCTTCACAGCGGCCGGTGGTGGTAGATGCCTTCAACGCCACTTTAGGATCGGTAGTTAAGATTAGGAGTGTCAGCCATGAGTTGTGTCTTATCTTTCTAACAACCCCAAATCGCGTTTAGATTGTTTTGGCACTCAAGACCCGGGACCGAAACCAATTTGGTGCCCCCGATCAGGGCACTTACGTGAGAATTTTGTTAGCTCCCCTTTTCTTTCTCAGTTTGTTATAACTGGAGATTGATTCCAACATTTTCTGCGTGAATAGCAGATTTGTTTTCAGCGATATTCAGATGTCTAGATTGAATTCTTCTTTTTATTGAGAAAATCCAGACTGAATCTTGAGAAGCCCAAATTGTAGTATTAGGATTTTAGGACTTTATAGTAGCCTTACATTGAGGCGAAGCAGTTGTGAGCAAATTAACAGTCATGTAAAACGGTAGTTTGGTAATTGGTACATAGAGATTTTAGTTCGAAAGTAGTGGTATATAGGAATTTATGATGAAGTGGATTATTCTTTATATTTATTCAAAAGTTAAAGATGAGACTGATATGGTAGGTTGTCTCGTGCTACAGAGAATTAAGCAAGAAATCATTACCAAACATCTCTTTCTATGTAGGAGGAAGGAGGCGTCGGGATTTCACGTAGTATGGCTTACAGAGAAAGGTAAAACCGACTCTCATGTCTATTCTCTGCTGCATTTATGTGCTAACTATGGTTGATGCAAGTGCACGCTAACTCCGGGATAATTGATAGGTGATAGAAGTCGCATTTCTTCTCTTACAAGTAGTAGAATTTCATCAATCCCCTCCTGACTGGTCGGGCTTGAATCATGATTTCACCCAATGCATTTTGTTGGAAAGATTATGCAAGAGCAATTTATACTAGATCTTTGAATACTCTCTGGTTTTCAACCATAGTGTTAACATACATGATGAAAACCATAGTTTATTAGAGAAAAGGCTTTTAAAGCCAGCTTGCTTAGCACTCAGAAGGAGACGGATGATTTACAATAGAAAATCATTCCAACCGACAGTCAAACTTAAACCAAACATTCTCTGCATCTCCCTCCTGCCATGAGGCCTTATTTGCACAGTTCAAGCTTTGTTAAATAAGTAATAATACCGCTATTAGTCACAACATACCCTACGAACATAAGTACTAAAACATATGCTATTAAGTACTCCTTCCATTCCATAATTCTTGTCATGGTTTTATTTCAAATTTGAACTAATTGAACTAAAACCATGACAAGAATTATGGAATGGAGGGAGTATTATTAATCACAACGTATGCTTTAGTGTATGAACTAAGAACTGAGGCAAATCTCAGTAATTACCCTATGTCACTGAACAATATGCATTTAGACATTAGAAAGCAACTTAATTTCTCTATGGTCTGAATATGGAAGTGCATGCTGTAATCAGGGTGGAGATGGAATCAGCCTCAAATGTCCTGGAGCATATAGTACTTGACCGAAGCGCGGAGCCGACTAATCTGCCGTTAGCACTTTTAAAACACATCACTGAGGATTTTGATGATAAGCGACAAATTGGCTGTGGTGGATTTGGAATCGTTTACAAGGTAAGTAAATTCTAAAATCCCCCATCATAAAGGCTTTTTCATGGCAGAACTGAACTTGGTCCCAAAACTCTTGATTGTGCTAACAAGACAAGTTAAACAGGGCGATCTTCAAAACAGTAGTGTTGCTGTTAAAAGGATTTTAAACTGCCATACAATCAACGATGAATCATTTAATCGTGAGACTACTTCTCTAATCAGTGTAATACACAAAAATATAGTGCGGTTTCTGGGCTACTGTGCTAATACAGAGAATAAAGCGATGAAACATTCAGAATCAGGAGAACCTTCGAAGTATATTTTTGCCGAGATGAGGGAAAGGTTACTCTGTTTCGAGTATATAAAAAATGGAAGCCTTGACAGATATCTTACTGGTACGGAATGCATGTGGGTTGATGAAGTTCCTTTCCTTACCTGATTTACCTTTCCATTTCCTCAGTTTTACTCTCGTTTTACTTATGTAGACGAACTAAGGGGACTTGAATGGCATACGCGCTACCAGATAATTCGAGGAATATGTGATGGTTTGGTTTATCTTCACACAGAAAAGGGTATTGTTCATAGGGACATGAAACCTGAGAATATACTGCTTGATGATCTTATGATACCAAAAATTACAGATTTTGGTATATCAAAACTCCTTGATGGAGCAACACACGCTGTCACCAGTGACCCCACAGGATCACGGTAAGCTTGCATGTGGAGAAATCAATTCTCTGTCTCATGATCACCCAACTAAAACATTTTCGCTTCATCCAACACCATAGATAATATAATTGAACATTGTGCTTTCATGCAGTGGATATTGTGCTCTGGAATTCATAGCTCATGGTGAGGTGTCAACCAGGTCAGACATATACAGTCTGGGTGTTATAATCAAAGAGCTCGTGACTGGATTTAAGGATGAACCTGATATTCAAAACGTAAGAATTATCCAACTCATAGTTCAAGTTTGTTATGTCATTTTATTTTATAAATACGTTGTATAGAATCGTAATGGAACCCACATCTTGCTATATTCATATACTTTTTCGATAAAAGACGTTTTTATTAACTCAAAATGTAGCATCAATCGAATACAAAGTATGATGAGCAATGCCCAGCCTCTGCATAACTAAGATGCACATGGCCAAACATCAAAAGTGATGAAAGATGATAAAAAACATATCAGCAACAGTAGTCTCCTATGACCGACACTATGCCTATGTCGAAAGAGGTGGTGGACCGATCCGGAGATTATGCTATCACCCATGTTAGACAAAAACCTCCCTAGCAACCCGCTTCAACCGCATGCACACCGCCGTGTACATGGTTGATATTATGCTCGGCGTAGCATAGACCATGTACGAAGCGAGTGTGTAATGGAAAATGAAATGCAAAGTAGTACATAGCCACGAAATTTTATTATTAATGTACTAGATCAAATTTTTAATCAAGGAAAATGTTATACACCTGTACTGAAATCAAGTATAACAAGCTCTGGAACAAGTACCATTGGTGAAGTGGAGGCGTTCCCTGTGATGTCTTGAATAGCTCTTAGATCATGTTGGTGCAGAGGTCGGGTGCAACTGATACCTCCTTGATATTGATATATTCCTTTCATTAAAAAATCTCAAAAGTTTTTGCTTTGTGAAATTTACATAGGGATTATCTTGATATTTGAGATCCAGTTGATGTTATTCTTCTTCTCTTGAAATCATGTTGATGTTTTTCAGTTGCTTGCACAAAACTTGCATTTTGTTTGGAAAAATATTACAGGGTCATTATAAATCGTCTTTGTGAAATGATAGGTACTTAGAAAGTGGAGGTACAGATGGAATAAATCAGCGAACTATCCACAATTTGGATACCAACAGGTAAGTAAATGCATTGAAATAGCGTTAAGGTGCTTGTCCGAATCCCCAAAGAAGAGGCTTAAAATATTAGATACAGTCAGCATGCTTAATACAATGGAAAGTACGAAGGAGCACATTACCAATGTTGGTAACTCTCCAGTTGGCCCGGTATGCTCGTCGCATGCTCTAGAATTTTGATTTACTGCATAACCTTGTTAGCTTAGAAAGTACTTATGGAAGTGCCAAATCTTTTCATGCAGATAAGCGCTTACCCATGGGAGCTACTTGAGTTTGACTCGCTCGAGCTGAATTTCCCGTTCGAGATAAACAAGCAGATACCGTGCTCACTTCAGCTAACTAACGTAGCTGATTATTACATTGCCTTCGATATCGAAATGATGGGCATACTACGGTATTGCATTGAGCCGGAGAAATTTGTTGTGCCACCAGGATCGAAGTGCAATGTCATGGTAACACTGCAACCACATGAGAGGGTACCACATGCTATGGTGTGCAAGGATGAGTTGTTCATTTTGCGGTGTGCCGCCGTGAGTGAGGGTCTCACAGCCGAGGATATCATTGAAGACATGTTAAACAAGAAGTCGGGTAAAGAAGAAGCCGATAAGGTGACGTTGAAGGTTGTTATTTTGCCCATCGCCGTCGACTAAGGAACCCAAAGTGTTTATTGTGTGCAGTTATGGGAACATGGTTTGCCAAGATGGGTTCAACATCTCTGAGGCAATCATCAACACCGTTTCTCGAAAGAGAATATAATTTGTGCACCGAACAAAATTCGAGCTGTGCAACCTCTTTTCAGGACAAAAGGGCATATCAAAAGATCCTTGGTGAATTTGAGACCATTCCTGCAATTTCATGGCTTTGGAACTCATGTTGTCCGCTAAGACACAGGATCTTTTTCTGGTTATTTCCATATAACAGGCTCAACATCAAGGAAATGCTTCAGAGAAAGGTTTTTTTTTTTTTGCATCCAGGATTTTATATGTGTCATGTGTGACCAAAGAGCTCTTGAGACCAGAGATCATCTATGTTTACCACCGCCAATTTACTCAAACTTGATGGCAGCACAGTTACCCAAACTGACATCCTATTCCTGGCAACATTCAGGAGAAGCTAGATGATCTTAAATCTTACCTCCAAGTACCTTTTTTCCTTGGAGATTATCAGTCTAGTTCTGTGGGCTGTTTGGAACACCAGGAATAATGTCATCTTCACAGGGATATCCCCAAGCCTACTCATGCAGGCGAAAGTGTAAGGAGGAGCTTCACTGGCTTACTTCCATTTCAGGGCAAAAAAGAAGAGAGATGCGCAGTTTGACTTGAGGCCCTTTCTAGGCACTCCTGGTGCCTTATCTGTTTTAGATGTATAGCCTGTTCTTTTTTTGTTTTGTTTTGTTTCTTCTGTACATTACTTATTTGAAAATTTATAAAAATTCACTGGTGGAAGAAGTTACTAATTCCCTCGTAAATCATAGTAAAATTGAGCCAATACCCTTGCAAAATATTTCATTGCATGCATTAACTTGATTTGCAGATCCCCCGAACACATACTCTGCATTGTAAATTTATGAATATCCAATTCTTTTAAAACAAAGAAAACTTTCGAATATTTCCCTCCGTGAATCGACTCAAGATTCTTGAATTAAGACACATCTGTACACGTTTTCTAACTTGTAACTTGTCTGGTTCTACGTAAGGGATTCCGCTGCAATTTGTGGGTGATGAGAACGGCCTCATTAGTTCGACTCTCTCATGTGTCCTGAGTCCTGGCACACACATGCAATTGTTTGCAGAGACATCACGATCATACGAGTAGCAAATGAATACCAATGCCAACTACTCCCTCTGTCCCATAATCTAAGACATTTTTTGAAACTACACTAGTGCCAAATAAAACGTCCTACATTATGGGATGGAGGGAGTAGTTTTCATGCCAAGCATGTTATAAAAAACAAATGTCCACGAATCATGATACTAGGATACACTTCACAACAGTCAAATCAGTGGGCTCATAGACCACAGGTACAAACAAGTGTAGAAATTCAGATATCCTCGTCCAAATTTGTTTTCAGTCCAGCTCTCTCAGTTATTGCCTTGGAGAAATGCATTAGGTGTTAGTGGTGACTTGTTTTTGAAAAACATAACCGTGTACCTGCGGCCCTCTTGCTCTCCTCATCTTTTAGTGTGTTCTTTTTTATATGATCTTTTTTTTTTTTGAAACAGCTACGATCTTTTTAGTGTTTGTTAGTAGTAGTTTTATTTCCTTTTCTGATCTGAGGAAACTGAAACTCCAGAACTTTGCTTGTTTTCAATTTCCCAAACAGAAGAGAGCTATTCAGATCAATTAAGATTTAAGAGAAAAGTATGTTTTTGGTCCCTCAAGTTCCCAAAAAGTATAGACTTGATCCCTCAAAACTTTTTGGTATACATTTGGCCCTTCAAGTCTCAAAACCCAATAAGTCTAGTCCAAAACCGATTTTAAGCACGTTGACCGGGTTTGACCACGTTGACTTGAACATGCAGCGTGGCTGTGTGAGCTGCTGCTACCCAAGTGATCACTCGTCCCAAGCCACTCACTCACTCACTATGGGCGTCTCCAGCTTTGGCGACAAGATAAGATAGCTCACAGGAGCATGAACTACCACGGGGCAATGGGAGGGCGCTGCTTCCTGAGCCTCCTCCCCTGCTCCACGACCCCCTGCAAGGCCGGCGTCGGCATCGGCACGGCCGTTTCGCCGTCATGCCGCCACTCCGTCCACCGCCACCGCACCAGATCAGCGCGCGGCCCGAGGAGAAACACGGCGGCCAGGGTGTCCTGCTCCGCCGCCGCCGCCGCCGCGCAGGCGCCGCCGTCGCAGAGCACCATCAAGGTACTACTGCCACATGCAGAATGTTAGTCGTGGCTGCTTGCTTGTGTCCTGATCGGACTGTCGTCTCTGACGCCCTGCTGTTCCCCTCGCGACTGACTTCTTAAGGTGGTCATCGTCGGCGCGACCAAGGAGATGGGGAGGGCGGCGATCGCGGCGGTGAGCCGGGCGAGGGGGATGGAGCTGGCGGGCGCCATTGACACCCAGTGCATTGGGATGGATGCAGGAGAGGTGCGTGCTCGCTTCCTCACCACTCGTTCCCGTGTGCTCTGCCTCTGTTTTTTGCTCTGCTTCAGTTTGTGAGTGCTGTGTGTTATTTCTTCAGTTAAGCGGCATGGACGAAGCCCTGGAGATCCCGGTGCTCAATGATCTCACCATGGTTCTCGGCTCCATAGCACAGGTACCAATTGCCAGAATCTTCATCCGTGGAATGATGATTGCGCATTTCGCTCACCGCAGGCAGATTCTGCTCTTTTCAGACAAGAGCGACTGGTGTGGTTGTTGATTTCAGTGAACCTTCATCTGTCTATGACAATGTCAAGCAGGTACATTATCTAATGAATGTACTACCAACTCCATGGGCATGCATCCAGAATTGCACATGCAAATTCAAGTAGGAAGTAGCAAACCAATACTGGTACCTCAATAAAGCATGTCAGAAACCACAACAATGGTGGTACTGTAATGCCGCCATTCAGGACTAAATTCATACGCTGTTCAGTTACTTGGTACTCCCAGGAAGATGCGGAATAAGATCTTTACTTACAGAATGTAAACTGAATTGCAAAACAAAGCGGATGCTGCCTTTTCAGGTCAATGATTCTTAGATGGATGCTTCAGACTGTGCAACCTCTCCATTGACATTTGGATGAAATCTACTAATACACTATCTGACCACCCAAAAATGGTTTACACGCAGGCAGCAGCATTTGGCTTAAGCAGTGTCGTATACGTTCCGAAAATCGAGATGGATACAGTAACTGAACTGTCAGCATTCTGCGACAAGGCAAGCATGGTAAGGCTACTACTGTTGGGTTCTTTCTTAAATTCACCATGATCAGATTCTTCAAACATGGAAGCTTATATTGAATCCATTGTCAGGGTTGCCTGGTCGCGCCAACTCTGTCAATTGGCTCGGTACTCCTTCAGCAAGCTGCAATCCAGGCCTCATTCCACTACAACAACGTCGAGATAGTGGAATCAAGACCTAACCCATCGGTACGAAGCACTCCCGACAAGCTAACCCTCTGCATTCGCTATGATATGCATGCCTAATGAAAACGTTTACAGTACCCATCAGGAAAATAAATAATTTTGTGTAGATGTGCTATTAGCAATGTGCAGATTGCTAGACTGATGCTTGGCATTGACAGGACTTGCCATCGCCAGATGCGATACAGATTGCGAATAACATATCTGATCTTGGTCAGATATACAACAGACAAGATATGGATTCTGATAACCCAGTAAGTGCGGCACAAACATTAGGAAATTTCCCTTTCAGTATGGTTTTTTAAAAGTGACATTGGCAGGAGTACTGATATGTTTACTCTATCCTAAATGATATGTTTCACAAACTGACTGGCTAGTGTTGAAAAGGCAAGAGGTCAGGTACTAGGAGAAGATGGGGTGCGTGTGCACAGCATGGTTCTTCCAGGGCTTGCCTCAAGCACGTCGGTCGTTTTGTCGGGCCCTGGAGAGGTACTTAAGCTCTAATAATATGCTTGATTGAACTTTGGATGAACTGACAAAATCACCATTATTTTCAGGTTTACACCTTGAAGCATGATGTTACAGACGTCCAGAGCCTAATGCCAGGACTGATTCTGGCAATACGGAAGGTGATACGGTTGAAGGTAACTGGCACTGTCCTTTTTCTTCAGTAAGTATGTATTCCAGAGAAGAAGCATCTCTACACTGAAACAAATAATTAATCGCATCTTTTGCAGAACTTGATTTATGGTCTGGAGAAGTTCTTGTAGGAAATGATCAACTCACATATGAAGAGATCTTTTTTTTTTCGAGGGAGAGCTACAGTTTCTGACCTTCCAGCCGTTCACGATATAAGAGATAAATTGGATTAAATCAATTCCTTGGCTCATAATCAGAAACACTCCCACTGGCAAGGCGAATTCAAGAACCCTATAAACATGGCGCACAGTTTTGAAAAGAATGGCACCATGCATAAGATGGCAATCCTGATGGTGATCCAGACAATAAGCAAGCTGATGACATGGGTCTCAGGGGTTGTACCTGATGGCTTGCTATACTTTCAGAGGTTTTTCCGCTATGACGCGGCCTTTCTAGTGTACCAACTTTTTTGTAACTCTAGTGTACCCTTTAACCGAAATCACACAAGAGTCTTGTAACTACAAACATCGATTTCAATATTCATAGCAGCATCGAGATTTATCCTCAACGCATACTAAAAAAAAACCAGGACAACCCGAGCATAGATTCAACTCGACGTATTGACCGCCGATGCCAGTATCAGCATTGTGTATGAAGCACATCTATGCCATACGGAGAAAAAAAAGGTAATGGAAAATTATCACAAAAGAGTGTTGAAGCAGCATAACATGGTTCATACTTGAACCACCTAGTTTTCATGGTACACGCCAATCATGCAAAAAAACAACCAACTATCCTGTTTGTGAGCATGGTATATATTTTCAACTAAAAACCCCAAACATGCAGAATAAAGTGTCAAACGGGCAGGATTAAATGTCTAGAAAGAGACTAATAGAACTGTTACAAGATGAAACCATAGCCAGCAGATAAACTATCATGTGTGTACTAGTATTCAAGCCATGATCTTCGCAGACCTCATGTAAAGACTGTCCACAACCTTCCCAACGTTTGAAATTGTTTCGAGTGTGGCAGGGAAGATAGCCTCGGTTTTCTGCTCCTCAAAGATAATGAGGCAACCAGCACCTTGATCCAGAGTACCAGCAAATTTCTTGTCAAGGATCATCTGTGACAACTTCTTCTCGACATGGTCAACTGGCAATTCAATCATCTGTGCGACATGCTCAATCTCCACCCTCGAGTAGGGCTCAATCAACCTGCAGAGGTTCTGCTCCAGAAGGGTATCATACAGAGATGAAAGATGCCTGTGGACAATAGGGTCCTCCTCCAGCTGGGCTTTGAAATCACGAAGGGCGGTTTCAAAGTACTTGAGAGATCTTTTAGAGTAGGCATCAGCCACAGCTTTCATAGCATCAACATCAGAACCCACATACTTCAGGCTAGCCTTAGATGAGATTATTCCAGCAACATCGTCAGCCTGGTTGACCATAATCTTGCACAAGAGCATGTACTTCAAGCTGAAGATAGCTCTTGGGTCGTCCAGTGCGTTGAAAGCCTCGAATGCTTCAAAGAAGTAGCTGTAAGCAGTTTTGTAGTCCTTCTCTTCCGCATGAAGGATTCCACTCTGCAGATCAATAGTGCCCTGCTGAGCTGGTGGAACATAAATGGCATTCGCCGCTGTTCTTGCAGCGGTCAGTGAAGCTTTGGCCTTAGGCAGGTTTCTCAGAGAGAAGTGGAGTTTGCTCTCCAAAAGGTCAATATCCACAAGAAGCAACTTGTCATCAAGTCTCCTGACTTCCTTGATAAGTCCAGTAAGGAGGGTCAGGGCTTGAGTGTACTCTTGATTCTCCAAAAGAAGGGCCGCTAACCTTGCCTCCACACGCTGCCTGAGGAATGTACGTTTCTCTGCACGCGTCCATTCCACCATCTCCTTGCAGAGCGAGATCTGAAGATCAGATGTTCCAGGAATCTTGGCGACGGCATCAATGATTCCACGGACAATTTTTGCAGTCTTGGCCTTGGGAATCAGTGAGAAAAACGGCCTCAGCTGGCTCAAGAGATTTCGCAGATCCTCGGCACGATTCTCTTTAGTGAGGGAGTTTGTAAGGTTGGTAATTGCAAGCTCTTTTGTTCTCAGTGCATCTGCAGATGAAGACGGGTCTTGGATCACACGGTAAAGGATCGAAATTGACTCTGAAGCATCCTTAGCCTCCTGAGCTTTTTCAATTGACTCAGTAGTAGCAGGAAGGTACGACGACTCCATAGCAGAAGACATGATCCCACCCTAAACTGCAAACAAAAAAACAAATGACAAGTTACGAAGTGTTAGAGAACATCAAAGTAACACACGCCAATACATACTGCTACGTGAACTCATGAATTTTTCTCCACAGCGCCTCCAATTAACAGATGAAGAACACGAGGGTGTGCATGAAACCCTGGCCACTACAGATGCCGTTTACTTTAGCGACACTAACCGAGTTAGTTCTAAGTTTTAACACTATCTGGAGTAGCTGATCGTGGCAAATGAACTCAACATATACCATGACATGTCAGGAAACACACACGCCGTGCAAAAATCTTCAGTACAAAGTGGCTACTAGTGTTTGGTCATTGTTGATGTCTTGATGATATAAGCACTGTTATTCTGATTTACAGGACAACACCTAGAGCGCTACACGTGCGTCTCAACAGCGTCCCAGGACCATACTGTACAAGGAATCATCCGGGGTGCCAGGTTGGCATAAATCAAGACAGATATGGTGTCCAATTCAGCTAGACGTTTGTCCTAGCATCAACTGAATTTTGTGAGTGCCACAACAGTGTCTCTAATAAATCTTCACGGCTTCACCAAGCTAGGCCGCAACAAGAGCTCGTAAAGCCTACTAATTGCCATAACCAGAAGAACCCTAGCCCCGGGATAAGCTGCCAGAAGGGCATGGGGGAAACCGCGCTGCCCTCAGCAAGATCCAGTTTCTCTTTACGCTGACAAACTGGACAGACTTCCAGAACGCATAAGGTCGTTCCAGCAGCGGGCTTTCCCGGAGTAACAACGTCGGCAGATCCAGTTGCCGTCGGCACCGCCCAAGCGGCGGATCTAGATGGCCGCGCGCATCCGAACATCGGGGACTAGCTAATCGGTGGATGGCAGCGGGCTCGTACCTGAAGGTCGGCGGAGGCGCGACGAGAGGGAGAACGGGACGGCGGCGGCGGCGGCGCGAGAGGGTTCAGACCTGAGGGGTGGGGGTGACCGGTGAGGAACCGAAGGAGTCGGGAAAAGTCGGGAGAGGAAGAAGAGAAGGAAAGGTACGGCGGCGGCGGAGAGAACGTCCTGTATAGATGGATTTTTTTTTTAAAAAAAACTTTGTATAGATGGTTTTGATGAATATGAATTCAAATTAACAGTTTTTTTTTAAAAAAAAACTTTGAATCTATTCATCAACTATCAAGGTGGTACAAATAATATTTAGAACTATGAGTTACATCTAGTTCCGAAGACCACCTAGCGACAACTACAAGCACTGAAACGAGACGAAGGCGCATCGCCGTCATCACACCTCCCTCATCGAAGCCGAGCAAACATTGTTGTAGTAGACAGTCGGGAAGTCGTCGTGCTAAGGCCTCATATGACCAGCGCAACAAAACAGCAACCGCCGTCGATGAAGAGAAGTCTAGATCGAAAGGATCCAACTTGTAGACCCGTAGATGAACGAAGACCGGATACAAGCGGATCCACTGAAGACAAATGCCGACCAGATCCAATGAGATCCGCCAAAGACACACCTTCACACACACTCCAACGACACTAGAAACATCACTATGACGGGGGCTAGGCGGCGACGACCTTGTTCAATCTTCAAGAAGCGATAACAAAAACAGCAAAAAAAAAAACACCTAAAAAGGGGCCCTCGTATTGGAAATTCCCTTCTATGAATAGATTATTAAATTTGTTTTCCATAGGAAAATGCTGGGAAGTTCTATAAAAAAGGTTACTAAATTCATTCTAGAAGAGAATTAGCAAAGTCTCGTATACCGTTTATTTAATCAAACAAAAAAACAAGACACGAAAAAAATGCACACGAGCGTAAAATCAAATAGTGCACGAGTTAGATGAGACTTAGTTAAGGCCACACCCATAAAAGTATTGACGATGTGGATTTAGCACTTACTCCCTCCATTCCTTGATATAAGGTGTATAGTTTTTTGAAAAAAAACTCCGAAATATAATGTGTATTGCGTTGCATCACACGTTTGGATAACTTTTTTCAGGGATTTGATTACATTTTCTTATATCAAGCAAGCTTCTCTATTTTCTCATGTTAATTAGTCAGTTGTAATCTCACCCGAAACTTATGAAATTTTCCTTCCATATGTGTTCTTTAATTTCTGTGCCAAAAAACTATACACCCTATATTTAGGAATGGAGGGAGTACAAGGTAAGAGGGTCCAGTGATGCCACTCCTTTACATGTGGCATCATCACACCATCGGATTAACAAAAACTGAAAGCACGTTTTTGTTTTGTTACAACGGCGATATAATGTGTACACATCTTAATATAAGAAATCAAATCCAAACTCAATCTACAGTTGTAAGGAACAAAATTGAATCATCTTGTCAATAATAGTTGATCGAGTTCCCTATTAACAACAGATTTTTTTATTAGGTACTATTCACAATAGAATTCCTCTCTTTTTTTCTTCCTTTTGAAACTTGAACATTTTTTTTAAATGTTATGGTATGATATAATCATCATGTCGATGTTGCCAATTTTTTTATAATTTAGTGTTACTTTCTAGTTGTTATAGTTTCAACTAGTTTGGGAAGCGCCATGGTTGCGACAAAAAGAACCACATGATATCACTCCCCTCATTTTCGTGGCCTCCAAGCACAAGAGGTGGATGGTGCGGGATGCCATGCATGACAATAGTGGCAGAGCTTGCCATCAAAAGGTGGGCAGGCCAAACAGAAGAAAGGAGCCTATGGGCTATTGTTTCAAGACCCAGAAAATAGATGTATAGTGTACAAATCCCATGGGCTAGGCGGGCCACAGCCCATTCAGCCTTGCAATAGCTCCGCCAATGTAGGACAACACTTGGGTGCACAAAATCAATACTTGGGACAACGCTTGAGTTCGTGAACCTTTGGGTTTGCCTTGAGCAGCTTCAACTCCACACATACGTAGAAGATGCCATCTCTTAGAAGTTTCAGGCGAATAGAGACTACACAATGACTTCAGCTTACAAGATCCACTTGTTGGGTTCCACGTCGACCACCATGAACGAAACCATTTGGAAGGTCTGGGGCCTCCCAAGGTCAAGTTCTTCTCGTGGTTGGTGCTTCAAAATAGGATTTGGACGACATATAGATTAGAAGAGGGGATAGACAAATTGTGGCCTTTGCACCCTTTACAAGAGGGCCAGCGAGAAAACTGCTCACCTGTTCTACAAATGTTGGTTCACTTTTGGAGTTTGGAGAATGGTCAAGGATTGGCTCGGATTAGGGGCTCTAGAAATGAATCGATGGTGGTCGGGCACATTGTCAAGAGTTGGTGGACCAACATGTCGAGACCCAATACTGCAAACCGGGTGGCCATGACTTCTCTCAGTATGATTGTCTGTTGAGTCATTTGCAACACGAGAGATGCTAGGGTTTTTAGAAAGAAAGCGGTGCAAGCTTTCTACATTCTCATGCTTGTTCATGATGAGGCCAAGCTTTGAGTCACCTCCGGGGCGGGTACTTGAGCACATCATACAATTAATGAATTAGGCCAGGGGTTATCCTTCTTTAAAAAAAACAATTAATGAATTAGGCAAGCCTTTTGTCTCTCCTAAAAAAGATTACATTTTCAATTAGTAGTATGGCCCTTTTGTTGGGGAACGTAGTAATTTCAAAAAAATCATACGCACACGCAAGATCATGGTGATGCATAGCAAT
Organism: Triticum timopheevii; assembly: GCA_963921465.1. Taxonomy (NCBI): domain Eukaryota; kingdom Viridiplantae; phylum Streptophyta; class Magnoliopsida; order Poales; family Poaceae; genus Triticum; species Triticum timopheevii. Next base: position 618,181,413 of record OY997268.1, on the reverse strand, counting down.
GAGAAGGAAGAGTGTTGTCCACGTACCCTCGTAGACGAAAGCGGAAGCGTTAGCACAATGCGGTTGATGTAGTCGTACGTCTTCACGATCCGACCGATCCAAGTACCGAACGTACAGCACCTTCGAGTTCAGCACACGTTCAGCTCGATGATGTCCCACGAACTCCGATCCAGCAGAGCTTTGCGGGAGAGTTCCGTCAGCAGATGGCGTGATGATGGTGTTAATGATGCTACCGGCGCAGGACTTCGCCTAAGTACCGCTACGATATTACCGAGGTGGAATATGATGGAGGGGGGGCACCACACACGGCTAAGAGATCAATGATCAATTGTTGTGTCTAGAGATGCCCCCTGCCCCCGTATATAAAGGAAGGAGGGAGAGGCCGGCCCTAGAGGAGAGCGCGCCAAGTGTGGGGAGTCCTACTAGGACTCTCAAGTCCTAGAAGGATTCCACTTTCCTTTCCGGAGTAGGAGAGAAGGAAAGAGGGGAAGAGGGAGAAGGAAAAGGGGGCTGCACCCCTTGTCCAATTCGGACCAGAGGGGGGGGGGGCGCACCTCCTTCCTTTTGGCCTCTCTCCTCTATTCCCGTATGGCCCAATAAGGCCCATATACTCCCCGGCGAATTCCCGTAACTCTCCGGTACTCCGAAAAATACCCGAATCACTCGGAACCTTTCCGAAATCCGAATATAGTCGTCCAATATATCGATCTTTACGTCTCGACCATTTCGAGACTGCTCGTCATGTCCCCGATCTCATCCGGGACTCCGAACTACCTTCGGTACATCAAAACACATAAACTCATAATACCGATCGTCACCGAACTTTAAGCGTGCGGACCCTACGGATTTGAGAACTATGTAGACATGACCGAGACACGTCTCCGATCAATAACCAATAGCGGAACCTGGATGCTCATATTGGCTCCCACATATTCTACGAAGATCTTTATCGGTCAAACCGCATAACAACATACATTGTTCCCTTTGTCATCGGTATGTTACTTGCCCGAGATTCGATCGTCGGTATCTCAATACCTAGTTCAATCTTGTTACCCGCAAGTCTCTTTACTCGTTATGTAATGCATCATCCCTCAACTAACTCATTAGTCACATTACTTGCAAGGCTTATAGTGATGTGCATTACCGAGAGGGCCCAGAGATATTTTTCGACAATCGGAGTGACAAATCCTAATCTCGAAATACGCCAACTCAACAAGTACCTTCGGAGACACCTGTAGAGCACCTTTATAATCATCCAGTTACGTTGTGACGTTTGGTAGCACACAAAGTGTTCCTCCGGTAAATGGGAGTTGCATAATCTCATAGTCATAGGAACATGTATAAGTCATGAAGAAAGCAATATCAACATACTAAACGATCAAGTGCTAAGCTAACGGAATGGGTCAAGCCAATCACATCATTCGCTAATGATGTGATCCCGTTAATCAAATGACAACTCATGTCTATGGTTAGAAAACTTAACCATCTTTGATTAACAAGCTAGTCAAGTAGAGGCATACTAGTGACACTATGTTTGTCTATGTATTCACACATGTACTAAGTTTCCGGCTAATACAATTCTAGCATGAATAATAAACATTTATTATGAAATAAGGAAATAAATAATAACTTTATTATTGCCTCTAGGGCATATTTCCTTCAGTCTCCCACTTGCACTAGAGTCAATAATCTAGTTCACATCACCATGTGATTTAACACCAATATTCACATCTGTAAGTGATTAACACCCATAGTTCACATCGCCATGTGACCAACACCCGAAGGGTTTATTAGAGTCAATACTCTAGTTCACATCGCTATGTGATTAACACCCAAAGAGTACTAAGGTATGATCATGTTTTGCTCGTGAGAGAAGTTTAGTCAACGGGTCTGTCACATTCAGAGCCGTATGTATTTTGCAAATATTCTATGTCTACAATGCTCTGCATGGAGCTACTCTAGCTAATTGCTCCCACTTTCAATATGTTTCCAGATTGAGACTTAGAGTCATCTGGATCGGTGTAAAAGCTTGCACCGATGTAACTCTTTACGATGAACTCTTTTATCACCTCCATAATCGAGAAACATTTCCTTAGTCCTTTCTAAGGATATTGTTGACCGTTGTCCAGTGATCTACTCCTAGATCAAAATTGTACTCCTTGCCAAATTCAGAGCAAGGTATACAATAGGTCTGGTATATAGCATAGCGTACTTTATAGAACCTATGACTATGGCATAGGGAATGACTTTCATTATCTTTCTATTTTCTGCCGTGGTCAGGCTTTGAGTCTTACTCAACTTCACACCTTGCAACACAGGCAAGAACTCCTTCTTTGACTGTTCCATTTTGAACTACTTGAAAATATTATCAAGGTATGTACTCATTGAAAAATCTTATCAAGTGTCTTGATCTATCTCTATAAATCTTGATGCTCAATGTGTAAGCAGCTTCACCGAGGTCTTTCTTTTTGAAAAAATCTTATTCAAGTATCCTTTTATGCTATCCATAATTTCTATATCATTTCCAATCAACAATATGTCATCTACATATAGTTTTAGAAATGCTGCAGAGCTCCCACTCACTTTCTTGTAAATACAGGCTTCTCCAAAAGTCTGTATAAAACCATATGCTTTGATCAACTCATCAAAGCGTATATTCAACTCCAAGATGCTTGCACCAGTCCATAGATGGATCGCTGGAGCTTGCACATTTTGTTAGCACCTTTAGGATTGACAAAACCTTCTGGTTGCATCATATACAACTCTTCTTTAATAAATCCATTAAGGAATGCAGTTTTGACATCCATTTGCCAGATTTCGTAAAATGTGGCAATTGCTAACATGATTCGGACAGACTTAAGCATCGATACGAGTGAGAAAATCTCATCGTATTCAACACCTTGAACTTGTCGAAAAACTTTTTTTTGCGAAAAGCCGAGCTTTGTAGATAGTAACACTACTATCAGCGTTTGTCTTCCTCTTGAAGATCCATTTATTTTCTATGGCTTGCCGATCATCAGGCAAGTCCATCAAAGTCCACACTTTATGTTGTAGGGTGGAACCCTAAGTGAAGATCTTTCACGAATTGGAGGGGGAATCCCCAAGAACAAGATGAACACAAGAGGGAAAACAAGAGGCACACTCAAGAACAAGTCCAAATCACACATCCACTAGACCAACAAACACACAAGATCCACAAGGTACATGAACAATCAAAGGGAAATAAGATACATGGTAGAGTTCATCCCAAATCCTATGAAGGAGATGAGGGCTTGATGATCCTATGATGGGGATCCTTCCCCATGGAGGAGGTCTTGATGTTTGGTCACTCCAAGAGGAGGTCTTGATCTCCTAGTGGAGTGGATCCATGGATCAAAGCTCACAAATGTCTATAAAATACTTTGCTATCCTCTAAATGAGCTAGGAGATGCCCTTATATAGTTTAGGGACGAAATAAGAGAGGAGGGGGATACAAGGGCAAAAAGCCCAAAAGGCACACAAGCCTCGGAGTGGTGCGGGCACCCGGGGGACTCAGGCCCGGGCACCCGGGGTCGGTGCAGGGGGCTGGGCGGCTTCAGCCGGGCACCCGGGGCCTCAAAGCCCGGGCACCCGGGGGCGTGCTGGGCCGGCGCGGGAGGTGGCCCGGGCACCCGGGGCGGCGGGGCCGGGCACCCGGAGTGGGCTGGGCTGGCGCGGGGGAGGGGCCGGGCACCCGGGGTTGGTGGCCTGGGCACCCGGGCAGGCTGGGCTGCTCCCAGCAGCGGGGCCGGGCACCCGGGGCCATTTGGCCGGGCACCCGGGCGGCCACCGCCAGCGCCAGCAAGGGGCCGGGCACCCGGTGCCTTCCTAGCTAGGCACCCGGGAGGCTCAGGGCTTCTCCCTCTTCACCCTTCTTCTTCGTAGCTTCGCGCTTCCCTCGCTTTTTTCCCTCCTTCTCTTCATGTGCTTGTGCCTCCATCCTCGCCTCTTCACGGTCTTGTTCTTGGTACCTACGAGTGCATAGAGTTTCCATATGAGGTAGAATTCGACTCTTGAGTGAATCCGAATGAAACTCGAAGCGGAATGAGTTAACCTCGGGTTTGACGGTGCGTGCACGTGCTCTTGTCATCGGTCCTTGAGGTGCTTGACGAGTTGTAGTAGAGTCCATGGGGATGAGCGAGGGATGCTCCGCATCATCCCCCCCCCCCCTTGGGAGAGATCCGTCCACAGATCGTGATCTTCATCACCATGGGAAAGAAATTGCATCTCCGTGTAAAAGTGGACAACCACCAAGCACGTATCATGTTGAAGCTCGAAATGGTCACTCTCCGATGTCGCACCGTCTTGTAATTCCTTTAAAAGGATCCAAGATAACAAGCACTTGGAAAAACAAATGTGATTGGCATTAAAGCAAAACCAAGCATTCGAGAGGTGATTCACCCAACAAGTGTTGTCATCAAGCATAGCATATGGTTTGACAAAGAAGTGTGGCATGGAATGTAAGCATCTAAATTGAGCACATGGAAAAGCATCATGAAAACAAGCATGCAAAGGTGAGGTAAAGATGCTAATATGTGGGACAAGTGAACAAGCATCTACCTCAATGTCATAGCAAGCATGCCTAAGACTCTCAATGAACGGTCTATGGTAGGCATAAGAGTCATTCACAACACCCAAGGAGATGATATGACTAAACACATGCAAGTGCAAGACAATCCAAGCATAATGTGCATAGGGTGTAGTGAAAAACGAGTGGCACTCAACACAATAGAAAGAGAAATTGTTCATCATGTGTGAGGCAATCAAGGCAAGCATGCAGCAATCAATGGGACATGGCATATGTGAAGGAATGACATTGTTGCAACCAAACATGTGATAGGAGCAAGTAATCCAAGAAGTGGATGCAACATGAGAAAGCATAGAAATCAAGTCGTGCAAACTAGTGGAGCGAAGATGCAACACACTAGAGGAAATCATGGCAATCATGTCATGTGTGCAAGTAGTAGGCATAGGCAATGCACATGACATATCGCAAGCACGAACACAAAGCAAGATCATAGTATCATTGTAGGCATGGGGCACATAGCAAACATGGCAATAACAAGCAATATCTCCACCAAGCGTGCAAATACACATACAAGTAGTAGAATCAATCATCATGTGTATGCAAAGCATGGGTCACAAATGCATGGCAAAGGCATAGGAATGAGCATATCATGCAATGTGAACATGGCAATATGGGCATAAAGTGAGAAGTGGTAAGTAACCCATAACCAAGTGAGAGCCATGTAGAAGAATTGCGCGAAGTCTTTACGCGAAGAGAGCGGTGGAAAGGCAATCCATGTGATCCCAAGTCATCATTGCTCTCTAGAGCTCGTATTGTCAACTCATGGGATTGTGAGGTTGACAAGTATTCATGGGTACCTACACAAAAGAAACACAGACCAAACAAATTGTGCGCGTGGTAAATGTACACATCATCCATCATGATGTGTATGTGCACATGTGAGTTAGCACAAGAATAGCATCGCTCAAAGAAATTTGATGCATGGTATAAGAACATGTCATCCATCATGAAAGAATAGTTGTCATGTATGACACGATGGGGGCACAAATTGAGAATGCAAGTATATGGAACATCACTAGCATGTTTATTCATGGGGAGCATATGGTGCACACAAGTATTGGGATCATGCAAAGGATAGGATTGATCAAAATCTCCTAAAATGGATAAGGAAACTATGGGGGTCTCCTCGTGAGCAATAGCGGAAACATCATATGGAGAAAATGGAGAACATCCAAAACAATGCATATCCGAAGCTAGGTGGTCATGGCATGGCATATGAGATAAATGATGCAAAGGAAGCATATCAATGTCATCACAAGAAAAACAAATGCCAATAACCATGGGCTTGTCATCTATGCCATATGTGCAAATTGGGTTTATGTTGATGGCATATGCATAGTCACTATGATGAGATTGCAAATAGGACATATGATTGATCTCATGCATAGCATATGACAAGTCAAGCGGATTATCAAACATGATGTGAACAAGAGAATTATCACAAGAAATCATATGTAACATGGCATCACAACTACTAGACTCCGCATGGCAATCATCAAACTCATCATAAATGGGTAAATCATCGCATGGGGAAGTCGAACTAGAATGAAGCATGCCAATAGGTGGATCAACATCATGCAAACAATCAATACCAAGGATGTCCACTAGTGGGACAAGAGCATCACCTTCACCTATGTTACCTTTCTCGTTCCACTCAAGTGGTGTAGATGAGGTGGGAAAGACCAAAGCGTGGTCAACGTCATCATCGTGATGGAACCATGTGGTAGGTGCATCATAGTTCATAGGAAGGACGAAGTCGTCGCGGATCGGCGCATCATCATATATGGGATCTAGCACCAAATGAGAAGACACAATAGAGGTAGAGGTTAAGTTGTTAGAAATCGAAATGGCGTCGCATGCCCTATCAACTACCTCACTCTCTCTATGTGGTGGTGGCTCACTCCCTCCCTCAAGGTAGGTGCACTCAATGTCACACATGGTGGAGTCACTCAAATCACTCAAGTGGTGGTGGTGGTGGCTCTCCTCACATGGGAATTGGGGCAACTCATCATATATGGGGCTAGTGGTGAAGTCACTCTCACTCTCAATATGGTGGCAAAAGTCACTCAGGTCATCATACGCGCCGTGGTCGAAGGGAAAATCCCATGCTCAACCATCTCGTAGTCGTCGCCGTGGATGAAGGCCGAAGATGGCACATCATCGCTCTCGTCGTGGATGAAGGCCGAAGATGGCACAACATCGAAAGGCGAAGATGCCTTGAGAACACTTGGCGAAGATGCCGAAGTGGTGGTAGTAGTCGTAGCTCCGTCTTGGTGGTGCTTGTCTCACGGTCTCCTCTTGTGCTCATGACGTTTGGCCGTAGCTTGATGTAGAGCTTTTTGGGACTTGTAGGTGTACGTATCGCGAGCATCTTCATCTTGATGGTGTTGTAGTGCTTGAGCTCGATGACGTTCCAAAGATTGCCCACTTGAGCGCCGCCTCCTTGAAGATGACGAAGGGGAAGAAGACTTGTAGTTGGACATCATGTCTCGTACTTGATCCCTTTGTTCGGCCAACTTGGTGTCGAGGAGTCCCTTATCCTTGCTTTGTTTTGGCGAATGTCGATGGCGAGTCGCTCAATGCCTTGCATTTGTAGTCCGAAGATGGACGTTTTGGTGATGTAGATGTTGACGATGTCGTTGTCGTGGAAGACCGGAGATGAAATGCCTTGCCTATCCATCACAAGACTCGAGTAGAGGTGAGTAGGAAATGATATAAACAATACCAAGTTACCTTTTCCCAAAGTTGAGGATGTATCCCGTTTCACTCAATGTGAGATGAAAGAATAGTGGAATTGGTACCGGACTTGTTCACTCACACCTATCAAGTAAAGCTTATGGTGGAGCTCGGTGAGGATAGTGGCACAAAAATTTGATGCAAAATGTTAGCAAGATTCAATAATGTTGGAAAAGATTCACAAATTCACAAGTGAAACAAGTATACCAATAGCAATATGTGGCACACGGAAACACACACACACGGATAGATAAATGGGGTCGTGCAACCAAGGAATGAGCACAAAATGTGGAATCCACGGAAAACGCTCGTGTTGCACAACTCAAGAGAGACGCTAGCACGACTGCTCAATAGGCGGATACGACACTTGTGCACAACCTATAAGATGCAAGATGTATGAGCTTTCTATCCCAAGTATGCTATGTGTATGATGTTCCCGATGTTCTTCTCAAGGTGATCCAAGATGATCGGATATGACAATCTTATGTGCAATGTGGTATGATGCTATGGCTCTTGCTCATGAGCTCTTTGCTCTCTTTTCCTTTTGCTTAAAAGCTTATTCTCTTTTTTTTGATATGGCCACTTATGCCAAATGCACAAACCAAGATAGCAATTGTGTATATGCGGGAACAATCTTGTGACACAAGGGATGATATGATGATACCAAGATGATACCAATATGATATGGTATGTATGCAATGGAAGGTATGGATCACTAATGTGCACAAGTAACGTTGCCGGCAATACTAAAATGGCTAGTATCGCTAGGCAAGCGACGCAAAATGGGCTAAGGGGTTAACAATGTAATGGCAAGAATGTACAAAGATGGGATACCACGATACCAAAGTGATATGGAGGTTACCGTTCTTGCTTACGGTTAGGTTGTCAAAATGGTGAAGTGGTCGATGTCGATGATGACCTCATGGCGATGATGAGTGGCGGTGTTCTTGATGTAGATACCAAGATTATGTAGACCCATCCCTAAGTAGCCGAAACATCTTAGGAAACGGTAAAAAAAACGTGAACTCAAAATCTCAAGGAAAATGTCAAATGGTGGTAGCGGAATGCGATGGTGGTTCCGGAGTTAGCAAAGCGAAAGCGGTGGTGGTGGTTGATGATGAAGCAACCATCCCTAAGTAGCCGAAACACCTTAGGTGACTCAAGTCACCACTCAAGCAACCCCAAATGCTATATGGGACTAAAATGGTTTCAGTGGCGGAAAGCGATGGTGGTGTTGCGAATGATATGGTGGATGGCCTATGCAAAGATGCCAAAATGCCAAATTTTTGATGGATTCAAATGATATTGGAACCTATCTAGATGGATGGAGTATGTCAATAGCTACTCAACGAGCTAAAGAACGTCAAAATCGGACTCCTGGAGCAAAAGTTATGGCCGAAACAGTGAGTGTAAGTGGGCTGATTCGGGGGGTGCGGGCACCCGGGGTGGTCAGGGCAAACAGCCTGGGGGTGCGGGTGCCCGGGTCTTGGGGTGCGGGCACCCGGGGGGGGGGGGTCAGCGGGGGTTGCACGGGGGGGTCCGGGTGCCCGGGGTTGACGGATTTGGGCGGAAATTCGTGGGAAAGTGCAAAAAATTGGTGGATTTCGTGAAGGGAAAGGTGGAGATGGATGGAGGGAAGGCTAGAACCACTTGAAACCAAGCAAATCCATGGATCAAATCCAAAAAAATCTCAACAAACCAGCAAATCACAAAAAAAATTGGGGCTATTTTTCGTGGGGAATTTTCGAAATTGGGGAAGAACACACAAAATTAGGCTCGAAAACAAGATGGGGGCTCCAATTTCGTGAGAAACCATGGCTCATGATACCAAGATGTTGTAGGGTGTAACCCTAAGTGAAAATCTTTCACGAATTGGAGGGTGGAATCCCCAAGAACAAGATGAACACAAGAGGGAAAACAAGAGGAACACTCAAGAACAAGTCCAAATCACACATCCACTAGACCAACAAACACACAAGATCCACAAGGTACATGAACGATCAAAGGGAAATAAGATACATGGTAGAGTTCATCCCAAATCCTATGAAGGAGATGAGGGCTTGATGATCCTATGATGGGGATCCTTCCCCATGGAGGAGGTCTTGATGTTTCACTAGTGCAGAACCGGGCAATAGCACCGGTTCGTAAGGCCCTTTAGTGCCGGTTCCATAATCGGCACTAAAGTGTGGGCACTAAAGCCCTCCCCCCCCTTTAGTACCAGTTCAGCACGAACCGGTGCTAAAGGGCAACCACGTGGCACGAGCCAGCTCCGGGGGCCTGGAGCCCTTTAGTACCGGTTGGTAAGACCAACCGGTACTATAAGGTTTTTTTTTAGTTTTATGATTTCTTTTTCATTTAATTTTGTGTTTCCATTTTAATTCTTTTTCGTTTGCTGGTATTTTACGATACTACACATTGTACACGTTATGCATATATATATATATTATATATATATATATATAAATAGAATTTCTAGTAGAACCAATCATGCATATATATATCATCAATGTCTCACAAACCACCATATTAATTAATTCACACATACACACATGTATAGCTATATACAATTTCTCCTACATATGCATGTTGCCTTCGGAGCCAGTGGCATTAGTCTAATTGGTGCCTTCGGAGCATGATGATAATTGGAAGTGGTTTTCATGGGGGCGGTAGCGGGTAATAGTATTCTCCCTTCGGATTTATGACCTGGTCAAGGAAAAATCCCGCTATTTCCTCTTGAAGTGCTTCTACGCGCTCCGTTTCTAGGAGCTTCTCCCGCACCTCTTTGAACTGTTAAGAAGGAGATCAATATGCATGTGTATTAGTTGTGTGACTAGATATCGATAATGGTGTAAAAATTGTGAATAGTGTTCTGACAAGCGTACCCATTCCTGCCTTTGAGATCTACTCCTTTCGGACGCCATCACGCGAATGTTCTCGCAAACGCAGAATGCACACAGATCAGTCCCCTGCGCCTGCTTCAGGGCCTTTACGAGAATGGAATTTGATCAGATAATAATTAATCAAGCATGATAATTAAAGAGATGGCAGCTAGCTAGCTAGCTAGTACTACTTAATTACTTACCTTGGGTCGAAACCATTTACGCTTTTTTTTCATTCGCCTTCCGTGATGCTGATGAACCTTGCCCAAGCCCTGCCCGCCAACAAAGAAAATGAATAAAGGGGTTATTAAATAGTTGATATCATGAAATGACAAACTAAATAGGCTGAGATATATAGTTAATAATGATTGAAATTACCTGTTGACTATCCCAAACAAGATGTTATAGTCAGTATTTGCTTTGAGTAGTGAGTCCAATATTTCAACTGTTCTGGCGTCAACTTCAATGATACAAAAGATCCAGTGAAATCTGCATGCACACACGTTTGCATGTCTTAATTAAGCGGGCATATGTAAGCAAAAACATGTAGCTAGCTAGTAGGCAAAAACAGAGAATTTGTAGTACAAGACAGTGTGACTCACTGGAAGTTGTAAGGAAGTAGTATATCTTCATTGTATTTGAGGCGCTTCAAGAACTCTAGCATGTTGTCCTCTACGTCCTTTTCATGATGTGGATTTATTAGCCATGTGTATTCATTAACGGTGTTTGGGTCAATGAACCCAATGCCAAAGCGTCCACCTTTTCTCATTTCATACATCTTCATCCTGCATAATACCACAGAAAAGAATATAGTGAGGATAATTACAGGTAATGATTGATCAAAAGGATCACTACAGCTAGCTTGAGACTTAAATTACAGAAAGAAATCACTTACAGACAATAGCAACTGACGATAGATTTGTCGAGTGCGTCTTGATTGTATAACTGAAACAGTTCAGAATACTCAACAGATAGAGCTTTCTCATGGAAGTAATGCTCCTCCTTGACATTCACCATGAGGGACAATCGATCTGAAATCTTGGCAATGTTCATGTACCATTGATGCAATTCATACATTCTTGTTGGGAGGTTCTTGACCTTGTCTGGCTCGACCAAAGGTTGGCCCCGGACATATTCCCGTTTTATTTCATCCTCTGTAAGCACAGGCATGGGCTCGATCTCGAGGAGTTGTCCAACAGTGATGTTGAGAACTTCAGCCTGCATTATATGGTCCTTGGTTATTACCACATTGCCCACCTCGGGAACGTAAACTGTTTGCCCACAATAATATTGGCACGCGTACTGTCACGTGTTGTTGGCACAACAAGCGAGGGGATCGATTGCGCCGCCTGTTCTCCCAGCTGGGGAATGGTTTTCCCGCATTTTTTGATAGCTGCTTGTTGTTTGCTCAATCCCGAGCTCGCCTCCTTACGTAGACGTGCTCGATTTAACTTCTTGATGTGGCGCTCATAGTCTGTGTCAACCGGCTTGGGAGCTGGTGGTTGAGCCATACGAATGAAGTGGTCAATCATTTCCTCAGGCACTTTCTCCCTTGGCGACGGTTGCGGTTTCGGTGCAAAATGGGCTTCCACCTCGGCCTTCGATATGGCTGCGTTTTCCTCCTCGGACTTGTCATAAGGCCTCTGCGGAAGAGGCGTGAGGCTTGGACCATATTTATATCGCTTGCCTCCGCCTGTACTTCCTATACTACCTCGACTCGTACCGCTACGCACCATAGCTGCGGGGTGTCTCTTCTGCGATTGCTGAGGCGGCGGAGACGGCTGACGGGGCTGAGTTGGACGAGGAGGAGTAGCCTGAAGTTGTGCCAGACTTGGAGGAGGAGTGGCCTGAGGTTGTGCCGGACTTGGAGGAGGAGTGGACGTCTGACACTGTGGTGGACTTGGAGGAGGAGGAGTGGCCTGACACTTTGCCGGACTTGGAGGAGGAGCGTCCTGACACTTTGCCAGACTTGGTGGACTTGTAGGAGCGGGAGTCTACTGACTCAGTGGCGGACTTCGATGAGGAGTCGGCTGACGCGGTGTCGGTGGCCTTCGAAAGATGATGCAATCCTTTTTCCATAGGATGATATGATGTTTGGCCTCTCCGAGAAAGTGCTCGTCGTCACCTCCAGGAATGTCAAGCTTTAGCTCCGAATATGGGTCCACCACCTCATCAACCAAGACACGAGCATAGCCCGCTGGAATCGGGTTGCAATGGAAGGTTGCCTCGGGGGGATTTGTAAAAGCAACGGCGTCCGCCACCTTCATGGATATGTTCTTCATTTTGACGTGTAGCTCGCAGTTAGTGTTCTCCGTGATGTCATCCACGGGGTATCTATCCAGCATTGCATCGTCCGGGGCGGAACCCACGCTGCTTCTCAGCATAGATGGGGCGGTGCTATCCAATGCTGGATCATTCGCTAGCTGCTGCAGCTGCTGAGACCCCCTTTGCTGGGTAAGTGAGTCGATCTGCTCCTGCTGCCGCTAGAATTTGACTGCCAATTCCGCTTGACTTTCTTCTAGGCCTTGAAGGCGTTCATAGTCCCGCTTCCTCTGCTCCTCCTCCATCTTCCTCTTCTTCTCCTCCGCAATCTTATTTCTCGCACGGGTTCTGTAGTCGGTGTTCCAGTCTGAAAACCCCTCATACCACGGAATAGCGCCCTTGCCTCGTGTTCTTCCCGGGTGTTCAGGATTTCCTAGGGCACGCGTAAGCTCGTCGTTCTCTCTGTTGGGCTGGAACACCCCCGATCGTGCCTCTTCTATTGCAACAAGTATCGCATCGTCGGCTCCCTTCAGACTTGCCCTCGTCGAAACATTGCCTGTCTTCGGGTCCAACTCCCCCCCCATGCGCATAGAACCAAGTCCTGCACCTGGGGGGCCAGCTCTTAGTAACCGGAGTGACACCTGCATCCTCCATCTCTTTCTCAGACTTATCCCACTTAGGCATTGCCACCGCATAGCCACCTGGCCCCAGCTTATGGAACTTATCCTTTTTTTCGGCATTCTTCTTGTTTATTCTTGACCGTTCCTTAGCTAATTCCGAATCCTTGAATTTCACAAAATCGTCCCAATGAGCACGTTGGTTCTCTAGTGTTCCCTCGAATACTGGAGTCTTCCTTCCTCCCTTGACATACTTGTCCCATTCACGATTCTTGTGGTTCTTGAATGCAACCGCCATCTTCCTAAGAGCAGCGTCCTTGACTTTCTGCACATCTGCTTCTGTGAAATGATCTGGTAGGGTGAAATGTTCCATGAGAGTATCCCAAAGCAGATCTTTGTGTCTTTTGTCGACAAAAGTAACATCTGGACGTGGAGCAGCATCCTTTTTGTCTTTTTTTCTTTTGTCTTTTGCTGGCTCTCTCCATTCTTGAAGGGAGATCGGGAGTTGGTCCTTCACAAGAACTCCGCACTGACGAACGAACTTGTCCGCAATCTTCTTAGGCGCAAATGGTTCGCCATTAGGTCTGATTGCCTCGATATTGTACTTTACGCCCTCCTTCAACTTTTTGTTCGGGCCTCGTTTCGTCCTTTTGCCTGAAGATGTGCTCGGTCCGGATGGCTGAAAGAACAAAGATCGATTCGTTAATATATCTTCAAGTCATTTAAAACATGTGATGATCACCAGATGCCTACTTATATAAATATATATACCTCGCCGGTCTTTGTTGTTTCAAGATCAACATTTTCTTCGTCATCATCATAATCATAGTTCATGAGTTCATCAATTCGGTCGTCGCGATCGAATATCATATCACCCTCTCCGGTGTTGTTTAGAAATTCGGAGCCGTCATAATCTTCTTCATTCTGATCATCATCTGGCCCGTGAGGATGGCGTATCATATCGAACATGGCCTGTTCTCCCTCTCTGCCGGTATTGTCCGCCATATATTTTATTTAACTAATCCAAAAGAAATATAAAACAATTTAGTATTCAAATTACATCGTCTCGAATAATAGATATAATCTCGAATACATCGTCTCGAATAATAGATATAATCTCGAAAACATCGTCTCGAATAATAGATATAATCTCGAATACATCGTCTCGAATAATAGATATAATCTCGAATACATCGTCTCAAATAATAGATATAATATCGAATACATCACTTGCTAGGTAGCTAATAAAGATCGAATACTACAGAAGAATCTAGGACACTCGCGGTTCCTGCGGCGCGGGCGGTGGACACCCAAAGAGAAGGAACCCTCACAGGATCATAGCTGAAGTGAGATCCCTGAAGAAACTGCCAGGTATTGGAGAACCTGCCGCCCTCTAACGCAACCATGTAGCGATGGACGTGCTCGTCCTCCTCCCTAACACGGTGACGTACCACCTCCGGCTGGGTCGGCTCCCTCCGCGCCGAAACTGGCCCACGCGAACGCCACCAAACGAGATCAGGGTCGACGACGGGACCCGGGGCCGGGTTCCTCATCAAGCGGCGCACCCCTCCAGGCAGCACCTCCCAGTATCAGCCCGGCGGAGCCCAGTCCCGAACATGGGTCAGCCGGACGTCGTCGCGGACGTGTCGACGGCAAGGATGCGGGTTGGGCATCGTCGAGAACAAATACTAGCTATATGCCCGCAAAAAGTAACATTTTTTTAATGATTGGATTTTGATAACTAAAATTTCTAACATTTCTATATAACTAACATTTCTATAACATTTCTAACAATGCTATATATAACTAACATTTCTATAACATTTCTAATATTTCTATAACTAAAAAACAGAAAAAAAATTATAACATTTCTATATATATAACTAACATTTTTATAACTATTTCTATAACTAAAAAATAGAAAAATTTCTAACAATTCTAACTTTTTTATAACTATTTCTATAACTAAAAAACAGAAAAATTTCTAACAATTCTAACATTTCTAACTATTCTAACAATTCTAACATTTCTAACTATTCTAACAATTCTAACATTTCTAACTATTTCTGAAAAACAGAAAAATTTCTAACAATTTCTAAAATACAGAAAAAATTTCTAACTATTTGTATAACTAAAAAACAAAAAATGTATGTGTGTGTGTGTGTGCGCTCACCGGCGAGGCAAGGGACGACGGGGGGGCGGCGACGGGGGCCGGGCGCGCGGCGACGGGGACGGCGACGGGCGCGGCGACGATGGGGATGACGACGACGGGGACAGGGACAGGGTGGCGACGACGGGGACGGGGACGGACGGGCCGGGGCGGCGACGACGACGGGGACATACAGGGCGGCGCCGACGACGGGGACGGGGACGACGCGGGACGGGCCGGGACGGGGCGGCGGTGACGACGGGGACGGGGACGACGGGGCGGCGACGACGGGGACGGGGCAGCGACAGGGGCGGCAGGCGACGGTGCAGAGGAGAAGAAGCCAGATGAGAAACTGAATTTTTCGTAAGTGTTGTTTATATAGGAGGGGCCTTTAGTACCAGTTTGTGCCACCAACCGGTACTAAAGGCCAGTTTTGGCCAACCCAAGCGGCGGGAAGCGACCCCCTTTAGTACCGGGTGGTGGCACAAACCGATACTAAAGGCCCCCCCTTTAGTACCGGTTTGTGCCATGACCCGGTACTAAAGGGGGTGCGCTGGCGCAGGTGCGGTGCGGCAAGTTTAGTCCCACCTCGCTAGCCGAGGGGCGACCGCACTGGTTTATAAACCCCCGTGCGGTCGCTCTCTCGAGCTCCTCTCCAAAGTAGGCCTACTGGGCCTACGTGTTCTTTGCTGCCCTATGGGCCCACTTGGCCTTTGCGGGCCTGCATCCTGGCCCAACAACAGGTTGGGTTTCTAGTCGTATGCAGGCCGCTCTGGCCTAGTAGGCGGGCTTTTTTTATTTTTTTTGCTTTATTTATTTTTGTGTTTTTTTTGTGTATTTATAGTTTCTTTGTGAATATTTTTGCTTTAGGTACAAAAAATTACAAACTTTCTGTTAGTGCCCGTAGTTTTCAAATTTAAATAGTTTAAATTTTGAATTATTTGAAATTAGTGTGAATCACTAGTTTGTGAATAACTTAACTTTAAAAATCAGTAAAGGCATGAAAGAATTTGTTTGCACATAAAATTTCTTCGCGTTTCAAATGCCAAAACACATAACTACCCTAACTATTACAGAGATTCCCCTCTGGGTGTGAAACACAGAAGAAAGTGATGATAGTGAAGCCGATCACATCCCAGATCTTTGGGTGTGAAACTTTTTCTTCACGTGTGTCCCTTTGCGCCGTAACCATGTAAAATCTTCATCATTTAACGGGATGGTCGGGTCAATATTCACTGTGAATGGAACAATTTCATCAAACTTTTCATAATCTTCTGACTGGTCTGTTTTGTCATCCACTCCCACGATGTTTCTCTTTCCAGAAAGAACTATGTGCCGCTTTGGCTCATCATACGATGCATTCGCTTCCTTATCTTTTCTTTTTCTTGGCTTGGTAGACATGTCCTTCACATAGAAAACCTGTGCCACATCATTGGCTAGGACGAATGGTTCGTCTGCATACGCAAGATTGTTGAGATCCACTGTTGTCATTCCGTACTGCGGGTCTTCCATTACCCTGCCTCGTGTCATATTGACCCATTTGCACCGAAACAAAGGGACCTTTAAACCACGTCGATAGTCAAGTTCCCATATGTCCTGTATATAACCATAATATGTTTCCTTTCCTGTCTTGGTTTCTGCATCAAAGCGGACACCGCTGTTTTGGTTGGTGCTCTTCTTATCTTGGGTGATCGTGTAAAATGTATTACCATTTATCTCGTACCCTTTGAAAGTCATTATATTCGAAGATGGTAACTGGGATAGCAAGTACAGGTCATCTTCAATAGAGGTGTCATGCATGGTACGTGTTTGCAACTAGCTGGCGAAACTCCTGGTTTGTTCACGTGTAATCCAGTCATCAGAGCGCTCCGGAGGTTTGGAGCATAGCAAATTCTTGTGTTCATCCATATACGGAGCCACCAAGGTGGAATTCTGTAGAACTGTGTAGTGTGCTTCAGTGAGAGAATGTTCGTCCATACATATTATTTGTTCCCCTCCTAGCGTGCCTTTTCCATCCAGTCTACCCTTATGCCGCGATTCAGGAACACCAATCGGCTTAAGGTCAGGAATAAAGTCAATACAAAACTCAATGACCTCCTCATTTTGATGGCCCTTGGAGATGCTTCCTTCTGGCCTAGCACGGTTATGAACATATTTCTTTAAGAATCCCATGAACCTCTCAAAGGGGAACATATTGTGTAGAAATACAGGACCCAAAACGTTAATCTCTTCGCATAGGTGAACTAGGACGTGCGTCATGATGTTGAAGAAGGATGGTGGGAACACCAACTCGAAACTGACAAGACATTGCACCAAATCATTCTGTAACCTTGGTATGATTTCTGGATCGATTACCTTCTGAGAGATTGCACTAAGAAATGCACATAGCTTCACAATGGCTAATCGAACGTTTTCCGGTAGAAGCCCCCTCAATGCAACCGGAAGCAGTTGCGTCATAATCACGTGGCAGTCATGAGACTTTAGGTTCTGGAACTTTTTCTCTGCCATGTTTATTATTCCCTTTATATTCGATGAGAAGCCAGACGGTACCTTAATACTGAGCAGGCATTCAAAGAAGATTTCCTTCTCTTCTTTGGTAAGAGCATAGCTTGCATGACCCTGATGTATGCCGTCTTCTCCGTACATACGTTGCTGGTCCTCCCGTGCCTCAGGTGTATCTTTTGTCTTTCCATACACGCCCAAGAAGCCAAGCAGGGTCACGCAAAGATTCTTCGTCACGTGCATCACGTTGATTGCGGAGCGGACCTCCAGGTCTTTCCAATATGGCAGGTCCCAAAATATAGATTTCTTCTTCCACATGGGTGCGGGTCCGTCAGCGTCCTTCGGAACAGGTTGTCCGCCAGGACCCTTTATCACCTTCAAATCCTTGACCATATCATGTACATCAGCACCAGTACGGTGGCGAGGCTTCGTCCGGTGATCCGCCTCACCTTTGAAATGCTTGCCTTTCTTTCTTACGGGATGCCTGCTCGGAAGAAATCGACGATGTCCCAGGTATATATTCTTCTTACAACTATTCAAATATATACTATCGGTATCATCCAAACAGTGCGTGCATCCGCGGTATCCCTTGTTTGTCTGTCCTGAAAGGTTACTGAGAGCAGGCCAATCATTGATGGTCACGAACAGCAACGCCTTTAGGTCAAATTCTTCCCCCATGTGCTCATCCCACGCACGTACACCTGTTCCATTCCACAGTTGTAAGAGTTCTTCAACTAATGGCCTTAGGTACACATCAATGTTGTTGCCGGGTTGCTTAGGGCCTTGGATGAGCACTGGCATCATAATGAACTTCCGCTTCATGCACAACCAAGGAGGAAGGTTATACAAGCATAGAGTCACAGGCCAGGTGCTATGGTTGCTGCTCTGCTCCCCAAAAGGATTAATGCCATCTGCGCTTAGACCAAACCATACGCTCCTTGCTTCATCTGCAAACTCCTTCCCGTACTTTCTTTCAATTTTTCTCCACTGCGACCCATCAGCGGGTACTCTCAACTTTCCGTCTTTCTTACGGTCTTCTCTGTGCCATCGCATCGCCTTGGCATGCTCTTTGTTTTGGAACAAACGTTTCAACCATGGTATTATAGGAGAATACCACATCACCTTGGCAGGAATCTTCTTCCTGGGGCGCTCGCCCTCGACATCACCAGGGTCATCGCGGCTGATCTTATAGCGCAATGCACCACATACCGGGCAAGCGTTCAAATCCTCGTACTCACCGCGGTAGAGGATGCAATCATTAGGGCATGCATGTATCTTCTGCACCTCTAACCCTAGAGGGCAGACAGCCTTCTTTGCTTCGTACGTACTCTCGGGCAATTCGTTGTCCTTTGGAAGCATATCCTTTATCATTACCAGCAACTTTCCAAATCCCTTGTCAGATACACCATTCTCTGCCTTCCACTGCAGCAATTCCAGTGTGGTGCCCAGCTTTTTCTTGTCACCTACGCAATTCGGGCACAACAATTTTTTGTGATCCTCTAACATGCGCTGCAACTTCTTCTTCTCCAAATCACTTGCGCAGTTTCTCTTTGCATCGGCAATGGCCCGACCTAGATCATCAACGGGCTCATCTGATGCCTCTTCTTCAGCTTCTTCTCGCATTGTCGGCTCAGTTTCTTCCCGCATTACCGGCTCAGCTTCTTCCCCTATTGTTGTATCATCGTATTCAGGGAACCCATGGCCAGGATAGCTGTCGTCGTCCTCTTCTTCTTCATTGTCTTCCATCATAACCCCTCTTTCTCCATGCTTGGTCCAAACATTATAGTGGGGCATGAAACCGGACTCAAACAGGTGGACGTGAATGGTTCTTGACGTAGAGTAATTGCGACCATTCTTACAGCCAGCACATGGACAAGGCATAAAACCATCCACCCGCTTGTTTGCCTCAGCCGCAAGTAGAAAAGTATGCACGCCCTCAACGAACTGGGGAGAGCATCGGTCATCGTACATCCATTGCCGACTCATCTTCATTACACAACACCGAATAGACCAAATTAATACAAGTTCATACATAAAGTTCATACAACACTTAAATGCAAAAAACAAATAACTCTCTAGCTAAAGCATTTAAATGCAACAACAAATGCGATCAAGATCGCAACTAAGGTAACAATTGATCTAACAACATAATGATACCAAGCCTCACTATCGATGGCATATTTTCTAATCTTTCTAATCTTCAAGCGCATTTTCTCCATCTTGATCTTGTGATCATCGACGACATCGGCAACATGCAACTCCAATTCCATCTTCTCCCCCTCAATTCTTTTCAATTTTTCTTTCAAGTACTCGTTTTCTCTTTCAACTAAATTTAACCTCTCGACAATAGGGTCGGTTGGAATTTCCGGTTCACATACCTCCTAGATAAAAATATCTATGTCAACTTGATGGGCATAATTTGTCATAAACACAAAATGCAACAAATAGTTTTAAAAGAGAATATACCACATCCGAATCATAACAAGGACGAGGGCCAACGGGGACGGATATCAAAACCATGGCACTATGTATAACAAACAACGTATGGGTAAGATAATTATTATACGAGTAACTATATATCCAAATCACACAAACATCAATTTTTTATATAAAATTTCATGAACAAGAGGCTCACCACAAGGTGGTGCCGGCGAGGGGACGGTGCGGGCGATCGACGGTGGTTACGATGGAGATTTAGAAGGCACTAAGTAAATCACACCTACATATGCAAACTAAGTGTTATTTTGACCTCAAATTGCATATAAATCAAATACTACCACATATAATTCCTCCCAAATTACTAAAACCCACAATTAATCACTATATAAACCAATGCAAGAGCTAATCTAGCAATGAGAGATGAAAGGACAAAGTTGCTAACCTTGGTGATCATTTGAATGGATGGGGGCCTGCAAATCTTGACAAATTTGGGGCAAATTTTGTGATGAACTCGAGAGGAAGAAGGGAAGAACAGAGGAGAGGGAGAGGGGAAAGGGGGAAGAACAGAGTGCGGGTGGACGAAGGGTTTATATAGGACGACCTTTAGTACCGGTTCGTGCCATGAACCGGTACTAAAGGTGCTGGAAGGGCCCCACTCTGACAATATCCTGCCACCACTTTCTTTAGTACCGGTCGTGGCACGAACCGGTGCTAAAGGTTCGCCACAAGCCGGTACTAAAGAGCTCCTCCCGCCTAGCCATTGGAACCGGCACTAATGGACACATTAGTGCCGGTTCTGTTACAAACCGGGACTAATGTGTCTCACATTTGACCCTTTTTCTACTAGTGTTTGATCACTCCAAGAGGAGGTCTTGATCTCCTAGTGGAGTGGATCCATGGATCAAAGCTTACAAATGTCTATCAAATACTTTGCTATCCTCTAAATGAGCTAGGAGATGCCCTTATATAGTTTAGGGACGAAATAAGAGAGGAGGAGGGATACAAGGGCTAAAAGCCCAAAAGGCACGCAGGCCTCGGAGTGGTGCGGGCACCCGGGGGACTCAGGCCCAGGCACTCGGGGTCGGTGCAGGGGGCTGGGCGGCTTCGGCGGGGCACCCGGGGCCTCAAAGCCCAGGCACCCGAGAGCGTGCTGGGCCGGCGCGGGAGGTGGCCCGGGCACCCGGAGTGGGCTGGGCTGGCGCGGGGGAGGGGCCGGGCACCCGGGCAGGCTGGGCTGCTCCCAGCAGCGGGGCCGGGCACCCGGGCGGCCACCGTCAGTGCCAGCAAGGGGCCGGGCACCCGGGGCCTTCCTGGCCGGGCACCCGGGAGGCTCAGGGCTTCTCCCTCTTCACCCTTCTTCTTTGTAGCTTCGCGCTTCCCTCGCTCTTCTCCCTCCTTCTTATCTTCATGTGCTTGTGCCTCCGTCCTCGCCTCTTCACGGTCTTGTTCTTGGTACCTACGAGTGCATAGAGTTTCCATATGAGGTAGAATCCGACTCTCGAGTGAATCCAAATGAAACTCGAAGCGGAATGAGTTAACCTCAGGTTTGACGGTGCGTGCACGTGCTCTTGTCATCGGTCCTCGAGGTGCTTGACGAGTTGTAGTAGAGTCCATGGGGATGAGCGAGGGATGCTCCGCATCACTTTATTCTCATACATGGATCCCATCTCAGATTTCATGGCCTTCAAGTCATTTCGCGGAATTTGGGCTCATCATCGCTTCCTCATAGTTCGTAGGTTCATCATGGTCTAGTAACATGACTTCCAGAATAGGATTACCGTACCACTCTGGTGCGGCCTGTACTTTGGAAGACCTACGAGGTTCCGTAGTAACTTAATCTGAAGTTTCATGGTCATCATCATTAGCTTCCTCACTAATTGGTGTCGGAATCACTGGAACTGATTTCTGTGATGAACTACTTTCCAATTCGGGAGAAGGTACAATTACCTTATCAAGCTCTACTTTCCTCCCACTCACTTCTTTCGAGAGAAAGTCCTTCTCTAGAAAGGATCCATCTTAGCAACGAATATCTTGCTATTGGATCTGTGATAGAAGGTGTACCCAACAGTTTCCTTTGGGTATTCTATGAAGACGCACTTCTCCGATTTGGGTTCGAGCTTATCAGGTTGAAACTTTTTCACATAAGCATCACAGCCCCAAACTTTAAGAAACAACAACTTTGGTTTCTTGCCAAACCACAGTTCATAAGGCGTCGTCTCAACGGATTTTGATGGTGCCTTATTTAAAATGAATGCAGTTGTCTCTAATGCATAACCCCAAAACGATACTGGTAAATTGGTAAGATACATCATAGATCGCACCATATCTAGTAAAGTACGATTACGACATTCGGGCACACCATTATGCTGTGGTGTTCCGGGTGGCGTGAGCTGTGAAACCATTCCACATTGTTTCACATGAAGGCCAAACTCGTAACTCAAATATTCTCCTCTATGATCATATTGTAGAAACTTTATTTTTTTGTTACGATGATTCTCCACTTCACTCTGAAATTCTTTGAACTTTTCAAATGTTTTAGACTTGTGTTTCATTAAGTAGATATACCCATATATGCTCAAATCATCTGTGAAGGTCAGAAAATAATGATACTCGCCACGAGCATCAACACTCATTGGATCGCATACATCGGTATGTATTATTTCCAACAAGTTTGTAGCTCATTCCATTGTTCCGGAGAACGGAGTTTTAGTCTTGCCCATAAGGCACGGTTCGCAAGCATCAAATGATTCAGATTCAAGTGATTCCAAAAGTCCATCTTTATGGAGTTTCTTCATGTGCTTTACACCGATATGACCCAAACGGCAGTGCCACAAATAAGTTGCACTATCATTATCAACTTTGCATCTTTTGGCATCAATATTATGAATATGTGTATCACTACAATCGAGATCCAACAAACTATTTTCATTGGGTGTATGACCATCGAAGGTTTTATTCATGTAAACAGAACAACAATTATTCTCTAACTTTAAATGAATAACCGTATTGCAATAAACATGATCAAATCATATTCATGCTCAACGCAAACGCCAAATAACATTTATTTAGGTTCAACACTAATCTCAAAAGTATAGGGAGTGTGCAATGATGATCATATCAATCTTGGAACCACTTCCAACAGACATCGTCACTTCATCCTCAACTAGTCTCTGTTTATTCTGTAACTCCTGTTTTGAGTTACTAATATTTAGCAACAGAACAAGTATCAAATACCCAGGGGCTACTATAAACACTAGTAAGGTACACATCAATAACATGTATATCAAATATACCCTTGTTCATTTTGCCATCCTACTTATTAACCAAATATTCAGGGAATTTCCACTTCCAGTGACCATCTCCTTTGCAGTAGAAGCACTCAGTTTCAGGCTTTGGTCCAGCTTTGTGCTTCTTCACGGGAGACAACTTGCTTGCCATTCTACTTGAAGTTCCCTTTCTTTCCCTTTGCCCTTTTCTTGAAACTAGTGGTCTTGTCAATCATCAACACTTGATGCTCTTTCTTGATTTCTACCTTCGTCGATTTCAACATCACGAAGAGCTCGGGAATTGTTTTCGTCATCCCTTGCATACTATAGTTCATCACGAAGTTCTAATAACTTGGTGATGGTGACTAGAGAACTCTGTCAGTCACTATCTTATCTGGAAGATTAACTCCCACTTGATTCAAGCGATTGTAGTACCCAGACAATCTGAGCACATGCTCACTAGTTGAGCAATTCTCCTCCATCTTTTAGCTATAGAACTTTTTGGAGACTTCATATCTCTCAACTCGGGTATTTGCTTGAAATATTAACTTCAACTCCTGGAAAATCTCATATGGCCCATAACGTTCAAAACGTCTTTGAAGTACGATTCTAAGCCGTTAAGCATGGTGCACTAAACTATCAAGTAGTCATCATATTGAGCTAGCCAAACGTTCATAACGTCTGCATCTGCTCCTGCAATAGGTCTGTCACCTAGCGGTGCATCAAGGACATAATTCTTCTGTGCAGCAATGAGGATAACCCTCAGATCACAGACCCAGTACGCATCATTGCTACTATTCTTTCAACTTAGTTTTCTCTAGGAACATATATAAAAACATAGGGTAGCAACAATGCAAGCTATTGATCTACAACAACATAGACATGCAAAATACTATCAGGACTAAGTTCATGATAAATTAAAGTTCAATTAATCATATTACTTAAGAACTCCCACTTAGATAGACATCCCTCTAATCATCTAAGTGATCACGTGATCCAAATCAACTAAATCATAACCGATCATCACGTGAAATGGAGTAGTTTTCAATGGTGAACATCACTATGTTGATCATATCTACTATATGATTCACGCTCGACCTTTCGGTCTCAGTGTTCCGAGGCCATATCTGCATATGCTAGGCTCGTCAAGTTTAACCTGAGTATTCTGTGTGTGCAAAACTGGCTTGCACCCGTTGTAGATGGACGTAGAGCTTATCACACCCGATCATCACGTGGTGTCTGGGCACGATGAACTTTGGCAATGGTGCATACTCAGGGAGAACACTTTTATCTTGAAATTTAGTGAGAGATCATCTTATAATGCTACCGTCAATCAAAGCAAGATAAGATGCATAAAAGATAAACATCACATGCAATCAATATAAGTGATATTATATGGCCATCATCATCTTGTGCTTGTGATCTCCATCTCTAAAGCATCGTCATGATTACCATCGTCACCGGCGCGACACCTTGATCTCCATCGTAGCATCGTTGTCATCTCACCAACTATTGCTTCTACTACTATCGCTACCGCTTAGTGATAAAGTAAAGCAATTACAGGGCGATTGCATTGCATACAATAAAGCGACAACCATATGGCTCCTGCCAGTTGCCGATAACTCGGTTACAAAACATGATCATCTCATACAATCAAATATAGCATCATGCCTTGACCATATCACATCACAACATGCCCTGCAAAAACAAGTTAGACGTCCTCTACTTTGTTGTTGCAAGTTTTACGTGGCTGCTACGGGCTGAGCAAGAACCGTTCTTACCTACGCATCAAAACCACAACGATAGTTTGTCAAGTTAGTGTTGTTTTTACCTTCTCAAGGACTGGGCGTAGCCACACTCGGTTCAACTAAAGTTGGAGAAACTGACACCCGCTAGTCACCTGTGTGCAAAGCGCGACGGTAAAACCAGTCTCGCGTAAGCGTACGCGTAATGTCAGTCCGGGCCGCTTCATCCAACAATACCGCCGAACCAAAGTGTGACATGCTGGTAAGCAGTATGACTTGTGTCGCCCACAACTCACTTGTGTTCTACTCGTGCATATAACATCTATGCATAAAACCTAGCTCTGATGCCACTGTTGGGGAACGTAGTAATTTCAAAAAAATTCCTACGCACACGCAAGATCATGGTGATGCATAGCAACGAGAGGGGAGAGTGTTATCCACGTACCCTCGTAGACCGAAAGCGGAAGCGTTAGCACAACGCGGTTGATGTAGTCGTACGTCTTCACGGTCCGATCGATCCAAGTATCGAACGTACGGCACCTCCGAGTTCAGCACACGTTCAACTCGATGACGTCCCATGAACTTTGCTCCAGCAGAGCTTTGCGGGAGAGTTCCGTCAGCACGATGGCGTGATGACGGTGTTGATGATGCTACCGACGCAGGGCTTCGCCTAAGCACCACTACGATATTACCGAGGTGGAATATGGTGGAGGGGGGCACCATACACTGCTAAGAGATCAATGATCAATTGTTGTGTCTAGAGATGCCCCTTGCCCTCGTATATAAAGGAGGGAGGGAGAGGGCGGCCCTAGAGGAGGGCGCACCAAGTGTGGTGAGTCCTACTAGGACTCCCAAGTCCTAGTAGGATTCCCCTTTCCTTTCCGCAGTAGGAGAGAAGGAAAGAGGAGAAGAGGGAGAAGGAAAAGGGGGTTGCACCCCTTGTCCAATTCGGACCAGAGGGGGGCCGCCCGCCTCTTTCCTTTTGGCCTCTCTCCTCTATTCCCGTATGGCCCAATACGGCCCATATACTCACCTGCAAATTCCCGTAACTCTCCGGTACTCCGAAAAATACCTGAATCACTCGGAACCTTTCTGAAGTGCGAATATAGTCGTCCAATATATCGATCTTTACGTCTCAATCATTTCGAGACTCCTCATCATGTCCCCGATCTCATCCGGGACTCCTAACTACCTTCGGTACATAAAAACACATAAACTCATAATACCGATCGTCACCGAATTTTAAGCGTGCGGACCCTACGGGTTCGAGAACTATGTAGACATGACCGAGACACGTCTCCGGACAATAACCAATAGCGGAACATGGATGCTCATATTGGCTCCCACATGTTCTACGAAGATCTTTATCGGTCAAACCGCATAACAACATACGTTGTTCCCTTTGTCATCGGTATGTTACTTGCCCGAGATTCGATCGTCGGTATCTCAATACCTAGTTCAATCTCGTTACCGGCAAGTCTCTTTACTCATTATGTAATGCATCATCCCGCAACTAACTCATTAGTCACATTGCTTGCAAGGCTTATAGTGATGTGCATTACCGAGAGGGCCCAGAGATACCTCTCCGACAATCGGAGTGACAAATCCTAATCTCGAAATACGCCAACTCAACAAGTGTCACGCCCAATATGCGACCCTATCCAAAAGGAACTCGAAGGTCCCACCAAGGATAGACCCGCATATTGAAACGCTTTTGCAAGGTGGATATCATTACATCAACATTACATAATAGATGGGGATACATACAAAAGGCAAACAATGCCACACGAATACAACATCACAATACATCAGAGCACCATCCGACTACGGATGAAACACAAATAGAAACTCAAACGACATCCACCCTGCTAGCCCAGGCTGCCGACCTGGAACCTATCCCCTGATCGAAGAAGCAGAAGAAGAACTCAACGCAAGCAAGCATCGCTCTCGCGTCAAGATCATCGCAAAACCTGTACCTGCAACTGTTGTTGTAGTAATCTGTGAGCCACGAGGACTCAGCAATCCCATTACCATGGGTATCAAGACTAGCAAAGCTTAATGGGAAAGGAAGGGGTAAAGTGGTGAGGTTTCAGCAGCGACTAAGCAAGTATGGTGGCTAACATACGCAAATAAGAGCGAGAAGAGAAGCAAAGGAACGGTCGTCAACTAGCAATGATCAAGAGGTGATCCTGAACACCTACTTACGTCAATCATAACACAGAAACCGTGTTCACTTTCCGGACTCCGCCGAAAAGAGACCATCACGGCTACACACACGGTTGATGCGTTTTAATTCGGATCTGGTGTCAAGTTATCTACAACCGGACATTAACAAATTCCCATCTGCCTATAACCACAGGCACGGCTTTCGAAAGATTATACCCTGCAGGGGTGTCCCAACTTAGCCCGTGATAAGCTCTCGCGATCAACGAAGGATAAACCTTCTCCCAGGAAGACCCGATCAGACTCGGAATCCCGGTTTACAAGACATTTCGATAATGGTAAAACAAGTCCAGCAAAGCCGCCCGATGCGCCGACAATCCCGATAGGAGCTACGCATATCTCGTTCTCAGGGCAACACCGGATGAGACTAGCTATGAGTAAAACCAACCCTCAAGTTGCCCCGAGGTGGCCCTGCAGGCAGCTCAGTTCGGACCAACACTTAGACAAGCACTGGCCCGGGGGGGGGGGGGGGGGGGCTAAAATAAAGATGACCCTCGAGAGCGCGACTCCCAAGGGAAAAGTAGGTGGTGGTGAGGTAAATGGTAAAACCAAGGTTGGGCCTTGCTGGAGGAGTTTTATTCAAAGCGAACTGTCAAGGGGGTCCCATAAATCACCCAACCGCGTAAGGAATGCAAAATCCGGGAACATAACACCGGTATGACGGAAACTAGGGCGGCGAGAGTGGAACAAAACACCGGGCATAAGGCCGAGTCTTCCACCCTTTACCAAATATATAGATGCATTAATTAAATAAGAGATATTGTGATATCCCAACATAATCCTGTCCACCATGGGGCAATCTTCAACTTCACCTGCAGCTAGCAACGCTATAAGAGGGGCTGAGCAAAGCGGTAACATAGCCAAGCAATGGTTTGCTAGGAAGGGTGTCAAAGGTTAGAGGTTCATGGCAATTTAGGAGGCTTGAGGAGCAAAAGATAGGTAACGCAACATAGCGATAGAACGAAGCAACTAGCATAGCAATGATAGTAGTGAGATCCAGGGTAGCGGTCATCTTGCCTGAAATCTCGCAAGGAAGAAGAACGAGTCCATGAAGAAGATGAACGGATGAAGCCACGAAGACGAACCGAGCGTAGACGAACGAATCCTCACGATCGCAACGAAACAGGAACTATCGAAAAGAAGCACACATCATGGTAAACACACCGCACATGAACAAGGCATGATGCACAACAAGCATGATGCATGGCAAAGCTACATGAAGCTACTCATGGCAAGAGATGATGCAAACAAGAGCAACACATCAAAGCAAGTTTAAATGAGGCCGGGAACAACATATAACAATTCCGGTAAGTCCTCATATGCAAATTTCGAAATTGGTCCAGATCTGAACAAACATTAAGTTGAAGTTGTTAAACAGCAAGTTAAGATGCACCAAGATGATCTACACGAGATTCTAGTCAAGTTACATATAAAGTTCATTTAATTCGGAGTTACAGCCTAGAAGATATGAGCAAAACAAGTTAAACATGGCATTGATGCAAAATGCATACAAACATCAAGCAAACACCTCAAAACAAGGATGCAACATGATAATATGAAACTACATGCAAAATCAAGCAAGTTTCATATAGAGCACACTCAAAACGGAGCAACGGTGCAACACATACACTCTATACAAGGCATAACAACAATTTGTCCATAACAGCAACTAGGCATATTGCAAGCATCAAAACAATATGCTACAGCAGCTCAACATAAGAACAAAAGACATGGGCATGATGTACAGGTAAATCATAACAAAACACGAACACTGATCTATCTCCAGAAATCACTAGAACATGCTCAAACACACATGGCAAGATTGCAAATAATAACAGTTTCAGACTTTAGCAGAAATAACATCAGGTTGCAATGTTTAGAGCTATCAAACAATATGTTACAGGAACTTCACATGGCAAACAAAGGCATGGCATGAACCTACTAATTGCATAGAACAAAAGTCCCTTACTGACTATGAGCCAAAAAGGATCAGAAAATATGATGTCACCCATGTAAACATGGCAAGTTTCGTTAACAGATTCATACATGGCAGGAACAACAATAAGTAGGCATGTTGGTGAGCTTGAACCACTCACCACAGAGTAACACATGGCATGGAAAGGCAACCAACAGAAAGAATACATGTTTATGAATGTAGGCATGGCAATAGCAAGTTCATAGGGTCCATGGATCACTAGGAAATCACATGGCAAAACTGAACTTCACGTTAACAGGCTGACAGCAACATCATTTAGCAAATTTGGAGCAAGATATGAAAAAGCTACAGCAAGCTACAAATGCAACCAGGGGCATGAATGGATAGAGCATGACCATATGTACAAAACATCCTTACTGAAGTATCTCAAAATAAGCATGGATCTCTCTGTAGCATCAAGTTTACATGGCATAAAAATAACAGCAGAACAGGGACTAAAATCAGCAACAACACGAGGGCTAGTTTACATGCTTGTGCTAGTCACCACATTGATCACAAAAATACATGGTAAGCACCTATGTAAAGAATACATGGTGTAGATCAAAACATATGTAGGGCTCAAGTTCATAAGATGCACATCTCAATCATGGCAAAAATGACAAAAGAGCATGTTATAACAGTTCCAGCAGATTAACATCACATAGCACTCTTCCAACAACATTTCGGGCATCAAGATGAGCTCAAATAAAAATGATGCAATGTAATAAAATGAAGCACTCGTTGAGACGAACAATTTGACATATTACACGCACAAAACGGACCTATGGATGCAGAGATATGATGCGATGAACATGGCATGATAATGTAAATAATTTCGGGACTTGCTCAGATTTACGGAAAAAAAAACAGAGATGAGCGGGATTGACTAAATGACGCTCGGGGCGGAGGATTGGGCCGGCGGGGAGCTCACCTAATGGGCCAAAGCCCAGGATGGGGATGCAGGCTAGGGAGGCTGGCTGGGCCGGGGAGATGGGCCAGCGGAGGGGGGCGCGGCCCACGTGCGGAGGAGCTTGGCCTCCTCCTCGGTCCCGCCTGGATCGGAGGAGCAGAGGCGGCGGCGCTACTCCGGCAGGGCGGGGCGGTGCTCCGGCGGAGGCCGGAGGACGGAACGGCGATGCGGCGAGCTTCGGGAGGCGACGGGAGGCGGGCGCGGTGCCCGAGGCCGGCGGCGTGGTCGACGGGCGACGGCAGGGCGCGGAGCGGCCTGGTCCGGCTGGCCGGATCCGGCGCGGCGACGGGAGGCAGGCGCGGTGCCCGAGGCCGGCGGCGTGGTCGACGGGCGACGGCAGGGCGCGGAGCGGCCTGGTCCGGCTGGCCGGATCCGGCGCGGCGACGGCGGAGGGCGGCCGGGCGCGGGGCGGCGCGGTGGCGGAGGTGCCGGAGGCGGGGCGGAGCAGGTCGCCGGCGGACGGCGAGGGGCTAGGGTCGCAGCGGCCGCGAGTCGCGCCGGCGGGCGGCGGCGCTGGCACGGGAGGCGGCGGCGGAGCGCGGGTACGGACGGGCGGCGGCGGGAGGCGGCGCGGGGCTTCGCGGGCCCGCGATGGGCTCGGGCGGGCCGCGGTGGCCGCGGGCAGGGGACGGCGGCGCGGGGCACGTGGCATGCCCTGATTGGCGTGGGGAGCGGCGGCGGACATGTCCGGCTGCGGCCGGACGTGTCCGGTGACGGCGGGGAGGATTAGGCTAGGGTTAGGGTGGAATCATCCGCGAATTTGGAAGGGGAAGACACATTTAAAGGTAGAGGGAGCTATGAGGCTCCAAATGGGGTGCGGTTTTCGCCCACACGGTCGTGATTGAACGACCGAGAGCATGGAGGGGAGTTTGCTGGGTTTTGGGCCTCTTAGGAGGGGTGTTGGGCTGCAACACAAAGAGGCTTTTGCGGTTACCTGGTTAACCGTTGGGGTACCAAACGAATTCCAAATGGCACGAAACTTGACAGGCGGTCTTCCGGTGCTATACCAAGGCCGCTTGGCAAACCTCGGGCCATTCCGAGAAAGTTTAACACCCACTCACAACAGGAGACAAAAGAAGGACGCCGGAGGACATAGGAGTGCCGGATCGCGAAACGGACAACGGGGAAAAAGCTCGGAAGCATGAGACGAACACGTATGCAAAATGAAATGCACATGATGACATGACAAAATGCAACACGCAAGCAAATGACATGGCAACAACGACGAAAGCTGGAAGACACCTGGCGCATCGGATCCGGGGCGTTACAACAAGTCCCTTCGGAGACACCTGTAGAGCACCTTTATAATCACTCAGTTACGTTGTGACGTTTGGTAGCACACAAAGTGTTCCTCCGATAAACGGGAGTTGCATAATCACATAGTCATAGGAACATGTATAAGTAATGAAGAAAGCAATAGCAACATACTAAATGATCAAGTGCTAAGCTAACGGAATGGGTCAAGTCAATCACATCATTCTCTAATGATGTGATCCCGTTAATCAAATGACAACTCATGTCTATGGTTAGAAAACTTAACCATCTTTGATTAACGAGCTAGTCAATTAGAGGCATACTAGTGACACTATGTTTGTCTATGTATTCACACATGTACTAAGTTTCCGGTTAATACAATTCTAGCATGAATAATAATCATTTATCATGAAATAAGGAAATAAATAATAACTTTATTATTGCCTCTAGGGCATATTTCCTTCACCTTTTGTCTCTGTTAGAAAATAATAGTTTCAATTAGTAGTATGACCCTTTTGTCTCTGGTGGCCCTAGGGTCATGAGGGCGCGGTGGATCCTGACAAGGGCCGGCATGAGGGCTCTGATTTTAGTCGTTCCTTTCTGTTTTGTTAGGGTTTGTGTCCTGCTCAGGAAGGCAAGACGGCGGCGGCTGCTTGAAAATGGAATAAAGATCTCTCCGCCTAGCCCCCGTTCCGGCGGCGTGTCTAGCATCATTGGTGGGCGTGTGGGGGTGTGTCTCCGACGGATCTATCTTTGGTGGATTTGCTTGGGTCTCATCGTTGTTTTATCTACGTTCGTGTGTCTTTGGGTTGGATTCTTCCGGTCTACGTTATTCTTCATCAGCGGTGGTTGCAGTTCTGGTGTTGGTCCTATGGGCCTTAGCACGACGCCTTTCCGACTGTCAACTAGAACAAGTTGTGCCCAACTCCGGCGATGGAGGGGCGATGACGGCGGCGCGCCTTGGGCTCGCTTCAATGATTGTAATCGTCGCTAGGTGGTCCATGAATCTGGATGTGATTTTTATTATTTCTGGTGTTCGTTGTAGCAATCATCGCTAGGTGGTCTATGAATTTGGATGTAATTTTTATTATTTCTGGTGTTCGTTGTACTATCATGCCATGATCGAAGATGAATAGATTTGTAGTTTTCTCGCAAAAAAGATTCAATTAGTAGTGTGGCGACATATAAGAGGGTGGTAGCACCAGATATTTCCTTCCTCATGAGAGGTAGGTCGAGAAGGAATCAAGTACAAGTGTGCAACTATACCATGTTAACTCGGTCGACGACTGCCACCGGCAACCACCCAGCTGTTCGCCAGAGCAACAGGATCCATCGCTCTTGCGTTATCCATCACACGGATGCGGCATCATGGACGAAACCAACAAACCAAGAACGGACCACAGATTATGAGAAGCACCAAGACTGACCGAAGTCGCAAACCATGACTCCAAACTCTTTTAAACCCTGTCTGTACCCACTCACGACCACAACAAGTTCACAACACCTGTCTGTATACTCTCAACTATACACCCCCGGCTAGTTCATACAAGGGCTGGTTCACAAGGTCCACTAGTTCACAACAACAAACGAACGGTCTCTCTCACACACTCTCTCTCTGCACCAGCCGCGGCAGCCCCAGCCAGCAATGGGGTGCCTAGCCTAGGCCCTAGGCGAAGGGGTCGTTGTCCGACACGCCGCCGCCGCCGTCCGCATCGTCATCTTCCTCCATGGCCTGCAGACCATCTTCATCCTGCAGCACATCGTCCTGCAGCTGCAGCACACCATCTTGCAGCAAATACAGGAGCTGCGCGTCCACCTGCAGCTGCTGCATGAGGTTCGCGTCTCCCTGCATTGCCTGGATTTCCTGCAGAAGCGCCGCCCCATGCGGGAAGTGCGGCGCGTCCCCTTGCGGGTCCTGCGCGGGGTGCGCCGGCCCCTCGTGGAGCATGTTCAAGAGGGCGGTGGCCAGATGCCCCGTCTCCCTGTAGCTGGCCAGAGCGTCCTTCCACTCCTGCGAGTCACTAGCTGCGCTGTCCTGCATCAGTTCCTCCACGGTGAGGTTCTTGGCCTCTGGCAGGTGCTTGAGGATGGCGTAGCCAGCCGAGTCGTTGATGTTCACCATGAAGACTGGTGAGAGCGAACGCCCGACCACTTGAGCATGGCAGACACTGTGAATAGGTAAAATGGAGATAGGTCAGTGAGTAGTTGTGGATGTACATACTAGTACATACCCAAGAAAATGTTCCAAGAACATATATATATAGAGAGAGAGCAAACTCTACTTCAGGGTGTCAGGATAGCATGTCATAAGATATACACCATTGGGAATTTGCATGTCTTTGTGTTCAGGCAACAAATAGCCAAGTGCATCTTCTAAGTTCTAAATGCTGCACATACAAGCTCCCCAAAAAGTTTATATGCGGACAAGAACAAAGTGCAAGGACAAATTGCATGGTAATCATCATTTAGCAAAAATAAGGCCACGAGGAGCACGATTTCATTGTTTAAGGTGGCACTGAACAATAATAAGTTTGACATTCTTGGTTTGCAGTCAAAATTTGGCTGGCCAATGTCTGGACAAGCCAAAACTTGCCTTGACCCAGCCTGATACCAGTGGAATTACATCTAGTCTCCAAATTTGAATAACCATGCCATATTCTTTGCATAATATCATTTTCAACTTACCATATGTAATACCTATCATCTGTTGCTTGTTTCTGCACTCTTCCCAGCAGCTCAATCTTTACTACACCACCAATGCACAGGGCTGGGCGCGGGAGTTTAAACGTCTGCAGTTTATTTTCCTGTAAAACCAGATTAGATGGCATCAGTAAGTTCATTGCAACATCAATACAGCATGTTGATTTATTTTATCAATACAATATCACTGATAGCATAACGCAAAAAATGCATCCAGCTGGGGAAAAAAAAGCATGCTTGATATTGGGTACCAAGCCGGTCCTTCACTGTTTTCCGTGTGAAGTGGTCAAATTCTAGGAACCTACTCCTTTTATGGAGCCAATTGAAATCATTCCATCATTATATGATAGATCAAAATTGATGGGTTTATTTTTTGTTTTCCAATTTGTCCTGAATTGCAAGGAAACCTTGTAGCAGCACTTCTGTTTTATGGCCAAATAGAGCTCCTAAGGTAGTAGGGGTGCGAGACAGGAAGATAGATTCGCCCTCTGCGACTAAGCACCGCTGCCGGCAATTGAGAAGTATGACAGGGGTTAGACAGAGTATACTCAGAATGGTTCAGGAATGGCAACTACAAGATGGGTTTGGTATTGCAGTATTGCTTGACCAGAACTTACAAGAGATGCCATGCTTGTATAGCATTGCCTTAAACTTACTCTAAACCAACTCGTGCTCTGGCACCAAACCTGGCTTAGATTCTACATATAATTGACCCTTCCTAATTCTGCCAATTCCTATTCTGGTCCGGCAGGTGCAACTGCTGCGCTCTGCAGTTACCATGTCTGAACTGAACTAATCAGCAGATCCTTTGCTTTAGTACAGTAATCTCTCCTCCTGGCCTTCTTCCTCAATCTGCTTGCCCCAATATACGTCCAAATCAACTTCATCTAGCTTGCAAGACGGTTACGGGAATGATCTCTCAGGCAATAGTAAATCCCAGTGAAATTGTGAAACAAAACCATTTTCAAAGCTGGGCTCTGAGACCATACCATTTTGCCATTTACACCAGGATGCAGGTTGTAGCTTTCTCAGTTTCACAGTACTTGGCATTTTTAACAACGTGTGTCTATTTAGCCATTTAGGCAATCTTTTTTGAGAGCTTCATGCCCCTCCTGATTGTGTGGTTGGTGTAGGTTAAAAAATGCTAATGTGATTGGGTTGATGTGAAGCTTCAGAAATATTGAGGGAAAGTGTGCAGGCGCAAAATGCGAAAGTAGTTCATGATTTGTCTTTGGTAAGATATAACCAGTATTCATGAAATGGAAGTCAATAATATCTTCTACTTAAAGAAATTGATCATGCTGGAATGGCTATAAATAGTTTAATAATAGAATTCGTCAATTCGTTAATCTGTAGATAGGTCAACAAGAGAGAGGAAGGTACAAAATCACCTGTAACATAGGGAACTCAGGCGAGGTGTAAGTCCAGATGTAGTTTTCATCAGCAATTACTGCTTGGTTATCATCATCATCTGTGATAAATGACTCTGATTGGCGAGGAAGCTTGCAATGGCCCATCCGGAACCGAACCATCTTTGAAGAGTATATAGGATGTCCAATCTGAAAGAATGCTGGCAATTGGAAACAAAAGGCAATGTAATCAATCATCTGACAAGATAAATATAACCAAGGGAGAAAATTTACAATATCATATGTTTAACAAAATTCATTGCTTTGCATTGCTCAACCACCTGGGGGTATTAACCAAATATAGCCATCAATTTACGTGGCGTTATGGACCTCCTTTTAACTTAACTTAGCTCTAACTAAGACTATAATAGGTAAACCACTTAGTCACCGATCCACGTAACGTCATTGGGTAGATTGTTCTGGCTAGCTAAGAAGTTTTCTACACTTAATATACTGTTCCATTTATAGGCAGATCCGAAAACTGTATATCCTTGGTTTGAACACCCCATAATTTCCATCAAACTAGATCCGTCAACTTTCAGAATCCTATTGACATCAATGCCTATATTCCTTATCATTCTGCCAATTGCCTAATTATCCTCACCAGATCCTATAGCTGCGTCAACTTGCAGAACAAGATTGCTAGTCTTTTCTAAAATCCCCTTTACACGTGTCGTTTTGGATGTAGAGTTATGTAAAGTTTCAAACCTAAAATTTCGCGCCTTCCATGACGCCACAGACTCATTTGTCGGCAAGTGTTGACCTAGATGACCCGTTGGACCGATTTGTTCTTTACGAAACAACCATCAACAGGTTATTCATTGCCAACGGCGAAATGTTCAGATTCACGGTTGGCACGAATCCGACAACACGAAACGGTCTGATTCATCGTCAGAAAGAATCCGACACAACGAACAGTCCGATTCACTGTCGGAAAGAACCCGGCACAACGAAACGGTTAGAATCGGATTCACGGTCCGAAAGAATCCGACACAACAAAACGGTCCGATTCACTGTCAGAAAGAACCCGACACGGCCAAACTGTCCGAATCGGATTCATAGTCCGAAAGAATCCGACACAACGAAACGGTCCGATTAACTGTCGGAAAGAACCCGACACGGCCAAACTGTCCGAATCGGATTCACAGTCCGAAAGAATCCGACAGAATGAAACATTCCTATTCTCTGTCAAAAAAGCATTTGAAGCATGAGCACACATATATAAAAATGAAATGACTGACGGCGCAAGATTAACCTGACGGCCAATTTCAGATGTGAGTCACCTTATATAGTAGTAGTTGTTTATATATAAGAAGAGAAAGAAGAGTACCTTTGAAGGGCTGTATCCTGATCTCATCGACGACGCAGATGTCGGAGGCGAGCCTGTAGGTGAGCGTCTCGGGCACGTCGGGGTCGTCCTGGCCGGCGCTGGACCAGTAGGAGAAGCGGTTGTTGACGCGGTCCTGCGGCTCGAGCGTGTTGTCGATGGTCTCGTCGGGGAAGTTGTCGGTGCTGGAGGCGCCGATGCAGTGCAGGATGCAGTCGGCGGGGGGCCCGGCGGCGACGAGCGCGCCGTAGAGGTGGGAGTAGATCCTGTGCTCCGCCTGCGCGGCGGCGCTGGCGTCGACGGTGCCGCCGCCGCCGGGCCCGGGGGACCTGCGCACCTCCACCGCGGCCGTGAGGACGGCCAGCTCCGGGAACTTGCGCACGCACACCTTCTTGAGGAAGCCGTTCCCCTCGACTGCGCGCAAAGGGGGCCGGGGTTGTCATCCATTTCTAGCAAGGGAATTAATTGTGTTCTATGTAGGGCGAGGGGGAGGGGGAGGGGGAGGGGGAGGGGGTACGGACCGAATCTGCGCCAGGGGCGGGAGGCGGCGGCGGCGCGGGCGAGGTCGGCGGGGTCGTGGAGGCGGGCGAAGACGCAGGCGGAGAGGTCCGGGCCGACGAGGTCGAGGAAGCCGGTGGGGTCGCCCTGCTGCGGCTTGGACATGGACATGGCCATGGCGGCCGGCCGCGGGGTCGACGGAGAGGAGACGGGAACCGGCGTCCCTCCCCCTTTGCGTTTGCTTGCGTCCGTTGCTGGCTGGCCTGGCCTCGCCTGTGTGTCTGCGGAGGGGGAGGGGGAGGGGCAGGCGGCCGCTGGTTTTTTTTGGTGGTTTTGCGGGGGAGGGGGAGGGGGAGGGCCCCGCGCCTTTTGCTGCGGCGCGTCGCGTGTGCGTGTGCGTGTGTGTCGTGTCCGGCTGCGCCCGCCCGCCCGCTGGTCCGCACGCCACGTAGCACGCCGAGTTGGCGGTCCCGGGCACGGCGCCGCGCCGCGATGTGCTCGTGCCTGCCCGATGCCCGTCCGTCGGGTCCGCGCCCCGTCTCCGCCTCCTTTGCCGTTTCGGTTCGGCCCGGGCAGCCCGCGCCGCGCCCTTGGTGTGCGTGTTCTCCGCGCGGTGTGGGGAGGGGGGCAACGTTTTCGCCACGGCCCAGTTCGGTTCCAGGCTCGCATTTTACTAAATTTATTTCAAGATTTTCGGCGATATGCATAAATCTCAACATGATATGTTGGATCAGTCTTTTAAAAATGCTCATAGAGATAGGATGCGTGTGTGTGCATTCACAGGGATGAGTGTACGAGCGCTTGCGTCTTTACTGTATTTTAAAAGGATAAAGTCCAAAACAAACCCTAAACTCATGGAAAAAAGCTAAATGAAACCCTGAACTCTTAATCCCTGAAATGAGCACACTCAACTCACTAATCCCAGCCTAAATTAAACCCTGAGACTGTTTTAGAGCTAATTTGCTGACGTGGCAGGGATTTCACCAGGATTCTGACTTGTGGGCCACAGAGAGGGTGTGTTGACCACACATTTGGATAGAGAGAGGGGAATCTGAGCTGCTGTTAGGTTTACGGCAACGGCAGAGGTGAGGGGGCGGCGATCTGATCGTGGCGCAGTGCGGCGGCGGCGGGGGGCAGGTTGCGATGTCGGGGTTCTCAGGGGCATCTTCCGCTCCCGGATTCCGACGAGCTGGCGGAAGGAGGGAGGCTGAGACGAGGTCGCCGATACCATACCGCGAGGGCGCCATGGATTACGAGCCACCGAAGCTCTGCCATTGCAATCCGCCAAGGAAGGCGCCAAGGTGGATATCGTGGAGCCGGCAGAACCCCGGCAGGAGGTACTACGCTTGCGTCCATGCGCTGGTGAGCTCCATTTCCCCCCTCCATTTTCCATCTGCAAGTGCCTTTCTTCTGCCACTGCTTAGTAAATCTGATTCATTCCTTTGTGTTCATTTTGATAGAATGGTGGTTGTCGGTTTATTGAGTGGCATGATGATCCACTCCTAAGTTTTTTTCTGATTTGATTGGAGATTTAAGAGATGAAGTTTGGAGTCTGAAGGGTGCTAGGACTGAAGATGCAGTTGAAGAGCAAACAATGACTGAAAGTGTGATTCTGGCCCTGCAGGAACAGTTGAAAGAAAAAAGTGCTGAGATAGATGTAGTGAAGACAAAATGTATGACGATTCTAGTTGTGTTTGTTGTCTTTGTGCTAGGTTTAGTGCTAGGGAAATTTCTAGTGCACTGAATATGTCATCCAAGGGCATCCAGGCCATCCACACTTGGCTCTAACTCTATTTATCTCTGACTTTTGAAACACAATGCTTCTTTTTGTCGCTAGCCCATATCTCTTCAAAGCTTTGACTAGCTGGTTCTTGCTTCTGAAGACCATTGACAACTGGAAGTTTGGAATTTCATTGTCATTGTTGAATCTAGGAAACTGGCTCTTCATCCTCTCTGGCTCTACATCAGAATCCTCACCATAGGAGTAATCCTCATCAGATGAATCAAAGTTCCACTCCTTCTCCTCTCCTTCTAGCTGCTCCTCCTTATTTGCAAACAAATTTATTGGAGCTGCTTCACTTATATCTCTTCCAATCCAGCTTTTTGTTTCTCTCATCCTTTTCTTGAATTTTCTTGCATGCCTTCTAAGCTCTACCACTTCTGAATC
The DNA here is from genome assembly GCA_963921465.1 of Triticum timopheevii. Lineage (NCBI taxonomy): Eukaryota > Viridiplantae > Streptophyta > Magnoliopsida > Poales > Poaceae > Triticum > Triticum timopheevii. The sequence goes on along the minus strand of OY997268.1, from coordinate 618,141,689 downwards.
TTCACCACTGTCCTCACTGTGTGGCATATATTCAGTGTTAGTGTCATCATCTGAACCTTCACTGTTAACATCTGGATTTGTTTGTGGAGGAGCAGCAATTGCTTGTGAAGTACCAGCTGTTGGGGAACGTTGCAGAAAACAAAAAATTTCCTACGGTTTTACCAAGATCCATCTATGAGTTCATCTAGCAACGAGTGATTAGATGCATCTACGTACCTTGTAGATCGCGAGCGGAAGCGTTCAAAGAACGGGGATGATGTAGTCGAACACGACGTGATCCAAATCACCGGAGATCCTAGCACCGAACGGACGGCACCTCCGCGTTCAACACACGTACGGAACAGCCACGTCTCCTCTTTCTTGATCCAGCAAGGGGAGAGGAGAGGTTGAGGGAGATGGCACCAGCAGCAGCACGACGGTGTGGTGTTGATGGAGCTGCAGTACTCCGGCAGGGCTTCGCCAAGCGCTATGGAGGAGGAGGAGGTGTTGGAGAGGGAGAAGGAGGCAACCAAAGGCGTGGGATGAAAGCCCTCCTTCCCCCACTATATATAGGAGGGCCAAGGGGGGGGGGCGCCGGCCCTAGGAGATCCAATCTCCTAGGGGGTGCGGCCAAGGGGGAGGAATCCCTCCTCCCCAAGGCACCTAGGAGGTGCCTTCCCCTCCTAGGACTCTTCCTCCCTTGAAACCCTAGGCGCATGGGCCTCTTGGGGCTGGTGCCCTTGGCCCATGTAGGCCAAGGCGCACCCCCTACAGCCCATGTGGCCCCCCGGGACAGGTGGCCCCACCCGGTGGACCCCCGGGACCCTTCCGGTGGTCCCGGTACAATACCGATAACCCCGAAACTTGTCCCGATGCCCGAAACAGGACTTCCCATATATAAATCTTTACCTCCGGACCATTTCGGAACTCCTCGTGACGTTCGGGATCTCATCCGGGACTCCGAACAACATTCGGGTTACTGCATATACATATCCCTACAACCCTAGCGTCACCGAACCTTAAGTGTGTAGACCCTACGGGTTCGGGAGACATGTAGACATGACCGAGATCGCTCTCCGGTCAATAACCAACAGCGGGATCTGGATACCCATGTTGGCTCCCACATGCTCCACGATGATCTCATCGGATGAACCACGATGTCGAGGATTCAAGCAACCCCGTATACAATTCCCTTTGTCAATTGGTATGTTACTTGCCCGAGATCCGATCGTCGGTATCCCAATACCTCGTTCAACCTCGTTACCGGCAAGTCACTTTACTCGTACCGTAATGCATGATCCCGTGACCAGACACTTGATCACTCTGAGCTCATTATGATGATGCATTACCGAGTGGGCCCAGTGATACCTCTCCGTCATGCGGAGTGACAAATCCCAGTCTTGATCCATGTCAACCCAACAGACACTTTCGGAGATACCCGTAGTATACCTTTATAGTCACCCAGTTATGTTGTGACGTTTGGTATACCCAAAGCACTCCTACGGTATCCGAGAGTTACACGATCTCATGGTCTAAGGAAAAGATACTTGACATTTGAAAACTTTAGCAAACGAACTATACGATCTCATGCTATGTTTAGGATTGGGTCTTGTCCATCACATCATTCTCCTAATGATGTGATCTCGGTATCAATGACATCCAATGTCCATAGTCAGGAAACCATGACTATCTGTTGATCAACGAGCTAGTCAACTAGAGGCTTACTAGGGACATGTTGGTGTCTATTATTCACACATGTATTACGATTTCCGGATAATACAATTATAGCATGAATAAAGACAATTATCATGAACAAGGAAATATAATAATAATGCTTTTATTATTGCCTCTAGGGCATATTTCCAACAGTCTCCCACTTGCACTAGAGTCAATAATCTAGTTACATTGTGATGAATCGAACACCCATGGAATTCTGGTGTTGATCATGTTTTGCTCTAGGGAGAGGTTTAGTCAACGGATCCGCTACATTCAGGTCCGTATGTACTTTACAAATCTCTATGTCTCCATTTTGAACATTTTCACGAATGGAGTTGAAGCGACGCTTGATGTGCCTTGTCTTCTTGTGAAACCTGGGCTCCTTGGCAAGAGCAATAGCTCCAGTGTTGTCACAGAAGAGCTTGATCGGCCCTGACGCATTGGGTATGACTCCTAGGTCGGTGATGAACTCCTTCACCCATATTGCTTCATGTGCTGCCTCCGAGGCTGCCATGTACTCCGCTTCACATGTAGATCCCGCAACGACGCTCTGCTTGCAACTGCACCAGCTTACTGCCCCACCATTCAAAATATACACGTATCCGGTCTGTGACTTAGAGTCATCCAGATCTGTGTCGAAGCTAGCGTCGACGTAACCCTTTACGACGAGCTCTTCGTCACCTCCATAAACGAGAAACATTTCCTTAGTCCTTTTCAGGTACTTCAGGATATTCTTGACCGCTGTCCAGTGTTCCTTGCTGGGATTATTTTGGTACCTTCCTACCAAACTTACGGCAAGGTTTACATCAGGTCTGGTACACAGCATGGCATACATAATAGACCCTATGGCCGAGGCATAGGGGATGACACTCATCTCTTCTATATCTTCTGCCGTGGTCGGACACTGAGCTGAGCTCAATTTCACACCTTGTAACACAGGTAAGAACCCCTTCTTAGAATGATCCATATTGAACTTCTTCAATATCTTATCAAGGTATGTGCTTTGTGAAAGACCTATGAGGCGTCTCGATCTATCTCTATAGATCTTGATGCCTAATATATAAGCAGCTTCTCCAAGGTCCTTCATTGAAAAACTTTTATTCAAGTAGGCCTTAATGCTGTCCAAGAGTTCTATATCATTTCCCATCAAAAGTATGTCATCTACATATAATATGAGAAATGCTACAGAGCTCCCACTCACTTTCTTGTAAACACAGGCTTCTCCATAAGTCTGCGTAAACCCAAACGCTTTGATCATCTCATCAAAGCGAATGTTCCAACTCCGAGATGCTTGCACCAGCCCATAAATCGAGCGTTGGAGCTTGCACACCTTGTCAGCATTCTTAGGATCGACAAAACCTTCCGGCTGCATCATATACAATTCTTCCTTAAGGAAACCATTAAGGAATGTCGTTTTGACGTCCATTTGCCATATTTCATAATCATAGAATGCGGCAATCGCTAACATGATTCGGACGGACTTCAGCTTCGCTACCGGTGAGAAAGTCTCATCGTAGTCAACCCCTTGAACTTGTCGATAACCCTTAGCGACAAGCCGAGCTTTATAGATGGTCACATTACCATCCGCGTCTGTCTTCTTCTTAAAGATCCATTTATTTTCAATGGCTCGCCGCTCAATGGGCAAGTCAGTCAAAGTCCATACTTCGTTTTCATACATGGATCCTATCTTGGATTTCATGGCTTCTAGCCATTTTTCGGAATCCGGGCCCGCCATTGCTTCTTCATAGTTCGAAGGTTCACCGTTGTCTAACAACATGATTTCCAAGACAGGGTTGCCGTACCACTCTGGTGCGGAACGTGTCCTTGTGGACCTTCGAATTTCAGTAGGAGCTTGATCAGAAGTATCTTGATCATCATCATTAACCTCCTCTCTAGTCGGTGCTGGCACCTCAGGAACATTTTCTTGAGTTGCGCCATTTTCCGGTTCAAGAGGTAATACTTCATCAAGTTCTACTTTCCTTCCACTTACTTCTTTCGAGAGAAACTCTTTCTCTAGAAAGGACCCATTCTTGGCAACAAAGATCTTGCCTTCGGATCTGAGGTAGAAGGTATACCCAGTAGTTTCTTTAGGGTATCCTATGAAGACGCATTTTTCCGACTTGGGTTCGAGCTTTTCAGGTTGAAGTTTCCTGACATAAGCATCGCATCCCCAAACTTTCAGAAACGACAACTTAGGTTTCTTACCAAACCATAATTCAAACGGTGTCGTCTCAACGGATTTCGACGGAGCCCTATTTAAAGTGAATGCGGCAGTCTCTAAAGCATACCCCCAAAAGGATAGCGGTAAATCGGCAAGAGACATCATAGATCGCACCATATCTAATAGAGTGTGATTACGACGTTCGGACACACCATTACGCTGAGGTGTTCCAGGCGGCGTGAGTTGTGAAACTATTCCACATTTTCTTAAGTGTGTGCCAAACTAGCTCACTGTCAACTACATTAGTTCTTCCCCTTCTCTGCTTCACTGGACTGACAATGATTTGGGAGATGACCCCTGTGTCATCAGGAACCATGATATTCTGAACAGCTAACACTTCTTCACTGTCACTAGCTTCAGCAGTGACATTCTCAACAACTTGCACTTCTTCTTCACTGTCAGTAGCTTCAGCAGTGACAATGGCAGGTGGATCATCACTTAACTGCACAAGTTCATCCTCAAAATCACTGCAACTGCTGTTGTCTGCACTGTCCTGTTCCCCATGGTAATCAACATAAATATGTGCAACAGCACCAACACAAATATAATCCCCCATCTTCACACATTTACTATCATCATCCAAGAACACCAAACCATCAACCAATTCAGTCCCAGGAATATGAAAGTAGAATTTCATTGATTCCTTCAGTTCCATATGATCATTCAAAAACCCTTTGACCTACTGCAAAGAGAGCTTGTCTCTCTCAATCTCTGACACCCCTCATCACCCCCAACATAGTCCAATTGTCGACCAATTCAGATGAAATCCCCTCCAAAATGAAACCTAACATTTAGAATCTCTGTTGGGTCCATGCTGTAACTGAAAAAAGAAGAAAAAGAACACGCAGATCACTACCTTGTGCTAGTACGAACTAAAATCAGAAACTAATCTAAACAACAGAACCTACTTTTTCCCACTTAAAAGATGATCCTTTTCACACTAAAACCCTAACTCATCCATGTTCGAAGAGGTCAAAATGTGGCGGCATAGGAGGAGGTCTTCGGGGACATACCTTAACCCGTTGCGCGCAACAGCGCGCCAGCTAGATCGTTGCCGCTGGAGCAGATCAGCCGCCTGTCGCCATTACCATCGCCAGAGCAAAGAGGAAGACAGGGGGCGGCTCCTCGACTCCTACGGTGGATGGGCTGGACTCCTCCTCTCTCAACTGATAAAGTGCTCGATCTGGCGCATTGGGCCGACCCAACTTGATCGGACCTAAGCACCAACTCTCTCTGTTTCTCCAAAAAAATGGAATCCCGGCCAGTCTGTTTGGAATGGTCTCAGGGTTTAATTTAGACCGGGATTAGTGAGTTGAGTGTGCTCATTTCAGGGATTAGGAGTTCAGGGTTCCATTTAGCTTTTCTCCACGAGTTCAGGGTTTGCTTTAGACTTTTTCCGTTTTAAAAAGTCAAAGGGTTGGGAGGGGGGGTTATCGGGAAACTCCCCGCAATACTGTGATATACACAATGATTACTCAATGATGGACGTCGCTGCTAGAGCTCTCCCCCACGCCAGCACATCAAATTTCCACCTCTTCGCCATCTGAGGGCCTCGTCCGCGGTAAGAGAAGTGGGGATCCGTTCGCTGTTTTAGTTTTTCTTATATTTTTTGTTTCTTAGACGATGATGCTGACAAGTTGGAATGAGATTTCTCCATTCTCTCTCTGTCTCATGACGTCCGGTCCGGCGCCAACGAAGGGTATTCTCATTGTGTCCCCGGATCCATGATCTCTTTTCAAGTCTCGAAAATTGGTGTGTGGTTCCTTTTGCAAAATGGTTAACGCTCTTCTTCCTTCCCAATGGTTTGTGGGTGATGATTTCTTTCTTCGTCAATGAAGATCTCGTTGGCTCAAGGACTTTGCCATATTGGTCAAGGTTAGTTCATCGGTATAAGATTTTGGACAGCCTGAGTGGCTCACACTACAAGAAAAATGCGTATAGATAGAATTTTACTAGTAGCGTTGGTTTAAGCAGAAGCGCTACTGCTAAGTACCAGTAGCGCTGGGAATAACAAGCGCTACTGGTACAGTTTAGTAGCAACGATGGTTAGGGTGGACGGCTCTACTGTTAAATGTGCCACACCACATGGCCAGGTCAAGAGATACTAGCAGCGCTTGGAACCTACACAGCGCTACAACTAAAGCAATAGCACAAACGCTCTTTGTCACCCCGCGCTACAGCTGTGGATAGACATCCATTGGCCCGACTGGCCTCCTCACCTCTCTCTCTCATTTCTCTCTCTCTCTCTCCCACGTGATCCCCAAATCACCGCCCCTGTCGCCGGCCTCCCCTGCCAACTCCGGTGAGCTCTGGCACCGTCCAGCATACCCACGGCTCCCTCTCACTGAGATCTACCTGCTCCACCTCTTCAATCTGCTTTCCCCTGCCTCGTGTGGTCGCTCGCTTCGGTCAAACCTTGCTAGGGTTTTGGTGTTTGCAGGGCTAGGTCGCCGGCGTGGTTCCGGCGCCTTGCTCCGGTGTGACTCGCCTCCTGGCTATGCCTAGGTGTCGCACGCATCACTGATGCGTCCTAGTGGTCGCTGGCGATGCGGCGATCGCCTGCCTCTCCACGGCTTCGCGTACCTTGCCTCCTACCGCCGTGTGACGGCGGTGAGTTGGCCACACCGCAACCGCGACGGTGGCGATGCACGGCCTCGGCTATAACCCCTTCATGGTGCACTTCTCCTTCTCTGCCCTATTGCTACCTCTACTGCCTAGACCATGGCCGCGGTGATCTTGGTCCTCTTCGTGTACTGGTAATATGACTTAGGTTTTTGAGGACGCTTGGATTGATGGCTATGGTCTGCTACTTGATTTGTGCTTTACTGAAATTAGTTGGGGTAGTTGGTTACTGTTTAGGGTTCATATTTGGGCCTAGATTTGTTGATGTGTTAATGCTCCTGTTGATCCACTAGTCCATACTCTAGTTCTAGTTCATGCCTATGGACTGGTCATTGGGGATTTGGTGCTGTTGGTGGTCCTATGTGTTGGGGAACGTTGTAGAAAATAAAAAAAATTATGCTTCACCAAGATCAATCTATGGAGTCATCTAGCAATGAGAGAGAGGAGTGCATCTACATACCCTTGTAGATCGCGAGCGGAAGCATTCAAGAGAACGAGGTTGAGGGAGTCATACTCGTCGTGATCCAAATCACCGATGATCTAGCGCCGAACGGACGGCACCTTCGCGTTCAACACACGTACGGTTGGGAAAGACATCTCCTCCTTCTTGATCCAGCAAGGGGGAGGGAGAGGTTGATGGAGATCCAGCAGCACGACGTTGTGGTGGTGGAAGCAGCGGCGATCTCGGCACGGCTTCGCCAAGCTCAACAAGAGGGAGAGGTGTTACGAGGGGAGAGGGAGGCGCCAGGAGCAGGGGTGCCCAACCCTCGCTCCCCCCTCTTTATATAGGGGCCATGGGGGGCGCTGGCCCCCTAGAGATTGAATCTCAAGGGGGGGGGGGGGGTGCCGGCCAAGGGGGGAACTTGCCCCCCAAGCCAAGTGGGCCCCCCACCCCTAGGGTTTCCAACCCTAGGCGCAGGGGAGGCCCAAGGGGGGCGCACCAGCCCACTAGGGGCTGGTTCCCTCCCACTTAAGCCCATGTGGCCCTTCGGGATGGGTGGCCCCACCCGGTGGACCCCCTTGGACCCTTCCGATGGTCCCGGTACAATACCGGTGACCCCCTGAAACTTTCCCGATGGCCGAAACTGGACTTCCTATATATAAATCTTCACCTCCGGACCATTCCGGAACTCCTCGTGATGTCCGGGATCTCATTCGGGACTTCGAACAACTTTCGGGTTACCGCATACAAGTATCTCTATAACCCTAGCGTCACCGAACCTTAAGTGTGTAGACCGTACGGGTTCGGGAGACACGCAGACATGACCGAGACGACTCTCCGGCAATAACCAACAGCGGGATCTAGATACCCATGTTGGCTCCCACATGCTCCTCGATGATCTCATCGAATGAACCATGATGTCGAGGATTCAAGTAATCCCGTATACAATTCCCTTTGTCAATTGGTACGTTACTTGCCCGAGATTCGATCATCGGTATCCCAATACCTCGTTCAATCTCGTCACCGGCAAGTCACTTTACTCGTATCGTAATGCATGATCCCGTGACCAAACACTTGGTCACATTGAGCTTATTATGATGATGCATTACCGAGTGGGCCCAGAGATACCTCTCCGTCATACGGAGTGACAAATCCCAGTCTCGATCCGTGTCAACCCAACAGATACTTTCGGGGATACCTGTAGTATACCTTTATAGTCACCCAGTTACGTTGTAACGTTTGGTACACCCAAAGCACTCCTACGGCATCCGGGAGTTACACGATCTCATGGTCTAAGGAAATGATACTTGACATTGGAAAAGCTCTAGCAAACGAACTACACGATCTTGTGCTATGCTTAGGATTGGGTCTTGTCCATCACATCATTCTCCTAATGATGTGATCCCGTTATCAATGACATCCAATGTCCATAGTCAGGAAACCATGACTATCTGTTGATCAACGAGCTAGTCAACTAGAGGCTCACTAGGGACATGTTATGGTCTATGTATTCACACATGTATTATGATTTCCGGATAACACAATTATAGCATGAATAATAGACAATTATCATGAACAAGGAAATATAATAATAATCATTTTATTATTGCCTCTAGGGCATATTTCCAACACTATGTGCTGCTGGTGGTCCTATGTGCACTTGTTTGATATACTAGCATTGTATCCTTAATTGACAGTTAAACCATTAACCTACCATGCATATAGATGTGTTCCTGTGGAATTGATGCTACTCTAACTCTGTGATCAACTTGTGGTCATGATCTAGTTCTGGTTGTAGTTCTTGTTATTTAAATGTTCCTTTTATTTCAGTTTCTCTTGCTGCAAGTATAATTACATGCTTATATACTTGTTGGTCACTTGTTACTCTTCAAGCAGGTATATGTGTTTAATACATATTAGTTTTATTTAAATACCATGTATTGGTATTTCTTGTTCTGTTTAGTACATCATCTTTTAGTGGTTTAGTTGTATATTGCACATCACATAGTCCTGGTAGTTGCATGTGGTGACACTTCTTTTATTGCCTTAGTTATATCAGATGTTTCTTTTACATGCTTAGTAATTAACAGTATCATTGGTTTAAAGGATATAGCCCTTTATTTATAGATACTTATATTGCTTTACATGGTTCAATTTAGAATAGATGCTCTCTTGGTCTGAGCTTTTCTCTCTTCCTTTCTTTCCTCCTCTTCTAAACTCTACTGATAAGAACAGTTGCTCCTTGATATTAACTAAGCCCATGATGCTGGTCTAAGGCTCCTTGACCTAAACGACTTGGCTCTCCAAGCAACAAAATCAGTTCAGTGACGCTCTTGGTTCCTCTTTCTTGCTTATTGGTCAGATTCTGAATCTAGATTCTGCTATTTTGGTTCATATTCCATTGATTTGGTACGCTGCATCTACATTGATGCATCAACTATGCTCCATAAATAAGGATACATGTTTGCAGGTAGTTTTCTTCGATAGTTTTGTGTTGCCATTGCTCTTAGTCATCAGATTCTGGTAAGTTATCTAACATTGCTGTTAGAGTGCAGATGCGCCTTTTATGTTTAGGAGCACCGCCATCTAGCTCAGCAGGCAAGAGCTCTAAGTGATGTTATGTCTGAAATTCCATGGACAACCTTGTTTTGTTGCCATAGTTATTACTAGCCATGCTCGGCAGTATGACACACATTGTGGCTAATGGATTTCGGTTTTTCATGTGGTGTAAAAAGAAATATTTATTAGTTTTTTCCCTGTTTAATTGATAACTACTTGGATCATGGAGGGTGGTGTTGAACATGTATGGGTGTTTGATTTACTTATTCCTCTCATGGATGAGGAGAGTAGAAAGTAGCAGTTGGTATTGCTTCTAGTGTAGCAGGCTTGCTTGCTTGCTTGCTTCTAGGGTACAATGTTGTTAATAATCTGCTGTTGATGATGCCTTCTTGCTTGCTTGCTTGCGAATGACCTGGGAATTACTCCTACTTGGTGCACAAACTTTGCTTGTTGCAATTTGCCTCAAAATCTTGGATTCAGAATCTATAATAAGATTTGGTCATGACTAGCACTGTATCCTTCTTAAGTTGGGTTTCCCCCAATTTCTAGGATTGGTCTGTTAGGTACTGCTTATAATGCATATATATTATGCTGCTGCAATATGCTTTTGTTTCTGCAATTGTTACTTAGTGCTCTGTAGGTTACTGTTATATTGTACTAATGCTCCAGGTTCTTTTGAGTTCCTAGTAGTGGTCTTGGTTCATTATTTAATTCCAGTATTTGTGAGTTTCTAGTAGGGAACACATGGACATGAAGCTACGGCAGCAACGAAGACGATATCGACATTGGGCTGCTGCGACGATGATGATGACGACCATCGGCATCGACACAGGGCTACGGCGGCGACGAAGATGATGACATCGTCACAGTGCTGCGGCTGTAGCGACGACGACGACATCAACACCATCAACATGGCCTTGTGGAGGTGCCGACGCCGACGACATAGACGTGTGGCATATATTGTGTGTGTGCGCGCGTGCGCGTGCGTGTGTGCGTGTGCGTGTGTTAATTATCTACATCAGATATGTATGATTGATGATTGACTGTATGCATAACATGTACGTATTGTGATGAAATGCAGGTCTAAACTAAAATAGGTAGACTTTTATTTTTTTTAAATCCTAATTTGTTACTAGTAGCGTGGGTGTATCATAGAAGGGCTACTGCTATTCCTTTACTAGTAGCGTGGGTGTGGAATACTAGTAGCGTGGGGCACCAACGCTACTGGTATGTCTATTTAGTAGTAGCGTGGGGTAAAACACATGCCACTGCTAAAAAATAGATGCAGCATCATAGTAGTAGCGTGGGAACCTACGCTATTGGTAGTCCAAAAACCCACGCTACTAGTAAGGTTTTTCCTAGTAGTGTCAAGCAGCTTAAAAACCAAGGAGGGTTCCCTTGGTGGAGTCCACTTGGCGGTGCAGGTGATTTATTGCTACAGTGATGTTCTCTTTGGTGTGGGTGATTCCCGCCAACAACAAATTCTTGGTGTTAGGGCATCTTTTATGCTGACCCTCAGACCTCCCACATCCATCTGGACCGCGAAAGCCATCCAACGCGATCATGTATTGGTCCGCGGTGCGGACCGGGCGTACTTTCTCCCGCAAATCGAAGACAAACGGGGAGGGCTTGCAAGAGTCTGGACCGCTCCCACACTCACTTTTGACCACCCTAGTGCACCCACACCCCCTCGCCTGCGCATGTTCCCGCCCAGCACCAGCTGCCCGCATTCATGCCGCTACAGGCGGCAAAGCTGTGTGGGAGAGCCTTTCCACGAAGATGAAACACGTCAAGGTCACTATCGTGGAATTGTCACGTCAGATGTCCTAGTGGAAGGACTTAGTCGTGGAGCCATCGCAACTAGGAAGCCTAAAGGGGTTAATCGGGACAAGAGACACGAGAAGGTTTATACTAGTTCGGCCCCTTAAGATGAAGGTAAAAGCCTACATCTAGTTGTGATTGGGATTATGTATGTCTCAATAACCAGGAAGCTGAATCGCTTGACCTAGCTCTCGAGAAGTTATTTCATACCCTGAACCGCCGCCGGGTCGTCCCCTTATATACTGAGGTCGAGCCCAGCGGCTCTACAGAGTCCCGACCGGCTTATAGATTGTATCCGGCTCGGTCTCTTTAATCTTTCTTGCCTTACAATACAAGTTACACGGTCAAGTCGGTTTTACACTATGGGCCTTAAGTCACCTCTGGGCCGTTGGGCCTTTACTAAGCCGCCGTCTTCAAGCTTGAGCTTTTGCCTTCAGGAATGCTTGTAAGTATAACCCGGATCCTCTTGGCGGGTCATATCGGTAGTTATATCCCCAACATTAGGCCCCAGGCTGATTTGAACTAGTTCATGTCATTTTTCAATACTTAAGAAAATTCTCCGCCTCATATTTAAGAAGATTCATGTAACCCGCCATGACGTCATCCTTCAGATTTGTAGTAACCCGCCATGACGTCACCTATCATAAATGTATGCTTTGTCCAACACATCTCAACGGATCTTTGTTTTAATGACCATTTGGAAATCGAGGCGCCTTTGTAGTTGGATAATTATATTTTTTAGCCGCCTCATTTTTCGCGCCCACTTCACAGGTTCCCCCTTATAAATAGGCCCGACCAGGTCTCCTCCCATTCTCCGTTTCCGCATCTTCTTACTCTCGCCCCCATCTACCACTGGAGCTCCACCGCCGTCGCCACTGCGCCCCTCATCTTCGTCGAGCTTGGCCGTTGCATCAACCTGATCTCGACCAGAAAATGGCAGCGCTCCTCTTCCACAGACCCCTCGCAGTAAGTTCTTCTCCTTTCTGCAACATAGATCTGCGTTAGGGCTAGCGCGTTCTTCCGTGCAGTTCACAGTTCATCTTAGTTCTTCATGTCTCTTTGGCTGTGGCCTCTTCTGATCCAATGGTAGCATAGATCTCATGCGGTAACTGTTGCGCATCCATTTTAGCCGCTAGCAGATCCTCTTTTCTTGCAAAGAATCCTCATTAGAATGCATGAACTCCTCTGCACCATGTTTCTAGGTCTAGAAAATTTTCTTTTCTGAACCTTTGCTTGATCCAAAATAATTACTGCAAACCGTGAAACTTGTTTGTCCGACACTTAGAAAAAATCGATACGTTGTCAAACTTGCTAGTCATGGCGGCTCTGACTGCCGGCTTATGAAAATGCTAATCTGAACTTCTGTTTAATTGAAATAACACTGATGGCTCTAAAACACTTATGGCGGTTTACGTAACCCGGACAGTAATATCCTTATACCATTATGCCCCTTCATAAGTCGCCATAGTTCATTTCAGCAACGTTTTGTCTGCCCGGCTTAAATTTGAACCGGCCTTATTTACCTTGCATTTAGGCTTGAAAACATAATGGCACCCAAGGCACCTACCACTTGCAATTGGGTGAAATCCATTGTCACTGATAGCACCTTAGCTGATTTCGTCAAGACCGGCTATCTGCCCAAGAAAGAAGTCATGCCTTACCGTGCTCCTCACCCGGACGAAGAAATCCCTTAGCCCAAAGACGGAGAGGTGGTTGTCTTTACTGATCATATGAACCGGGGTTTTACGCCTCCTGGTTCAAAAATTTTCAGAGACGTGTTGAAGTTCTTTGACCTTCGCCCACAAGACGTTGGACCCAATTCCGTGTCAAACATCTGCAACTTCCAAGTGTTCAGTGAAGTTTATCTTGGTGAAGAACCGAGCTTGCTACTTTTCAGAGAGCTGTTCTATTTGAACCGCCAGACAGAATGCGCCAGTGGTCAGAGCTTAGAACTTGGTGGGATTTCAATTCAACGTCGCAGAGATGCACTTTTCCCCTATGCCAACCCGCCAAGCCATCCAAAAGATTGGAACATCACGTGGTTCTATTGCAAGGACACCTCCCCGGCTGACGAGAGTCCTTTGCCTGGCTTTCGTGCCCTCCGGCTTGATACCAACCATCCCCTGCCCGACAAGATCACCACCGTAGAACGCAGATCCCTTTCTCCTACCATAGCCAAGATTAAAGCTTTGTTGGGGAATGGTTGACGGGTATTGACCTGGTTCGAGTCTGGCTCGCCTGGCGGGTTATACCATTTAGCCGCCGCACAGTCTTAATGTGTGAATATACTGGCGCCAAGAATGACCCCCTTGCGCCATAGTCCTGTCGACTTACAGGCTCACATTGTTGATGACATGACCAAATCTCTTCTCAACGAGAGTCTGGCAGATTGTGGCAGAGTGGGTCTAGCCCCGTTCTGCAAAGATAACCTGGCTCCAAAGGTACCCATATAAAAATGCTTACCTTATTTTCTTAATGCTTCATCCATATTCACAATATGCTTAATTATTGCAGGCGGGTGACAAATTTTGGAAAGTTAAATATGATCATGAAGCGGCTAAGAAAGCCAGGAAGGAAAAGAGAGCCGCCAGGAAAGCTCGGCTACTGCTTCCGATTTGTTTCGGCTGTCAGACTCTTCCGAGTCAGAGGTAGCCCTTGACTCCCTTGGCTTATTCTTTATTCATCTTATTGACACTGATCATTAGCAGGAGGACACTGGGACGAGCCGGAGTAAGGCTGACGAGGTAACTATTCTTTCATCCAACTCCGAGCCTTTGCCAAGACAGAGAATCCGCAGAGTAACCCAGAAAGTAAGATTTTCTCATCCTCTAGCTCATCACGATCCTCAATTTCTTTTGAAGCGGCAAATTCATGAGAGCCAGAGGCAGACCCGGACCAGCAAGGACGCGGAGCTCTCCTCCGGCTTACCAAACACTCCGAGGAAACGCCAAAATGAGGTTACCTCTACTTTAACTAAATTTTACCCCTTAGCGGGTCTCTTTCGTCAACCACTTAATTCCTCTGGCTCAGATTATCAGGATACCTCCCCTCCTTCCGGCGAGTCATTGTAGTCCAATCTGCCGACTTTCAAGACTGTACCAGGGTATGACAAAACACTTGCCTTTGCGATTACTACCATCTTCTTACTTCTGTATTAATCTTTTGATTTGAATGTAGTGGTCAAGCTAAACCCAGCAAGAGAGTTAAGAAGAATAAACCGGCTGATGAGAGAGGCGCCACTGATGAGCCGGCTCTTGAAACTACCATTCCGGAGCTAAACACTCATGAGCCGCCACCTGAATCAGCACAAGATGTGCCACCTCCTGCGGACCTGCCTACTGACCAAGGTGCTTCCGGGTTAGAAAATCCTCAACCTCCAAGCCCAACCCGGACAGCTGATCCTTCCAATGTAGACGTGGAAATTACAGGAACTGTCATGTTGACCCTGGAAGGCCAACCGTACTGGCCAAATGCTCCGCCAAGGAAGAACTTCTGAACCAGCACCGAGTCAAGATGGATGTCACCAATTACACTCATATGAGTGTTGGAGATATCTTCTCTAGTTATATGAGCCAAGTGCACAACAGCCGGACCCTCGAGATTGACATGGTGAAGCAAATGCATCATAAATTCGAGGTATACCTTGTTTTGCCTTGTTCCTTATACTTCCGTATATTAGTCCCCAAGTCTGCTGCTTAACATACTTATGTTGTAGACTTAGAAATAAATTGGTCAACATAAACAAGAATAAACTTTCTGGCTTATCATGTAGTCCTCAAGAGGCGGCTTAACCAATATGGTTGAGTCGGCTCTTTATAGAGAAACTCTTATAGGTCTTTTAAACATCAATATGCATTAGCCCCCAAGTGCCAAGTGTTATTGTATACAAAATGCTTGGGACTTATTCATATGAATCACCATTTTATGAACCGCCAGAAAAACTCTGCAATCCATTAGCCCCCAAGTGCCAAGTATGTTGCTAGCAAAATGCTTGGGACTTTAAATAACTTGCTTGATTTCATACTTGCACAGGCTACCACGAGTCAACTTGAATCGGAGGTGACCAATTTAAAGAGCTGCCTTGAATTCCAAGAAGCAGAACTTGAGAAGGCCAACAGTAAGTTTGAATTCAGTGTGTCTGAACATGATAAACTGAAGAAAAACTTTGATGCTGAAAAGAAAAACTGGGCGGATGAGAAGACCGCTTTGATAAGCCATGCTGAAAAAGCAGAAACGGCTCTCGAAGAAGTCACCGGAGAATTGTCCGGGTTAAAGCGCCATATTTCACAAATGGTCGCTGCTATCTTCAGTAAGTCGCCTTGCTGCTACCTCTTGAGCACTGCGTTGGATTTCCCTGAAGAGGAGATGATGATGCAGTAAAGTAGCGTAAGTATTTCCTCAGTTTTTGAGAACCAAGGTATCAATCCAGTAGGAGACCACACACAAGTCCCTCGTACCTACACAAAACGATAGCTGCTCACAACCAACGCGATTAGGGGTTGTCAATCCCTTCACGGTCACTTACAAGGGTGAGATCTAATAGAGATGATAAATAATATTTTTGGTATTTTTGATAGATAGATGCAAAGTGAAAAGTAAAAGGCAAAGTAAAAACAAAGCAAGTAAATAAAGTGATAGAGATTGATATGATGAGAATAGACCCGGGGGCCATAGGTTTCACTAGTGGCTTCTCTCAAGAGCATAAGTATTCTACGGTGGGTGAACAAATTACTGTGGAGCAATTGACAGAATTGAGCATAGTTACGAGTATATCTAGGCAATGATCATGTATATAGGCATCACGTCCAAGACAAGTAGATCAAAACGATTCTGCATCTACTACTATTACTCCACTCATCGACCGCTATCCAGCATGCATCTAGAGTATTAAGTTAAAACAGAGTAACGCCTTAAGCAAGATGACATGATGTAGAGGGATAAATTCATGCAATATGATAAAAAAAACCATCTTGTTATCCTCGATGGCAACAATACAATACGTGCCTTGCAACCCTTTCTGTCACTGGGTAAGGACAACGCAAGACTGAACCCAAAGCTAAGCACTTCTCCCATTGCAAGAACTACCAATCTAGTTGGCCAAACCAAACGGATAATTCAAAGAGACTTGCAAAGATAACTCAATCATACATAAAAGAATTCAGAGAAGATTCAAATATTTTACATAGATAATACTGGATCATAAACCCACAATTCATCGATCTCAACAAACACATCACAAAAAGAAGATTACATCAAATAGTTCTCCACAAGAGACGGGGAGAACATTGTATTGAGATCCAAAAAGAGAGAAGAAGCCATCTAGCTACTAGCTATGGACCCGAAGGTCTGAAGTAAACTACTCACACTTCATCGGAGGGGCCATGGTGTTGATGTAGAAGCCCTCCGTGGTAGATGCCTCCTCTGGCGGAGCTCCAGAACAGGCGCCAAGATAGGATCTCGTGGATACAGAAGGTTGCAGCGGTGGAATTAGGTTTTTGGCTCCGTTTCTGATCTGTCAGGGGTACGTAGGCATATATAGGAGGAAGGAGTACGTCGGTGGAGCAACATGGGGCCCACGAGGTAGGGGGCGCGCCCAGGGGGCGCCCTCCACCCTCGTGACTGCCTCTGGCACTTCTTGGAGTAGGGTCCAAGTCTCCTGGATCACGTTCGGTGAGAAAATCACGTTCCCGAAGGTTTCATTCTGTTTGGACTCCGTTTGATATTCCGTTTCTTCGAAACACTGAAATAGGCAAAAAATAGCAATTCTGGGCTGGGCCTCCGATTAATAGGTTAGTCCCAAAAATAATATAAAAGTGGAAAATAAAGCCCAATATAGTCCAAAACAGTAGATAAAGTAGCATGGAGCAATCAAAAATTATAGATACGTTGGAGACGTATCACTTGCCGTTGTGTTCATATTGTAAGTCGTGTAATAGAATGTACCGGAATTTTAACCTTTCTGAGTATGCTTTGTACAGGCCCCAGAAGCACAAATTTGAACCACAACATGCTGACGAAGTTAAAGGCTGTGTATACCTTGGTGGAACAATTGTACACTGGGTCACAACATACCCTTGCTTCGGTGGCCTTATCCAATGAAGTGCCAACCCTCCTACCAAGGGTCTTAAGCAAGCTGTCAGTTCTTCCACAACGGATCAATGAGTTAAGAAAGTCAGCTGCAAGAGCCGGAGCGGTAAATGCTCTAAGCCGGGCTAAGGCCTGGCTACCTGAACTAGACCCAGAAGATCTCACCATTGGTTATCCAAGTCTCAAGGAAGATGGCACGTCATTTGAAGAGGCGGATTTCCTTGCCTGTGTCAAAGAGGTACGCCCCGTGGCGACTCTGATAGCCTCGGAAGTGGATTATACCAAGTACCAGGCGGGTTACGATGAACAAAATCGAAGGATTCCAACCCCTGAATATGACGTGACCAGTCCGATTCCCCCAATTCGTAAGCATACCTTTGCCCCTGAAGTTGACCCGACTGGTCTTATTGATGATGAAGTAGAATTTGAAGCTTTAAAGAACATTGACTGGTCATCATCAACCTTCCAGGAAAGAGAGGACACAAGCGCGGAGAGGGCTAACTGGACACTTCCGGCCAATCCTGAAGGTGAAGATGTCATGGCGACTTAGCACCTGGTTTCAAAAACAATGCAAACTGTTTGGACTTGATAAGTCCTGTAATAGGATAGAGATAACTCTGTGGTGGCGATGCCATCATGCATGTTTTTGATGCGTAATACTTTTAAGCCGCCTTGTGATATTCATGCACACAGATGATCGTTTCTCTTGCCCCATCGGTTCATATGACCCGGTCGGGATATTTTGGATACCCGGAAAATATTTCAATGCTTATGGGCTCGCGGCTCAGTAGTTAAGATTGAACCGAGTTACACACATTATGTTTGTAACTGTAAGCCTAAAAAACCTTAGGTCAAACAATGGGGCTTCCAAATATAGCTTTAATCAAGAAAAAAAGAATAACAATGGCAAGGCTACTGATTCGAATACGATCAGTGAACCGTTTCAGAGGGGTTTAAGCTAGGATTCGAATACGATCATGTAGCCCCCAATGGCTTTGGCATTGCACCTATCAAGAGGGTACCGACAACTGTGTTCTCTTTGGTTCGAATACGACCTATGTTTGAACAGGAAGCCCCCTAATGACCTTGAGATTTGTTTTTAACGACTCTGATTCGAATACGATCAAAGTCGGTTCCCAAATGGGGTTAAGCTCTGATTCGAATACGATCTAGAAGCCCCCAAGTGAGCTCGGTAGTGTGCCAATCAAAAGGGTATCGATAGCTATGTTCTCTTTGGTTCGAATACAACCTATGTTTGAACAGGAAGCCCCCTAGTGACCATAATTTTGAACAGCTAGATTCGAATAGAATCGTAAGCCGGATCATAATAGGCTTAGCCGGATCAAATATGACCCGCCCCCGAACAATCATGTGATAAAAAGATGACAATAATAAATGAAAATTTTACCTTGTGAAAAGGGAAAAAAGGACAGAGGTCCTGCTTTATTATTTATCATAATATATACATCAGAAAAGTATGTACATCAGCGGAGCCTATGGCTCAAGTGTAGTAGGGCCAGCGATGAGCAATATTCCACGGCCGCCGGATCCCTTCCTCCGACTTACGTGAGTCTTTGTGCTCTCGAACGTCAATAAAGTAATATGACCCGTTGTGCAAGTTCTTGCTGACCACAAATGGCCCTTCCCAAGGTGGGGATAACTTGTGAGCATCAGTTTGATCCTGGATGAGCCGGAGCACTAAATCACCTTCCTGAAAAGATCTGGTCTTAACTCGGCGGCTTTGATAACGGCGCAAGTCCTGTTGATAAATCACCGAGCGAACTGCTGCCAAGTCCCGTTGTTCATCTAACAGGTCAAGAGCATCCTGGCGTGCTTGTTCATTGTCTTCCTCCACATAAGCCGCCACACGAGGTGAATCATGACGGATGTCACTAGGGAGAACCGCCTCAGCTCCGTAGACCATGAAGAAAGGCATATAACCCGTAGATCTGTTAGGGTTAGTATTGATGCTCCATAACACGGAAGGTAACTCCTCAACCCAACAACTCGGCGTCCGTTGCAAAGGGACAAAGAGCCGGGGTTTAATGCCTTTCAGGATCTCTTGATTGGCTCTCTCGGCTTGACCATTGGACTGAGGGTGAGCCACTGATGAAACATCAAGCCGGATATGCTCACGTTGACAGAACTCCTCCATGTCGCCTTTAGACAGATTAGTGCCATTGTCAGTTATAATGCTGTGTGGAAAACCGAAGTGAAATATCACCTTCTTCATGAATTGAACCGCCGTAGCTGCATCACACTTACTGACCGGCTCTGCCTCGACCCACTTTGTGAACTTATCAACCGCCACTAAGAGGTGAGTCTTTTTATCTTTGGATCGCTTGAAAGGCCGATGAGCACCCGGCATCAATGCCAGGGCCTGGTCAACAGGCACATAGCTAACAGGACATGCTACACAAGTTTAAAATAATATTATCAGATTTAGAACTTCTTTGTAACTCTGAATTGGACTACTTACACCCTTGTCGAGTGCGTCTCCTATCAATAGGTGGAGGAGAAAATGGGAAAGGATAGTGCTCTAGATGAATAGCTGGTAGGAAACTCCGTGAAAGACCTCGAACCTTTTCATGGCTGATGTCCAACTGTTTTCCTGTCCGTGATGTTGTATTCAAATCATTTCCACTCAAAGAAGACGTCCATACAGGATTTACAAAGCACCTGACATGATCAGAAAATCCCAGCATGGTCTTGGTACCAGGTGTTGCAATTTCATCTACAACCAACCAAAAGAAGATTTTGTGGTTCAGTACTCAAAGATACATAAGTAAAAAAATGTAGAAATAATACAACAGATACAGGTTATGCTTTACTTCGTTACAACTAAAAAGTAGATTAGATCAATTTAGCTATTACTCAAAAGAGAATGTTTAGCAGACAACATTACAGGCAAACAACATACGAAAAGAAATACCTTGTTGATCTATAAGGGTTAGACAAATAGATATTGAGTAAAATCATCAACATCTACTACGAGAAACTGTACTAATTATGGCCCCTTGCTCTAAGAAGCATAGGCAGCTTCTTTAGAACAGCAGGAACGGCAGCTACAAAAAGTTGATGAATTAGGGGCTGTTTGGATCACAGCCGTTAGCAGCACTGCCAATTTTTTGGTCGTTGACCCACTCGATGGCAAGCGTTTGGTTGGAAGCCAAAATTTCAGATCTGCACCAAAATTTTGGTCGTGCGTTGAATTTTTGCACTAGGTCGTTGGCGAGCCTGCGGCGGCAAAATCCTGCGCCAAAAAATTGGCTAGCCCCAAGTTGGTTAGGCTAGCGTGGGCGTCAACCAAACAGACCTCATTGGCACGGTCTCTACTTTAACAAATGCTTTGTGAATGCACCAGACTCAAAGGAATCAACCATAGCAACTCTCATTTTACTTAAGGAACCAAATTAACTCTAGGAAGGGGCTAATGGCTTCTGCACATTCTATCAGCATTAAATATCAGATGATAGAAGGCAAAGCAGTTAACCATGGAAACAATTAGTGTGCAAATATCAGTTCCATGGCAGCAAACATAACCCAGTTCGTCGCTATGAGGCACTACAGATTCATATGAATACTCCCACCATTCCAGGGGCAACTGAACACCAAAGCCCCAACCACAGAGCTAAACAACAAGGTGAGCGGCAAGAATCAGTCGTTCCAGCTATATCTGTGTCGAACCAACTCAAGAATAATGTGAATCATTCCATTCCACTTCCAAGTGCAAGTAATAAGTAGCAGTAGGGAAGTAGCAGCATGCCGAAACTTCTCACCTCCGGTTCTCCTTGGGCTTACACCCAGATGCGATGTAGGCGACAAGGTCGTCCTTGGTGAGCAGCGGGGGTGAGGTTGGATCTGATGAATCACGCGAGGACAATGACATCGTTGCCGATGCTCTGCGTCGACCCTAGCGCCTGAAGTGACCTTCTGCAAGAAACTTGAGACTCAAGAGGGACTATGGCAACAAGTTGTTAGAGCCAAATATTTCAAGAACAAAACTATTAAAACTACTAAAACAAGAGTCACTGATTCCCCTTGCTGGAAATCAATTATGAAGGTTAGAGAACTTTATTTGATTGGACGCAAGATCTCTTTCCAGAAAAAGTGATAAAGCTGGAGCCTTCAGTGAACAATGACCCAACTGAACCCCATTTTGTCCCTAAAAACTCGGACCGACCGGCGTATCTTACATTGAGACCATATATGGGGATAATCTCTACTCCTAATGGAGCAGTTTGTAGTCTCGCTTCCAGGTTTTTTTTTTGTCCCACCTCCCATGGTTTTTTTTTGGTACCTCGTCCCACCTCACACTGAGCCGCCACGAACCGCAAAAATCGTGTACCGAAGCCCCCACCCGCCCTCACGCATTCCAGGGCCTAACCTCCGATCGCACCCAAGACAATTCAGCGAAAAAAAACCTACGAAAATTAACCAGCGAAAAAAAAACTAATGGAGGAGTTGGTAGTCCGGTACGGTTTATTTTCAACACTTTCCTAATGACAAAAGATCACGGATCTAACTTTCCTACCTTAGCCAAATCAACGGATCTCTCTCATTAATGCAATTTGCTTTAGGAAATAAATAATAGATTCTTTTCTACCTTAGCGAAATCAACGGATCTCTCCCATTAATGCAATTTGCTTTAGCAAACAAATAATAGATTCTTTCCTATCTTAGCCAAATCAAGGGATCTCTCCCATTAATGCAATTTGCTTTAGCAAACAAATAATAGATTCTTTCCTACCTTAGCCAAATCAACGGATCTCTCTCATTAATGCAATTTGCTTTAGGAAACAAATAATAGATTTTCAGGAAACAAATAATCTCTAATCTCATCTCTAATTCTCTAATAATAATAATTAATATAATATAATAATAATAATACCTAAAAAAACGCAGCGTTCCGTTTACCGTCTTACGTCGTCGAACCCTTCGTCGAGCCTCCCTCCCATGCGCTGTTGGTTTTCCCTGCGTACGTTCCACCCCAAACGTGATTCGTTCTTCTTAATTACGTGGTCCCACCCCCATGCGATCCGGCGAAAGAACCAGAAAAACCGTCATACCCATGCACGCAAGCAACAAAAAATCCACGCAAGCCGTGTCTCCTCCTCCCTGTTCAAACCCTAGCCGCCCCTTCCCAGTTGACGCCGCTAGCGAGTAGCGCATAGCACAGGCACCAGTGCGGCCCTTCCGTGGTCCCCCTTGACCTCGCAATGAAACAGCTCGTCGGCATCGACGACGAGCCGGTGCGTCTGGTGTTGATTCATGTGGATGGGTCAAGCAGGACAGAGGGCGGTGGATCCGGGACATAGCCATGAAGTCTGCTTCGATGCGCGCCCAGTATTGTCTCAAGTGCATGGGTCAATCCTGGACGGTGGGTGATGCATCAAGGACGTACATAGCAGCTTTCACCTCTTCTCGGCGGTGGCAGCGGCCAGGTCTGGTTAGCTACCATTTATCTTTAATACATGCTATGAAAGGCGATCAAGAGGAGCAATCATAAGCAGCGAGGTGTTCCAGGGCTACGAGCGCCAGTGCTGCGACTCTGCGTCTGCGAGGTCTTCGCCAAGATCGCCAGCCTCTCTTCCCGTGCCTATTTCTATTCGCTGTTGTTGGTTTCGTCTTACATGGTGAGATCTAAGCATACAATATGAAGCAGAGGCTCTCTGAGATCCAGTCCAACGTGCAGGATACTGAATCGCTGGTAAATACTAGATTGTGTTTTACGATTTGATCATCCATTCCGCTGCCTTACATACTGCCTTTGGGACATTTGGCAGGTGGAGGCTTCATTTTGGATGTAGGTGAATGTGTGATTTCTGGAAGCTCTGTATATTAACTTCATGATCTGCTCTTGATTTTCTTCTTGGGGACTAGATTTGAAGATTTGCCAGCTACACCATCTAAAAATCAGGCAGCTGATCCGGGTACATTGCTACTCGGCCTTGCGTTCAATTGAAGTTTTCCGAGATCAACTCTTCTGAAACTTCAAAACGAGTAGTCCTCGTATTTTGAGGTTGCTACTTGCACATTGTTCATCTTTCTGTCAATTTTGTTCCATTATTTTGCACTCTATCTGCCAATTTGATTGCATGGTATAGGGTGCGATGGTGGCGTGGGCGCCACACGGGGTAGGAGCAGTGCCCTGCACAGGCCAGCCCATGCCTGGAGCTAGCATCGCGCCAACGCCTCCATGAACGCCGCCATGACGCGTTGCATGGTGTCGCTGTCGGGTGTGGCCCCCAACATCGTGATGTGTGCTGAAGCATGTCGTTTGTGGCTTCAAGCCGCCTGGTGGCCACCGTGGCATCGTGGCTAAACAAGAGGTTGGTGATGAAGAGCCTGCACTCGTCCAGGCGGATATGGCGGAGCATCCACGGCGATGTGGACGCGGCTGCAGCCGTGGCCAGATGGAGAAGCCTTAGGTCCTGGTAGATTATCTACTGATGGCATAATCCTCCAGAGCTACAATAGCCAGAAAGATGCCTTACCGTGGGGAAGCATCGCTGCTGGAAGCATCATCAGTGATCTGATTTGAAGAGTCCAACAAGAGGTCAATGGAATTCTCATCTCCAATATGTTCGCATTCTAACATGTCCTTGTTGATTCAGCTGTTACATTGTGTCCCAGTTCACTTGTTTTTCACCTTTTTTCGTACTACTATGCACTGGAGGATTCAGCTGCCCCTTTTCCACCTGTTAGTAAGTTTTGTAGCAGACTTCTTAATTGATATTATAGACGTTCTAAGGTAGACGTGGTATTTTCAGTTAGACTGATTTCTTGTATTTTATCCACTGTTATAGGAGTTTGTTACCTTTGTTTTTTGATTGAAAATTAAAATGTGCATGCATTGTCGAAGTTTGTGAAGTAGAATTAATAACCTTCTGGTTATTGATCAATATATATATATCTTGGATGTCCCATAGCAAAGCAAGGGCATTCAACTATCCTTGAAAAGAAAAGAACTGTCAAACCGCTCAAGAACCTGCCAGGTCAAGCCTCTCCCTCCGCTGTTTGGCACTGCCTACCCCCTCTCCCCCGAATACCGCGACAGGGAAGATCCGGTCCATCGAGAGAGACCGATGCTGTCGACCATTGATGTCGCATGGGAGATTTGCGACAGTGGAAACATGCTCCCCTTCGCGCCAACGACGCCTCGAGGTCACTGACACGGGTGACCCAGCGATACGCCGCTACCATCCCGAGCTACTTTGCCAACGTCGTGGGCGTGGGCTACTGGCCTTCCAGGTACTCAACCGCCGGGCTTATCGAATTGGGCCGCCACGGTGCTGCTGGCCGCCGCCGGTCTCACTATAGATGCATCATGTGTCGTCGGCCATGCCAGCATCGCCGCCTACGTTTCCCAAATCAGTTACCCATACGGTCCATGCATACCCGGAGACGTTGGTGCATTCACACTTCTCATGGATCTTTGTATTAGCCTGATAGTGTTGGGATCTCGAAATTTTGTTGTAGGTGAAGAAGGGATTCCTATCTCAAAATTCTGTTGTAGGTGAAGCGCCTCCTGTAGGCCATGGAGATGACCAGGGATGCATTGGGAGGCGGGCGACGTAAAGTGCCGGAAAGGAGTATTGTATTATGTATGGTCCTCCTTCGCTTTTTGGAAGGTTGTATAGTCGTTTTGATACACAAGATATAATTTCAGGTTCTACATACATATTGGTTTGAGATGTTTTCATTTTTTATCATTTCAATGAATAATGCAATCTGAATTTGTTTTATCATGCCAATTTGAGGCATTCTGTATGGGCTGGTTGGAGGAATATTATTTTTTTACGCACTATGTGTGAACATGTTGAAGGGGCATGACCATCAACGAGCTTGTGGCAGAAGTTTGAATGTGAGTAGCTCCTATCTTTTGTGTACTTATTTTCAGTCTATTAATCAAAGGGTAGAATGATTACACGTGCAGTTATTTTGGTGTGAGCTTTGACAAGGATGCCGATTGTTATGTTGAAGAGGCTAAAATCTTCCTCAGTAAGTGATGTGCATTATGCATCTGATAAAAAAAATAGACTTTAGGGAGTTGATTGTGCCCATGAGAGTTGGTCCTGATATTAGGCTTGCTATAACATGTCATATTTAACACGTAATGTTCTTTACCAACCAAATGTTCACGTTTTAGATTATAAAGAATGATGACCTCAAAGACAAAGAGCTCCAAGAACTCGGTTCTGAAACTTTTGGTTAGTCTGAGTAATGAAATGTGACCCTACTGGAAGTTCTACCTCATTTCAGTTCTTCTCTTTTCCATTTAATTATCTATTTCATTCCAAGCTAACTGTCTTACATACCTATATCTTTCAATGCAAGACTACACGAGGACTATGGTCTATGGGATATCAAGCTCCTTCAAATAATCTGCACCAGTTCTTCTGGAGAATAATGTGTATGCATGGTCTACAATGGAGTTTACAAGTTCACTTACTCAAAGATTCAGCCTAACATTTTCCATAAGGATTATGTATGTTATACAAACTCTCAGTAATCTCTACTACTAATGTCTTAGTTGGTAGTCTCGCCTCACTCCACCTCATCCCACCACTCCTATCTTTCGCCCACCTTTGACATCATCATATCACAGCATTGGGCTGGCCCATTAACGTGTATGTGAACGCAATCCTCCCATCGCCTGCCCTCCTCGCGATAATCCCGACGTCCTCGCGCTACCGTCCTCTTCTCCCTGATCTCCTCTACTAGCGTGCCTTCCTTGCGATCCTCCCGACGTGTCCTCACGTCGCCGTCCTCTTCTCCCCAAACTCCTCTACCAGGGGGACTCCTCTATGACCCAAGCGGAGCGAACATTGTACGCAGGTTTTTTTGGCTTTCACCGGTTCGTTCTCTACCCCTCCTCCATGACTCCCTCACCATCGATTTTTTTTTCGACGTCTAAATGCAATCCCTCCATGGGGAAGTATGATGTGAAGGAGAGAGGCCGCGATGGCGAAGGTGAGGTGGGCGTCATCCCGTTTTAAAGGAGAGGGCTCCAGCAAGAAATGTCTCACTACGGCGAAAACCGAGCGGAAGGGGAGGGTCCGACAGGAAAACAGAAGAGTGTGTCACGGGGTGGAGTTCTTATGTTGCTACACTAGATCGCGGGAACCTGCCGTCGACCTTGAGGTTGGTGTATGAGAGAGAAATAAGCTTTAATATCAATAATTTGTCGGATTCATTTATATACAGTATAGCCCGTAGCAACGCACGGGCGTTTTACTAGTATAAGGAGTTAGCGGACACGCCGGGACACGTCCGGGCAGCCCCCTCCACGTCATAGCCATCCACATGGTCCCACACCTACAGCCACCCAATGCTCCTTCCTTTCTCATCTCTCTGTCGCTTGGAAGAGGCAACGGCAAGGACGAAGGGGGCGGTACCTCGCGGCGGCTCCGACGTGGGCTAGCTGGCCGCACGTGTTGGTCGTCCGCGTGTGCATCGGCTGCACGCGTCCATGGCCGCCGCGTGCTGGCTGGTTGGCCGCACACGCGTCTGCTTCTCGCGTCCATGGCTGCCGCGCCTGCGCTGGCCGCTAGGTGCCGGCGCCGGAGTTCGCGCCACGTCGGGGCTCGCCCACGGCGGAACCCGTCCGTAGGGTCGGACCAGAGTCTCACCTGCCCTCGCAGGAGCTCGCCGTGCTCCGGGCTGGAGACCAGACCGCAGCTTCATGTGCTGGCCGACGTGCGCCTCGTGCTCCGGCCGAAAGTGCGTTCTTCAGGTGCCGGAAGTGCGTGAGCTGCATTGCGTCCTTCAGGTGATGTCACTGTTGTGCGTGTTCTCCACGTGCTCAACATGTTCGACGAAATGTCACATGTAGAAAAAAAATTGATGGCTCAAAGTAAGAGCGTGATTATTTTGCAGAAAAAAAAGAGGGATCAAACAGGACGCGCTCGAGCACTGACAGAGTGCGTTTGCAGAAGTTTGAGGACCCAAACAAGGCAGGTGCGGTTGTAGATGCTCTTAAAGCTCTTTCGAAGAACGTTAACTTTCACTATTTATTTACTTACTTTTTTGCCCTTTCCTACATTAGTTCCAAAACTCAAGCTTTTATGCATGCCATCATGTCAAGTTATCAACAACCATGATATGGCTATATACTGCCACTCTTTTATGATAGAAACCAATCAATTTGTTACTCCATCCGTTCTTTACTATAAGAACTTTTAGCTATTTCAAAACTTTAACTACATATACTAAAATAAGTGAACATACATATTAAAATGTGTCTAGATACATGTGAATTAAGAAAAACCTAAAAGGTCTTATATTAGGGAACGGAGGGGCAGATTCGAAGACACCATCAACTCTTTTTTATTCATGCAGAAAACAAACTAAAAAATGTTGAATGAAGCAAACCTTTTCTTTTGTGTGAAGTATTAACACAAAATTGAATTGTTCGGAGCATGTTCATCACACTTCATCCACTTGGTGGAGGAAACATATCATAAATGTGAGTATGTCAGAAAGTTGTAAATTCATTCGAGTTGTTCGAGGGTTGGCACAAGATGTACTCTACCTTACAACAGAATTTCATATCGGAATTCAATCTGTTAGAATAAATCCGAGGCCACCGTCGATCATCCGAGGACCAAGCAATCACACGAGCACGACACCAAAATTTGTTAACGAGGTTCACCAATATGGCTACATCCCCGGGGCTTGACTACGGGCGCTCCTTCCCGTGACACCGTTACAATACCACACAACGGCCACCCGGGCGCCGGCACACGCCGCCGGCTCCCCCTTGCGCGCTTGTGCTATTATGTTGGCATAGGTTACATCGTGTGTCTATCCCCGTTATATATGAGAGGCCTAGGATACAAGTGTCCTACTAGGACACGACTCCACATCCTATGTAAACACAATACAACTCATAGTCCAACTGTAACCTACCTTATACACAATATTGGACACAACTCTAACACAATCAACCGTTGAACAAAGGTTAGTTGTTTAATTCAATGGTCGTAAATGCACCATAGAAAGAGAAAGAAATGCAATGGTTTTATTCTCTGTATAATATCTACTACTCCCTCCAATACAAAAGTTATATTAAAGCAGCGACAATTAATATTAATCGGAGGGAGTGTTAAATTTAGCGACCAATCGCTTGAAAGCAAAGAATGTCTACATTTGGTAGGTAGTATTCCTAGTTCCCACCCTTGTTTTATTTACAAACATAAACCGAAGTTTCTTGTATCTGAATATGTTCATGAGAATTTGTATGAACAATGCATGTGGGTATAAGAGTCTGACACCTTAATTACAACAACAAATTAGAGGTACCGCCACCAAGCTAGGAATCAAAAATGGGATACAGATCGTATCTCAAACTGCAGCTTCCGCCTAACACCATCCCTCCCTCCTTGGCGCACCCTCTGGCCAGCAGCTTACTAATGGCGGCCTCTAGGCACAGCTTGCAGTCCCCACCGGACAGGTCCTTGGTGCACTGGGCGAGCCCGTGCAGTCCCCGCGTCCCGGCGACCGCCTCGGCCGCCCCGGCGGCGAACAGCAGCGGCGAGAGGTACGCCGTCCTGGTGAGCCTCTTCATCATGCCGGCGACCTCGTTGTCGAACTCGGCAGACCTCGCCGCGCCCAGGACGCCGCCAGGCACCACGGCGCTGTGGTCGGCGTCGACCTCGCCGAAGAAGTGCCCGTCGGAGTAGCGGAGCATGCAGGCGTCGAGCCAGAGGACGGCGTCCTTCTTGGAAGGGCAGAGGCGCTGGGCCTGGGCTCCCGCGGAGCGGATGCACTCGGCGCACGTCGTCCCGGGGACGTCCCCGCGGCAGAGGGCCAGGCCGCGCACGCCGCCGGAGCTGCCGATGTCGAACCCGATGGCCGGCGCCTTGGTCTCGAGGAGCGAGATCAGCTGGCGCAGGCTGCTGGCGAAGGGGCTGTCGGCGGCGAAGCTGCGCGCGCCGGAGCAGGACGCGGCGAGCGCGTCGTGGGAGCCGGCCGCCGGTGCTACAAGGAGGAGGAGGAGAACGAGAGTGGCTTGAAGAATCGCCATGGCCGGTGGGTGAGTGGAGCGAGTTGGTTGCACACTTGCACGGCGTCGATATATAAACAAGTGCGGCGGAGAGCGAAGGAAGGGAAGAAGCACCAAGGCGACCGGACCGGGGTGGTCTAAAACGTTGGACGCGTGGAGCCGGACCATGGTAGGTAGGTAGGCTGGGCGCTTCCTGGACGAGGTCGCATGCGCCGCCGCTACTCGATCCGCGGCCGGGACTGGGCAAGCCGCCAATCAAGAGAAGTCGTGCGAGAGCGACCCGCCAACGCTGACGCTGACCCGGCCGGACAGAGACGGGTGTATGTCTTTTTTTCGGGAGTCTAGACATTTTTTCTTTCCAATTGAATGCTATCCTCAACCGTTCGTGGACGCTTTCAGACGTTCGAACCGGCAAAGTGATAGCAAACCTGGACGTTGAGAAATATTCTTCATGGTAATCTTTTTTTTGACAATGGAATCAGTAGGAAAGGCTCCTAGAGCATATATATTAAAATGGTAAGCAAGTTACAAGTTACGTTTTTGTAGAGTGAAGAAGTGATGGGGCGAGGAGGTTTGGAGAAGAGGGCACTGTACAAGAGGGTCTAGCTATGTAATGGTGTCTATAAAGGCAGTAACAAACTGCACTTTGGTGTGGTGGACCATATATCTTACTCTCTCCGTTCGAAATTACTTGTCGCAGAAATGGATGTATCTAACGGAGGGAGTAGATTGGAAAAATCAATCGTGGACCTTTGCTTCTAGGATGAAATGGTGGGTGTCACATTCCTGAAATAGTTATTGTTGCGCTCCTTCCACGGGCTCCAAGCAGACACCAGGAAGATATACATCATCATTTTGCAGGGGTGTTGCGTCTTCTGCTGTTTGATTAGTTCCAGTCTATGGTCATGAGAGGTCCATTGGATATTGAGGATTCTCCACCACTCCTGGCTGAATTTACATTGGAAGAATAAGTGTTCACCCGTTTCCTCAATGTGATCACCACATAGCAGGTAGTCTAGATTGTCTTCAATATTGTAGTGTCTCCTTTTGAGCATGTTCCTTGTATTGAGTCGGTCAGCCAGTAAGAACCAGCCAAAGACTTTGATCTTGGGAATACTTTTGGATTTCCATAACCACTCGAAGGCATCATGTGCAACTACATCTCTGAAGTAGAATTTATAATATGTCATGGTTTTAAATTTGGCATCTCCCCAAATGCACGTTCAAGTGTCATGTGATCCCGATGGATCAGTGTTGATCACCCCTCTTTGTATTTGTCTCACTTCATGATGTAATCTCAACTATCTCTCTACCTCTCCTCTACCGTATCTGTTTCTGTCTCCTTGTAATAGGTGGATTTCTAATCCATCTCTTGTACATCA
The DNA here is from genome assembly GCA_963921465.1 of Triticum timopheevii. Classification (NCBI taxonomy): domain Eukaryota; kingdom Viridiplantae; phylum Streptophyta; class Magnoliopsida; order Poales; family Poaceae; genus Triticum; species Triticum timopheevii. The sequence continues at coordinate 618,110,850 of OY997268.1, read as the reverse complement.
CGGCAAGTTTCTGCCTCAATAAATAAACACCCGCGGCTCTCCCTCGAGGAGAGTAGGAACGTTTCATCATACCAATCTTACATGGTATACAGAGCCTAGCCTCTTCCCTATCATCTAGCCAACACCAAAACAAAACCCTAGTGAAAGAACATGCGGTGCCCCCATGTTTGGTTTTGGTAATTGATGACAATCTCTATGGACTAATGGTTGCCTTGAGTTTCATTTGAAGGGTTTGTCCATAGGCTTTTCTTGGAGTCCATTTGTTGGTTTCAAGAAGAGTTTGTGATGACCACCGTGCTATTAAGGAATTATCCCAAGATTGGTCATGTGAGTGTTGAGCTTATTGCAAGCATGTCTTGAAGAAAAAGATTGTGTGATCATTCATGTCTACCTTCAAGACATCATCCAAACTAAGAGAGTTGGAAAGATTCAAGGTTGATCAAGACTAAGTCAAGAGTGAATCAAGTTGATCAACTCTCAAAGCGTAAAAGATGTACCGAGGGGGATCAAGTGATCCCATGGTACGGTAAGCATTGTCCATTGCACTTTGTGTACTAACCCATCGTCTATGTGAGAGTTCTATGTAGGGTTAGGTACATGTCCATGGGCTTGCGTCAAGAGGAAGATATCATACAACCCATGGAAAGGCATCAAGTGGTGATCATCATCAAAATTGCCGTGTGCAAGTTTAAGTGGAGCATCACGAAGAGATCAAGTGCTTGGATCTTGCCATCCATTGTGGTGTCAATGGACTTGTGAAGATGTGCCGAAGAGTGGCTCACCCATAGTGGACTACGAGGGAGAAATCATCTAGTCTTCATCGAGCCAACACAATCAAGAAAGGTGGTCCAACTTGAGGGAGTCAAGATCGTCATCATCTAGCTCAAGTGGATCATGTGCAAGGCAAATGTTTGCCCTTGATAGGTTTTCTATTTTACCGGTCTCATGGTGGTAGTTGGGAGACCGGGTTATAGGATCGATAGCCGTACTATCAAGGGGGGCTCTCAAGTGAGTAGCTTGATCGTATCGTTCTTCGAGAGCTCAAACCATTGCATCCTTGCATCATGTTTCTTGGTTCTTGTTTGGTTCTCTTTGTGAGTCTTAGAGCTTATGGTCATCTTGATGACAAGCTTGAGTTCATCGAAAACGGAGTTTGCATGCGTCTTCTATGATGATTTCGGTGTTGGAGGTTTTACCGGTCTTATCCGAGGAAGGGTTCTCACCATTTTCTTTTGGGCCTTTTATCATTTGCTTATTATTGGTATTTCTATCAAGATTGTGTTAGCCCTTGTCGCTAGCTTTCCAACAAACTTGGTTTCGTCGAATTCGGAGTCCGAATGAAGAAGTTGTGGTAGTTTTGGTGTTCTGAAAAGGCTGCAGCGGTACTACCGCGGGTAGGAGCGGAAGTAATTTTTTACTACCGCCCTTGGGAGCGGTACTACCGCTTGGAGCAGTACTACCGCGGCTACTTCCGTGGCTACTTCCGCTCGGGACCAAAATCTCGTCACAAGTCCAGCGGTGGTAGGCACGGATGTAATTTTTTAGTACCGCTCGCAAGCAGTAGTACCGCTACCCCGAGCAGTAGTACCGCTACCCCTAGCGGTAGTACCGTGATGTCAAGCGGTACTACCGCTCGATGCGGGCTGTGAGCATAACGGTTGGATTTTTCCCCACCTATAAAAGGGGGTCTTATTCCCCATTGAACCTTATCCTTTGAGCTCGTGTTCTTCCCCCATTGTTGACCTTCTTCGAGCTTGCTAACTCTCAATCCCTCCATGGATTCTTGCTAGTTTTTGAGGGAAAAGAGAGAGGAGATCTAGATCCACATTTCCACCAATCACTTTCTCCTCTATGTGAGGGGAACCTCTTGGATCTAGTTCTTGGAGTTCTTGGTGTTCTCCTTCTTGTTCTTCCTCTCATTTTCCTCCCTAGCATTAGTTGCTTCGGTGGGATTTGAGGGAGAAGGACTTGGGCACTCCGTGTGCCCTTGCCATTGCATTTGGTGCATCGGTTTGAGTTCTCCACGTGATACGTGGAAGTTAAAAGTTGAGAAGCTTATTACTCTTGGGTGCTTGGTGCCCTTGAGCTTGTTCATCTTGGGTGCTTGGGCGCCCTAGTCGGTTGGTGGTGTTCGGAGCTCAATCATTGTGGTGTAAAGCTCCGGGCAAGCGTCGGGGTCTCCAATTAGGTTGTGGAGATCGCCCCGAGCATTTTGACGGGTACCGGTGACCGCCCCCAAGGGTTGCCAAAGTGTACGGGTTCGGTGACCGCCCCCAAGGGTCGCCATTTGTACGGGTTCGGTGACCGCCCTCAAGGGTCCCTTAGTGGAATCACGGCATCTTGCATTGTGTGAGGGCGTGAGGAGATTACGGTGGCCCTAGTGGCTTCTTGGGGAGCATTGTGCCTCCACACCGCTCCAAACGGAGATTAGCATCCGCAAGGGTGTGAACTTCGGGATACATCATCGTCTCCGCGTGCCTCGGTTATCTCTTACCCGAGCCCCTTTACTTATGCACTTTACTTTGTGATAGTCATATTGTTCTTTGTCAGTTATCTTGCTACCACATATTTGCTTATATTGCTGAGCATATGTTGTTGGTGCACATAGGTGAGCCTAGTTGTTTTAGGTTTTGTGCTTGACAAATTAACCGCTAGGTTTATTCCGCATTTGTTCAAGCCTAAACCATAATTATTTTAAAACGCCTATTCACCCCCCCTCTAGGCGACATCCTCGATCTTTCAATTGGTATCAGAGCCTCGTCTCTCTTTGTTGGGCTTAACCGCCTAGAGAGTAAAGATGTCGACTAGAGGATTAGGATTCTCTGACACTCTTAGTTTCGATGGCACAAATTTTGATGTTTGGGTAATTCGCATGCTTAATCTCTTTAGGGTCATGGACCCAAATTTAGAGAGAATTGTAGATATGGGTTTTTCTCCTCCAAAGGATCCCCAAAGATTATCTTTAGAGGATGAGAAAAACTCTTATCTCAATGCTCAAGCTTCTAATGTGCTTTTCGATGCTTTGAGCAATGTAGTTATATTTGAACTCATACCGTTCCGGGATGCTCATGAGTTATGGACAAAGCTTCAAGATAAATATGGTGTGTCCAAGATTTGTGGGGATGGTTGTTCTCCCTCCACCTCCGGTCATATAGTCTTCTCAACTTCTTCTACTTCACCTACATGTGGTTTGCCACAAGGTAATGATATGGTGAGTAGTGTTGGTCATTGCAATGATGATAGTATGCTTATTGTGGATGATCCTTCATCACTATATTATTGCAATGCTCCCTCTTTGGGCTTTAACACTTCGAGCACTCCAAATGTTTCACATGCTTGTGTTGATAGTCCTTGCATATCATCTAGAAATTGCTTGACTAAATATCGTGATGATATGCTTGCTATGTCTTGTTGCCATGATAAAAATGCATCTATTTCCTCGAATTGGTGTGCTAACAATGTAGAGGAAACCGAACACTCCATGGAACAAGATGTGGTGCTTAATGGTGCCTCAAGGGATCCTACATCATCATCTATTGCATTTTGCCTTATGGCTAAGGCGTCAAAGGTATCTCCTACTTTGTACCCCAATATGTCTCTTGATGATGATGTTGATGCTAATGATGATGAGGATAATGATGAAGAGAATGATAATGTGGCCTCCTTAAAAATTAAGGGGGAAATGGTTTTTAAAGCTCTTCATAAAAATAAAATTGCTCGTTCCAACTTCATGGAAATCATGTCCATTGCTATTGAGAGCAAGAAATATGTTGATGAGTTGGAATCTCATCTTGAGGAGCATGAGGTCACCATTGATAAAATGGAAGGTCATGGGCGTGATTACGCTAATGAGATTGCGGACCTCTCTCAAGCTCTTGAACTTGAACAAACCACCAAGGAATCTCTTGAGGAGACTTTTGCTCTAGAATTGTCTAGAGTGAAGGAATCTACTGATAGAGCCCTTGAGGTGGCCAATGTTTTTGAAACTAAAAATGCTAAGCTTGAAGTTTCTCATGCTAGACTCCTTGAGGATTTTGAGCACCTCGAAAATGGCTCAAGGGTCATCAAGGGTGAGCTCATCAAACTCACCGAGTCTCATGCCCAACTTGAAGCTTCTTATTTAAAAGAGCTTGCCAAGTTGTCCTCTCCTATTGTTGTAAATGATGATGCTTGTGCTACTAACTCTATTACTTGTGAAGCATCCATTTTGAAGGAGAATGTTGAGCTACGGGCTCAACTTGAGGTGCTATCTAGCAATTATGGGAAATTGGAAGAAAGTCATGAAAAGCTCTCAAGCTCTCATGATGATCTTCTAGTATCCCATAGTGTGCTAAAGATAGCTCATGAGGCCATGATTGCCAAGGTAACATCTAGTGAGCCTCATGTGGATACTAGCACTACTTCTAGTCAAAATAGTATATTGCCATGTGCTAGTCCTTGTAATTCATCTACTCACAATGTTGGTACATCTTGCGATGAATTGCTTTCCTTGCCTTGTTGCTCTAATGATGAAGCTTATACTTCCTCTAGTACTTGTGTTGAGACTAACCATGTAGAGGAAATCAAAGAGCTCAAGGCCCAAGTCACTTCCTTGAAGAAAGACTTGGAAAAGAGTCATCAAGGGAAATCCACACTCAACAATATCTTGAGTGTGCAAAAATTCCCCAATGACAAAGGTGGACTTGGATTCAACTCCAACAAGAAGAATAAGTCCAAGATCAACAAGAAGAAGGGCCAAAAACGAGTCAAGGATTCGGCCAAGATTATTTGCTTCAAGTGCAAAATTGAAGGGCATCATGTCAGATCTTGCCCATTGAAGAAGAAGGCTATTAGTGACAAGCAACAAGGGAAGCGGCTACAAGTGCATTCTCATGCTCAACCTCAAGTTGAAGAAAGGCCTCTTCCCAAGAAGACTCAAGCTAATGCTTCTCAAGTTGAGAAATCAAATGAGAAGAAAGTGAAGAGTAGACGTTGCTACTTATGTCGTGAGAAAGGTCACGTCGCTTCTTCATGCACTAGTGGTAACTTATCCAACCCAATTATTATTGATGATATCTATTCTCTTGGGAAGGATAAGGTTGGCAATGTGTTTGCCAAGTTTGTTGGTACTCAAAGTGGTGTAAAGAAAAGAACCATTTGGGTAGCCAAACCTATTGTGACTAACCTCTTAGGACCCAACTTGGTTGGGGACCAACAAGCTCAAACTTGATCAATAGGTGTTGTTGGAGGGCATTGGAGACTTGGCTAAATTATGAAGAATTAAGGGGACTTCATCATTCTTTTTGTCTCAAGCCAAGTCAATTGGATTATCAAGTTTCTATCTTATATCCAATGTGCCTCCTTGCGGTAACTTGTACTTAAATTGTTTACCTTGAAAGTTACTTGCCCCCTTGCATGTTTTGGTTTTGTTCCTTGCATGTGTTTGTATATGTTGTGATTCCAACGTGCTTACCTTGAGCAATCAAGTATGTGTGTGTTGGTTTGCACATCATGTACGTGTGTGTCGTGCGTTGAGCCTTTATGCTTCTTATTTGTATCCTAGTTGGCTCGTGTGAGAGATTAATGGAACATCCCATTTTGGGGGAGTGATGTACTTTGTGCACCCCACAATCCTATAAATGTGTGTACATGAGGAATACCATCTAGTATTGATATTACAATATTATCTAGTCACTAGGTGGTATATCTCTCATGAGAAATTCAAATTCTAAATAGTCCATTAATTATCTCTTGTTTGTTCCTCTTATTGCCTCTTGTTAAGTTCTTATTGGTATCACATTATGGGGGAGTAATATGCTAAGTGCATATTACAAGCCTAGAAAATGTGTACATTTGAGATATTGTCACCTAGAATTAATATTGTAGATTATCTTGTTCCTAGGTGGCATGTTAGCTCTACAAGTTGCAATTTGCTTGTGGTTGGTGTGAAGATGGTGTCGGATATTCTTGTTATCTACCACCGGGAATTATTTCCAAATACTTCTTGTCTTTGACAATTGGTAGTCTTATGTGTGGTAGAATTTGTTGATCATCTTTACATTGGCTTTTGTTTTACTTGCTTTTTCTCTTGCCAAGGTTTGTGTCAAACTCCTGTTGTCTTCCATACCACTTGTGGATCTTGTTTATTTCTTGTTCTTGTCTAGTGTTTTCTAGATATAGTGAAAGCGGTGATCCCACCTTGTGCTTCTTGTATTCAAATACAAATCCTATATAATGCACAACTTGTGGGGGAGCTATTCTATTTTCTTTAGAACACTTTTTTTTGTGATCCTTATCAAGTGTGTTTTGGTGGAAGGCAAGCCTTTTTCTTTTGGTACTTTGTGCCATCATGAAACTTTGTCGAGAGCTTGGTTTGTTTGGAACCATCCTCTCTTTGGGAGTTTGACATCTTTAGTTTAGTGTGTATCAATGGATATCTCATTCCTTGATGTATCTTTATGATATCTTCCAAGTGATGATTTCTCCATTTGGTATCCTTTTCACTTGGCATTTCTTCGTCTTTTGGTTTCGGGTTTTGAAAGTCTTGAGCATGCATGTTTACTTCATGTATTTCATTTGGCATGCTTTCTTTCTTTGACTCAATATATAGCGGAAACTCCACCTAGTCTCAATTTGGATGAGATGTGCATGAAATTCATTATCATATCTATTTGCACATATTTATGTGGAGTTTGTCCTATGTATTGGTGTTTCTAACTATTTGGTCCCGATGAGTTTGGGTACCGTTTAGTTTGTGTTGTTCTTCTAGGAACATTTGGAGATGCATTGGATGCTCGGCTCACTCACAAGGAAGGTGTTGTCACCATGTGCATATTGGAGTCAAGCTAGGATGATCAATGAACTACTATCTACCTTCAATTGGTATCTACTACATCCTTCCGATGATATCTCGGTAACAAGTATCTATTCATGCTTTCCCTTCTTGCATTCAACCTTGTGTAGGTTGCATCTTGGCATGATATTCATTTCATATCTTGTGATACTTGTTTCCTTTCTCAAAGCATCCCAACGATGATCTCTTGTTGCTCGTTGTGATGTCTTTGATGGATGTGTGATTGGAATTCATTTATATACAATAAGATCATATCTAGCCAAGTGCTATGCTTCCAAGAAAATATCTTATTGGTATATTTATGACTTCCTTGTGGATATCTTGTTCCTTCGTGTTGTAACTATTTCGGGTGTACATCCTTCTTTGTAGATATATTCGTCTACATAGAACCTTATACACTTGAGAGAAATTATATCTCTAGTTGATATCCTTTCTTTCACGTCCACCCTGTCTTTCTTATGTTATTTCTTTGGTGGCTCCGTGAAAGCTCTTGCTTTGAGTGCGTGTCCTCTATCGTTGCATCTTGATGCACTCTTGTGTGGTGAAGATTACTTTCCTCATGCTTATCTTTACAAGGTTTTTGCCATCTTAATTGGCATCCCTCGTCTTGATGAGGCGTTCATCTTCTATCTTCACCACGGGTTGTCACAAGCATAAGTTCTTTATATGCTTATTAGTAAGCTTGTGAACCCACTTGCTAGTTGTGTGTGTGGGAATGATAGGCCTTGCACCGTGTGCCTCATTATTTCAAGACTATGTTGATGCCTAATGCTCATCCTATTTTTAGTCCTCTCAAGTGCTTCGCCATGACTCACACACGTCATTTTGGTTGAGCCTATTCTTAAGTTGCCTCTTTTACATGTTGCTCAACCATGTACTTGTTGCAAGCGCTAGGCTTTGTTTCCTATATGCTCACTTGCACTGGATGTGAGTTTCTATTGATTTTGGGGGAGCTATGATCCTATTTTGTGCACTTTGTATTCAAATACAAAAATTCTTATGTGTGCACAAATCATGGAGAGCTTCTCTAGTTTCTTTAGAACACTCCTTTGCGTTTATCATAATATCTTTATTCTTGTGGCATGTAGGATCATTGGTCTAGTAGGTTCAATTGATATCCATTGATTGCTTGCTTCAATTGGTATCTTCTGATTGCTTGTGTCTCTCTCTGTTATGTCTTTGTGTCATTTCATTCTTTAGCAATCTTTGTGCCTCAATATAGTTTGTCTTCCTCCAAGTATTTACCATTGGATTTGTGTACGGCATTTCACTCTCTTTTTGAGAGATACACAATTTATGGAGGAACACTCCTTATATTGGCATTCTAAGCTTTTCACCCATTTTGGCAATCGATGCCAATGGGGGAGGAGTTTCAGAGAGTTTTGTGGAGAAGTTTAGAGAGTTATCTCCTCTTGCTTTAGTTTTGCTCCGTAGTATTTGCATCTCATTCTCATGCATCATTGGTTGTTGCATTGCATGGTGATGCATAATTCCTTGTATAAACTCTCTTGAAAGTGATTGTCATCAATTACCAAAATGGGGGAGATTGAAAGAACATGCGGTGCCCCCATGTTTGGTTTTGGTAATTGATGACAATCTCTATGGACTAATGGTTGCCTTGAGTTTCATTTGAAGGGTTTGTCCATAGGCTTTTCTTGGAGTCCATTTGTTGGTTTCAAGAAGAGTTTGTGATGACCACCGTGCTATTAAGGAATTATCCCAAGATTGGTCATGTGAGTGTTGAGCTTATTGCAAGCATGTCTTGAAGAAAAAGATTGTGTGATCATTCATGTCTACCTTCAAGACATCATCCAAACTAAGAGAGTTGGAAAGATTCAAGGTTGATCAAGACTAAGTCAAGAGTGAATCAAGTTGATCAACTCTCAAAGCGTAAAAGATGTACCGAGGGGGATCAAGTGATCCCATGGTACGGTAAGCATTGTCCATTGCACTTTGTGTACTAACCCATCATCTATGTGAGAGTTCTATGTAGGGTTAGGTACATGTCCATGGGCTTGCGTCAAGAGGAAGATATCATACAACCCATGGAAAGGCATCAAGTGGTGATCATCATCAAAATTGCCGTGTGCAAGTTTAAGTGGAGCATCACGAAGAGATCAAGTGCTTGGATCTTGCCATCCATTGTGGTGTCAATGGACTTGTGAAGATGTGCCGAAGAGTGGCTCACCCATAGTGGACTACGAGGGAGAAATCATCTAGTCTTCATCGAGCCAACACAATCAAGAAAGGTGGTCCAACTTGAGGGAGTCAAGATCGTCATCATCTAGCTCAAGTGGATCATGTGCAAGGCAAATGTTTGCCCTTGATAGGTTTTCTATTTTACCGGTCTCATGGTGGTAGTTGGGAGACCGGGTTATAGGATCGATAGCCGTACTATCAAGGGGGGCTCTCAAGTGAGTAGCTTGATCGTATCGTTCTTCGAGAGCTCAAACCATTGCATCCTTGCATCATGTTTCTTGGTTCTTGTTTGGTTCTCTTTGTGAGTCTTAGAGCTTATGGTCATCTTGATGACAAGCTTGAGTTCATCGAAAACGGAGTTTGCATGCGTCTTCTATGATGATTTCGGTGTTGGAGGTTTTACCGGTCTTATCCGAGGAAGGGTTCTCACCATTTTCTTTTGGGCCTTTTATCATTTGCTTATTATTGGTATTTCTATCAAGATTGTGTTAGCCCTTGTCGCTAGCTTTCCAACAAACTTGGTTTCGTCGAATTCGGAGTCCGAATGAAGAAGTTGTGGTAGTTTTGGTGTTCTGAAAAGGCTGCAGCGGTACTACCGCGGGTAGGAGCGGAAGTAATTTTTTACTACCGCCCTTGGGAGCGGTACTACCGCTTGGAGCAGTACTACCGCGGCTACTTCCGTGGCTACTTCCGCTCGGGACCAAAATCTCGTCACAAGTCCAGCGGTGGTAGGCACGGATGTAATTTTTTAGTACCGCTCGCAAGCAGTAGTACCGCTACCCCGAGCAGTAGTACCGCTACCCCTAGCGGTAGTACCGTGATGTCAAGCGGTACTACCGCTCGATGCGGGCTGTGAGCATAACGGTTGGATTTTTCCCCACCTATAAAAGGGGGTCTTATTCCCCATTGAACCTTATCCTTTGAGCTCGTGTTCTTCCCCCATTGTTGACCTTCTTCGAGCTTGCTAACTCTCAATCCCTCCATGGATTCTTGCTAGTTTTTGAGGGAAAAGAGAGAGGAGATCTAGATCCACATTTCCACCAATCACTTTCTCCTCTATGTGAGGGGAACCTCTTGGATCTAGTTCTTGGAGTTCTTGGTGTTCTCCTTCTTGTTCTTCCTCTCATTTTCCTCCCTAGCATTAGTTGCTTCGGTGGGATTTGAGGGAGAAGGACTTGGGCACTCCGTGTGCCCTTGCCATTGCATTTGGTGCATCGGTTTGAGTTCTCCACGTGATACGTGGAAGTTAAAAGTTGAGAAGCTTATTACTCTTGGGTGCTTGGTGCCCTTGAGCTTGTTCATCTTGGGTGCTTGGGCGCCCTAGTCGGTTGGTGGTGTTCGGAGCTCAATCATTGTGGTGTAAAGCTCCGGGCAAGCGTCGGGGTCTCCAATTAGGTTGTGGAGATCGCCCCGAGCATTTTGACGGGTACCGGTGACCGCCCCCAAGGGTTGCCAAAGTGTACGGGTTCGGTGACCGCCCCCAAGGGTCGCCATTTGTACGGGTTCGGTGACCGCCCTCAAGGGTCCCTTAGTGGAATCACGGCATCTTGCATTGTGTGAGGGCGTGAGGAGATTACGGTGGCCCTAGTGGCTTCTTGGGGAGCATTGTGCCTCCACACCGCTCCAAACGGAGATTAGCATCCGCAAGGGTGTGAACTTCGGGATACATCGTCGTCTCCGCGTGCCTCGGTTATCTCTTACCCGAGCCCCTTTACTTATGCACTTTACTTTGTGATAGTCATATTGTTCTTTGTCAGTTATCTTGCTACCACATATTTGCTTATATTGCTGAGCATATGTTGTTGGTGCACATAGGTGAGCCTAGTTGTTTTAGGTTTTGTGCTTGACAAATTAACCGCTAGGTTTATTCCGCATTTGTTCAAGCCTAAACCATAATTATTTTAAAACGCCTATTCACCCACCCTCTAGGCGACATCCTCGATCTTTCACCTAGCCATGGCTACAAGCTCAAGCACTGTCGCCCTCATCCTCGGCGCTCCACCAACAGAGAAACTCGCAAGGGGAACTACCTTCTCTCGAAAGCACAGGTGATGTCAGCATTGCGAGGCGCGCAAGTGACCGGACTCCTTGATGGCAGCGATGCCGAGCCGCCGAAACCTGTGGAGGTCACGATGGCTGACAAGACCACGACTATGGAGCCCAACCCTCTGTACGATCTGTTGCTGGCGAAGGATCAGCAGGTTAAGAGCTACCTGCTGAACTCGCCGGCCCAAGAAATCCTTGCACAAGTCATCGGTAAGGAGAGTACCTTTAATCTATGGATTCTCTTACCACGTTGTTCACTGCGCAGTCTCAATCTCGGATAACTAATCTGAAAACCACCATCTCCAACACCAAGAAAGCCAATATGTCAAGCAACTCCTTAATCGCCAAGATGAAGAGCCTTGGAGACGAACTTGCAGCCGTGGGTCGTCCAGTAACCGATGGGGAAATGGTCGACTACATCCTCGACGGCCTTGATCGGGATTATGATCCCATCGTTGCAGTAGTCGGCATAATCAAGAGCTTGATCACTGTTGATGACCTTTTCTCACAGATTTTAACATTCGGTTAGAGGATGGAGATGTTGGGCGGCGGACCATCAGGATTTTGTTTGTCTGCAAACGCCCTGTATAGAGGTCGTGGGTAGGCTCACACCAGAGGAGGTCGCGGGCAATGGAATAGAGGGTGCAGCCGCAACGATCGTGCCTCTCCCTCTCCTGCTCGCGTCGGTGGAGGCAGCGGCTACCAGCAACGCCAGCGACAACCTCCACAGAAGTAGTAACAACAACATGAAGGGGATTATCCCGAGTGCCAAATTTGCTACAAATATCACGCCGGAGGTGCAAGGGCCTGCTGGCACCACTATGAGGATGACCATGAAGATAAGAAGAAGGCCAACCTCATCACTAATTCCTACGGGATTGACACAAATTGGTACGCAGATTCCGACACTACCGGGCACATTGACAAGTTGAGGATGCGGGAAAGATATCACGAAGGTGACCAAGTGCACACGAAAAGTGGAACGGGTATGGAAATTGCTCACATTGGTAACTCAATTGTTAAAACCCCCTAGAAAAATTTGCATCTCAATAATGTCTTACATGTTCCTCATGCATAAAAAAAGTTCTTGTCTCAGTTCATTGTTTTACTCTTGATAACCAAGTTCTCATAATATTCTATCCTCATTCTTTTGTGGTTAACGACTTGGCAACAAGAAGAGTCACTCTTAGAGGAAAATGCCAGGGAGGCCTCTACCCACTCATATCATCAGTTTCTTCATCATGGTCCAATAAACAAGCATGGAGTGTCACCAAACCATCTTCGGCAAAGTGGCATCGTCGCTTGGGTCATCATTCTTCAACTATCGTTCAACATGTTCTTAGTAGAAATAAAGTTCCTAAGTCTAGTGTTGAGTCAGTTTGTGATGCGTGTCAACAAGCTAAGAGTCATCAATTGCGATATCCTATCTCTACCAGTGTATCCACTGCTCCTTTGCAACTTATTTTCTCAGATGTACGGGGACTAGCTCCTACATCAGTTGGTAGATTCTCATACTATGTAAGCTTTCTTTATGATTATAGTAAGTTTACTTGGATTTATTTGCTAAAGAAATGATCCGATGTATTTCAAGCCTTTAGCAATTTCAAAAATCTTGTTGAACGCTAACTAAACTCCAAAATCCTTGCTATGCAAACTGACTAGGGTGGTGAGTATGAGACCCTAAGCTTGGAGATGCTTGAGGCACCCCAAGATAATATTCAAGGAGACCCAAGCATCTAAACTTGGGGATGCCCCGGATGTCATCCCCTCTTTCGTCTACAATCTATCGGTACCACTTGGAGCTATATTTTTATTCATCACATGGTATGAGTTTTGCTTGAAGCGTCTTGTATTATAGTAATCTTTGTTTTGTTTTTTTAGTTTGCCATGATCATTGTTCGCTGCACACACTTTTTGAGAGGGACACACATTTATTTATGATTTGTTAGAATACTCTATGTGTTTCACTTATAGTCTTTGAGCTAGGCAGTTGCTCTAATGCTTCACTTATATCTTTTAGAACATGGCGATGGTTATATTTTAAAGAAATAGTTGCACTCTCATTGTTCACTTATATCTTTTTAAGAGTCTAATAAATGGTAATGGCGATATGCACATGTTATAAAATTGGCCCTGATACTATAGGTATTCAAGAGGGACATAATAAAAACTTTCTTGTAAATCATTGAATATGGTAGTTTTGTGTTATTGAGATGGTAATATGTGGGGGTACTAGTGAACGATTGTGGTTTAGTAAGAATATTGATGTTAAGGTTTGTGATTCCCGAAGCATGCACGTACAATCTCTAGTTATGCGATGAAGTTGCATTGGAGCATGATTTATTATTGAGTGTCTACCTTATTAGTGGCGATCGGGGACAAACGATGGTCCTTTCCTGCCAATCTATCCCCCTAGGGGCATGCGTAGTAGTACTTTGCTTCAAGGGCTAATAAACTTTTACAAGAAGTATGTGAGTTTTTTATGACTAATGTGAGTCAACGGATTATACACACTCTTACCTTCCCACCATTTGCTAGCCTCTTTGGTACCGTGAATTGCCCTTTCTCGCCTCGAGAGTCGGTGCATCCAAACCCTGTGATATGTGATACGTCTCTGTCGTATCTATAATTTTTGATTGTTTCACGCCAATATTCTAAAACTTTCATATACTGTTGATGGGCTGCCCCGTTAGAAGGAGAGCTCGGAGAGCGGCTTTGCACAAAGAAAGCCAAAGGTTCATATGAACAAACACCAGGAGGGAGGAACTCACTGTCAAGCCGAAGACCCCAAGCCGAAGCCCTTCATCCGAGGAAGATTGTTGCCCCCGGCTCCAAAGACAAGTTCAGGGGCTACTAATGGTGTCCTGGACTAAGGGGTACCAACCTAGTTGGCCCATAGTCCATGGACCGAGCTTATGGCCCATCGATTGCATAAGGAAGGACTCCGGAGGCCTCAAACCCTGGCGTGGTGAAGATGGACTCTGTCGAAGTCTTGACGTGTACCCCAAGGATTGCTCTGACTATTGGCATGTGTTTCTACAGTCAGTAACCGACCATATGTAACCCTAGATACCCCCGACGCCTATATAAGCTGGGGGGTTTAGTCTGTAGAGACAGATTCATCTTTGCTCACCTTTGGGTTAGAACACAACATAGGATCTCGAGGTAGATCAAGCCTGTATTCGATACATCATTATCAATGCAATCAAAGCAGGACATAGGGTTTTACCTCTTCGAGAGGGCCCGAACCTAGGTAAATATTGCCCCCTTCGTTTTCTGTTACCCACCGCTCCGAGATCCATCGCTCGGGGCCCCCTACCCGAGGTCTGCCGATTTTAGTACCGACACTTATGATCTCCATGGTTGACGGGCCCAATGGTGCATCACAAAAGTTCATGATGCAGTTGCAGATGGTGTACCGCCGATGCGTTAGTGACTTCACAATGCGTGCATGGATAACATGCATGTCGTAGGGCGCGAAGTTCTTTCGCTCATGAAACGAAGCATGCAAACTTCGCCAAAAGGACAAACCCTTTTCTCATAAACGGGCAACCTCGCATCGCACAACAAAGTCACCCATAAACATTGAGTACCTTGCCATCGTGCTTCTCTGAAAAACAACAAGAAGTTCAAAAAAAAAAAAAACTCAACGACATTTGACTAAACACCTGCCAGGCGGGGTATCCTCCATGGACGGCGTCGGCAGGGGTTAGAAGGGTACCTGGCTGCGGAGGGATTCTTGGGTGGACATCGGCGTAGTCCAAGGTGGGCAGTGGCGTGGGTGGGGTCTGTGGACGCCCAAGCAGTGGCGGAGCTTCTCAGGGGCCAACCTGGGCCGTTGCCCCCCCCCCCCCCCCCCCAGCCCATGAATTTTTTCTGAAATACCCCTTAGTATTTGGCCCATATCTCAAGCAAAATCAGCCCAAAATACATATTGTTTGCCCCCCCAGCCCATTGCCCCCCCCCCCCCTAGATTTCAGCCCAAGCTCCGCCACTGCGCCCAAGGATGCCTAGCAGCGGCCAGAGAGGTACATCGGCGGCGGCAGACAACGAGGGTGCGGATGAAAGGAAAGGGAGCAGGGTGGAGTGCAAGAAAAAGGGACCAGGAGGGGATTTCAGTGAGGTGGGGGTGTCAAAGTCCTATGTGGCTAATGTCCGGACTCCCGCACAACCTCCTAAGCTTGTCTGCAGTTTGCGGAAAAACGGACATTCGGACCGGCCCGCAGACGGACGAAGTATCGCATTAGATGACCAAACACGTCCGAATAGCTTGGCGTGAAAGGGATGCCGATGGTTTGATAGTCGCCTTAAACGGCAGAATGAACTCCCCGCTGGCCGTGTGATCGGGACGGAGCCGTGCGACGCGAACGGAGCCCAATGGCGCACTGGGATGGAGCCGTGCGGCGCGAACGGTCCGGATTGTCTCGCCCAAAATTACTTTGCATGAATCTGATCGTCCAATCCTTCCCTTGGACTCGGGCCCATCGTGCCTGACCGGCGAGGAAAGCGACCAATGGCGGAGGAGAGCCAGGCGCCGCGCTACGTGAAGCTCACCCGGGACCAGGAGGCGCCCGCCGAGGACATCTGCCCCGGCGAGCTCAACCAGCCCATCAACGTCCCACGGGTACGTTCTCCTTCCTCGATCCATCTCGTCTCATCCTCATTGATTCTCAATCCACTGATCTCTTGCCTATAATTTGATCTGGTCGATGCACAGCCCGGGTGCAGGAGGTGCGCCGAGTGCGGCCAGGCCCTGCCGGAGTCCTACCAGCTGCCTGCCGACGAGTCCTGGAGCACCGGAATCTTCGGATGCACCGCCGACCACGCGAGCTGTACGTAATTAAACCTGCCTTCCCATTTCGATTCTCCGATCCGTTGTCTCGGCTACTCGATTGATCGGAGAAAACAAAAACGATGTGGTCATGCATGTGCCCATCGATCTGATGAGACGCTGCATTGTCCCTTTCCTTCAGTTTCAACATTTTTCCTACATGCTGTTTTTCAGAATAATTCTCTCCATTCATGTTGAATCAACATACTGTCACAGAGGCATGGAGATTCTCAGTAGATCGACTAGTAAAATTCCTACATTTGAGTTTATAACCATATAAATTTTGACCGTGTAACGCAATTTCAATTAATTTGAACAGGAGGAACGCTCATTTTAAAGTTGTGTAACTCCTTAATTGTTGTGCAAATACTTGACTTTCTATTATCAAAGCTTAATGATTGTAGTAAAACCAATGCACTGGTTTCCATTTTTCTTCTTGTAAAATGGAAGCTTTTCTTGCCCCGCCCTCTGCATCGTTGATGCATGCCGCCTTAATCTAAATACTGCCTTTATTTCAATCAAGTAAAACACAGCCTAGACAAAAAGGTGTGTGACATGCCACAAAGCTAAAGCAAGCTTAAGAATACTATCAGAAGCACAGGATCCAAGCCAGGACATAAATTCTCGACTAGGTCATTACATACTCTTGGCGCGAAGCTCCATTTGATCATGGTGGCGCGAATGTTGTACGACAGTCCACGGCCACACCGAATTGGTACATAAGAGAAACAATCACATAAAAGATATGGTTCCATACTTTCAAAAGTTGAGGTCACTCAGACAAAACAAGATAGACCAAAATACCATCGCCGTTCCCACAAAAATTGAGAGTGTAGAGACTTATCAACACCTTGTAAAGAAGCCAAGAAGACCCCAAAAACCATTTTCTAAAAAAAAACCTTTTCGAAAAAGAAGACCCCAAGACACGTGACATACTTACATACTATGTGCAGAAAAAGCCCCACTAATATGTGAACCCCATCTAAATAGGTCCTGGTTTACCAAGATTTCGATGCCCACTACCTTGAGTACTATCCTATTCAAATAGATCAAATGTTGACCAATAAGTGTTTGTCCAAAATCAATAGTGTACCATACTTAACCTAAAACAGAGGTGACGGCAGAGTCTTCGTCATTTCCCCACTTGGGGGCGTCGCCTTTGGAGGCCCAGCCTGTGTCTGTAGGTTGTGCTATTGCCTTGCCGACTGGTCTCGTTGGCGGAGGTAGTGTGGTTAGGGTTTTTCCACGGTTGTCCCTTAATCAGTCATGGGGTCGTTTTTCTTTTTTGCATGGTTGTCCCTTTATCAGTCATGGTGTGTGTGTTGTTTTTGCCGGTTGTCCTTAATTAACCATGCCTCTATATCGGGTTTTCGCCCGGTTATCCCTAATTAACCGGAATTCTCTTCTTCTATAATGCAATGCAGGAACTCTCTCTCCCTCTGGGGGTGTCCTCAAAAAAAAATAGAGGCGATAGTGGCATATATATTCTGTAGGTATTAAAAACTTCCTCCGAAATTAGCTTGAGTAACAGTTTAATAAGAAGACACTTATTTTGTTGGATCAAGGTCCTGAATCCCCAATTCCCCACTGAGAGTATATACATATACCAGTTTAGAGTAGAACTAACTATGTTTAACACTACATTTAATTTTGTATGCCCAGAGAGCAAGGGAACACTCACTTCCCATCTGTGCAGATAATAGGAATAATAACAGTGCTTATTTTTCTTAAATCATGGAATAATGTTATAGCTACAATGTCTGAAATTATTCCCACGCAACCTTGAGTAGTAAATTTTTCTGACTTATGTAAGTGCCCCACCTATCTGTTCACCATTCGCCCATATATTAGTATATATTGTTTCATATATAAAAGTTCCCTTTATCGACAAAACAAGGTGTGCTCTATCAAGTTGCGTTGCTTGTTTTAAACCTATTTATTTCTGCTTACATTTGCCATAGCTGTAGTGTTTTTTACTTGACTATACTCTATTATTAAGTAAGCATGTGATGTGTCTGTGTACATTATTAGTTCATATATAATGGTCTCATGGTCATCCTGCTTAAGGAACCGTCGAAAGCTGACTCATCGAGCCGTCGAACATAAACATACGGCTTCTAATTTTTGTCTTCCATTCTTAAACTAATGTATCCTTCTTGGTGAGGCTATGTCTAGAATGTTGTTTCCACAGAATGCAAGCTGATTGTAAAACTCTGCATTTATTCATGTGTTAGGCCGAACTGGATGCTTCTGTCCATGCGTGTTGTTCGGGCGTAATGTTGCGGCTCTTAAAGAGGATACCCCATGGACAGCACCGTGTGTTTGCCATGCCGTCTTTGTGGAAGGAGGGATCGCCCTTGCGATCCTGACAGCAATATTCCATGGGGTTGATCCAAGATCGTCGTTTCTTATTGGAGAAGGTCTACTGTTCAGCTGGTGGCTGTGTGGTACCTATACCGGCATTTTCCGTCAGGAGCTCCAGAAAAAGTACAATCTCAAGGTGGAAATATGAAACCCTTCACTACATTCTGTGGTTATGTCTGGTCCTCATATGTTGGGTCAAAATTCGCTACTTTGATTCTAGTGATTTTACCTCCTACTTGTTTCCACTAGAACTCGCCATGCGACCCTTGTATGGTCCATTGCTGCCTGCACTGGTGCGCAAACTGCCAGGAGCATCGGGAGAGGAGGGGCCGCCTCGCGGAGAGGGAGGATGGAGTGCAGATGACCATCGTCGACGCGCCTCCGGTGGAAGAGATGGGCATGCCACGAGAATCATCGTGCTGCCTCTGATCGAGGGTGGCCGGCCGGATACATATGAAACGCTCGACAACCAAGATAGATAAATCAGGAAAATAAGGGAATTTTGATTTATTAAGATAGCACGAGTGAGTGAGTGAGGCTGAGATTGAACTCCATGAGGAACCTGGTAGGTAGGCATGCTATTACGTTGGCTGACCTGAACTGCTGATCAGTCGTTCAAATATTCTTATGTCATGTAGAACTGCTGATGACCTGCTATATACTCAAAGAGGTGTTAATTTCACAAGTTTTTATCTCTATTTAATATCCCTTTGAGCAGTCGTGAACTGTTAATTTTTTGGGTAAATTGTGAACTGTTCTTTTAGCAAATGATCCTAATTTATCAATTTATTAAGTAAAGTACATCAAATCGAACAAACTGAAATACAAATTAATGACAAAGATCCATGATAAAACTAAAAGTTACACTCCGATTCTTCAAAGTCAGCCATCTCTAGCTTCACCTTTTGCATCTCAACTTTCCACCATAACTTGGGTTATGAATCCAAAGAAGACGGGAAATTACATTGAGCCACAGACTGAAATAATATCGAAGGTTCTGAAGAGCCGCATAAGTCCATGCCAGAATCTATAATCATTGAACATGTTGTGGTTGGGGATACACCCCTCACAAGGCAAGTTGTCAAACCGTTGATTTATCGCCGAACTGTCGGTCAAGAAGATCGGCAATACATAAGATCGAAGCGGGAATCTAATCAAAGCCCACATGACACTTCTTTGCTGCCCACCAACCCCCAAGGCAGGTCAAAGCATGAGACACCGAACTTCAAGATCGGGGCTTGCCGATCTGCGGGGCTCCAATATCACACACTCTTTGGTGTCGGACGCATCCGCGACACCGAGAACACATGAACATAGCATATTATAAAGTACTAGATCTCCATTAGGGCTTCTCTTTCCCTCTCCAGTTTGTGGCAGCTGCTAGGGCACCCATCCCCTCCAAGCTTCATTGGGAAGACCGTAGATCCACTTCCCCACTGCCTACCACTCAGACGGCCAGTGCCGAGGAGGGGGTCTAGGTGCCTCAGCTTCGGCTAGCTAGTAGTTTAGATTAGGATATTTTTTCTCGCGGGGGCGTTCCGGCCAGTGGCAGCGCTTCATCTTCGATTTGGTCTTTCATGATATGATCTTCCTTGAGTTTGTCCATTGCAATGGAGGCGACGGAGCTCTGCCATTGATTCCTGCTGTCTCCTTCAGAAGGCGAGGTTAGGGTTTCTTACTGTGTGTGCACATCGGCGAGATTTTGGTGCCACTCTTTTTATATCAATTCAAGGGTTCAATGTCAATGCCCACGGCTATGGGGTGCTGGTACTTAGGGGCACGTGCATAAAGGCTTCATGTCTATCATCAACAAGGTCAAACCGTCTCCAGTACGGGAGCGGCAATATTGACGCGTTGACGACTTGTTCTAGCGACAATAGTGGTCGTTCCGCGGTGCATGGTCCATAATATAATTTTTATTATGTTTAGGGTGCTTTGTACTTCTTACGAACCTTTTTAATAGATTTGGGCCCTTTTTCATATAAAGAAGAAGAATCGACTATAACTGCTCTATAACATCAATGTGTGGTTCCCCTCGCCTCATGGTGCGCCGGAAACAATGGGAACAAGAAGAAACTCACAACAGAACCAAGTTCTTCTCCTTCATCGCCTATTATTAGTTTTATTGGTTAAGTCACCCGAGTTCTGATGAAAAAACATGCGAACGCTAACCGCCGCCACACTCTTCCTTCTCCTCCTCTCTCTCGCATTCTGCCATCATCAGAGGGGTCGTCGGCAAAGCCCTGGTGACGCGTGAATAGGTGGCGGCGGGGCTCGTGCACTCGCCTTTGTTGCCATGGCGGCATGACGCATGGTGGTGAGGATCTGGCGGCGACACTTGCTGTGTGGCGACGGGGCGCGAGAGGTGGCGGGAATAGTCGACAGTGTCCAGCGTGGCACGGGCATATGGTCTGGTCTCCCATGGTCGACGATGGATGGCCAATTTCTTAACGCTCTTCAATTGTGCATCCACGCAGGGGTGTGTCGGCTAGGTGGCAGGGGTGGTTGCGGTTGTTTGCGAACCTCCGGTAACCGATGGTGTGGCATTTGGTGGATCTTCGGGTGAGGATGGCTGTCCATCAGATGCATCCTTGGCCAGATCTAGAGAGGGCCGATCTGGCCCATGGAGGCCCCCCTGCCATGACAACTCGACGTATTTTGATGTTACTTTGGCAGTGTGGTGTGGGTAGGAGCCAATGATCCCTGTCCCCGAACAGATCAATTATTGTGGGGCTGGATCCAGGCAGGATCTGGACTCTGGGATTAGGATTCCTCTGCACTTTGGTTGTTCGGTACATTCCAAGGTTCTTGCTTTTCCGGCAGGTTCATATCTTGGGGCGGCCAGGAGTTCTTCTTGGACGTCATGGCGACCCTGGAAGGTGAGCTTGCGTGGTTGGCTTTGCGGCAAGCATCACTGTAGTGGTAGTGTCGCCTCATCTTGGCTATGTGGACAGTCGCAATGGAATTGGTGGGCGTGATCCTGGTGTCACCGTACCTTCGGCAGTGGCTGCTCACTTGTCTGGATATGGTGTCTTTGAGCTGGCGGCGGCGACCCGCCCTCCAGTTGGGTCGGCACCTGGGTGCCGTGATTGGCACATGTAAGGTTCCGAGTGAAAGCTCTATTGCTTGTGGGTGTCGCTTCCCTCTTGGAGGCGTCGTTGTGGGTCCCCTAACGGTGCCATGTCCGAGTAAAAATCCTAGTCCTTGTTTTCAGAATCTACGGTGGTGCGTGGCGTCGTGACCCTCTTGAAGACGTCATCATGGAGCTCCGGTCCCTTTTGGTTGCACTAGGCCAGCGGCTTCGGGCATGCCTTGATCCTTACATGTGGCATCCGTGACTCTGGCATGGGGTGGCCTCGATTGTCTCCTATCCTATACATGTTCCCCCGTTGTAACCGCGGTCCTAGCAGTGCTCCAAGGCCCGGAGCAAGAGGGCAGGTGGCCCTCTCGAGAAATAGCTTGCTGTGTTTGATACGGCGGTGTCCGGTGGCCTCTCAAGGGGGCATGGTACCGTCCTAGTAGTCTGGGTTGGTTCTGTTAGGTGCGGCGTCTCCCGTACTTGTGCTCGGCATTAAGTTGATAGCTTGTAAAAACGTTTTGTATTGAGGGACGGAGGGAGTAGCTTTTATGCTACTCGCTTGGACGCTGTTTTTCTTTGACCTGAAGTGTTTTAAGGATTTCCTCACTACTCGCTGGGCGATGTCACTTTTGACAAAGTGACATGAGTTGCAGATATCATCGGCAAGTAGCTGATCCTTACCTCGGGGGTGGGCCGTTCGCATCAACACGCCAGCTGTTGATAGATGCTTTTCTCTTGGTGCAATCGCTGTACATACGAGTTCCGTTGCCTTGCTTTGATTGGTCGAAATTTACGCAGTCGCAAAAGCAGCCATAATAACACAACAAAGTTAACGCGTCAAAAGAAAAAAACAACAAAGTTAAACAAACCTAGACGATCACACAGCCAGAAAGGTCAATCACGTGCATTATCACTAGTCCACTTAACTTTTTTTTTTTGCGGGGGATTAGTCCACTTAACTTAATTTGACGCAATAGAAGCTCGACAACACGGGGCTGAAGGTGGACCACTCCGGGACTGGACGTGGATTATCGGGACTACTCCGTCTCCTCTCATCGGATATACATAGTCCATCGAGCAACCGCGAGCTCGCCACTACTCTTATTGACATAGGTAGAAGAAGGGCGTGGTGCTGAAAAATCCACTTCCGTTGAAGGAAGCATGGAGACGAAGACGACGACTCCGCTCCTGACTCCGTACAAGATGGGCGGCTTGAACCTGGCGCACAGGTCAGTTAATTACTCGATCGTTTCCTTAGAATCTTGGGTCACTCAAGTGACGCGGCCATGGTCGACAACGCAACGCAGGGTTGTTCTCGCGCCGCTGACGCGGTGCAGGTCGTACGGGAACCTCGCCCAGCCGCACAACGCGCTGTACTACGCGCAGAGGGCGGCGCCGGGCGTGCTCCTCGTCGCCGAGGCCTGCGCCGTGTCCGAGGCCGCGCGGGGCTACCCGCACGTCCCCGGCCTGTGGAGCGAGGAGCAGGTGGAGGCGTGGAGGCCGGTGGTCGACGCCGTGCACGCCAAGGGCGCCGTCTTCTTCTGCCAGATATGGCACACGGGCCGCGTCTCGCCCACCGGTAGAACATTATCCTCGTACCTTTTTCTTTTCGAAGGATTATCCTCGTACCTATCGTGTTCGTTTTCGAGTGGATGAATCAAAGTGTCAAGTCTCAATCATGTTGCATACAGAGTTCCAGCCTAATGGGCAAGCTCCGGTGTCGAGCACGGATAAGCAGGTGCCGCCTGAGGTCGCCCATGACGGCAGTGTCCTGGAGTTCGCGCCGCCTCGAAGGTTGGAGACGGAGGAGATACCCCACATCGTCAACGACTTCCGGGTCGCCGCTAGGAACGCCATGAGAGCCGGTAATTGATGATCAACCATGCATGTCCCCAACAGTCCTGATCTTTGCTACGTACAGTAGTTTGCAACGCTGATCATCATCGGTGATCGAAGGGTTCGACGGCGTGGAGATCCACGCCGGCAACGGGTACCTGATCGACCAGTTCATGAAGGACGGCGTCAACGACCGGACCGACGCGTACGGCGGCGGCCTGGAGAACCGCTGCCGCTTCGCCGCGGAGGTCATCGCGGCCGTGTGCCACGAGGCCGGCGCGGGCCGCGTCGGCGTGCGCCTCTCCCCGTTCGCCGACTACGTCGACTGCGTGGACTCCGACCCGGAGGCGCTCGCGCTGCACGTGATCGGCGTCATGAACGGGCTCGGCGTCCTCTACTGCCACATGATCGAGCCGCGGATGTGCGTCAACGAGCGGGCGGTCCCGCGCCGCCTGCTGCCGTTCAGGAAGGCGTTCAGGGGCACCTTCATGGTGAACGGCGGGTACGACCGGGAGGAAGGGGATAGGGCCGTCGACGAAGGCTACGCCGATCTTGTGGCGTACGGGCGGCTCTTCCTGGCCAACCCCGATCTGCCGGAGAGGTTCAGGAGGAACGCGGTTCTGAATAAGTATGACAGGAGCACGTTCTACACCTCTGATCCTGTTGTTGGCTACACCGATTACCCTTTTCTTGCGGAGGATTAGCTAACTGGTTGGTTCACTGTATGCATAAAAAAAACTGTTGGTTCACTGTTGTCGTGCCGGAGAGGTTCAGGAGAAACGCGGTTCTGAATTAGTATGGTAGGGCATCTCTAGTAGACCGCTTAGGGCATGTACAAGGTTGATAAGATAATTTTATTTTAAGTCTTGCATTTAATTTAAAGATGATGAAAGAACATGTCTACAATGGGTTATCACTTAGCCTTCTCTTCAATAACCAGCTATTTCTAAAAATGTGATGACATATATTGTGCTAAGAGATCATCTCTTGTCTTCTCTTAAATAAGAGAAGATAAGCCTTTTCTTATGATTTCTCTCTCCTCCATCTCATCATTTATTCTGCGTGATATTTCTAAGATAAAACCATTGTACATCATGCCCTTAAAATTCTTATTTAAGGGGCAAAAATGATGTTTTGAACACAAAAAAAGAGCCAACTTGCAGATACCTTATACCCAAAAGGCCAAAACTTAACTAAATTTGAGTATTTGACCCCTAAAACTTGCCCCCTATCTCTCTTATATATGTTTTCTCGATAAATGACGCTTTATTACTTAGAAGTTTAAGCATTCTACCCGGCCTCTGCATAACTGAGATGCACACACCCATAACCAAGTCGAAGTTTCAAATAAAATAAAAGATCGAATACAAGTAATCAAGACTGTATAACACCTAGAACGTAGGAGGGTCAATCCAAAGATTATGTTGTCATCTATTTCGGGTAAAAGTATCCCTCGCCGTGGCCTCCTACCGTGTACACACCTCCGTAAACAGGTCCCTATTCTTCACACATTGTAGAGACAACCATAAACGGGGTGTACCGGTATGTCTGTAGATAACCTGCAGAAGGGAAGCACTTTTATCTCTCTTATATTTGGTTCGCGGGCACGCGAGTGAGTAAAACTCCCGCACCCCCTCCCACCCACCCCACCGCTTCCCGCCACCACCCAGCGCTGCCGCTGCAATAGCCTCTGACGGCCGGCCTTCCCCCTTGATGGGCGGAATGGGTAGGCCCTCCCCCTGCTGCACCCCTAGCGCCAGTGCCGGAGACCCACCGGTGGCCATGAATTTGGTGGCGCAACCACTAGAAAGATGACGGCAAGGAAGGAACCTCATCGGCAACAGAGCGTCGACGGCTTTCGTCGGTAGTTCCTCCGAAGTGACCACAGTACATACCTTGGCCGAGCATACCGGCAAAAGGGATTGTCCGGTGAAGGCCAAGGCAGCGGTCAACATGCGAGCACTAGCTAAGAAAAAGAAGATTATTGTGGTCAACATGCGAGCGCTAGCTAAGGAAAAGAAGATTATTGCGGCCAACGGGTCGCTTCCCCCTCAACGTGTTGCGGCTCTGGCGAGGACTACTTGATTACTTCCTTTGGTGATCCGAAAATGGAACAGAAAGGATTCTCGCCTTTTTTCCCAGAGGTGACCCTGAATTATCAAACTCACTGAAGAACGATGCCCTTTAAGCTAGAGTCCCAAACAAGTTTTCGCTAAAGAATTAATTTTAGCTTTTGACCAGATCGTATATCGAACTTGACACTGGAAACACTTATAATAAAACACATGCATGGGTATGAGGTCAAACCATATATTAATATTGTGACGGGACAAAATATGACCTTAATTTGTGCGCTGAAGTCACCCATCAAGATGTGCTTGTTACTAATCGAAGTGAGGGATGTGTCCAAATTACATCTTGACCAACACGTGTCCTGCATCAAGAGTCAGCAACTGAAGGCCTTATACGACATGCGGGGTTGGCTCGATATTTAAGATTGCAATAATCAGACAAAAGCATTAGGCGTTTAATGACTACACCTCTTGAATCCCCAGGAATAGAATCCATGTTACCGTACTAAACCTTTCTGTCACTGGTGCTCAGAATAACACTTCACGGTTTCCCTGCCCTTTGCTACTCCATGGATCGTTCTCCATAATCATGGGCTCCTGCAGGGCTGAAGAATGTGAATGAGACAAGAGACAAGTACGAAACAATTTTATTTCACACATACATGACGTTAATTCAAAGCACTTCCATTGATCCCTCCAACAAATACATTTGGTTGAAAGGCTCTTGCCTTAACCCATACCTTACCGGACTACTGAAGATCAGATCACACGAAGAACACATCATGAAGATTGATTGATTGATAATGTGTCTTACAATGGATGCAATGTGTGATACTCGATTACAGGTATGACTAGATTGCTGAGAACTATGGTGCCGGTGAAGGTGGTGGCTATGGATATGAAAATGGCAGCGGCTAGAGTTGATGGAGATGGGAATGATGATGACTGGTCTGTTCACCTTCATCGTAGGAAGGAAAAAAAAACCAGATCCCCGGGCGAATCATTCCCTCTAACAAGCTAAACAAGAGTCCAGGAGCGAGAGAGGAAAATCCAAAGTGCAAATAACATAATATGAAAAAAGGAAAAAGTTTTATTGAGTTGTTGAAAAAAAAGGCACTTTAAAAGTGAAAGTAGGCTATTCTTGTAAAGGAATATTGTAATGGGCGACTTGTGCACTCCCCTCACGATGTTCTCGATTATCAGTTATCCATTTGGCGGCGCCCCTTTATAAAGGTTCAAACAAGCAGCCGTGGTCGCATGGAACATCGTATTTTGCTTTGTTTCTCGGTGCGCCTCCCACTTGATCTCCTCCGTCTCCACTTTACTCCTTTCCATGTGTTGCCTTGATTTCGTCCATAAATATCCACTTTCCCGTGGAAACAAAATAAAGATAGGATATTTAGAATCCTATACATTCATTACATATTAGTGGCAATATTGGAGCGAGTATCTCAGTTTTAAGGAAATATATCGGTTCAAACTCAGATTACATGAGTGTAAAAATAACACTCATCAATTGCCTCTAGGCAAAGCTAGAAGCTATTCTTTTGCTTTTCCGCTCAAAGAGAAAGGAATATATGCAATTTCAAAGTAAACTAAAAACTGAAAGAAAATTTTAACAAAAACTCTAAAAACAAAGATTAGGCACACAAAGTCTCCCCGGCAACGGCGCCAGAAAAAGATTTGATTACTTCCTTTGGTGACCTGGAATGGAGCAGAAAGGATTGTCGCCTTTTATCCTCAGAGGCGACCCTGAGTTATTGAACCCACAGGAGGACGGTGCCCTTTAAGCTACGGTCTCAAACAAGCTTTTGCTAAGGAATTAATCCTAGATTTTGAGCAGATCGTAAATCAAACTTGACACTGAAAACACTTATAATAAAAATAGCCATGGGTATGTGGTCTTAATTCTTACAACCATATACTTATGACAGGATTGAATATGATCTTAATTTGTGCGTTAGAAGTCACCCTTCGAGATGTGCTTATTACGAATCGAAATGGGGGATGCGTCCAAATTACATCGTGACCGGCACGCATCCTGCATCAAGAGTTAGTTGTCCAACCGAATGCCCTATCCGTCATGCAAGGTTGCCTCGATAATTAAGATTGCAACAATTAGACAAAAGCATTGGCGTTTAATGACTACACCTCTTGAATCCCCAGGGATAGGATTTGTGTTACCCTACTAAACCTTTTCGTCGATGATGTTTAGAATAACACTTCACGGCCTCTCTTCGCTTAGCCTCTCCATGGATACCTACAGGGATGAAGAACGCGAACAAGACAACAGACAATTATGGAACAATTTTATGTCACACATACAAGACGTTAATTCAAATCACTTCCATTGATCGTCTAACAAATACATCAGGTTGAAAGGCTCTTGCCTCAACTCATACCTTATTGGACTACTCACGCTTGGAGATCAGACTACACGAAGAACAAATCATGAAGATTGATTGATAATATGTCTTACAATGGATGCCATGTGTAATACACGACTACAAGTATGACTAGATTGTTGAGAACTATCATGGTGGTGAAGGGGGTGGCTATGATGATTTAAATGATAGCGGCTAGGGTTGATGGAGATGGGGATGATGATGGATGTTCTATTCTACACTCCCCTCATGATGTACTCGATGCTCTCGAAGTTCTATTATGTAGTTGACGTCGACCCCTTTATAAAGGTTGTTCGGGTGGACGAGTAGCATCGGTTTCCACGCCATACAACCGCTCATACGAGCGGATGTGGTCATATGGAATGTCATTTTTTGATATATATATATATATATATATATATATATATATATATATATATATATATATATATATATATATATATATATATATCTTCTGGTGCGCCTTCCCTCTATCTCCACTTTACTCCTTTTTCATGTTTTGGCTTGATTTCGTCCATAAATAGCTCATTTTTCATGGAATTAAAATAAAGATAGGATATTTGAAATACTATACATTCATTAGTCATTAGGGGCAATATTGTAGCGAATATCTCAATTTTAAGGAAATATATCTGTTTAAACTCAGGTTACAGGAGTGTAAAAATTAACATTCATCACTACTCCACGGCCCGGGCGCGTCTGCCACGTTAGACTGACGCGCGGGACCCACACGATCACAAGTCTAAACACAGCAGTCCGATGAGGATACATGTTGATACTCCAGCGCACCGTCCGAGACTACAAATCTGGCCATTTAAGCCGGATAGTGGCACCCCAACCCTAACCAGGCTCATTTCCACCCTCTCCCTTCCCTTCACGCCGCCCCCATCCAATCCTCTCGAGCTCGCAGTCTTCCGATAGTCTTAGCCCGGCAGCGGATTACCACGTACACAATGCTCACACCCGAGCGGCGGTTGGTGCTCCTGGAGGAGATTTGAGCCAGGTGCACCACTTAAATTGTAGCCGGCCTGCCTCCAGACTCGTCGGAGCCATAGTGGCCGAGGAGGAGGAGCAGGAGTAGGCATCGGACATGGCTATGGACGACGCGGGGTTGGAGGAGAAGGAAGAGGAGGAAGGCGGTACAAATCCAGCACCTCTGGCTGACGGATTTGGTATGGCCGGTGCACTGGCCGAGTTCGAGGTCACCCAGGCAGAGGAGACGACGAAGCGGTAACCCAGCCTTGACTCCATCCACTCGGAAGCGAAGGTGGAGGCAAACCGCCAGGAGGCTCGGGCGGAGGTGCACGCACTCTTTGCGGACAAGGATTCCGGCGATGAGCCGGAGTTGTGGGGGGCGGCCATCCACCAGGAGGTAGGTCTGTCCAACACTATCGGCTCGGAGGTCATGTACAATCTCCGACGATGGTCAGTTTAGGCTCGGTTTATCTGTGTACTAGCATGTAACTTTTGGGTTGCATGGTGTAGTACCGATTTTAGGTATGTGGTTGCAACGGGCGTGAAATGAAGGGCGACCGAGCCTTCTCCGCGGACGTGTGCCCAGACATATGCGGGTCCTATTTGTCATACGTGGTTGTAGATACTCTTACTCCATGGATCACTCACGTCCAAAAGGATGGGGCACAAGTTGCAGACGAGCGTATGTGAGTCGGCAAATTCTCTGTTCTTTCTTTAAGGACCCTGATAAGTGTCACACGTGTGGGACAAAGCAATTCTGCCCTGAATTTTTTGATGGCAAGTTTAGTTACCCGAGGATGACAACTTTAGTAGTGAAGCATGACAGCTTTCTGTTTGGATGACAAGTTTCAGTTTTTTTTTTGCGGTTTGTTATGTCAATTTTGGTTGTAAAAACGTCATGACAGTGTTACTTCGTGTCACACGTGTGACACTTATTATTTGGTTTTTTTTAATCACATGTATGACACTTATCATTTGGTTTTTTAATGGCATTTGCTAGTATTACTTGCTTATGAATTCTTTTTGCCCGGTCAGTCGCGTGAGAGCAAGGCAACATACAGGCTGTGGCATCCCTACTAAGGCCAACTCCAACGCAGACCCCCATATCGTCCGGTTCTGTCCGTTTGGGCCCAAATGGACAGACGAGCAAGCCCAATGCGGATCCTCATTTTCAAATTGTGTCTGTTTATTGTCCGGCTCGGCCCATTCCAGGCGAATAGTTGAGCAAGCTTTGCGGTCACACGGACAATGAGCGGATGTGCACGGGATGTCTCAGCGTCCGCCTCAGGCCCGCGTGTCGGCCGTCCAACCACCTCCTGCCGACCCTAGTTATTGTGTATGGATGGTTGGGCCCGCAAGTCAGCCACCCAGACAGCTCCCAACCACGTCCTTTTTTATTGTGAAACCGTGGACTTCCACTGCCACTTCCACTTCCCATCCCCATCTACTTCCCCACCATTGCCCCCTCCATCGGAGAGACCAAACCCTAGCCGCCGTCCACCTCGCTCCCTGCCGGCCATGGGTTCTGCGTGTGTGAAGCAATTCCGCGAAGTTTTCCCACCACCTTTCTGGATTTCCCCTAGTTGCAGAAATTCGTGTCGGATGTAAATTGATCGAGGGCTATTGCTTCACACACAGACTGTGTGCATACGATTTGTACGATCCTTCCAGCAAAACTAATCCTTCGTGCCTGTGCCTAGAGTCCAGCCCAAACCCATAAACTTTCACGCCTTCCACCCCCCCCCCCCCCCCCCCCCCCACACTGCCTTTTCACGCCTTCTTCTCTTCCCTCCACTGCCTTTTCACGCCTTCTTCTCTTCCCTCCACTGCCTGCCTTCTCCTCTTCCCTCCAAACATGGCCGTCCAACTTCTTCACGATCTCTCCCTTGCTCACTAGTGAGTCAATCTCACTCTTGCGTAATCTGCAGCTAGTACAGAGAAGTTCGATCCCTTCCTTGCTGGTCAGAAGGTAATCCACACTTATCAGATGCATTGCCCGGATCCAATCTACACATGCCCTAGATTTAATTTATGGCCCTCACACAATATCTTTGATCTTTTTGTTGGCAGTTTTAAATTCGTGATGGAGCCAAATCTGATTTTTGGTGAAGTAGCAGATAAGAACAGAGCATTTGAAGACGCTGACGAAGATGCTTTCATCTTTGAGGAAATTAGGGATTCTTCGGATGATCAACAAGTAGAGCAGATCATGATGTTGCAGCCTAAGAAGGGGATGACGTTCGATAGTGAGGATGCTGTTGTTAACTTCTACAAAGATTATGCCAAAAAAAGAGGGATTTGGTGTAATAAGAAGAACCACTAGACATGGAGAGTATGTGAGAGAGCGC